>CM055105.1:8091291-8691291 GCA_029204225.1 Diphasiastrum complanatum | reverse complement strand
GCCAGTTGCGGGTAGATCCTTATTACGTGCCAATGCTGCGAAGAAATAAATGGAAAGATTTGGGGTTGGCTATGGACCCATCCATACGCCCAATTGGCCAATCATCCATCAGCCTTACAGTTGGACCATTTCAGTGGACTTCCACCGTGCTTTACAAGCATATCAGAGAGAGTATGTCCACTCTCCAGATCCAAGGGTGCGACAATCAGCAATGTTTGCTAAAGATCTAACTCTGTTGGCGTCAGTGGCAACCAAATGGGACGATTGTCTTCCTCCTCTAGCATTCGATCCAAATAAGCCGATGGCCTTAGAGCAAATCAAAGATCAACTGCCGGTTGCTCGTCTCTACTTTCGTGCGGCTATGATGGGAGGCTCTTGGGAATCCCGCTTCACCTCATATACAACCTCCAATTGGATCGCCGGAGCCCACCGTTGTTTCCTACCCCACAATTTGGATTTCAATACTGCTCGCCTTGACTTTATGGAGGTGCGGTATCATTTAATCAAGATTCGGCGCGAAGCCAATAAAAGTCCCCAATAACTGCATATTGCAGGTGTCGTGGGACCGCCACCAGTTTTGGTGGGGGATACTGTTGGAGGGTTTGCGGATCCCAAGGCAACCCTAACCCTAGTTAAGAAGTGAGAGGGATTTGGCACCCTGCGTGTGTAAGTCCAACCCAATGATTACACAGTTATTTGATTGATCAGTTAAAAGTTAATAAAAGGACTTTAGGCCTTTTTGCAGAACTTTTAATGTCGTAGGGCCTAAATGTCAAGTTAGTGAATAAAGTTGGGTTTCCCTCCAATTTTGATGGTTCTCACACTTTTTTAAATTTGAATAAAAAGAGAGGCAAGATTGGACCAATAGGATTCAGAGGCCAGGGTCCTCCTCTCTACTATAAAAAGGGACCAACTCGAGTTGCTCCTGATGTTCATTTCCTCATTTCAATAAAGCAGATTGGTTCTCTTTAGAAATGAATTGATGAATGTCCTTGCTCTTTCTCTCTTTTCCTCCATTTCTCATGCTTTCTTTGGATTTTGCTAATTGTTGGATTTGATCATTATTGGATTGTTATTTTTTATGCAGTAAGTTTCTATCATTGTTGTGGACTTAGGGTTAATGGAAGTAGGGTTAATGGATGTAGTGTTAATGCTTAGTGTTAATGGATGTTAGCGTTGGATCCTCCATTCATGTTGAAATCTGAACTAGATTATCGCTCTCATGGGAATGAACCTACGCGTGACAACTAACTTCATCTCCTTGATGCTAGATTGATTAGATCTTGGGTTGAGGATAGGCAAGGAAAGAAACCCACTACAAAAGACAAGACTGGTAGAGACTTTCAGTATAGTAGTCAAACATTCGTCGTTCCGAATGCTCCTGTCTTATGCTGTAGCTGCCGACCTCGAAGTACATCAACTTGATGTGCAAACAGCCTATCTGAATGGTGTTATACAAAAAGATATCTACATGATCCAGCCCGAAGTATACGTTTTGGAAGGTATAAAAAATCATGTCTGTAAACTCCACAAAGCACTGTACGGCTTGAAATAGTCTGCCAGAGCTTGGTTTTAGAGGATCAACACATTCTTCATCAAATAATGATGCAAACCAAGCACGGCTGATTGCAACGTCTATTCCAAGTCAGTGCAACAATCCTTCATTATCATCACCTTATACGTGGATGATACGTTGCTCTTCAGCAACAATACCAATATGGTCAACGATTCGAAGCAGATGTTGTTTTCAGAGTTCGACATGACTGATTTGGACGAAACTCACTTCTGTCTGGACATTCAAATCCACAGAGACAGAGCGAAACGACTGATTTACATCACTCAACAAAGGTATCTTCACAATGTTCTTAACAGATACAATCTAATGAATCGTAAATTAGCTCACTCGCCGGTGGATCCAGACCTGCATTTGTTAAAGGACCAATGTCCCCATAGCAAGTAGGAAGAGGAGCAGATGAGAGAGTATCCTTATCGATCGATACTTGGATCTCTCATGTACGCAATGGTCTGTACAAGACCAGATATCTCTTTTGCAGTAAGCTCACTCAGCCAATATATGGCTAATCCTAGCATTACCCATTGGAAGGCTCTCATAAGAGTCATGAGATATATTCGAGCTACCATGGACCAGTGCATCTGCTATGGAGATGTCAGCAACGACAATCTTCATCAGCTCAGTGGATATTCTTATGCAAGCTGGGGAAGAGATGTAGACAATTGTAAGTCCACATCTAGATTTACATTCTTCTTCAACAGTGGTCCTATTTCATGGAATAGTCGCAAGCAAACTTCTATCGCACTTTCTTCTATAGAAGCAAAATACATTGTTGTTTCTCAATCTATTAAAGAAGAGTTTCGGTTGAGAAATTTACTGTCAGACGTTAATCTGTTAAAGCATAGCCCTACAATTTTATTCTGTGATAATCAGAGTGCTATTGCCTTATTGGCCAATCCTAGATTTCATTCTATGAGTAAGCACATTGAAATCAAATATCACTACATCAGGGGCGAGGTTCTCAACAAGGAGGTAAGCTTAACGTACTGCAGAACGCAGGACATGGTTGCAGATATATTCATGAAAGCATTAAGTGTTAATGCACACAACAAATTTTGTGCATTGCTTAGTCTGAAGATCAAGGCATTCACAGATCCAGATTAAGGGGGGGTGTTGGATTTATCTCCTCTACTCTCCTAAATCCCTTTTTAATCTGCCTCCATTCATGCTGCATTTTTACTCACGTTGTCACACAGTCTGCATATGTACATGTAGATTCTCACAGGCGAAGAAAAGGGAAAAGAAACGCGACACTGTGTTTTTACACGTGTTTTGTGACAAGCGAAAAAGAAGACACTGCCTTACAAAATGCCAAAGTTGCCCTAGGAAAAGCGAAGGCACCCTGTAAATCAAATCCTAAGGCATTTCATCAGAGTGACGCATTTTTCGTATCTTCACCAATGTTCACTCCAGCAAAAGCTGACGTCGCGCCCTTTTCACGCTCACCCCATGCAAGTGTGCTAACGAATTTGACAACGACAACAGCCACCCACGATCTCCTATAGACAGCACATTCACTTCGTACTTTCTTCATCTGCACACTTGTAACATTGTGTGTGTGTGTGTGTGTGTGTCTATATATATATATATATATATATATATATATTGGATACCACTTGCGTATTTGAGACAATTGAGAGATCAAGAGAACAAGTGTGTGTGTAAGATATAGCATTAGAAGCTTATCAGAGATAGACGAAGTAGATGCCTTGTGCATTGATTCTTTATTGTTAGTAACAGATTCATTCCTTTACAGATTGAATTAGTTTTGTAGAGCACACGGTTTCACCCGCTATTCGACAAAAAGATGATAAGTTTTAGTGTCCAATTTTTTTTTTTTGAAAGCGACAAAAATTTCGCAAAAAATGCAACAATTTTTTTGAAAAAGCAACGAAAAAATTTGCGACAATTTTTACTCTCCGAATTTTTTTTTTCTGAAAAAATGACGCTTCTTTTTCCTTTTTTTTGCAGGTTGTCGAATGCAATCGTCAAAGAAAGTCTTTTTGTGCAGTTCGTCGGATGGAATTGTCGGACCCAATTTTGTGAAAAAAATTCGAAAAAGAGAATAGACTCGAAAAAAAATTTGGACAGTTGTCGGATGCAATCTTCAGAGAGGACCGTCAGATGGGATCATCAAACTGAATTTTTTCGTTGTAAATTCTTGTCGGATGCACGTCGGATAGAAATTGAAAAAAAAAAACTTGAAAAAACAAGAGAAACTTGAAAATTTTGAAAACTCGAGAAACTCGTAAAAATCAAAATATTTCAGAATTGTCGGATGGAATTTTCTGGCGGATGCAAAACGTTTTTGGCAGATGCAATGAACAACAGATGCTAAAAAATCGAAAAAAAAAATCAAAAAATCGAGAAAATGCGAGAAAATAAAAAAAATCAAAAAATCGAGAAAATGCGAGAAAATAAAAAAAAATCAAAAATCGAATAAACAGCTTATTCAAAAAATTGTGAAAATAATATTTTTGTACTGGCGGTGCAAAAGAGCAGTGCGACGGTAAAAGCGGTGGAAATTTGAGAAACTCGAAAAAGATGAAAATTCGATTTTTCTGATTGTTGGTGTCCAGAAATGCAGCAAGCGGTGGCGGTGGGTTTCTAGAACGTGGTGTGTCAGATTGCATGGGTCTGAGAGATCAACAAGAGCGTTCTGAAGCAATTTAAGTTCTGACAAAGAAGAATTTGAAATGCGAGCTTGGGAAAATGAGAACTACACAACAGTAAGCAAGCAACCAAAAGCGATTCAAAACTGAAAAAGTGTGTTGTAAAAACGAGTTTTGTGGATCGAAATGCAAGAAGATTATCAAAAGCAAACGACGCCAATGTTTGCTGATTTGGTCTCGTTCTACTTCAATATTTGTTGCCACATCTACTCAACGTTTGCAGACGTAGGATCTACTCACTCTTTGCATCGATTCTACTCAGATAGGAGCGGATTTTTTTACTCGCTTATACACTGGCAGTGTTGGAATCTATTGTTTTACTTCTGAATGACTAACACTCTGGTCCTCTGTCTAAATCCACTCAGTGATAACTCTCATTCTGTCTGATAGAGGGTCAGCATGCCAAGGATTCATGAGACTACAAATCAGTTCAGTATAAGAGTGTTGTACCCGTTTGTCAGTGGCACAACAATGACCTGATTCAAAACCTTATTTGACAATGGTAGCTCATCTTGGATATAGGATCTGTCAGAAACTCGTTTTCTACAATTCTACAATTCTATTTCAGATTGATTCATTATTGCTTACAGACTGTAGATTATTGCTAAACTAAACTAAGCAAGAACATAGAATTAAACTAAATCTACTCCTATTGAAATTAGAGAATCAACATCAGCTCAACAACTTCTAGACTAAAGCAATGGAAATCCTACAAAGTGCTTCTTACAACTGTCACTCAAAAGTTGTAAGAAGAACTTCTCAGGGAGTAGAAACCAAGAGACATTAGATAATAGTGGAATGGTAGATCGTCTCCAAGTCCTGCACATCTACCTGATACTAATTTCAAACCAAACTTTAGGAGAAGAAAGCATCAACAAGCACATTCATACATCAGTACCCAAACAAAATGCATGAAGATGGAGCATGGGAAGAAATGCAAGTAGAATGATCTTCAATAACAAAGCAACAACATTTCAGTATAAATTACATGCTCTAGAACTCGAGAAGGAGGCTCCTATCTATACCCACGAGCTGTAGAACCCAATTGTATCTTATTTTGGAGTCCACCTCTTGCAACTAAGTGAACCCCAATCTATAATAGGTTGAGTTCCACCTCTTACTAGATAATATTGGCGTAAATTGATGTAGAGTTTTTGATGGGACATACTTTAGACAAAATTAGGGAACATAATCCAGTGGATATGCTTTTGATTCTTGTTATACATCACATTGACGGTATTCTTATGCATACATCTTGTGCTGATTTTGACTATATACACATGAAATTTTTTAAAGTGCTTTAAGGCATATATAATATGTCATGGAGCACATTTTACATCTGAACTTGGCTATCTATTTCCATCCACTTATGTCACATATATGTGTGCATTTATGATGGGCCCCTACTACCACATATAGTGTGCCCTCCCCACACCCAATGACAATGCATCAACAAAATATCTCCTCGTGTTTTTATTTTGTTGAGGTTTGTAACTCAGATAGGTGATGAAATCACATTGTGGGTGGAGGAGCAAATGAGCTGGTTGGTGTGTAGTGGGTTGAACAATGGCTTATCTTCTCTCTGGAAAGCTTTTTTCTGTTGTTGCAAATCCATAGTTAGGATATGATGACAAGAATCAAATCTTATGAAACAAGCCACAGGGATTTCAGCTGCGCTGTCTGCAAGGAAAGCTATTGCATGCACGTTGGAATAATGGAACTAGGGATTGATGGCTGCGGAGTGATGATGGAGTGACGTTCCTATATTACATGTATAGAATATTTTCACCTTGCTTTGGATACGGTTGCACTTTTCATGCACCACCGTTGAAGCTGCATGGTGGCATGTGTGAAGGAGAGCAGAATTGCATACAATCCTTGAGTGCATTGTTGTAACTAGTTCTGATCATCACTGCCACGAGTGTTGTGATCATCACTCCCAGGGCCGCATCATGCACATTGATGCACTAGCTACCAAGCATAGTGAGCATATAAGTGACAGTCCTAGAAACAAAATAGTTAAAAGGAGGCATCATTTCATTTCCGTGAAAGAGCTATATATAGTGAATATATGTCGTCAAAAAGAAGACTTAGCAGTTCATGAGTGAAAATGGTCAAGAAAAGAGAATTGAACACACATCTCTATCGTTTACTAAAGCCATCAAAATCTAATCCACTTTTTTTTTTTTTCTTTTTAAAAACTTCCCTGACCAACATCGTCACATGGCATTGCCTTGCAAGGCCAACAAATTCAAATTTCAAAAATAACAAAAACAAAGAAAATAGATACGGTGGCGTCTTCATGCGCGCACCATTTTCAAATTTGAAATCAAGAGAGAAAGGCGGAGGGGAGGGGGATAAAGACGAAAGAAGTACAGTTATGGGTTTCATCTGCTAATCTCCAATGCTATAGTGTTTTGATTAAATGTGCTTCTGGAAATAGCATAGCAGGAAGACTAAGTGGACAAGGATTCAATGGAAGCACAACCAATTACTACAGATTCTTATGTGCTGCCTGGATGCTGGATGCTGCTGCTGTGTTGGCATAGTATGCTGAAACTACATGCAACATTTTGCTATTTGCTGCTGCTACTAAGCCTCTTTGGATTGGCTTGCTCTGGTACAATAACATGACATATTAGTTTCTTCTTTGTTTAAATTCGAATATAATCTTCAAATCCTTTGAAGGAATTAATATCGAAACTGGTGATTTGCTAGTCTCCTTGTTGATTGATGAGATCACTACTGCAAGCCATGCCTGTCTCATAGTAGATTGTATTGTGTTGGAATCAGAATATTATACTGGCAATATGAGGATTACAGATGGGTATTGGTTTATATTGTTATTTTTTTCGCAGATAAGGCAGATTTTCCATTTATAGAAGATGCAACACAGTCGAGACTGAAGAGTGAATATGACTATATCATTGTTGGGGGCGGCACAGCAGGTTGTCCCTTGGCAGCCACATTGTCTCAGAAGTTCAGGGTGCTTGTTTTGGAGAGAGGAGGTATTCCTTATGGTAATCCCAACATAGAACGCATTGAAAGGTTTGAACAGAATCTTGCTGAAGTAAATGACAGTGCACCAGCACAAGAATTCATATCAGAAGATGGCGTGATGAACCACAGAGCTAGAGTGCTGGGGGGAGGCACCTGCCTCAATGCAGGATTCTATTCACGATGCAGCGATGAGTATGCAAGAAGAGCTGGATGGGACTTGGCATTGGTGAAGGAATCATTCCTGTGGGTGGAGGAAAGGGTGGTTTTCGTTCCTGTGTTAAGACAATGGCAAGCTGCTGTAAGAGCTGGCCTATTAGAGTCTGGTGTGCTTCCAGATAGAGGAGTCACGTTCGATCACTTGATTGGCACCAAGACAAGTGGTAGTATATTTGATCAGCAAGGCCATCGCCATACTGCAGCTGATCTTCTCAGAGCTGCAAATTTCTCCAACATTGCAGTTCTCGTTCATGCCACTGTCAGCAGGATCTTGTTCGCTGGCAGCTGCGGAGGTCTTCCTGGCTGTAAACCACGAGCTTTTGGAGTGATCTACTCTGACAGACAAGGAATTGATCACCTAGCTCTGTTGAGCTCTGGACCTAGCAACGAAGTGATCCTGTCAGCAGGAGCCCTTGGCAGCCCACAGCTGTTGCTGTTGAGTGGAATAGGCCCGGCTCAGGATCTTGCCTCATTTGGCATTCCTGAGGTGTTGGATCTTGAAGAAGTAGGCAAGGGTATGGCAGACAATCCTACCAATGCAGTGGTGGTGCCATCTCCTCGGCCTGTGGAGCTAGCTCTGCTACAGATTGTTGGCATTACTGATTTTGGTAGCTTCATCGAAACTGGAAGTGCACCCGCCTCTGTCCTAGCTGGAGGCTTGCTTGCTGGCACCACAGTCCCGCCCATGAACAGAAGCAGAGCTCTAACAGATCAGATCATGTCACAGCTTAGAGCCATACAAAATACGGCGCCAAGCCTTTCCTCTCAGATAGGTTTCATTCTAGAGAAGGTGATCGGACCCCTCTCTAATGGAGACCTCAGACTGAACACAACAGACATCAGAGACAACCCACTTGTCAGATTCAACTATTTCTCGCAGCCACAAGACCTGGACCGATGCATCAGAGGGATGAGAGCGATAGAGAGGGTGATCAACTCGCCAGCTATGGCTACATTCACATTCAGGAGAGTAGCAGACATTCCTGAGCCACTGATGAACGCTGTGAGACTAATTGGAAATATGCTGCCTAGTAATACTGCCGATTCTGATGCTGTTGCAAGGTTCTGCAGGGACACAGTGATGACTATTTGGCATTACCATGGGGGATGCCAGATGGGTCGTGTGGTGGACAAAGACTATCGTGTGTTCGGCGTGGATGCATTGCGTGTGGTGGATGGATCTACCTATGAATTCACCCCTGGCACCAACCCTCAAGCCACCACCATGATGCTTGGAAGGTAGGCTGTCACACCTGCACTCTTGGGTTTTGCTGCAATCACGTAGGTTTTCAAGCAACTGTGCTTGAAAGATTGATTTCTTCTTTGTTAATTCGGCATTGTTGGACACCCTTCTCATTATGAGATCTACAAATTTGCAATACGCAGCACTCACCCTCTTAAGGGTCAATTTTTTTACATCTTACAAATTGTCTTTTTCTCTTTTATGTCTTCATTTCTGCAACTAATGAAGGGTGTTGGCTCAATTGGTTATCTTGACATCCAAAGTTTCTTTGGTCTCAAGTTCGAGCCTCCCCTTGGAAACCAAGAAGCATTTCTGCAACTAATTGGAGTCCCCAACTCCTGACCTCATAGTGGGAAACGCAGGTCTTCACCAATACGGGACCTCTTACAATTTGTTATAAATGTTTACGTACTCAGATAAACTGTAGCAAAACAAAAACAAATAAGCAAGGCTATACATATTTCATAATTCCTGGAGGATTATCTGATCCATTGCCTTTATAGTGGATATTTTGTAGACTTGTTATGAGAGCAAATCTCAGGATCTCTAATTTGGAAACAGTTGTGGAGTTTGCAGTTTTACATAAACTTAATCCTCACGGTGATTGGCTTTGTAGGTATATGGGCATTCAGATTCTCCGAGAAAGGCTACAAAGCGAGCCAAAAGTATAGATCTGCTCAAATGAGTGCGCACGTCAGCCATTTAAATCAGCCCTCTGACTATGAAGAATGGTGAAACTAAATTCATATGTTTCTCAGTTTTCTGAGCAAAAATGCTTAAGCCTCTGAGATCACAAGAAACGAAAGGACTTGTTCACTTTGGAAGACGACTACAAACAGGATGCATAAAAAAGGAGTGAGTTTGGTAAAGCCTGCATCATGCTTCCTGTACAAGATCTTGTCATCAGCAGCTTTGCCAATTCTGACAAAACCTCTTTCATTTCCAAATATGATAGACTCATAGATTGTCTATTTTGTTCTTCTTATATGCAACTGCTCTTTCATGATTTGCAGTTTAATTTCCTATAGATAATTTTTCCTCATATGACCTCATTGTCTTTGTGCTTAACCCAGCTGATCATAACAAGTGATTAGTAGTTTCTGTTGGATTTATTGTAATTAGTGTAAAATGCTAGGCTTATTCTCTTTTTCATCTTTGCTGTTGGATTTATTGTAGTTAGTGTAAAATGCTAGGCTTATTCTCTTTTTCATCTTTGCCTTGCATTACCTGCATCACTTGGAAGATGGCAAATCATGCTCAAATGAGCTGCTTTATACTTGTGCATGACTAATTCCTTTGAATCCTAGCATCATAAACATACTTTGACTACTTAGGCACATAGTCTTCCTTTTGCATCTATGAGCAAGACTATCTCTCCTACATCTTCCTTGAATTTAGCTTAAAGTTTACCTTTTTGCCCAAGACTCGTTTAGTCATATTATCTTACTCATTTAAGGCACAAAAGAAAACCCGCTCTATAATACCATCATTGTTTATGGAGAACTTGTAATTTCATTTTCAAGGTTTCAACCTATTGGGTCGGCTTTGTTGGTTAGCTTGCCATCCAAAGTTTCTTTGGTCCCAAATTCGATCCTCCCCTTGGGAACCAAGAAGCATTTTCAAGGTTTCAGATATCCAAGGGTTGGCTCAGTTGGTTAGCTTGGCATCCAAAGTTTCTTTGGTCCATGGTTTAAGCTCCCCTTGGAAACCAATGTGCATTTCCAAGGTTTCAAATGAAAATGAGATGTAAGCAAATTGTAATGTCAACACGTCAATGAACATTTTTAGGACTGTTGAAATACTAGACTCTACAAATAACATCACTCTTGGAGAGAGAGAGAGAGAGAGAGAGAGAGAGAGAGAGAGAGAGAGAGAGAGAGAGAGAGAGAGAGAGAGAGAGAGAGAGAGAGAGAGAGAGAGAGAGAGAGAGAGAGAGAGAGAATCTATTCTTGTTCATAAGAGGACTTGGGGGTTGCTGTTGAAATACTAGACTCTACAAATAACATCACTCTTGATGAGAGAGAGAGAGAGAGAGAGAGAGAGAGAGAGAGAGAGAGAGAGAGAGAGAGAGAGAGAGAGAGAGAGAGAGAGAGAGAGAGAGAGAGAGAGAGAGAGAGAATCCATTCTTGTTCATCAGAGGACTTGGGGGTTGCAGGTCTTCATGGAGTTGATCCGCAACTATATATGTTCCTTCTTGGAGGGATGAAATGGAAATATGTAAAGGGTGGTCGCACACTAGATGGAGGGACTCATATATTCATATATATATATATATATATATATATATATATATATATATATCAAACCTTGAAATTCAGAAACTTTTATACATGTACAATATGAAGGTAACTTTGAATGTCTTTTCATTTCACACAATTGCAAAACCTTAAAATATATACAATACAATTATATATTTAGAATATTGTTTGCATAAAGCATATTTTCATATTTTTTTGGTCAACTCAACCCAAATGACTACTTGTAAAGTCATTATTCAAAATGTAAGTGACGGGGAGAGGTGGGAGGAGTCATTAATGCAAAAAGGTTGCGGTGAACTTTGTTGGTTCTTACTTGCTATATTCATGATGACATGTGCATCATAAATTTTGTTGTTGTGGTCAATTGTAGCATGACATGGACCAAAATCAAGAGGATCCAAGAAGTTATTTGGTTGTTTGGATTGTGTTTACATGTTGCTAGATGTAGGGCTCATGATCTAATGGGTTATGCATTTTCTCCTCCTTGATATTAACTTGTCTAATGTTCTTCCAATTAATGTCCAAGAGTTTCACTTGCTAGTCAAATTCTATAAATTGCTTGTTTCTTTTCTTCTTGTACTCTCTCCTAATTGTTACATCGGCCTTATTATCTAAATAAGTTTCAATTGTTTACTCACCCAACCTTATTCCATCAAGTTTAGTTGCAAATTTAGTTTTCGACTAGATTTAGAAAGGCAAAATTTTTGCAAATCCACTTCATATTTGTGTAAGCCATCTACGTATTCCATTCTCTCGCAACATTGTCTTGAATGGTCAAATCTCGTGGGATGATAATTGGTTATTTCAACCTTAATTTTAGGTTCATTAAGTTTATCTAATTTGTATGATTCATTTCCTCTTTCTACATGGTCTTTATCCTAGTTCAATGTTCACTTCCTCTTGCAAATAGACTTCATTCCCTTTGTCACATGCAAGCTCACATTTTTTGAAATAAGTAATGCCAAGTTCATATCTTTTTTATTCTAGCTCTTAAAGAAAGTTGTGTATTGATATAAAGCACACATAATTGTTTAATGTATATTAAAATCATACGGTACTCATGGTTTTTAATAATAGTTCATAGATTGAAATGACAATGGTTGTGTGCTTTGCTCTCTCTTGCATGAATAGATTATTGTATGTTGGTTGCATGCATTAGAAAAACAAATTCTACTTGTTGTAATCTCGTTTATTCTAACATGATATCAAAGCCATTATGATGGCAACAATAGCCCACTCTCCTTTTCATGTTGAAGCTTGTCATTTCTTGAAGCATGTTAGAAAGTAATAAGATCCATTATTGAGCATTCATGAATGCTACAAGGGTATTATACCTTTTGAGCAAGAGATTATTAATATGTAGAATGACAAAGTTGATTCAGTCAACAATTTTATGCAAAAGACATATTGCATTTTGACAAACACCAGAGTTAACAAGAAGAAGAAGAGAGGTCAACCTAGTCTGCCTATTGAATGGAATGGAGAACTAAACTTGTCTTGAGAAGCTCAAAAGTATGGTTGTTTTGACTCCTATTTTAGAGATCGCGGATCCAGATTTGCCTTATGTCATTACGACCGACACAACTGAGTTGGCAATTGGAGCAATTTTTCTGAGAATGATAGGTCGATAGTGTTTGAGAGCACTCACTAGGTTCCATTTGCATTATACAACTCAGGAAAGAGTTATCTCTTGTGATGCATGCACTTAAAACCTGGAGGCATTATCTATAGTAACCAATTTGTAGTGTATAAATATCATTGGCCTCGAAAAACCTTTGTAATCATACAGCTCTATGGGCTAAGATTATACAAAAATTTGATCATGAAATATGATATATCAAAGGACCCTCTAACATGTTCTAGATGCTTTTAGTCAAAGGTTAAATAACTTCTATTCACCTAGATTTCTACAGACCTATATTGTTCATTGAGATGAAAGTATGAAAATGATTCTCAATCTGGTCGAATATGAAAGTTGGTAAAGGTCGGTGGAATAGATGATTTGTCAATCAAAGCCATAATCAATAAATGATATTGGAGTATATGTCCAACATAGCTCAGGAAATATAATAATCACTCTAAATATACTGGATTTTAGGAATATTCTCCAAATCGGATTCTTAACAAAAATGCGAGATATTCAAATTATATAGGCCATAGGTAAGATAGGAAGCATACCAAAATGAGATTAATAGCCATCTTCAACTACAAAAAACTTTAGATTACTATCTAGAACTGAATTTTGACACCCAAAGTTATGTTGAATATAAATTCAATTGTCATTCTTGGAATCATTAAGATTTGTTATCCAATTGACCTCTTTGGGATACAATCACTAATGAACTGATTATATTCCTTGAATGAGGAATACTCTATACCAAGAATATCGCATATCCTAGCACATAATTCTTTATTGGTGAATTCAAATGATTCACAAAGCATGCATCTTACAAGCAATATAACTTAAAAAAACAGTTTCTGGTGAATTCTCTTCACATTGAACATTTAAGCCATTAATTTTATCTAGGAGTAACCAAGTTACTCAAGTTAATTGCCAATGATTCAGAAATCTTAAATGTCCAAGGTTCATATCTCAATTATACTAGTATAACAACACATTTAGATTGTTATCCAAATCATTTATACATTAATTTATAAATATTCTATAAAAAGATCTGTTAGCTCCACAAGTATTTATTCTAACAATACTTGATCATATGTCTATGTTCACCAGCTGGTTTAAGTGCACCAAATAAATCCAATAATCATGAATACATAGCAGATCCTATACAAGAATAATCGTGCACATATGAGAATAATTTCACTATGACACAATACATAAACATATCATTATTTGGCAAATTCCTCCATAATCTGCATATGTTACTCGGATACTTCACTGAGAATCTTGTAATTCAGCTACCATAGAATTCTATTTCTCATGAGTAAATAACATATATCGGAAATCTCCGACACAAAGAACATATCCACTCTCATGAGTTTCCAACCCAACTTACCTCTTTCAAGGTAATTTTTTCTACTCAAGGAACCCCTCCTTGATCCAGCTAGTACTCAAACTAAGATTAGGTTGATCTAATACAGGCATTCTAGGCCCATGGGATTAGTGACATCAGGAATCGAACAATATATCGAAATTGAAAAATTGATATATTGTTCGATTCATGATGTCACTAATCCAATGTTAGACTGGCATGCAAAATATACTACATCAGTGTCAAAACCTCATTACAGAATTTTTATGTGAAACTCAGTTTTCAAGAATCCACTAGCCATTCTCACTGGTCTATGCTAGAATAGTCAAAGTACATGCGTATAACCACTCAAAACAACTGTAGATCTACCATGCATGTTAGAATCATTATTGAAATCACCATGCAATTAATTTCCACAAGTACAATACACTAAAGTATAGGAAAAATTAGACATGCATCAGAACAATTCTAAAATTTTGCAACTTTTGCACTAAAAACTACCAAAACTTTCGACGGTCATAACTTTTGTTGCAAGACACCAAATTGGTCATTGCAAAAGCACAGTACAGAGGGAGAGTGGGTTAGCAAGATGATTGTCATGTCACCCTACCTTCTGAACCTCACACATGCGAGTTGTAAATGCATAAAAGCCAATAGGGGGGCACATTTTTCCAAGGTGGTTTTCTCAAAATTCCTACTACAACCCTACATGCCTTCAATCAGATATTACAAGCACTCTGCTAAGGTTCATTAGAGAGTCATAGAAGTTTCAAACAGGTCTAGCAAGCAAGCATAGGTTCAGATCCACCGAAATTAGCTCTAATCAACAAAAAATTTATTGTCTATAAGCAAGATCACTAATCAAGGCTATAGAGATTTGTTTACTTCTAGTCGATGTACCATTCTTGACAAGAATTTAAATGTAGTCCTCTTTGGACATAGAGAAGAGAAATTATATATCTTGAGTCATGATTATGCACTTTTTGTGAGTGATTCATATGCTCGTGTATGGCATCAAAGATTAGGGCACTTAAACATGAGGTCTATCTTGTATATGCATCATAATAACATGGTCAAGGACATGAGAATTGATGTTGTCTTCACAAGAAATCAGACTGTTTGTAAAATGTGATTCCTAGGAAAACAACCTAGGACAAGATTACTAAAAGGACAAGCCAAAAGAGGTAAGTCTATTCTTGAATTAATTCACAGTGATTTATGTGGTCCTATGAGTGTGCCCTCTTTGAGTAATGTTTTATATTTCATCACCTTTATTGATGACCTCTCCAGATTCACCAGAATTACGTTCATCAAGAACAAGTTTGAGGCATTTAACTGCTTCAGAGAATTTAAACAGTTTGTTGAGACTCAAACTGGTCAAAGGATCAAGACCCTTCGGTCTGATTATAGTGGAGAGTACATGTTTGATGAAATGGTGGACTGCATTTCTTCATGTGGCATGCACCATCAGTTCACTACAACTATACTCCACAACAGAATGGAGTGGCTAAAAAAAAAAATCGAACATTGTTGGAAGCAGCATGATCCATGATGTCTAATGCTCAGTTACCCAAGAAATTTTGGGTTGAAGCAATATCTACAGCCTGCTATCTGCAAAATTATTCCAGCACAAAGGCAGTTTGTTGGAGTTAATCTTACTCCTACTCACTCTAACTGCCCTCCAATTCACTTAAGGAACTCACTCTCTTACAACAGTCTGTAGAAATATAATATTTCTGCTCAGTCTACAGTTTTACATGCAAACTTCAATAGGTGAAGAATGCAAAAAATGCGACAAAGTGTTCTACTCAACATTTCAGGCAACCAGGATTTTTCTGAGGAATGCGAAATAGTATAGATCCGAACGTACAATACCTATCTACGTCTTCACGCTCTATTGAATAAACGATCTATTGATCAAATACATAACTGTAAATGATCTTGTAAATGTAAAATTAGAATAACACAATATCATCAAATAGCTTTATAAGAAAATGAGCATTTAGAGACAATAGACAAGTGAGGGAATAGTTTAGATAAGAGAGATCGCAAGACCAGAAACCTGGTAACTCAGTATCTAACTCCTCAAAGTTAGAGATTATAGAGAGAGTAAAAGTATTTTGAATCATAGCGATTGTTTGTTTCTGCAGTAGGATCACGTGCTCAACGCAACTGTCTTGTAATCTGATCGTTGTTAGTATAACATTTATTATACAGATTTGCTATTCTTCTATCATATTGCATTCATGCTTAATGTTTAAATACCTCTCACTCTTCTCTCTCCACTATCATGAATATCAGTAACAAAGAATTGCATGGCTATCATAGGTGCCTAATCTATTCGCAACTTCTTATGATTGTCTACGACACCTACACTGATATTCAATTTCAACACAAATCAGAACAACTCTATTCTTCACTTCTCTAGCAAATCTAGATGCTATTACAATTTATCGTTATTGTTTTTATTTGTTGGAAAGGACGGTGTCATGGCCACGACTGTTCTCGGATAGCGTGTCCATGCTAGGTATCAATAGACCAACAATCAGTAAGTTAATTGTGACTATAAGGGAATTGGGGCCCTTATGTGGATGAAGTCATAGTTAATGGTTGTAGGCCTAAACTCATGATGGTGGATTTGTATGGGTCTATTAGTGAGTCATTGAAAAACTGGATGACATGTCCTAGATAGGCTACATAGGTGTCCAATGAGGTGTCACAATGCACTACTAGTGGTGCATGGGCCTTGGAGGGTATAAGTATACCTACTGGGCTCTCACTAGTGTATGCTTGATTGCATGATTGGTAGCTACATGTTGCTTGGGTGACTCCTCATTCCTCAATGAGATTGATCCATACCTTGGGGGCTAGATCCATTCAATCTAGGATTGGTTGGGTTGGTTTGTCCACCATCTGTTCCCTTTGTGGTTGCTTGTTTTGGCATGATTAGAATAGGATCCTTGGTTTAGGACTTTATAGACAGCCTCTTATTTCCATTGCGTCCTGACCATCCTTGTTCCATATCACCATCAAAGTGGTATCAGAGCTGATCAATTGTCCACCAAAATAATTGGTATCAAAACTAATCATTTTTTCCAACGGGTTGGTATCAGAGCCAAGGTTCAGATACACTAGAGTCTTGAAATCAAAAGAACCTAAACAGCTCATGTATCAAATAGAAAACATGGGATATTTTAACAAGCATTTATGAAACATCAGATGTATCGACTCATCTATTTCTAAAAAAGAAGGTCCTTACTCTCAAAATGAGCGAAGGTACCTCAGATAGTGATCATCTAAATGAGTTCAAATAGTTTTTGAATCAATTAGCTGCAATAGGTTCGCCTAATTTTGTAGAAAATTCTAGTATGTCTCTTCTTTCCAATCTTCCTCCCTCCTCCAACAATCTAGAATTGCTTTTGAGCAATACTCCTACGCTATCACTCCAGAAGTTGACAACAAGTTTATTGTAGGAAGAAGTAAGGAGAAAAAGCTTATCCACTTTGAGTAACGAGACAATGGCCTTGTAGTCCAGTAAGCAACAATCCAAGAAGAAGAACTTCAATGATAAGAAGACAAAGGCTGAACAAACAGATTCAATGCACAACAACAGCACAGTCGACAACAATCTGCCAAGACCAAACTCTTTTGCAAATATTGCAAGAGAACCAATCACGACATCAAGGACTATCGGATCTCAAGCATAATGAAGCGAAGAAGAAGATGCAACAACACTAAGAAAGAGGCTCTGACTTTGTCATAAATTCCCACGAAGATGAAAAGATGTTGATGGTACAAGATCAATCATGTAAAGATGCTTATGAATGGTATCTAGATTTAGGTGCTTCTCAGCACATGACTCATTGTAAACACCTATATTTAATGTCACAACAACTGAATCAAAGTACATATTCTTTGGAGACTCAAGCTCACACAAAGTCAAAGGCCAAGGCTCTATTCAACTTCAATTCCTAGATGGTATTACTAAACAGCTTGACGGTGTGCTCTACGTAACTGAATTAACAAAGAACTTATTGTCTACAGGCAAGACTACTGATCAAGGCTATAGAGCTTTGTTTACTTCTAGTCGATATACCATTCTAGACAAGAATTTGAATGTAGTCCTCTCTGCACACATAGTAGGAAATTTATATATCTTGAGTCATGATTATGCACTAAATTGTGAGTAATTCAGATGCTCATGGCATCAAAGATTAGGGCACTTAAACATGAGATCTATCTTGTATATGCATCATAATAGTATGGTCAAGGATATGAAAATTAATGTTGTCCCCACAAGAAGTCAAACTATTTGTGAAATGTGGTTACTAGGAAAACAACCTAGGACAAGACTTCCAAAAGGACAAGCCAAAAGAGCTAAGTCTATTCTTGAACTAGTCCATAAATAGTGATTTACGTGGTCCTATGAGTGTCCCCTCTTTGGGTCAAGCTTTATATTTCTTAATGGATATATTCAAGACAATATTTATATCTATCAACCAAAAGGTTACATCCTTCAAGTCCATATGCATATGAAATGTAAATTGCAGAAGGCTCTATATGGGCTCAAGCAAGCTCCTAGGGCCTGGTTTGAAAGAGTTTTTTACTTCTTGATGCAGCACCAATTTATTTCTTGCTTTGTAGATTCAAATGTTTATCTCAAGCATAAAGACCCAAGCTATGTCATAATAGCACTATATGTTGATGATTCATTAATCATCAGCAATTCAAATCAGTTATTGGTTGAAACAAGACCTTTAATGACTGATTTAGGCTTGGTTCACTACCTACTTGGTATGGAGATCACCCGAGATCATGCAAGTAGAAGGACCACTATAAGCCAAGAAACCTATTAACCAATGTACTTCACAGATATGGCATGGAGGATTGTAAGCTGATAGATTCACTCATGGATCCAAGATCCAAACTATCAAAAGACATGTGCCCCAGAATTGAAGCAAAACATAAGAAATGTGCAGATATCCTTATCGATCGATAATCAGATCAATAATGTATTCTATGATCTGCACACGACCTGATCTTGCATAGACGATAAGCACATTGTTGCAATACATGTCCAATCCAGGCCTACAACATTGGAAGGCTCTTCAAAAAGTATTGAAGTACATTCCAGCTACAAAGCACTATGCTTTGTGCTATAATGGAAACATAGATGTTGCACTCACATTAGTCACCTATTCAGATTTGAACTGGGTAGAAGACATTGATACCAGAAAATCCACATCTGGTTACATATGTTTCCTTGTAGGAGGACCCATCTCATGGAATAACAGAATGCATAAATACATTTTTTTGTCCTCTACAAAATCCGAATATGTTGCAACTACATCAACAGTGAAGAAGATTATTTGGCTCAAAAGATTGCTATAGAATCTGCAATTTTTTACAGATCAGTCCGACTATACTCCAATGTGACAATCAGAGCTGCATAGCTATCTCTGAACCCACGAACTCACATAGAAGTTCAGTCACTGTGTTTGCATAGTTGCTAACATTATCTCCCTCCTTATTGGATTGGTGGTCCCACACCAATCGAAGTTTTTTCATCATGGATCTTTTGAGCTTCTTGGATGCAAGACTGTTGTTGGCGGGTTTGATAGATTTTCTTGTGGATACCCTCCATCATCTGCCAACGTAATTTATTAAGGAAGGGCGGTTGCTTGTAATAATGGAGCATGCCTTGCAGGAATCCATAGATTTTCCAGACTTCGATCATGTCGACATGAAGCGCTAAAGTGAGGGCTACTCGGTAATAAAGCCGCGCAACGTTGATGTGATCATCTTCAGTCTGCAAGGGCTTGGTGATGTCTATGGCAATTGGTGGGAGCCCCCTATCCCAATATCCTTTGAGTTCTACCAAAAATGCTATCAGGCTGTAATTGTCTACAAAATATCATACGTCGTCACGATCCAAACTACCATGGTGCTTTTGGTGAAATACACGACAATCGGTAATCATATCATCTGCTGGATTGCCCGTGTTTACACTTGTAAATCTTGGGCCAGTAAATCTTATTTTTCAGTTTCTTGGTAGGAAATGGTTCTCAACACGCCAGATGGAGGAGGTCACGGGCCTGCTCGCGTGAGGAACCAAGAGAAACATGTAGCGTTTTGAAGTGGACAGTGTTTGCAAGAGCTTCCATCAGTGCACAAAAGTGTTCAGAATTGTCAGATTGAGGAGATTGTGTATCCACGGTGGGGATTGTGTACAAGGAGGGCTGCTGGATTGAAACCCATCGTTGGATTTAAGTGAAGTGGGCCCGAAGGGCAGAGAAGTGCAAGGGGCACTTCATTTTCTTTAAAAATTCTCATACTAAAATTGGAGTTGGGTTCTGTCACAAGTGAAGTGTGAAGTTTCTTCAAGGTGAAGAAACAGTTCAAAAACAAGAAAAGGGTGCGTGGGCCGGTGAGCTGGGGCCCTGGGGGTGCGACCGAGCAGGTGCTTGCAACATTTAAGCACCCACAGGGGGCTAAAATTATGGAGAGCCGGATTAAACATATTCCTCACCAAGACTCCACCCCCATAGAACAATGTAGTTGGATAAAAAAGTGAAATGTGTTTTTCATCGTGGTTGAGGGTGCAACAAAATAGGGGCCCCACCCTTATCCAAAAAGGTGTAGCAAGATAAAGAAGGGATTGAGCTAAATACTTGCTCGTGTTGATTGCTTGAGCCTCTTGCAAAACATCAAACTCAAATGTTGACACCAGTGTTGCGTGAGTATTGATATTTTTAATATCAACTGGAAATTTTTGATACCAATCGGATATAAATATCACCATGTTTGTACGTTGGTGGCTGATATCAATCGGCCTAGGTATTACAAGGGTGATACCAACCGAGTATAAACCCAGGTAAAATTAAATCTTTTATCAAGGCTACTATGCATTTATTGAAAAACATGGTCTTATTAAATGTAATATGCATATGATTTTAAAGGCCAATACTTTGTTGGTGCCCGCCAATACTTTGGGACACCAGAAATAAGATTTTTCACATATGTGAAATCTGGAAACCAACTAAAAATGGATACTATATTGATACCATGTTAAATTCTAATTTTTTGCCTCTAATCCGGGTATCGATTTGTGCATTGATGGGCTAATAAAACCAGCCCGAGTCGGGTATCGACTGTAGGTTTACAAAATCATATACCGGTCGGGTATGTTCTACGATACCATTGTTGATACCACCCGGGCAGCTATACACTTGCCCAACACTGGTTGACACATTACAAGCACACTCATGCTCACATGTCACACATGGGTAAAAGGGTGGGTGTGTAGATGAGCGCAACTCTCCCTCTGAGCGCACCTCTTCCTCTTGCCTCAAAACACACCTTTGATCAAAAGTGGCATGAGTGTTTTATATACCCCCCCTTTGCATAGAGAGGTAAGGATTAGGCTCCTCCCCTCAACTCTCTTTGCCAATACATTCGCATTCGCATTCGCATTCGCACCTCTCGATCATTCGCGCAGTTCTGATCTGCAGTATCCTATACCTCAATTCTCCGCTCAAATACATCGATCGATTCTTTTTCTCACATCATAATCCATTTCTTGTAGCATCTAGTATCCATTGCCGCAATCATAATCCTCATATCCATGGCTACCGCAAGCAGCATTCATGGAAATGGCTGCTAGAACAACAATAATCACTGATACTAGTCGGCAGCAGCAGGAAACGGGCCTCCATGTTTGGCAATCACATTCCTCTTCTGTTTTGTACACACAAGCTTTGCAACAGCACCTCACAGCAGGGGCTGTGATTCCCAGCAGCACCAGCCATGGAAGCAATTTGGAGCATTCACCACCACCCCGGGTCGGCTTCCCTTCCGGCTTCCCCTCCGAGAAGCGCATCCCCGGCACGCAGTTCGTGGTGGATGGCTTCCGCTCTGCTGGTCCCTGGTCGGTTGCTTACTTCCTGTCGCACTTCCACAGCGACCACTACACAGGTCTTACCCCTCTCTGGAACAAGGGCATCATTTTCTGCTCACAGATTACCGCCAAATTGGTGATGCACTATCTGCATGTATCAGAAGCCTTTGTGATTGCTCTGCCCATGAGAGAAAAAGTTATGATCGATGGCTGCGAGGTAACCCTTGTGGATGCAAACCACTGTCCTGGAGCTGTGCAAATGCTGTTTAGGGTTAGGGTTGAATGCTTGGAGGATGGATGCAATTACCATCGCTATATCCACACAGGTGACATGAGGTATGATTCTTCATTCAAGGATGAGGCTTGTCTCTGTGATTTTGTTGGTGCGGATGCCATTTTTCTGGACACCACCTACTGCAACCCTAGATTCGTTTTTCCATCACAGCAGGCGTCTGTGGACTATGTCTCTGCGACTGTGCTAAAAATGATGGAACGAGAATCAACAAAGGAAACATCATCGGATAATAATCTGGGGGATGAAGGAAAAGATGCCAATTTGCAGAAACAGCAAATGCCCGAAGAACAAAACGAAGATCGAACACTTTTCCTTATTGCCACCTATGTGATAGGGAAAGAAAAGGTCTTACTGAAAGTAGCCAAGGAATGCAAATGTCTAATCTATGTTAATGAGAAGAAGCTTGCACTTCTTAAATGCTTGAATTTGGAAGACTATAATGTATTCACAAGCAACCCTAAATTGACAAATTTGCATGTGGTGGGGTGGAATTTCTTAGGGGATACATGGCCTTATTTTCGGCCGAATTTTGCAAATATGGAGAAAATGATGCAGGAAAATAACTACAGCAGAGCTATGGGCTTTGTTCCAACTGGATGGACTTATGAGCTGAAGAAGGAGGTGTTTTCGGTAAGAAAGAAGGGGCCATTTGAGATCCATCTCGTTCCCTACAGTGAGCATTCAAACTATCAAGAACTTCGGGAGTATGTTAAATTTTTGAAGCCTCACAAAATTATACCTACTGTTGGGCTAGAAGGCACAGGCACGGATGGCAAAGCCGCAGCTGCCATGAGGAAGCATTTTAGAAATCTAGTTGATGAGACTGCAAGCAAGCAGAAATTTTTGAAAGGTTATAACAGGAAGACACCTGCACAGACCTCTGCTAAGCTTGCTTCAGTGTGTAAGACATCAACCCAAAAGAGTTATGCCGAGGACAGAGTCACTTCTAACCAGGAAAGCAGTATCGTTATTCAGCCAAATAAGCATAGTCGTAGTTTTCCTAGTCCAGATGATTGTCCAGAAGAGCAAAAATCTGTGAAGCAGCATTTCTCAATAGATGGAATGTCACAAAATGAAAAAGCAATAACCCGAAAAAAAAAACTGGATCTAATGCCTCCCGACTCACATCAGAAGTGTTTTGAAGCTGCATTTGGCAGAAATGCTCGGAAAAGGAGAGCAAGCACTGATGGTAATGTTGGAGAAAACTCTAACATCGCAGACTGCATTCAAATGCCATCTCAATCTATTTCTCTACCACAAGGGCTTTCAACGTTTGAGCTCTTGAATGATGCAGCACATCAGAAAGCTATTAGCCCTATTCATATTTCTTGTGAGGGAGATGAGAACTCAGTAATTGATCATACTATTAGTGTAAGAGAAGAGATCCCTGGCATGCAGCCATTGGAACTTGCTGAGACTTCAGAAAGGGCTGTGCATCTAAACACTGCAAGCTCACCTGAGACTCCTTTGGACCATTATCATGCTGGAAATGTAGCAAGTTCTGAGACCACTTCTGTTACCAACTCCAGGAGCAAAGACGCTTCCAGGATATCTGATGCCCCTCTTGCCAAGAAACGATGGAATTCAATGAGCAGTGCTTTAAGTGCCAAGAAAAGAGGCAGGATCAAATTCCCTTCCGAAGGTGTTTCTCTAAGTTTTGGGAAAGATAGAGCAATGCAGTCGTCAATGTTGAACTTTTTTAGGAAGGTCGGAGAAAGTGCAACTTCTGGAGCTCAGATGGCTCTTCCAAATTTACTAAGAGATTCTGTCATGCTTGAGAATGATCCATGTACAGCAGCAGCATGCATTGAAGGGCAGACTTCTGGAAATTTTGCAAAATCACCACAAAGGATGGATGAAATAAACCAGCTGCTACTAATTTTGGATGGAGTTATATCTGCAGAGCATGCTACGTCACTGTTAGAAAAGGCAGGGGGCGATGTGGGACTTGCTTTGGATCTTTATGAAGCCGAGAAAAAGGACAAGATAAGCCTTTCCGTAAATGTCAGCGAAGATTCTATCGCAAGCAGAGATCTAAGGGATCCCTGCAATGGAAGTCTACATTCTGTCCAAGGGCCTCGGGGAAACCTGATGGTTTTGCATCCAGAATCTACGACTCAAGCTATAAGTGGCTCTATTGTTCATTCACTATCATCTCCAGGATCCATGGAACCTATGGGCTCTTTGTCTCTGGGCAGTGGTAAAGTTGATCCTTCTTTGAGGTCATCATATGAGACAAAGGTAGGATCTGTTGCAGTCCCTATTGGAGGCTACCATGCCATTGATCATGGTACTTTTTTGAACTCTTGCATCTCATGCAAAGCACAGTTCCCAGTTGATTAAAATTGAGTGAGTTACAGTCACAATTTGAATTGATTAAGTTTTCTGAAAGTATTAATAGATCTACTGAAAAACATAAAAAATTAAACCTATCTTCTATTTCCTAAATTTCAAGATATAACATGGTATAAAATCCATTTTTTTTAAAAAGAAACTTGACAAAAATTTGATCCAATTTGAAAATGTTCAAATCACGATTCCTTGGAACAGTAAAGGGGTAAGTATCATAAAGAACTTGCGTGTCATCCCCGAACTCTTTGAGGAAGCCAATTTTGTCCTTCGACAGCAGAATTTTCTATTTTTGTTTCTTCTCATATTATTATGTAGGCTCCAGGAAATTTTTGTTGATGAATTGTGTTGGTATGTTGAATCTTCTATCACTCATCTTCAAGCATTTTGATGCTGATAAAATTTCAACATAAACTTGGATTTGAATCTGGACAGCATGTTGGAAAGTGGGTGAGCCAGCTCCGTACTTACACCTTGCACGAGCTTTTGATCTTGTGGAGCATGAAAGTGGGCGCTTGAGGACCATTGACATGCTTTGCAACATGTTTCGCAGGTTTTGATCTAGGCTTTGAAGTTATGTCAGCCTCATTAATTCTTTTAACAAGCAAGCATGAAGTGCTTCCCAATATCGCGTATCCGAACATGAAACTAGTCCAATTTTGCTGCTTTGTAGTTTTAAATCTGTGATCTAAGTACCGCTACCAATTCGATTGCATTTTATTATGTAGATGTGTACCAACTTGTAATCACTTTGTCCATTTTTATGCAGTCTGCTGGATTTATCTCCAGAAGCTGTTCTTCCTGCAGTCTACCTTGCAGTTAACCGTATTGCTCCTGATTATGAGCATGTTGTGAGCATTTATTTTCCATTTCCAGTACAAATCATTCTGTACCACTTTTCCATGTAGTGTGCAAAATTTTACATAATTTTGTGTCAGTTAGCATCCTCCAGGGCCCAGGCTCATCCTTTTTCAAGTTACACTGAAGTGACAAGTCTTAGTGTCTGAATGACAGGATTTAAACATTGGAGGGAACATAGTTTCCGCAGCTGTAAGTGAGGTTGCTGGAGTGTCAAGGGCAAAGTTGAGGGCAATGTATACGATGATGGGTGACCTTGGTAAGCATGCATTTTGGAACATGTTTTTAAGAACATCCTAGTTAGCAAGAACCTTATTGTTTTTGAAGCATTTATTATATTCTATCTGGAATGACCAATTGTGTGTTTCACGCACAAAGTAAGCTACCTTCTATCCCTCGTGCGACCATGTGTTACCTCTGCGGGCTTTACTCAATACACCCGTGCATAATTCTCAGGAGAATCAACTTGAAGACATTTAAATCAAATTGAATAGATTCAAAATTTTCTTTTAGAAGCTCAAATCGATCTCTTGTCAGGTGTTAAATTAAATCCCAAAAAACTCTTAAAATTTAAAACAAAAACTTGGAAAAAAGTGGGAAAATTTTCAAAATTTCTGACACATCAGATTTGACATTTGAATTCACAATAGTTTTAAATCGATTCCATTGAAACTGAAAACAAAAAAATTGAGATTTGTTGGAACTATACATCTATGAGCTATTTGATGCCATGAAGTCTGACAGTCAAATGTTTAAGATTTCACTAAATCTACCCTAGTTTATAATTGAAGTCTGAAGTGACTTTTTAGAAGAGTATAAGCAGCTATTCATAAGCTCAAAGGGTGCTTTGGTATATTGATTCCATAAGTGTTCAGGCTAAATTCCTTGGTCGATTTTGAACTGGATGAATCGGTGTCTCAATGTGTTTACATCAGACTTTTTGCATTTGAAAGAATCTGTTCAGGGTAAAAATTCACCGAAAAGTTTATATATCTTTATTTTACATCTGAAAATATCAATTGGTTGGGGGTTTAGTGTACCACAATAATTGATCATCATTCTGGCAATTGTATTAGGTCATCAGTCCAGTATCCATGTAAGCAATCAGTATGTTAGTATTGACAACAAAATTCAAATATAAATGATTATGAGTGCCTCATACGCATGATACTGTCAATGTCGTCTAGATATATCATGTCTGCTTTATGACAATCTCCAAAAAATACAGTCCACTATCTAGCTCAGTCAACGATCAATATAAATACTCTATGATGTGCTTTCTATTTCAGTTTGGACTTTGGTCCTAGCCTCTAGGCTAGCAGTCCACACCTTGAACACCTTTTGGACTCTCAGAAAAATTTGGGGTGATTCGTTTTGATTTGAGTAGTTGCAAATCACATTTCAGTTTTGAATGAGTTGCAATTCTCGGAAACTATGGATAGTAGTGATTTGTGACTTAGCACTCCTGCTTAACAATAGTGAAACGAAATTCTTGGTGTTCTTGCACTTAATGAGTTGCTGCATGTTCACAATATGTATAATTTCTTACCTTAATGCATCAGTGTTTACGTCTCCTATTTTCATCTTTTTCTGAAAAGCTTTGATTAGATGGTGTTATAGAGAGTAAGACTATGTTAATGCTGGTATTCAAAGGGCTTATTGCACCATCCTGCATATTGTGACAATGAAAGACTTTTTGTATAGAAGGCATGTGCATTCTGAGTAGACTATGGTCTGGAACTGGAATAATTGGGGCATTGCCGTAAGAAATAGACTAGTCATTTTGATTTCAAGGGTTTCTGGATCAGGTGATGTTGCTCAAGCGTGCCGTCAAAAGCAATCAATCTTAAAACTTCCAGAGCACCTAAGCATTTGTCTTGTCTTTTCCACTTTGAAGCAGATAAGGTACAACTAACATGCTGAAGTTTACTTGGGCCACTCTCAATAGAAAAAGGTTCACTTTCTAGTCAAATAAGTTTCTCTTACATTGCTTTGTTGGGTATTCCATCTGTAACTAGCATTTTGTACTTTTACTCCTTGGCGTTCTAGAACACGTTTTGGGAAACCCAATCAGGGTCTCTCGGAATGTGCCTGTTTTTTGTTTATTTTTATTTCAATGGTTTAACTTGAATTTCAAAGTTTTAATTAGTTTGTTGTTGTTGTTGTTGTTGTTGTTGTGTTTGTAGTATGTTTTAGGGCTTAAAAATGTTTTTCATGTTGAAAATTAATCCGCTTTCAGTGTTTTTTTTTAAACTGAAAAAAAAAACCGTTCAAGAATGAATGTTCCAGAACATGGAGTTTTGCTGCATCTATGGTTCTTAAATTACTGGTAAAGTCATATACAAATATGACTACATGATCTAAAAGACCATAGATGAAAGGCAAGTCACATGACGAATGGAGTAACGATGATTCATATTACATGATAGCGATGATATAATCGCTTGTAAAGGATTCTTTTGAACACAACTGGCTAGAGGGTAGCATTTGGATGTTTCTTCAAAGTAACTGGTGCAGCTGGTTGTCAAGGAAGCAAAATTGAATACCACAAGCTCTTCTTTAGGCTATTTTCGCCGAAATCAAACTCCAAGCTTCTGAAGGAATAATTTATGGGGCACAATCTAATGATTAGGACACAAAATCGTAGCAATAATATATTATGCAGGTAAAATGCTTTGCATGGATAAGCAAGGAAAGATTTGTAAACATCATTTTGATCCTTTCTTGATACAATCTTTTTGGTACAATGTGGAACAACATTGAATGATAACCAATAATAGAAGCATGAGTAGACAAGGTGTTACTATACGTAGCACCTATCGGTTTAGACTCAAAATTATTTGAACACTGACTTAAACTCATGTCAATGTGACCAGGAAACATTAGACTATTCTTTGAGGAGCCCAAAGCTAAATCTAAATCTAAGTTTGTATGTGTTTCACTATGAAAGTGCATGTCCACTTTTTAAATGTATTAACCTCTTGCTTATTTTAACACGTTTTCTTGAAAAAAATAGCAAATATCTCAAACATTTGGATACTATGGTTTTAAACATCTTTGAAATCATTTGAACAAAACTGGTTTATTACCCTTTTGTGACTCAAAGGGTAATCACACATGGTATATTATATATAGACTATAGTTTTGGGACTTTATTCTAATAAAAGACGAGGAAATCAAGTCTCAACACATGGAGAGTTGTGTAGATCCAATATTTTATTCTGGCAATATCAAGGTGAAAAGAGGATATGGCATGGAAAAATCTTGAAAAGTCCTTATTTGTGCTTGAAAGATTGTTGACTTGATAGACACGTGAACATAAAAGACATGCAAATTGTATGTCTAGGGGTGATGTAGAGTTAGGAGACTTGGCCCTTTCTCTAGAAGAAGAAGTTCACTCAACTTATCATAAATACCCTACCCATCGAAAATTGTGTGCCATTGTGCATTTGTTGTGAAGTGATTGCACATATGGGGTGAATTCTCATTTTTTGGTTGTCCATAATGCTTAATATATTTATGTAACAATTCTGAGTTTTGTATTGTTTGAGCAAGGTAAAGTGATGATATGCAATATCCTTCACATTTCTATGAGGAAATAGGACTTAATTCGATTGGCTGTGCTTTTCATTCCTCATAGGACTTAATTCGATTGGGTGTGCTTTTCATCATGGCCCACTTTGCCCTTAACCTCTTGAGAAGTGAGAAACTCAATACATTGGTCTTCGTTTAAATTTATGAAAAAATGTGAATTCACTACTCATGTGAACTATAGCTATCCTTGGGTGCTGATCATGTGAGTAGGGTACCATCAACCAAGTAATCTAATCCTTACAATAATTGGTGTTGAAACTCATCATCAAGCAGCCTAAAAATATCACACACTCCTAGGGATTAATCCTTCTCCTGAAACACTTATGGAGTCGAGCTCATTAAAAGAAAGCAATCACCACACAATTGTGCTGGAAGGGGGAATGCAAAGTTTAAGAGGAGTGGAATAGGCAAAGTCTCTATTGACTACTTTTATACTGTCTTTGTAACTTCTAGTTTACAAGACCTTTATCTTGAGTCGATTCTAGTTCCTCCACCACATCAATAATGTACTTTTTTGGAAACATTGATTGCATATAAGCCATTGCTTGTCCTTGCCATTATTGCATTCTCATTTTGTGATTCTTTGAGGCTCTAGATTACCTTTGTCAAGTGAAAGTAAAATTGAGATTAGCTATTATTTGCAAAAAGTTTCTAACCATTATTAGAAAATATATTGGATGTTGGAGTTTAACACACTGTATTTTGAAAACATAAAGTGTCACTAAATAATGACTTTTTGTGCTACCATGAGAGTTTAATCATGAAATGGGCATAGGGTCAATATTTGTGGTGTTATGTTGCAATATTTTCAACATTATTTGCAAGTTCCATGGGTGCTTGGTTGCTTTGTTCAAACTCTTTTCCATAGGGGTAAGGAGCAATTTACCTCCTCTTCCTTTTTCTCCATTATTGTCAGATGTATAACTATACCTAGTTGCTATCATAGTTTGATTTTTGTTGGTTTGTGTAATGTGATTATTTCTATTTGTTTTGGACATAATATTTTATGTTTGTTGATGTATACTCTTTAGCAAAGAAAGTGGAAGTGGGAGTGGTGAAAGGAAAAAAAGGTTGGTGGTCAATCTCCTACATGCTTGCAGGGAGAAAGAGATGAAGTACATTGTGCGAACATTGGTAATGATTTTGGTTCCTATTTGGATAGAGCAATTTGAAAGTACCTTTTCTTGTGTATAATGATTGGGATATGGATACTTGGCCATTGTAGGAAGCCTATGTGAGGCTTAGGTCCTTCCTCATAATGGTCAACCGAGAGAATTTGGTGACTAGAAATAGCGTCTCATTTGCAATTATATATGGCTAATTGAGCTACTTGCAGGTACAAAACATGCGCATTGGGGCTATGATGAATTCTGTGTTGTCAGGATTGGCTCAAGCTATTGTCCTACACCATGCATGTCGTGTTGAGAAAGCTTTGGAGAAGCCACTTGACTCTCTGAGAAGTAGATTTCAAGTAATCAAGAATTCTTCCTAGTCTACTTGCGGCCTTTTGTTATTGGATGAGAATGTCAAATTTGATAGCTTGTCTTATAGATGTTGTTGCTAAATGAGATAATGAGTGCATTTCAAGATTATTTTTTCTAGTAAACAAACAGTCACTTTTGTTGCTCCATCAAAGTTGACATGTCGGAAGTTATAGCATTCAATTAATTTCTTGGTTCAAAATCTAACTATTTGCAGCATTTCTTTCAAAAGTGTGATAAGAAAGATCATTTGGTTTGAACATGCACCAATTCTGTGCTCTCATTCGAAATGCATGTAGTTTCCTTTGTATAAAACTTCAAAAGTTTTTATAATGCTTGAACAAGAAATGCCCCATAATGACTAGTCTCAGCTTGCCCAAGTCCAACTTCTGGAAAATCTGCCACCGTTTGAATTTGTAGTGTCTTCAACTCCAGAAGTTCAATTCTGGCCAGAAAATTAAAATTCTGACTCGAAATGTGAATATCTTGAAAAGTACAACAAATTTCAGGGTGAAATCTGTTGCATCCTCCAGCGAGTAGTCTGTAGATCTTATCCTCCAAATCTGATCCAAAACTGATCACGTTTGGATTGCCTACTGTCTACTTCCAAACAACAGGTCCTGGCGCCTTCCAGAAATCAGATTTTGTTGAAATCTGATTTCTCTTGTGATGGATGCTTCTTTTTACACAGAGGCTGCTGTAGACTTGAGCGCCCACCACTGGAATTTCTCTCCTGTCCAAAATCAGATCACTTACTGCTTCTCTTGATAGCGCTAGGAAGAAAGAAGGACCACCAGAAAACGCTGGAGGAGGAAGAGCGCTGACAGAGAAAGTAGCACTGGAGGAGGAAGAATGCGCTGACCCTACCCACGGGCCAGGATCCACGATGCTCTGATACCACTATTAGGAGCAATGGAAAAAGAACCCACCAAAGATGAAGAGTGACTCTGGATCTCCACCCACTATCCTGTACCTGGCTCTACATTCACAGGCCACCATATAGGACCAGCGCCCAGCCTCCAAGAGGCCGTGCACTCCTCTCACATGCACAGTTGCCACTGTGCATGTGGATGCCCCTCATGCATACTAAGCATGTGGCACACAGGTCCTACCTAACTTTAGGGACCCACCCTTAGCAACTAAGGGTGCCCTCCACTTAGTGGCACTCCCTATGAATATAGACCAAGCCCACTAGATCCTAGTCCCTAAGAGTTATTATCCCAAACTACGGGGCTGAGTGTCACCCCGCCGGGACCCCCTAGGGTCTAACGAGTCACTAGTATCCCTGTGTTTGCCAATGGCCATAACAGTGCATACTTGACATGTACCTGTTTATTAGTCCTTTTGTACCTTAGGGTATTTCGTGGACATTATTAAAGATTTTTTTTTCTTTCTTTCTCTCTCTCTTTCTCTCTCTCGCTCTCAAAATGTGTGTCCATATAGATACTAAACAATTTGAATAAATAATGTGACAAAAGAGATAACTCTAAGTTCAGCAAAGGTTACTGCCTGGATAACACATTCTTAGTCTTTTTTTTATAAAGTTCTAATGGGAATTTTCCACTTAAACTGAATAACTTATCTGTGATTTTGTTTTCATTTTTTTCTTTCAATTGATCCATGCCTCGTGTTGTTCCTATATCTGCAGGAGGCTTCAGCTTCAGTTTTGGAGGCATACAATTTTCTTCCAAATTTGGTAGATCAATACACGTTCCTTTTAGTAAACATGTGTTCCTTTTATTGAAAATACGTAGGTGAGGGTTTAGTAGTGCTTCAGAAGAAAATGGAGGCTAGTTTATTGAATATCAGTTATCAAGTCGATGTTCTTTTGCAAGGATTACTATTCAAGACTGATTTTTTTTTAGAAGAATTCCATCAGGACATACTTGTTCCAACCTTGATCACTTCCGGAGTGAGTGGACTGGCTCAGAATATCTCCATTGCACCTGGAATACCAATAAAGCCTATGCTTGCCAAGTATCTCTCTACAATTTTTACATTGTTTCTGCTTCTGTAAAAGGGAGCATTGTCACTTATTGAAAATTTTCACTTTTTCCATATTGAAGCAAAGATTCAAAGACTGATGGATTCGCGGTTAATCTATTTAAACAGGGAATGGCACTTGAAAGCCATTTGGACTGGTGTATGTGCAGGATCACAAACAGTGTTGAAGACTTATCTACTCACTTCTTAGGGAAAGCTTTCACATGTGAATACAAGTAAGCTTTTGAGAAATCCCATGCATAAATTATGTGCTTAGACGTCTTAGTACATCTCTCTCTTATTTACCCACTTCTTAGAGGAAGCTTTCACATGTGAATACAGATAAGCTTTTGAAAGTTATATTTCTCTAGCTATTGTTTTTTCTTTTGAAACAAAGGAAATATACACCATATACAGAAAAAAACTTGATGGGTTTCATCTACATTTGTACATATAGCTTAAGGTTAGCAAGAAACTCAAATTTGATACTGTATGCAGGTATGATGGCCAACGTGCTCAAATTCACATGCTATCAGATGGATCAGTACGCATATTTTCTCGCAATTGTGAAGAAACTACGTCCAGGTTGCCTGATGTGGTAGATATTGTTCAAATGTCAGCCGACAAAACTATGAGCACTTTCATAATTGATACGGAGGTAATGTTTGTAGATCAAATTCTTAGAGTATAGGTTTAGTCTGTCATATGTCTATGACCTAAGTTAATTAAATTTTTTTATCTTATGAGCAGTGTAGTTTGAAACAAATCTGCTTTTCACATACCTGTAAGAGTGCAGCATGGTGTAAATGTAACTCCTTAGCTCGAATGCTGACCGAAAAGAGGGGAAGGGGTTTTTCTTTCTTCAGCTTTAATTAAGCAGGAGGCTGTATTTTGTAAAATGAATTAATGTATGTCTAATAATAATTATGACAGCGATTGAATGTAGCAATATAGTGCTAGCATGTGCTATGTGTTTAAAATCTGGTACCACTAGGTTGTTGCTGTCAACCGGGACAATGGCAATAAGCTGATGTCTTTCCAGCATCTCAGTACAAGGGAACGGGGTAACCGCAGTGGTGCTCCTGTTGATGTTAATAACATTAAGGTGATTAGTACTCCTTTTTGTAAATTTTATGTACTCCAGATAGTGTCTCTCTATAGAAATTCTGTATTTCCTCATTGAATTAGAATCTCTTGTGCTATCCTTGCAAGCAATCAATTATTATCTCTGGATGGTTAAAAGAAAGGAAATATGCTTGTTAAGAATTGGCTGGATTTATTCAGCTCAAACATATTGATGCCTACTAGATACCAGCAGGGAATGATTTTATGTGAAATGTTGCTGGTTTCTAATTCGATGCAGGTGGATGTGTGTGTTTTTGCATTTGACATGATGTATGCAAACAACCAATCGTGAGTATAGAACACCTCAAGGTGAAACACTTTCAAGGCTAAGGCGCTTTTATATCAAATCTGTCACTTAGTGCTATTGTTTTTTTGAAACTTTGACATGCCAATGTATGGCTATTCATCAGGTTGGTGAAGCTTCCTTTGAGTGAAAGACGAAAGCGTAAGTTAAAAATTGTGAACATGCTAGGCTCGTCTTATGCATCTATCTCTGAGATTGATGATAGCATTAGCTTGCATTAGTATCTCCTTTTTGAGTTAGCACTATCTGGCTCTGATATTATTATCACATCAAGTTTTTGGCCTAAGCTGCAGTGGTGCTCAATATGCAGGAATGCATGAGCTGTTTCCAAATAGAAGGCCTGGATATTTGGAATTTGCAAACGAGATAACAGTGAGTATGCAGACCCTTGTATGACATGTTGTGCAAACCTGCAGCTTGTGTTTGTCAAGCAACAATTTCAGGAAATAAAAAATGTTATTTCTCAATTCTTTTAATGAATGGTCAGGACCTTGCATGCACCCTCAGTCACGTTGCAAAATACACCATTTATCAATGGGATTCTCGGCTGCGCTCTTGCTCATTATTATAATAGTAATAAGTTGCTACCAGTCGATTTGCATTGGGTCAACTCAAATAAACTCATTATTTTTTTCCCAAGTGCAAATCATTCTGTAGCATAGCTATTTGAAACTTATTTCTTTTGAAAATTATGGGTAAAAATGATGAGACAGTTCCTTTTTTTGATAAAAATTCTCTCATAAAGGTTTGATTCAACTTTCTTTAGAGGAATTGAAGTTGCATCTCTTGTATTATTATAATCCTTTATGAACTGTTGATCAAGGTAAATCGACTGGATTAGGGACGAAGTGGTAGGTTGCAGACCCTCTTGGGACCCATGACCATAGTGATACCTTCATTCGGTACCTTCTCACAAGTTCCCCTAAGGGCCTTCAAGACAGCTCAAGTAGCTCGTGTGCTTTCCAAAGTTGGTTATTTTGATTACTTGAGTTCTTTTTGGAGACTCAGATTGCAGCTCTTTTGTAGGATATATGTGACCATCTTCATTTTCTCAGGGATTGATTTTGATTTTTCAGAACACAGGTGTGTTTTGTGTGCATACATATATGTGCATGGATCTGTGAAGCTTTTTATTGAAATTTTCAGAAAAAATCAAGCCTTGTTTTCTTGATTCAGATTGATCCTGGGAACAACTCAATGGAACTGGCAGTGACTTCACAGAAAGTTGAGGCCTTTCTGGAAGAAGCTATTGCTGCATCATGTGAAGGACTCATGGCTAAAGCTCTTGTTGAGGATTCTACATACAGAGCATCAAAACGATCTGATTCTTGGCTGAAGGTTATATCACACTGCCCAAGATTGAATTTTCTGCCAGATTGATCTTTACACATCAGGGCTTTTGAGGAAAATATACTGTACTCTTACGGATTTCTGGGATATTTGGAGTTCTTTTAGTAGGTATACACTAAAAGTGTCTACGGGTAAAAGTTGTTATTTTTTACTTCCTACTATGGCTGCTAGGGTATCTTTACAGGTGGGCTGTCAAGATTAAAGAAGATAAGTGAGACTATATGGTTTGCACCTTTTCTCTTGAGACTTTTCAATATAATAATCTCAGGGGATGCTAATCAGTGTGCATTCTAAGTAAAATTTTTGATTTACAAATCTAGTGTGATTGAAAAAGCACACAGGCTCGAGATAAAATTTACCAATAGTGCTTGTACAGACGGGTCCCTAGGTGAACTATCCACCTGATATATACAAGTGAAAGACATGTGCTTTGTGCACTGTTCATTGCATTTCCCAAGATCACCCAACACAAAATCACTCCAGGATGGTTTAAACTTTATAGGTAATATGAAATTCTAGAATCCACAATTTTAGTTCAATGCAGAGTAGCTCGCAAAAGCTTCAGAAATAGGTGAATTAGCAATGCTTGTGCAACCAAGTATAAAAGCCAACAAGCCAAGTGGTAAGCGTGTGTAAGAAACTGAGAGTGTAAAGGTATAATTTTCCTGCAATCAAAGGCATCATACATGGTTCATAGTTTGACATGTGCATCACATATTCTATGCAGTGAGCCTGCAAGGAAATAGCTTTGCCCAATTGATATCACTTCTTCTCCTAAATTGGTTTAGGGATCCTTAGTCATAGACAGAGTTTTGTGGTGAATGGTTGTTATCATTGAAAACCCTTGGCTTTTTGTTTCTTTTGTTACAATTCACAGTGCATGCTAGATATACAATAAGTAAACGCCACATGCCCTAGGTTTCTTTCGTAGAGCTAAAAAAGAAGGATGCACTTTTTGGATGCAGATAAAGAGGGATTATGTGGAAGGCCTGCATGATACCTTAGATCTAGTACCAATTGGGGCCTGGAATGGTAACGGGAGAAAAGCAGGCTGGTAAGTAGCTTTGTTGTAGAGTTATTTCTGCCAATGTATGGAATTTTGGAAAATGTACTTGTTGCTTTAATTATAACCATTGTCTCCATAGACCGATGATCTACGGAACCAGTAACAACATTACATTCGTCAAATCACTGTCATAATAAACTTATCTTAATTAACTTCATATGTATAGTAGGTTCTAGCAGAAATTTCATCTTTGCATGAGCTTTCAAATAGTTTTAGGTCATCTTGATGGAGGAAGTCCTGGAGGGACTGAGTTGTTGTCCAAAGGGTTCGTTGAAATCCCTTATCTTGCTTGTAGGCTGCTCCCTTCTGTAACATTGGATGGAACTCACAACCTCTAACCAGCAAGCATTCAGGGATTTTGTTAGAGGTTTTACTAACAAAGTAAACTCCTAGAATCTATATGTAGGGAAATGATACAACATTGAACTCAAATTTCCTTTAAATAACTAGAATCTAATTGCTTAATCTGAATGGAGAAGACATCACATGCAGGCTTATAGTTCCTTTCTGATATTAACATGCAAATTTGACATTTCCTAGATAATAATTCTTCATGAGAAGATATGGCTCTCCCCATTTGAAGAACTTGGCCTTTGAGCTTCAGCAAGAGGCCGGACTTAAATTTTTCTTCCTGTTTGCTTTTCTTTCAAGTAGATTGTTGTAGGTCTAGAGCTGAAATCTACGTACAAGCTGATTTTCCCACATGCTAGGGGTAGTCTCGGCTAAAATGATCTCGTATTGATCAGTTACCAGAGGGCTTGTTGACCGTAAGTGATGGTGATAACTGGTAAACACAGCTAGGCATTTGGCCCAAGATAGGTCAAGTGTGTTGCAAGGTGTGACGTAGTGAGGTTGAGGATGACCATCATGGACCTAGCAGTCAATGCTCAGGCAAGTTGAGGCTAATAGTGGCTAGCAGAAAAGCTGTCAGGGTGGATGGGTCAGGGGGTGATTATTGTTTGTTGCTACAACATGCCGGATGGATCAAACCATGGAGCGTTGGTGGTCATGGTTTTTTCAACTTAGTTACAACGATGTGATTCCAGGATCAAAATGGCATGGTGATCTAAGGCAAGGAGTAGCTTCATTCTCAGGGTCTCATCAAGCTAGACTAGCCTTTAGAATTGTACATAACATTGTTTGTAGAACGACGCTTAATCTTTACAAGTATTTGGTTCCAATGGGGTTGACAAATGTTCCCACTACCTTTTGTTGTTGTAAAAACCACCTAGGAGATAACTTAGAATAAGGTAGAAATTGAAAAGCAAGAGAGATTAGTCAAAGCAAAACCACCCAACCAACTAGATATGAATCTAGCAAGAAGACTAGCACCTCACACCCAAGCCATGGAAATGTGAATGTACAGGGGAGAGAGAAGATATCGAAAACTGAAATCCAAGGATGCTAGAGGGCAAGTTTCTACCACTATATATAGAATCTGGTGACCTGTGCATGTGTCCATGCAACCCTCATGCAATCTAGATCAACTCCAGTTACAACTCCCATGCAATCATCATGCATACAACCGTCACAATCATGCATTGATAATATGCGTGTCCATGCAAACCTCTTGCAATCTAGATCAACTCCAGTTACAACTCCCATGCAACCGTCGTGCATACCACCGTCACAACCATGCATTCTCTGAATGGAGTTTGAATCCTCACGTAGTAACAACTCTTTGCCCCTACCTATAAACATAAGGTCCAATTGATAATATGCCTTTAAAGGTCTCATTACTTGACCTAAGGATACCATAATATCCTTTAATTGGGTAAGGATGTAACATTCTTCTTCCCTTAAACAGGTTCTATCCACAGAACAAGAAGGAAAATAAATGTCATCACAAAATCAAAAGTCGCTCATTATTTCTAGAGTGATTGCTTTTCCAATCAATCCTTTAATAACAATCAGGTGTGAACTTAAGATTTATCAACCATAAAGACTGAGAATCTTACGATTTGTCAATCATAATTCACCAAATTCTCAAGTCACACACAATTATTAAAATTACTGGAGAGTATCTCCAAAACACAACACAAGAATTATTGTAAAGTCTCTTTTCGTAAAAAAGACTCTCACAAATATTCCTTAGATTGGATTCATATTAGATAAAATGAGTTCTCGTAATTTTGTATTCCAATTGGTAGTCAAAGACAAAAAATATACCAAAACAGTTTTGATACTTATCCTCTTTAACCACAAAAAGAAACTTTAAAGTTTCTATCTAGAATGGAATCTAGATATCTAAAGTTCTACTGAATTCCGACTAAATCCAGTTGTTATTCTTGGTCTTGTTAGGTTTTGTCATCCAATTGCACGCTCTGGGATATTGTCACATGAATTAATATATAGTAAATAGCTAATGTCAAATTTGTATGATTTATGAGTTGAATCCTAATGTCATGAGTCATAAGCTAGATGACAAGTCGACTTAGATTCTAGACTATGATCTATATTTAGGTCCTCCTAATCCTCCGACAAGAGGGTGGCCTCATAGCCTCCTACTCATTAGAATCTCCACCTACTAAGGCCTCATAAGCTGAAGACCCCTCCCTCCGATCCTCACTCTCCTCATCGGAGCTATTGAAGTTGCTCTCTAAATGCTACTCAGCAACCTAGGCTCGTGATGAAACTCGAGTCACAATCCTTGCATGCAGAGATTGGCATCTATCAGAAAGTACCCAAGACTCGAGAGGTAAGCTAGGCTTGGTAGTATAGTTTTTGGCTTAGAAAGTGTAATCCATAAAATTTTTAAACTAAAGTCGTAATTTTTAAATAGATCATAGGAACTTTCGAGTAGTCTTGTTTGAAATACAAGCAACCAATTATGAAGCAAGTCGGTCTTTTTGGACTCAAAAAGGGCCTCTATTTGTGATCCATGTGATTAATGCTAATCACCCTTCATATTGAATAAAATGTTTACACTTATTTGGCAATGGTCCATATGACATGGCAAATCTGATGGTTAGTTTTTGATCAAGCCATGGTCCCACATAGAATGTAGTTAGTGTGATGACTTGGAGGAGTGCGAAAAAAGATCGGTAGATTAGGATCTTTGACCTCATGGGAAGACCCAATTTCACAGGAGCACGAAATTTGTGTCTTTGACCACATAGGTAGGCCAAATTTCATGCTCTTGCATGATCACATACTGCGACACTTTCGAAGTCCTTCTGGGCTGAAGCAGTTTCCACTACAGCCTGTATTCAGAACATATGTCCTACTAAAGGTCTCTCAGACAAAACACCATATGAAGTTTGGACAGGCTCCAAACCATCATTATCAAACTTACAAGTTTTTGGATGTATCGCGTATGTGCAAATACCGCATGATCTCAGGAAGAAACTCGACTTCCAAAGTATCAACTCTATTTTCATCAGCTACACTACTTCAAATAAAGCTTATAAATTGTATGATCATGTCGAGTCGAAGATATTTACTAGTCGTGATGTCATCTTCATCGAAGATCAGTTTATCGACCTCAAAGGTAACATGCTCCCTCATGTTCTCATATCTAGCTCGTGCAATTTTTGGGATATGAAATTTTAATACTATATTGCATTGCAAACAACATAATTTTTGAAAAAATAGACTTTACATCATTTTTCTCTACAAGCGACACGTGATTTGCTTATGAATGACATTCTGTTGTAGTCACTTAGAACTTTTAGACAATAGCTGTAATACATTCTTTCTCCTCTCTAGTAGATTCAATGAGGCTTTCATGACGGCAACCAGGAGAGGAGCATCTGCTTCATTAGTATAAGGTCCAATGGTTCCTGCTATAAGTAACCTGGGCTCATACCCTAATGTTAAATTATTCAATATGGCTTCTTGTAAAACACAGTACGTTTTAGAGTAGCCCTGAGCTAATTCTACTTCGGCTATATGCTTAGATAGTGCTCTACATTTTAGCAACTCCTCTTGGCCATTTGGACTATATTTATTACTGAAACAATAGATGAAATGTTCTGGCTACCTAATGTAATGTGCCAGGGAGGCATCTACTAAATCTCTTCCATGGGCTTTCCTCTTTCCTTTTGCCCTGGCTGCAAAATCGTCCATTTCCACAGTGTAACAAGTGAAATTAGTTAGCATTTCCAATGACAAATTTTCAGAGCAAGGTTGTAGAGTACAGAAAATGTGCATCATTACCTATGTCCAATGTTTCCCAAATCGGCGATTCGAACAAGGAATCGCGGTTCGAATCGGAAACTTGTTCGAATCAGTTACAGAGTAAAAAACATTTAAAAATGGCCCCAAAAATGAAAAAATGTTTGAATCAGCCTATTCAAACCTCACCTGGCCGGTTCGAACCGGTCGAATCGGCCGATTTGACCTGCCGATTCGAACCGGGGCATGAAACATTGCCTGTGTTTCCTTATCAGCTTCTTCTGTGTCGTCTAGTTTGATGCTGCCTCCCACCGCCGATCCCTGTGATAGGTTGTATTCTTTCATTGTAGGAAATTCAAGCTGCGGGATGGATTGCTTTTTTATTTAACACAGTTTTTGCTAGCACCAATTCACATGATGCTTCATCACCAACCATGGACAATTACTGGGAAGGTAGTATCTGGTTCCAAGTGGTTAACGAGGAAACGAGGTTGCAATATTGAGAGTGCACCCAATAACTTATCCGCTCTCATGTTCAAAATATGTTGTAGATCATGGAAAAATAGGTATTCTCTCCCATTTATGATCACTGGAGAGAGGTTGCGTATTTTGATGGTTGTGTCATATGATGGATTGTTGTCTTGTTCGCTCCCAGATGCACAGGCGTCTGTCTCAGGGCCAGTTGATAGAATCAATGCCTTCTCCTCTTCAACATCAATTGGTTTTTCTGTCCCACTTCACCTCTGTAATCAAAACACTAGGCTCTGATTTTTCTGGTTTAGGAACAGTACGATGCTCGAGGAGGAAAACAAAAACCACCTGCCCATATATCAATTTTCTGCCTATATTCTCCAAATTAGGATTATACATCTCCTCTTTGATGAAGATCCTGTAATGATCTCTCCCCAAATGTGACACAAAACAACCTAGTCATGTAGCGAAAGGTCTGTCACCTTCATAAATGCTAAGTAGCAAATCATAGGGAATCCATGAAATATTTGAATCAGGAAGTCTAATTGCTTAGGGATAATACGTTCTATTCATGTAATCCATAGCAAATGAAAGTGCATTTGGGTTTGCTCTAGTTGTGGCGAATGTGTCTATTGTTGCTGTAAATCGACAAAAGGCAAAATCAACTTCATTTGCAAATGGTGTATCAACTATTAATGCTTGCAATTCTTTTTTGGCAGCGCAAACCATTGGTAGGAATAAGTGAATATGAAATACACTAGTAACAAAGGTAAGCAATGACCTAGAACACAAATCAAATCATATGAAAATAAATTGCAAACTGGGTGCACAAACTTGTACAGTGAAAACGAACTAAGTTTCCCATCTATATTATATAGTGTTGATTTTTAATTTTTTTTTTTTCATTTATTCATCAATGTTCGAAAGGACAAAATGAGACAGTACCCTTTGCAGATAAATTATTTATTTACAATGGGGCGGTTCCCTCTACAAATCAATAATGTAGTTGAATTGTTTCAAGTGCAATCATTGTTAGAGATTTGTTGTGATGATTGAGGCAACCAACGCTTGCCAACACGATTTCTATTTGCCCTCCATTTTGAATGTTTAGCACCAACGTTAGAAGATATCCATGCTCTTCACCGATTATGGTTTGAATTTGCTAATGTACTGGGTAGAGTTGTCTCGTCACTTTTATTTGCTCTAAACATTACACCCGTATAAAACCAATAAAAAATTTCAATTAGTGCATTACTTCCACTAATACCACCACCATGTCGTGTATGTCTGGAACTTAGAAGCCCGTTCCGACCAAAATGGGTCAGAACGTTCCGTCCGTTCCGGAACGTTTCTGGTCGGAACGAGTTAATTTAGCAGCAGAAGCCACAAAAATGTGTAGCAGCCATCTCGGTTTGTAGCAGCCCACGATTTCTGCTGATGGCTGACGGAACGGGCAACTAAACCTTAGTTTCCAGATTAAACGAATTTGTAGCTGGCCATGACTTCTGCTGATGGCTGACGTAGCTCTTCCACCCAGAAATGGGATGCATGCAATATAAATTTCAGAAATGGGATGCATACAATATGAAAGTTCTTCAGGATCATTCCAATCTGTGGTGGATCATGAGCTACTGATCAGACACATGTAAAAGACAAAATTTAAACAAGTGTTGCAGTGCCATTGACCATCATGCATTGGCTTGTAGAATTGAATATTGATTTCTTTGTAGAAATAGAGATAATTATTCCATTGGTAGATAGTTAAACATGAACCAAATCAATCTGACTCAAAGCTAGATTTACTCAGGTAGAGAATGAGCTAGATTCTTCATATGGTTTAGAACTTTAGATCATTCTGAATTCTACGGTTGAGAGTTTAAGATATGGTGTTTTTTTTCCTGTGTATAAAAACATATTTTTTTTTTGAGGGTCTCGTTCCGGAATGGAACGCGTTCTGTTCCGGAACGGGCAACTAAGGTCTGGAATACGTTGCTTTGGCTCTATTAGTGACTTTTTTTCCATTCCTTGAGTACTCCATAGAGACAAGGATCAATAATCTTTTAAGAACCATGAAGTGTGTGTTGCAAGCTAAGGAAGCGGGACCCGGACGCAGAGGCGTCCGGTTTTTTTTTTTTAATTTTTAAAATTTTTTTTAGACTAAAAAAAAAAAAAAATGAAGCCACGGGTGCGTCCGGCGGTACGGACACGTCCTTTTTTTAATTTTTTTAAATTTTTTAGTTAAAAAAAAAAAAATTGGACGCGTCCGACCTTGTGTCCGGGGGTCGGACGCGTCCGGGTCCGGACGCAAGCATTCCGGCCCGGACCCTCATCCCTCAACTTCAACTTGCAAGAAAGACAAATTCAATCCGTGTATATATTTTATAGTGTCACAAGAAACCTGAAAAAAAATATGAAAAAATATATAAAAAAAAGAAAAATTTCAAATTTAAAAAGAATAATAATAATAAGAGAAAAAAAAATCACAAACTATGTAATGAGTAACATGCGAATGTGCGTGACAATTGATCATATATTTGCCACACTTTGAATGTTCTCGCAGCCACATTAGCAATAGGGCTTATGCTTGTTGTACATTGGCATACTTTTACCCAATATTCCCACTCTAGTATAGTGGGCTTAATTTCCTTTGGTATCTTCGTAAGATTTGATGATTGTGGATCTAAGTAATGAAGTACTTGCTCGTTAGTTGGTCCTTCATCAATCATTGTTAGCATGATACCTTCATCTGTAATTTCTATAGGCTCATTAACTGATGGGTTTGGTAGCCATTTTGTTTGAATAAGCTCAGAATCTATATAGGAAAGATAAAATGCATCCATAATCGGTTGATCTATACTTGTAGATATTATCATTATCGGTTTCTCAAATTCGGATAATACTTCATTGTTGCATCTTATCACACGTAGAGGAACATTCATCTTCTTCTCGCACAAGTTTTGTTTTACCAGTAGAGTAATCAACCGATATCCTTTGATCTCTATTACCAAAAATGATTCGTTGCTTTTTCCGGCATTGGTTAACCATGTAGTTCCCAATAAAAATTTATATGCTGACTTTTCCTGTGGAAGATCTAGTACCACACAATGAACTACAAACTTGTAAACCACCCACTTAACTGCTCTTCTACCACCTCCCGTTTTGTTTTTATCACCAAAAAAAAATCCGGCTGGTATGAAAGGTTACTACTGGTCATAGTTTGCAATTGTTGATACAATTGCTTTGTTTGTGCATGCTTCCATCAAGCTGAATAATGGCCTGATGCATCTGCTGGACTAAGTGAAAACAGTCTGGAGTACCCTCTTGGGACCTCATTCAAGCCATTTCCTTACAGAGAAGTATGAACTAAACTAGAAAAACTGATCAAGGTAAAATCAATAACTTCCTAAGATTAGAAGCTTATGAACCCATAACAATAGTAGCTATCCTTTGGTACTCCATACACGTGGGAATCCCCAAGAACGTTCAATTGTATGGTTGTATATACAATAGCACCTTTTAGAGTGCTTTGAAGCTCATGAATATAGACACTAAAGACTTGTGCATGACCATTCACATAGTTACCAAACGCCAAAAACTATCGTGCATGCATAAAGCATAATAATTTCACAAATCAAGCATATACTGAAGAAGCTCAAAAATATCATTCTTAAGAGTTCAGGAATTTTTCAGAACTCAAATGAACATTTCATACTCCAGATCACAGACTCTGAAGAAAAAACATATATAGCTCTAAACTGCATCAAAACCACTCAGATAACATGCGTAAATGTTTGCATGGCACCCATAATCATTAGTGAAGCCTATTTGAGGTAAAAACCCCATTTTTTAAGTTGACAGCTTTTATTAAAACAGCTAACTATGACTCACTAAATAAATCAGGCTACTGGCATGTCCCAAATAATGGATTGTTCAGAGTAATGTTTTATTGATATGCCAAGCTTCTTGAGGACAAAACGTTAACTCCTTTTGATGAGAGCAGCAAGTTCTAGGATCTTAAGATGATTGCATTAGATATGTGTAGTTGAGACCATAGTTTCCCGTTCCGGAACAGAATGTGTTCTGGACCGCGTTCCATTCCGGAACTTGACCAAAAGATTTTTAAAAAAAATACGTATTTTTTTTACAAAGGAAAAAGGCGTGATACTGTAATATCGCTGTTCCTGCCATTTCTCTACCTCGCTCAACTCTGATGCAAAGCGGAGTGTTTACTGGTAGTCAGATGCAAACAACTAGTTTTGTGACTTGGAATAAAAGCATTTTGAGAAAGCAAAAATTTCTCAAGGATATTTGTCAGTTGGCGATACCTCTGTGACAATGCTAAAGCAAAGCAAAAACGTAGCCATTCCTTTCCTGGAACAAGGAACATAAGCTGATGAGAAACACGAATATTAACTTCAATTGTACAACCTTAGCATCTGACATCTGTCTAACTTCTCTCATTATTATGTTTCAACAGGTACAGTCCTTTCTTACTGGCATGCTATGACCCTGAGCGAGAAGAGTATCAAAGTGTTTGTCGAGTTATGTCTGGTTTTACAGATTCATTCTACAAAGAGGTAAGCTGGGACTTGGGTCATATGAAGGAAGAACTGTGGTTTACAAGGAAGAACTGTGGGTTAAATAAGTGAAACCCTCAAGGATGAGCAGTTTTTTTTGTGGCATTTTGTTAATGGCATATCATATTGGTGATAAATGTCACCTGGAGGGTGCCATTTGCTTTAGCATAGGTTACAGCCTTTTTGTAGATAGCTGCAATTCTCGTGTGATGTTTTCCTGTCTACACCTGTTGCTCAGCGGTCTCTTACCTTAAGTTTTAACACGTGAGCTTACAGTCTCACACTTGTAGTCAACATTACTCACTAAAGTGCAATGGCTAATTCAATTTCAAGTCTAGGCATATCATTCTTTTCTTTGTGGAGGACAGATTGTTGTTTGTACTATCATGAATTTTATCTGTCCAATGATGTATAATTTGTACCTTAGAAACCCATTTTTTTTTTTCTTTTCTTTTCTATCTCTCTGTCTTGTCTATATGGTGTTAATATGAAATTGGAATTTGTATTAGGAAGGTTTAGGATCCAACTGTAGCTAATGTGTTTTTGTTAAGGTAGAAGAGAATTAGAACTATCCTCACAATAAATTTTCAGTTCGGGCAATTGTAAAATAGAGATAGGTGGGTTGGAACAGGGAATAGATGAAATACAAGTGGTTGTAGTGCAATCATTATATGTAATCAGCAATGTAGATTACATACGAGTAGCAGGTGCATGCAATAAATCCTGCACGGGAGATTGTGAATGAGGTGGAACAAATGACTGGGAGGAGAATCTTGGACAGTGTGGATCTATCTGTGGGTTCTCCTAGCGATGGGAGTGAGGAATCGCCACTACTCACAGAAGCCTTTATGAAGGAATTTTGCAATCAAGATAACCCGTAGAAGTATAATGCATAGAACTGCGATCAACTATAGAACCAGAACCCACTTATAAAATAAAACGTATTTTTTTTAATATTTCTGGGAGTCTCGTTCCGGAACGGGCAACTAAGCTTTGTACACACGTGCATGTGATGAAATGCATTATTTGTGTCCATGGGAGATCCAACACGATCCGACAATCATGAATAAAAATAACGATTATCGCTCTCCACTTTGTGTAGCTGCTCTTAATAACAAGACAGCCAACCTTTCCGAGATGTCTCCAAACTAAACTTGACAGATTATAAAGTATTGTAGCTTTACTATTTCATGCAATTTCTTTCAATAATCATGTACAATTTTCAGGAAACAACCCGCACTACTAGCTAGCTGTGAGAAAAGTATTGGGGCTTTCAGGCCTCAAACTTTGGAAATCATGGAGTTCCCTTGGTCTTCATTGATGCAACATAGAAAGATCACATGCTCCTTGTCCTCCACCTCCTTGCTCCTGCTTCACACTCTGCATTTCTTTCTCTTTATTTGTTCTTTTCTATATGCCCGTCTTGATGTCCAGATCAAGAGCTAATTGGCTTCTTTTAGTGTGCAAGCAAGTATGTGAATACTACATGTTCCTCATCCTCCAACCCCCTTGTTGCTGCACGCTCTGCATATCCTGTCCTCTTTATTCGTTCGTGCATACGCCAGTTTACCTTGCCAACTCATGAGAGCCAACTCACATCTTGCAGACGTAATGCCAGCAAATATCTGCAATTTTCACTTATCTGAGTTTGCAAATGCATTTGCAACTTTTGACGGAGTGTTTGCAGACTTTTCACCCTGAATTTACCACATGTTAAGATGAATAAGTCTAGGGTAGTTTCTAGGACAACAGCTTCAAAACATTCATCGCACTTCTAAAGTTTGAAATGCCGTGCTGCACAGCATTCAAATTTCCAAAGATGTCATATTCATAAATAATCATCATAGAAGACTTCCTATCCTAGCCAGTGAAGTTTGGGACAGTTTATGTTTAACTATGCTTACGGGTGACTTGTATACCAATCTTGTCATTCATATGAAAAATAGTTGCAGTCATATTTGAACTTTCTCCTCTTCGTTCCATGCCTCCTTAGTTAGACCTGGGCTCCATGCTTGACAAGTTATATTTCGGGCTCTTAGCCTATCATCACTACTAATGTCTTATCAGCATTGACTGTCAAGTCAAAAAATTTGCAAAACAAAGCATGTGGGTGCTTTTGTAAATTAGTCTTGCTTTTCCACTAGTGGAACCGCATCATTTACATCAATGAGTAATAACGAAGTGTAGCCTGCAATATTGAATCCTCCCCTCCAAGTCTTCATATTCAGTTCTCTTCCTTATTAGTAAAAAGACAAAAAAGAGTGGTGAAAGAGGGTAATGCATCTTTTTTTCAATATTGTTGTTCAAAATCTTTTTTCCATTCTCTCCCAATCCATCTACAAAGTGGCATTGCTAATTCTTTCCAAAGTTTCCAGAAAGCCGGAGAGTTGCTTCTGTAGCTCAAAAGGGACCTGTAACCTAGCCATTCCTTCTCGTAACTCTGTCTTAGAACTATGTCAAAAGCCTTCTTGAAGTCAAAACAACAATAGAAGTCTTCTCCCTCACTTTTGCCTTCTTAGACACCACCTCTATATTCAACTAGATGAACCTGAGTTGCAGCGGATCGCGATCCGCTGGAAAAACGATCTGGATCGCCAGTGATCCGGGACCAGAAACTCGGTCCCAGATCGCAAAAAATTTGCAAATTGTTTTTTTTATTGTGGAGGGATCCCCACAGCTAGTTGCAATAAATGACCAATGAATAGCAGCAGAAATACTGAAGCAGATACAAACGAAATGATTAGCCAATGTTATATCTGCAAATCTGTATCTGCAAAAACAATTTGCTTCAGGATCTGATTGAAGTGACTAGCAGATATTGGGGATTAACTATCTGAAATCAAGCAATAGAACTGCTCTTTTGAAATCCTTTCACATGATACCCATATTGGCAGGTTTGAAAAAAAAAAAATTTGCGTTCCGGGAAACCCTAATGGGAAATCCCGGATCATGTTCTGGAACGCAATCCGGAACGCGTTCCGGATCGCATTCCGGATCGTGGCCTGCATCTTTGAGATGAACCATTGTTGACTGCTTAGGTCTAAGCTTGGGATGGAGCTCTGACTTTTTGCCTTTCTCCATTTACTAATTTTCTTCTTGTTAATGCTGCCAAAATAGTTTTGCTATCAAACTGCTTACCTTTATGGTTATGTAGCTTTTTGGTCCTGTTTTCTTCCACCTTTGAAGGTTAGGATCATCCTATTCACTTTCCATGCGTTACAAATGGCATGTAGAAAGATTCAGGTGTTTTTTTACCCTATTTTGAAGTTCACAATATAATCAAATGATCCTCATTGAGAGATGAGATGGTAAAGACTTAGTCCTTGTTTTGTTTTGTAACTCCATCCACATGTAATTGCTAAAAAAGTTGCTCCATAAAAAATTTGGTCTCTAGGTGGGAGTGTTGCATAGGAAACATCAATTGAATAGAAAATATGTAACCAAGGGGCTTCTTCTTCAAAATACAGTAAGAGACAGAGTTAGAGAGAGAGCTTAGCTTCTGCATTGTGCTCCAGTGGAAGTAACCAAGTTGAAACCACCTGCTCATCCACATAGAGGAGTTCATGTGGGAATTGCAAGTTTTGATGCATACTCCCACTTGTTATCCATGTCATAGCTGACAATATTCAAAGATTAGTCACCGAGCATCAAAAAGCCATCAGCCTCAAAGTTGAACATTATCGTTAGTTCCATATATCATCAGTATATAATTTAATATATTATAATGCTAGTGAAGTGTCTTATTATTCTCGCTAGGAAACAATCATTGCAGTTTAGGTACTTCCTCCTTGGTTACATCCATGTGACTTCTTGTTACTTGTAGTACTACTTAGTTGTATAGCAGTGCATGTTGTAGAAGCTGAAATTTATTAGCAGAAGTTTTTTTTTTCCCCAACTCTTTATAGAAATTATTAGTAGCCAATTTGGAATTTTGCTCTTGTTCTTTGTTACTCCTTGACAAGTACATTTGAGCTATGTTTCAAGAACATCGTACTCTAGAATGATTCTTATTTTTAACTATCCAAACCCATTGCTAAAAGGATAAAATTTGGGGTTTCAGAAAGCCACATTCAAGACAACACTTGGTGTGCCCTAAAAACATAAACACGTCTATGTTTTCAAGTAGCTTTTTGTTGAAAGTAATGGTGACCACGTCATGGTTGGAATCATTCCCAAAAAACCCTACTTGGAATCATCCTACTGCAAAACGATTAAAAAAAACCCTTCTTTCAAACTACCAATTAAAACATTACAAGAATTCGAGTTTTTCTAAGAAAAAAGTTTAATTACAGATTTGGTTCAATTTGGTTCAGAGGGCATCGAATGGCTATTGAAACTTGATAGCATAATCATAAAAAGCCTTTGTTAGGACTTCAGTAACCCTTTATGAGGATTCTATCGAACAACCTTGCAAGAAATCTGTATCTTATTCGTGTGCACAACTTGCACAGGCATCTTAGTTATCTTAAGCTATTGTAATGCCCAAATCAGACTCTTAAAAAAGACAAGAAGAAATGAATGAACTGGTTATGGAGTTTGCAGACAAAGGAATATTTCTCCAAGCGTTTGCTACCTCAAAAACTGCCTTACTACAGAACTTGTGAGGAACCTGATGTCTGGTTTTCAGCTGAGGTTGTCTGGGAGATACGCGGTGCAGGTAAACTCATTTTTTGAACTTCAAATTGTACATGTTAGCATGACTCTTCAAGCGTAGACTCCTGTGTTTACACAAGAACACTATAATATAGTAGATGCAAAATGCTCGCTGACTACAGTTGTGGTGACTGATGAGGATGCAGACTTTACCATTTCGCCTGTTCATCAGGCGGCCATAGGCTATATCCACCCCTCACGTGGGATTTCAATGAGGTTTCCAAGATTCATTCATACGAGAGGTGATAAGAATCCTGAAGATGCTACCACACCTTCAGACATTGCGGAGCTTTACAATCAACAAACACGTAAGGTCGATTGAGCACCAGCAGCCTAAATATTGCAGAACAACAGCTCTTCAGACTGAAGTGAAGAACTGTGAAATTTTTGACAAGGTGAGTCTTGGTTTCACAGTTTCCATAATTTATGGATTTGTACCTTAACATTCCCAGCCAAGAGTTTTTGGAGATTTTTTTCATTTATTCTGTAATAACACAAATTGTGATCTGAAGCGCTCCATACTGATTCAAACCATTTCAAATTGAATATCTAAGAAAACATGGTTTATTTTTTCCCACGATCTACTGAAGAAGTTTTTTTTAAACTATTTTGCAGTAGGACAATACGAGTTGTCAACAAAATAAGTGAACTGATTCAAATCAACTTGTGACTGGGTTTCTTCTATGGAGGATGATTATTAATGTGTCGTTTTTGCTCTGTAGACTTATCAAACCCTGGTCCTGCAGTTGCTGAACCACGAGAAAAAGATGCATCTCCATTTGCAAACACCAATTTCTCACAGGCATCTAAGGAGTAATGCCACTTCAAGACTGTACAATTTTTTATGAGTGAATCCTTGTCAAAAGATTGTGTTGGCCTCTCAATAGCCTCCAGCAAATCGTAGCCAAAGAGGCTACACGGCTAGAATATTTTGTAAAAAAAAAGGTGTAAATATGAAATTCTAGACTGGTCCATCTCCTTCCTTTGTGGTCTGCACAGTGGCTTTCATATATGGCCTATGTACTGTCTTGGAAATTGTCCTCTAAGAGCTTGTTGAAGTGTTATTCCTTGATGGAGCTGGGCAGTTGCAGGAAAGTTGGTCAAGAGCAAAGTAAGAAGGCCCGAGGAAAGCATCACGTGGCGGCCTGACAAACCCAGTTTTTCTAATTCACCCCGACCCGCTAGCATTGCTACACAATACATGTAAAGTTGCATCCGGAAGGGCCTGTGACGTACTTGTGCTACATGTGTTAACCCTATACATTAACTTATACGCACCTGTGAATACTTGTAAGAATGCATTCAGGAGGTTGAGATGGGCATAACAGATTATAGTATTAGATTATCACCATTCAAACGCACAATTCAAAGCTACTGAGTTTGAATTGACTTGTGACTTGTCAAAACTTGGTGCTACAAGTACTGTAAACTGGTTAAGATGCATATTGTTCACCAAAATGTGCCATAGTTACTAGCGATTGTAGCAAACATGCAAACACAAATGTGTCTACAAGTTTGCAAGGGAAAAGACATTTGCAAAACATTGGCCTAAAGATTGTTTTTTCTTCCTTCTAAAACACTTTGTATGGGGACAAAATACATCTTACGAGCTACATAGTATAGTGTACAGATCAGCCTTACAGTTTACACTAGATTCTAACTAGCTTTACAGTAATTAATGATTAAGTATTAGGCTATAGGCTACAGTATACCAGTGTATAGGGGGCCCAAGCTATGCAAACTTGACAATTTTACAATTTTTAAGCATTTACTGGTTTTTTTACTTGTCTTTCACACATAACTTGGCTCAGAAGTTTGTGAACACCAGCAAACACGTTTGTTGGTAAGTATGGGACTTTGTGATACTCACCAGTTGACCACTAATAACAAACAATAATCCAACTACTCTTGAACTGGTCTGTCACTATAGAACTATGAGCAATGCATGACATAGGTAAAAGCATTTGATACAACATAATACATTATTTATAAGCAAACCAGCACCATATCAGAAACTTTCCATCGCAAAGAGCATTGCAAAAATTCTCACACAGCAATTAAGAAACCTCATCTTTGCAGCATTGACAAATACACACTCTAAACTTAAACCTAATCTCAATAATATTTTCTTTCCTAGAGATTGCTCATATCAAAGCAATCAACAATTATACTTGTAACATCAATCAACTCTGTTTGACCGACTACCCATTATAAGCTCGGTCTCTAGTGAGAGCCTTGTCCTCCAGTGTGATCATATTTTTTTCCCCTTACATCTTTGATAGCATTCTTTCCTTTAGATGATTATTATTTTTCCTCTTTGTAAGTCTGCCACATGGAAAAAGTAGGAAATTCTCTCAAAAGTTTGGTACCTCAATTTTGTTAATTTGGTCCAGTCCTCCAATCGTCTTTTGTAGGACTAAATATTTTTATACTCAAGATGATGACAATAGGTCTGTATGTACCTTTCTCAACTAACCATACATGTTTTTTTGTATATTAGGTCAATGCTACACCACTTTATGTTGAAAAGAATACATTTTTTTTTTTACTATATAGGTGTGTGTGTGTGTGATATTTTTTCTTGGTGTTTATTTTACTTTTGAAGTTAAATCATGCATTACCCACAACATCACTATAGTAAGCTAAGGGTGCAAACATACATGCATAGTTGAATTTGACCTCTTTAGATGATCTATGTATCAATTCCACAATATCCTACCAATATATCTCATGTTAGGACCATACGAAAGGTCTTTACTTTTGAACATTTGTACTTAAGAAACTACATGAAACTTGTTCATTCAAATTTGTGCTTGATTTTTTGGAAGGAAGGAACCTAAGTATCTATAAATACCATGTGTGTCATTGTCATTTTGAGAGTAGGGTTCCATCCTCTTTCTAGAGTAAGATCTCTTGGTTTTGGCCAATGACATGGCAATTTATGTTCTTCTAGACTTGAAATCTCTTTTTATGTCCTTTTACAAGAATGCATGACTATCATACAATGAATTTTATGCATGTGATGTTGATTTAGGTATGCAAGCTAAGGCATGTGGAATTGGATATCCTTTTTCCACTTGCACATTGTCTTATGATAGTGCAACATACCATTTATGCACGTGCACATTCTCTTATGCAAGTAACTTATGAACATACACTTCTTTTATGCTTGCACATGCTGAAATTCCAATGTGTCGTTGCATTATAACGACTTTACTATGGCTTTCTTAAAGATAAAGTAGTCGACATTACATGTGCATAGATTGAATCATATTTCAATTCACTTCACATCCTATAATCTAGGTCACAACTAGTTTGTACAAACAAGCTATGGACAACTTTTGGATTTATTGGACAAAGAATGTTCCATGACTAATATTGTATCATGAGCTAGTGATACTAGAAATTATAGTTGTAGCGGTACCATGAATAAAGTGAATATTTCCAATTTATTTGCAAACTATAACTTTGGTGTGATTTGTTAATTCTTAGAAATCTTAATACCTTTTACTGCTTTAATTCTAAAAACTCTAAATACTTACAATATCGTATTCATACTTATTCTAATTTCACTCACCTAATGGGGTTGGCACAACTAGCTAGAGAGAGAGAGAGAGAGAGAGAGAGAGAGAGAGAGAGAGAGAGAGAGAGAGAGAGAGAGAGAGAGAGAGAGAGAGAGAGAGAGAGAGAGAGAGAGAGAGAGAGAGAGAGAGAGAGAGAGAGAGTTTGGTTCCATTGTATCCTTTTGAGTGTTCTTGCAGGATTGATGTGTAGGGTTCATCTCAACTAGTGTCAATGAAAAAGGATGTAGACCAACAAGGCACTTTACAAACAACAAGCAATAGTGTTATGGGGGTGAGACATGGGAAGTGTAGCTGCAATAATCTCGGCGAAGGTTTCTGAGATACTAAATTGATCCAACGAATGTTTCTAAGGTACTGAACTGATCCGACGAAGGTTTTTAAGAAATTGTGAAACAATCAAAGTAAAACTGACAAGGTGTTGGATCATTCTGGTTGAACTGGCTGATTTGGCTACCAAAACTTCCGTAGTCGACTGCCATTCACCGGAGTATCAAATCTTTTTCCATCCAAATGTTCTAAAATGACCGCCCCATAGTTCAATATTTCTTTCACTCTATACGGACCTTCACTTGTGAACTTCAATTTACCCTTAATCAGTTTCGTTTTATACATTAGTGCTAGATCTCCTTCCGTCAAATCTTTTTTGTGTAGTCAACGATCATGCCATGCCTTGCGACGGGCTTTCTCTGCTGCTAATGCATGAACTGCCATCAATTTGGTCTCAAATTTTTTTTGTAAAGCCTCATGATGCATCTGGAAGGATTTCGCATCATTTAACCGTTCCGTTGCTGCTATGCGTAGATATGGTATCAAAAATTCAATCGACATAACTGCATCTTGTCCGTAAATAAGTTGAAATAGCGTTTGATTCGTACTTCCTTTGTAAGCGGATCTGAATGCCCATAAAGCCGCATAAAGCTTATGTTCCCAATCAGAATGACTTGCTTCTACAGTTTTTGTCATAATGTTGCAGAGAATCTTGTTGGAAGATTCAGCTTGGTCATTACCCCTTGGATAATACGGAGTACTAAACCGATAAATAACAAAAAAGTTCTCCAATAGACACTTTATCGTTTCATTCACAAAATGTGTTCCGCGATCACTAACGATTTTGATAGGACAGCCAAATCTAGTAATCATGTTTTCATAGAGAAATTTAGCCATTGGTTTTGCATCTGCAACTCGAACTACTTTCGCTTCAACCCATTTGGTCATATAATCAGTCGCAACAATGATATATCTGGCTTGAGATTCTCTTGCTGCAAGATGAATAGGACCAACATAGTCGAGGCCCCATTTCTAGAACAATGCTTGTGGATGTAAAGATTCATAATTATATCGAATAGGAAGACGTGCTCGTTGACAGACATCGCATGACTGAATGTAATTTTTTGTATCTTTGTGAAGTCTAGGCCACCAACATCCTGATTGTAAAATTTTGCGAACAATGATATCTGTTGAAAAATGTCCTGTTCCCATGCCATCATGAGAAAACATGATAAGTCCAAGTACTTCATGCGACAAAACACATCTTCATAAAATATCATCCATTCCTCGGCGATACAATTGCCCAGCAATCAATTGATAAGATTGCGCCTTATGAATTAATTGTCTGTTCTGTACTTTTGTCAGGAGTCATTGGGTTGGCCTAGCATTAGATATTCAACAATATCTGCTGCCCACTTAGAACCTGCTTCTATATAAAATAATGCAGCATCTAGTAGTTCATCATCCACTCCAGTATTAACAGGCAATGATTCAATCCTTGAAACATGGTCGGTTAGATAATGTTGTTTACCCTTTTGAACCACAACGCGAAAATCAAATTCGGTTAGTAGAAGTAGCCATCTTGCAATACGCCCTCTGTTGCATGTCTTGTTCACCAAATAAAGTAACGGTTGGTGATCAGTATAAAATGCAAAATGCGTTGCCATTAGATATGTGGATTGTGACTTGATCCACTGGTACACCCAAATCTTTCCATTTATTGCGACGCGACATCGACAAATAATAGGGATCGACTCGCAATTGGCGAGGCCTGGCAACATAGCTTGTAATAGAATCTGGAGCTTTCTCAAAAACGGTTGTGCGCCATGCCGGCTGCTCTCCCAATGCAGGTAGCCTATCCAATTCCTTTCCGACCTCTATCTCAGAGGTTTTGAATTTGATCACCCAACCACCCCGCGAGGACATATGCGGATGTTGGTGCAAAAAATTTCTGAATTTGGTCCTCAATGGTAACCAGCTTTTGAAATAACACTCTGGCCTCTAATGGAGATGGACTGGCTTCAACAGACTGGGTGTCCATTGTCTGTGGTATATCAGGTGCTCCACCCTGGTCTATGCCTGCATCTTGTCAATAATTAGATATGCAACATCAAGCATTCACCATAAGCAATCACCACAAGAAGGCGGAAGAAGAACACGTACTGTCACTCTATCACACTAACTCATACAGAATGTAAAATGTACAAATAAACCTTGAACCCTGATAGAGAGAGAAAACCTACGAGTAGACTAATAGACTAGCCTACGGCTATTGATAGCTGGTCACAACTGTCAACATTAATGTGCATCGTAAACAGTAACAATGAAGTTTATCATTGATTTCTAACACTACCCCTCAATGATAAAATTACATTTTTCTATCTCTAATAGAGTACGAAACCTCTCAAATTTACATCTACCTAATGACTTAGTAAAAATATATGCCTTTTGATCTTCAGATTTACAAAAAACAAGATCAATGGCTCCATCAAGAATTTTCTCTCGAACAAAATGGTAGTGTATTTCGATGTGCTTGGTTCGAGCATGTAAAACTGGATTTTTGGCAAGGTGAATGCAACTTTGATTATCTCAAGATATAGTAGTCGCATCCACCTGTGGTTGACCTAAATCCACAAGCAATCTTCGTAACCATACCGCTTCTTGTGTAGCATTGTTGAGTGCTCGATATTCAGCTTCCGTCGATGATAAGGCTACTGTAGGTTGCTTTTTGCTGCTCCATGAAATTGCAGCTATACCATAACTGAATGTATGACCACTTGTAGATCTTCTGTCATCAATATTACCTGCCCAATCGGCATCTGTATAACCTACCAACATCGGCGTTTCAGGCTGATCGTACTTCAAACCAAAATTCAATGTCCCTCGAATGTATCTGAGAATACGTTTAGCAGACTTCTAGTGTGCTTGACTAGGATCTTGCATAAATTGAACACCAACAGCATAAGAAATATCAGGTCGTGTGTGTGTCAAATAAATCAAACTACCCACCAGCTGTCTATACAAATAAGCATCCACTTTCTTAGATTCATCATATGTAGTAAGCTTCATGTTGACATCCATAGGTGTACTCTCAAAGGCTTACAATCTTGCATATTGAACTTATAAAACAAATCTCGTGCATATTTGCTTTGTGTAAGAAAGACCATGTCTTCCTTTTGCCATACTTCAATGCCAAGACAATAGTGCATCAATCCTAGATCACTCATATCAAAAGCTTTGGAAAGATTTGATTTGATTTCATCAATTAAGCTCTCATTACTTCCTGTAATAATCAAATCATCCACGTACAACACAATGAATACTATATCTGAATCTTGCCTTAGAATGTAAAGATTAGGATCAACATCACTCTTTATCATTCCCCTCCGCTTGAAGTGTTCATCAATGCAAGAGTACCACGCCCGTGGTGCTTGCTTCAATCCATAAATGGCCACAAGAGGGGCCAAGCACGATGATGATGGACTCCCAGAGTGCCATCTATCTGTCTTAGGATCCTGTCTTTCATTCAAAGATGAAGCACATTCCTCTGAAGTACCATCACATTCGAGATTTGATCTAGAAAGGAGAGTTCCAGGTCCAGTTCATAAAATCATAAAGTATGATTGCAGATCTCCTCACGAAATCGCTCTACAAGCCACTCTTACCAAGCAAAGAGAGGCAATTGGATTGAATGAACAAAGCTGCAAGGTTCAAGAGGGAGTGTCAGAAATGGTAAACTCCTGCAACTTTGTCGCAGCATGAACAAGACACGAAGGTCAAACGAAAACAATTCGCGACAGTCAACGTGTCTTTGACTCGAAGCACGAACGATTCACGAATCAATCTCAAATCGTAAATACACCTCTAGGACCGCAAACCGCAAAGGGGGCGCAGAACGAAGACTACTAAAAGAAACGAAAAGAACGAAACAAACGAAGAGAAACTCTTCGCGCTGCCAGCTGGCAGCTCAACGGGCTTCGTGCCCAGCTGAAACGGGAATAGCAACGACAGAGACTAACTAACTAGTTGATTAGCATTAACTAGTCTTGTGATTCTACGTTTAGCTATCTTGTAAACTCCACATAGTGGAGGTATAAACAATCCTCTCTAGATCATAACCTAAAGAAGAGAGATAGTAAATACAGAGATCTGTAAGAAATAGAGAGAGACGTAGCAAATAGAGTAAGAAAGCAAAAATACCATAGCTATGCATGAAAATCTGCCAACGAGCAGAACACAGCGAAAGAGCAGAGAGTCATTCTGCCAACGAGTGAGACACTGACGATCTTGCTCTAAAACCAAACTGACAATATAGTCGCTCTATTTCGTGTATCTCTTGGCCTTGTGTTGTGTCTCTTGATTGCTAGAATAAAATATGTTTTGTGATGCATAGTCGAATGTCTGGGATCCCGTAAGAGCTTCCGCACGAAAAGAAAATTCAAAGACAGAAAATTGTTTGTGAATCAGAAGAGAGGATGAACACAAAACAAGAAAAAGCTTCGACGAGATGATGCGTTTCTACGATATTTCTCCTCCACTAAGAGTGCCTTAGGCTCTTGAAGCTTTGTGATGAGCCATGCAAACGAATTCATTGGAGTGCAATACTCACATCTATAAAGAAAGTTTTTGTTTTTTTTGTCAATAATATGCATAGATTTTGGATGCTCCATGCTCCAAAACCATTGCACCTCTTGTTGAATGGTTCTAGAGGCTCTTTCTTGATGTCATATTGGTATTGTTGAAGCCTTACTTCATTGGGTTTATTCAAGAAATGAGTGAAAGTAATTCATCCAAATTTTGACAGCTGAAAAAGCTCATAAACTATCAAAACTAGCAATTATCACCCAACTTCTCAAAATTTTTCCACTATTTGGACATGAAAAACATTCTCCCCTACCACTGAACTCTTAGTAGCCCACCGTTAGATCAAAGACCTAGGAAAAGGCACAATCCCCATTGTATATGAGAAGCTTGGTGGGCAAGTTACTACATACCGTAGTGAAACTAATTAAGTCAATGAAGTAATGCTCATAAGTTGATACTCGCATGGTTTGAATGTCATAGAATTGCCATAACTTTGTGAGAGTTGTAATGTCACATGGCTCGGAAAGATGGATAGCATATACAAAGATTCATGAGAGAGAGAGAGAGAGAGAGAGAGAGAGAGTGGACATTAGAATCATGCAATGCACGACAAAAGTATAGTAGGTCAGCCACAATCCACATACTTATGATCCACAAATTTGTGTTAAGCTCATGAATAATGGCATCAATCACACACTTATGATCCACAAATTTATGTCATTTGTCACGCATTGCATGATTATAATGTCCTCTCTCTCTCTCTCTCTCATGGGGTTTAAAGCTGTGTTTAAAAAATGAGAGCCACAATATTTGCTTACTACATAACCATTAATCAATTTATCAAAAACTCAATTGCTTTGATAATTGCACTTGCAAATGCCTGAGGTACACTGGCAAGCATGAATATCCATTCGTTGGTTTGCTTGCACACGTAGGGCTGTGGCGGCATTCTTAAGAATGCTTGCATATGCTATAGAAGCCATGAGCTGGAGATTGATGCTTTGATGCTTCTCATATATGAGAATTTGTCACCATTCCATATGCTGATCATAGTGCTTCTCATGTACAATTGTTGGTCATCAGTGGCGATTGATGCTTCTCATGTATGGTCACGAGTCCATATGATGATCATAGCATTTCTCATATACAAGTGTAGGTCACCATTCCCTCGTGGTGATCTATTTAATGTATCAAGGATGCCCAGATGTAGGTGGCAATTGTAATGTCCTTTCATGTAAGAGCTAGCAGCCACACCCCCCCCCCCCCCCACACACAGACACACACCCCAAAAAAAAAAAAAAAGTGTCCCATAGGATGCCATTTGTTTGTTTGAATTGGAGGGAAAGTTGGGATTTTCCTCCACCCACCATTTAAGAGAAGAATGAATTGCCCTTGGCTATCAAAAAAACATCTTTTCATTCACTCACTCATCATACATGGATGCATGATCTGCACAAATCTGTTCATTCTTTCATTCATTCCTATGCCAAAATGAACAGCCATTCTTCCACGGTTTCCACCATCTCTGCACAATTCTCTTCACTGGCAGCTTATCCATTTCCTCACCATCACAATCATCATGCTCCTCCTCCTCTATTCCTCAACTTCAAGAGCAGCAGCAGCATGAGGGCAGATTTAGTAGCGAGATCAATAGTTGCAGGGATAGCTGTAGGGGGCACTTGCTCAGCTGCACCTGCAGCTGCAAGCTTTTCACTCCACCACACCCTTCCTTCTTCATGCTTCACTATCAACCCGATAACCCACCTGCAATTTAGGAAGAAAGGACAAACCCACCAGCAATTCAAGCAGAAAGGACAACTTGGAAAGGCGAGTGCCCAGCTAGTAACAGGGGAAGAAGGTAAGACCGAATCACACTCCGTTGTAGTTGGAGCGTTTGAGCTGCCTATATTGAAGCCCACCTGACTAAAACCTTGCTACTATGTTCCAGTGTGAAACCCTCCTAGAAGCTAAGATATGGCTCAAATCAGTCATTCCCATAGTCTTGTGCGTATGTGATGGCTTGGACGAGTCTGGGGAACTGACTGACGCTTTGATTGACAGTGGTAGATGATGTCGTTTCTACCTCAACTGATGAAGATGTGGTTAAAAAAAGCATATCAATTTTGAAGCTCGCTGGAAAGACAAGGAAGGTGCCTCCAGCAGAGGTCTTAGGGGCTATAAGGTCATTGGAAAAGGCCAAACTTGATCCTTCAAATTTCCTTGAAACAATTGGGGGCACCGAATCGCCCGGCCGCACATGGCTGCTAGTCTTCGTAGCAAGCGTCAAACAGGTACAGTAATCCAAGATAATATAAAATTTTCCTGTTCGTGATCAGCTTCTGTTACTCAAATAGATTTACAGTCTTGTCTTCAGTCAACCCTAAACCCTAAACCCCTTATAGTCATAGTTAGCAAAAACTAAAGCAAGGCGGATATCTGGGTTCCAGGTTAGAGAAGCCATGAAGGGTGCTCCAGGAGGTGGGAGGTACTTCCCCATAACTGCTGTTCAACGGTTTGACGCTGCTGTAAGTCCTAAACTTTCTGAGATTACCTCAGAATAGAAATGCTTAGCTCTTGGCATTATCTTTTAGCTTCCGGCATATAAATAAACTTCGCTTGGAAGCCAATTAATCGCTAATGGTGTCATTTTTTTTGCTGAAAGTGCTGTTGAATTTTCCAATGTGGCATTAGCATACTGAATGTGATCAATTCTGAGGCAGACAATGACCATTGAGAATGGTATTTACCTGGGCCCTCTTGGCTTTCTAAGCTTCCAAGGTAAATTCTCATGGGACAAGCGGATTTTGTCATTTATATTCACGACATTAAATCTGAAGATTGGACCTTTTAGTCCACTCAAGTTTGATATCAGCAAGAAGGAAGATCTGAGTCGTACGCCCGGGAAAAAAGATCCCTTTTTTACATGGTATTTTGCAGATGATGAGATAATTGTATCACGGGGAAGAAGCGGAGGGCTGGCTTTTTGGTGTAGATGCAAGAAAGTGACAACTTAAATCCTGGTGCGGTATGTGAGGAGGTGCATTTACCAACTGTGTAGAGCTCTGTATGTTTCTGATCAAGATAGTTTTATACTATGTTGTTCTTGAATTGCTGGAACCATGGAGCTACAAACTGATTCTTCAGCTTCTTATATGAAAAATAGATCTATCTAAGTTGTGCGAGTAATGGCTGTCCAGTTTAGGAAATCTTCATATAAAGGAGGCAAATGCAACTCTCTTGTACACTGTCAAGATGTTTTTTTTTTAAATTGGGTACCTATAGAAAGAGCAGAACCCTCTGCCGATATACACTGTAGACAACAAATTTACCCCATTAATGGGCAGAGTAACAATCCATAGACCCCTAAGAGGTCCATATGATATTTACAGTAAGTGGAGAATAGAATCTCAAATCACAAGAAAGGAATGTACACATAATTAGGAGTGTGCACAAACCACGTTTGCATCCCTCAAGATTACCTTTTTGGAAATGCTTATACCCTTACAAAATGACATTGCATTGGTGACCAAAAACAACACTGCAATGCTGTTTGCATGAGAAATGTAATAAACAGGCAGATATCTGATGTAAACTCTACTAAGGGTTTCTTCTGTTACAAACGATGATGCTGCTCCAACATGATTAAAAATGTATTTTTTACTGTGTGCATTACATAGAATTCAATTTGGGCTGGGCTAGATCAACGGGCTACATAAAACCCTCATGAGTTGAATTGCTTATATGTTTTGATGGGGATCATAGAAGTGGTTCTTTCATTAAAATTGAAACTCTTTCAATTTAGCAAGTTAGGGTTTAATTTATCCATAATTAAAGCATTGCGTCCCAAGAGAATACAAGTTATCATTATTTCGGGGATTGGCATTTTATAGATTTTGAGGAAGTGGGGTAATTCAATTTGATTTTGATGCACACATGTAATAATCTTTCAGGAACAACCCAACAAGCATGCTTTTCATATTGGTTTATGAGATTCTATTGCATGTTATACGGCAAATAATGCATGCCAAAAAGCATCGAGCATGAACAATCAACAATGCACTATCTCTTAGACCCTAAAAGTTTTGGTTTTTGAAAATCTTAGGACCAAATATACCTCGATTCAGACTCACTAGGTTTGTGAGTCACTTAGGATCAATCATAGCTTTACACAAGTCTTGTTTGAAACTTTTCCAACTGGAAATTTTATTTCTGTTTGGGGGTTCTGTAATAGGTTAAGGGCTGAAAATTCATATTTATCCCCCTCGATTTTGGTCTCTTGATACATCTTGACGTTAGTCTCGAGCTTGAACATCTAACTTTCCAGTTAGTAGCTCAGAGTCCATAGCTATGTTTCTATCGTTTGTGGCATAAAGTCTATCTTCCACGAGTTGTCATAATCAAGACATCTAAATAGAAAATGCTTGTACATAGTTGGCAAATCCTGCTCTTACGTGGGATACCCTGAAAAGTTCCAGTCTGCACATATAGTTGATGTGAGGAAACTCAGAACTGTCCAAATGTATACCGGAGGAAATGCGAAAGACCACTATCCAGGTATTAAGGTAATAATGGTACACTTGTGCACCAAGCCTTTCTGACATACATACCTGTATGTGAGACCGTAGTGTCAAATAATTTGTACTTACTGGGGGCATCTTGAATATGCTTTCTAAAGCAAAAGTCCTCAAGACTAACCAAGGACATATGAGCCTTCCTCAATCCTGGCAGCATTAGCCTGTCTCATACTAAAGGTGAGACCCGTGAAGAGTGTGCCCAAATATGTGTAAGAGGATGCTACCTCCGACGGCTAACCATCTGAAGTAAAAACCTGTCACTGCATATAGACCCCAAAAGTGTTAAAGATCATGATCAGAGTCTTCCTAGTCTATACTGTTAGACCCAATCTATCTCCAAATGAATGCAGCCTATCCAAATGCATCTGTAACCCCTCAGCTGTAGGTGAAATAATTGCCACGTCATTTGCAAATAATAATGTCGCTAAGTCTACATCCGATACCATCATCCTGGTCAATGACACTCTCTATCTAGCTCATCAATATATAATCCAAAGCGTGTGGGGGAGAGGGAGCAACCATGTTTCACCCCTCTAAGCAATTGGGAGAAGCCCTCATCTATCTTCAAACAATCCCAAACCTGCTCATATATTGCCATATCTGCCAATGCTTTGTCAATGGAAAACCCAACCATTGTATAAGGAGGTGTCATGGGACTAAGTCAAATGCCTTTTGGAAATCAACAGAACAAACAATACACTAACTCATGCTTGGATTTGGCCTCCTCGATATTATCCCTACGTGTAATTACATGGTCGATGGTAGAATGTTAAGCTCTTAAACGTGCTTGGTCCAATGCATGTTGTCTTTGAATGTCGGCCTCAGTGCTTATTGTTGTTTGGAGGATGGTGCCATATCGGAGGTTTCAGAGGGTCACCACTCTTGGAATAGGGTGGGGATGATATTGGTACACCATGGCAGAGGCCACCAATATATAATGGCTTGTTTGCTAAGTAAAGTGGCCAAGATAGGTGCAAGGATGTCGACAACATGAATTAGGACTTTAGCATCCAATTAGGCGGATGTGTGAAGCTGTTACAACTTTGCCCTATCTCGGTTATTTACAATTTTTATGGACAAATGTACATTTTGTAGTTGTTGTAATTATGAAATGGCTAAGTTTTTGGTTTGTGGTGATTGTAGATAAACTATAATTACATCTAGTGCTAAGTGGACCTCAGAGTCGCATGCTAAGCTTTGGTTTAAGGTACTGGTTCATAATGGCCAGAGTGAACTCTTAAAAAGTAGGAGAGTTGACTAGTCAACAAGTCATGTGTCATATGCTCATTGGGACACTTGGTCTAGTGTATGAGTGACACATGTCAGCTAACACCCTTGCCTATGTGTCACCGTACGGCCAAGCAACAATTATCGGCTGTGCATGGAGTTCGGCATCAAGATGTGTTAGGGTTAAGGGTTGCTTCAATTGAAGAAAGTACTCATTATGTATATGGACATCATGTCTAATCACCTCAATAATGGATTGTAGTGAATCGTTGTACAGACAACCTAATCCTTGACCACCGATAGATCTAGTCTTTGGACGAAATCTTGAGTCCCGTACGAATCCTTGAAAGTGTGGTAATCCCTTGTGTTGGCTCTCATGTGTCTTCGTAAAGGCATAATATCTCCTTGTGATATGAAACCTACCAAATCCCTTGCAACTATTGAGGAATGGATACCATTACAGTTCCACAACCTGATAGAAAGGTGACTGAATGGGCCCACGTGTTGCAAGGAGAGAGAGAGAGAGAGAGAGAGAGAGAGAGAGACTACAAAAGCTTACCAATTCCCATGAGTGGACGGAAAGAAGCTGTTGCTGGGCCCAACACATAAGAAACTCCAACTAATTGCCATGTAAATTGTGCTATTGGAACCTACCAAGAAGAACAAGTTTCTAGAAGAACTTATGGGGCAATTATGACAAGCAGCATGCTCGTTAATTGTTACCTAAGACCCTAGTAGCCCTTCCTACTAGAGAGAATTGTTAAATATTACCTCTAGCACCCACCTATTCTTGTAAACTGGCACCTACACATTGGAACAATGAACTAGTACCTTAAGATAAGTGCTCTTGGATTCATAGTTGATATGCTTTGAGTTATGTAATTTGCCCCCTTGAATAATGAATGTTATTCATGACTTTGGGCCTTGATTTGGCATTTTATCATAACACTAATTCAAATAAGAAATATTGGAACAAATGATCATTAACACCATTATTCTCCTACCTTAATACTATTTTGTAGAGTTGTAGACTATACTCACAACATAAACTTCAACACATAAGACATCATGATGTGACATAAACTATGTACAATAGCTAATTTCGAGAATACATTGGAAGACATATGTACCCTGCATGTACATATGCGTCCAAGAAGTAGCTGAAGTCGATGTAGATCTCTTGAATGTTCCACAATATGCTAACCTCCAAAGTATGTGTTGACGTAGACTAATGATCATTTGCCACATCTTTTTCCAATCCAAGCTAGCTACGAACACAATTATCTAAATTTGTCTTCTTGACCACCCAACAGCTCCACCAAGAGACGTCTAGTCAAACCAAGGACAAGATCCACTAGTAGAATTAACTAACACATCTAACAAGCATCACCAAACCAAAAGAACATGTATCCATCCTTGAACCATGTTACAACATTGAAACATCTCCATCCAAGAGTCTTCATCATAGAGCCAATCCCACATGTTAAAGTAGAGGTTTTGTCCAAAGAATTATTAAGCTTCCAACATAAATTTGAAATACTAATATTTTATCATCACACCAACACAAAGCCACAAGTGTACTCTCTTGATCCAGCACACGAGTATTCTCCATGTGATTTTATTTGCTCAATTCGAATTGGACCAATTTGAATGGATTTGAACTAGCAAACTAGGAACCAAATCGACAAATCACTTAGGGTTTGGAAATTTGCAATTTCTTGTTTTTTTCTAGTCTCCAACCATAAATTTTAAGATCTAGATTGTCAATTAAGCCAATTTGAGTCAGCCCATTCCAAATTGAATCAAATCCTCGTTGCCTAAGAATTGATGATATACGAAACTTTATCTCCATTGTAGTGTCTTTAACCAACACAAGATGAGCAGACAGGGAGATTTGTTGGTTCACATAAATCTGAATCTTCCCCAACCATGAATAGACCCACCCTTACCATAGGGCAGAACCAGATGTTGTGCATCTCGCACACTTCATCAGTAGGCATAGATTGAGGATTTTCAAGAACATCTTTAAAGACGATTGTAATCTCGTCACCATATATCTTAATATTAGGTTCACTCACACATAGACCAAGCATCCTTAGAATCTCAAATGTTGAGTCTCGCTGCCACCAATTGTAACTTCTTTTGAGTGAAATTTTCGTTCATTACCTTTAAAAGAAGTACTCATGAAATGAGGTCATACTTGAGTTAAGCCAACCCTAGATGGAACCTTGATACAATTGTAGGATGTCGACAATGGGATCCATGGATTATTGGTACTCCATTGATGTTTGACACTAACATGAATCGATTTTTAGATTAACAACACTATTGGAACAATTGCTCTATTTAAGACTGACTAGTCGAGCATTGCTCATTTGAGGAACTATGACATGGTCTTCTGTGACCATTACAATGTCTCAAAACAAAAATTGGTTTGTGAGGTTGTTTGCCATCAATACTTAGTGGATTCTAGCCGATCAGGTTGTGCAATGAGCAATTATTATGCATTTTTGTTTCTCAATGTAGATTCCGGTTGCTCCAAGTAATTCTTTAAAGCATAACAAACGAGTTTTTTGTTTTCAGGATGATGTTGTCATACTAGAGAGTTCATAAGACTCTTTCTCAAGAAAAGAAGATTTTGCAGATAACTAATTGACGAGTGATCATAAAGAGTGACATTATTAAGTAGCATGCCCTCAAAGCTTGTTGTTCTACAAAGGTATTTGGTGAGAAAGTTGGTGAGTTTCTCACATTTGTGTCTGTGTTATTGATTGTGACATTTGGACTATGACTTAGTGTCATAATTGCTACTAAATAAAAATTCTATAGTAAGCAACACACTCTTAGCGTATAAGCAAAAGTTAATTAGATTACAAAAATTATCTTGTGTGCTATTAACCCTTTATGGTAGTCAATTACTTTATTAAGGTAGCACATGTATATATTCATTATACCATAGATGCAAGAGAAAAACAATATTCACGGAGAAATTTTTTGCTTATTTCAGATGTTGTGAAAGCCAACAAAGCATGTTGTCTATACCAACCTATCATAAATTTTGAACTTAAAAAATTTGAAGACAAAAACCTAATTTTAGGAGTTGATGTATATTAGCCAGAAGTTTGGAAGCTTTACACATTTTAGGATAGACTACATAATGCTTACTACATATAATTATACTTCTGTTGCTACTTTATCAGCTTTACCTTTGAGGTTGTACATGATTTGTATGTTACATCCACTTTCCCTACTTTGATAGTAGGGAAACTCAAACAATTAATACCAAGAAGAAAATTGACCATAGGCCAAGTTTGAATGCATTATTGGAGTCAACCTGTGATTAGTGACTAATTACCCATATACAAACAAATGTGTAGAACAGGTACAATCTTCGATGAAGACACTACTATGAGTACCTGCACACGAGTCAAAAATTTATATGTATTCTTTGACTCGATTGCATTAGCTAGTATTTCAAATGAAAATGTAAACGATCAAGCCTTATTGTGGCACGGTCGATTTGGACACGTGAATACAAGATCACTTTCTTACATGTGTTGGTTCACTTTTAGTATCCACACAAGAAGGTTTATCAATGTCATAGCTGGATCCATTGGAGTATCAATCAGTTTGCAATCAGACATATGAAAATTTTCTAGAATGGTTTCTAGATATTTCTGCTGGCTTAGATAGATTTTCTTATGCAATCTATCTCTAGTGATGTGTATTCATAATAATGAATGAACAGTGCCTAGATCAGTCATGTCAAATTCTTTTGACAGATCACTCTTAGTAGTGTGCAGTAAGAAAATGTTGTTAGACAAAATAAATGCATCATCTACATACAGAGCTATGTGAATTGAATTGACACCTATGTATTTGAAATAAATGTTAAAGTTAGCGGAATTGTTTGCAAAACCTAATTGAATGAGATAAGCGTTGATCCTTTCGAACCAAGCTCTTGTGGCTTGTTTTAAGCCATAGATTTCCTTGTGCAACTTGCACACTTTGTGCTCTTGGCCTTTGACTTTGAATCCTTCCGGTTGGAAGATGTACAGCTCCTCTTTGACGTAGTTGTTGAGAAAGGCTGTCTTGACATCCATTTGATGCATTTCGAGGTCCTCCATCGCTGGTAACGCAATCATAGTCATGATTGACTACATTTTGACAACAAGACTGAAAATTTCTTGATAATCTACCACCATTCTGTGTGACAATGTCAGCTGTATTTCATTGTCTCTGAATCCCAGATTTCATGGCAAGTCAAAGCACATTGAAATCCAATATCATTTTATTAGGGAAAAAGTTTTCTCAGGACAAGTGATTCTTTAATACTGCTGCACAATTGAATTGGTTGCAGACATATTCACCAAAGCTCTTCCCAAGATCAAGCACCAAAAGTTCTTTAGCTTGCTAAACCTGACGAAGACTGTCAAGGCACCAACAATGATCTTAAAGGAAACTATTGGAAATTAAGCTCACAGTTTCCTCTTTGAACTCAGACGGCCAAACTATTTGAAGAACGATTGCATCGAGCTTCCACCTGATCTTCATCCATGGATCAAAGCTTCAACGTCTTCAACAAAATCAGTCTTTTCTGCAGAGTCTGCTCAAATGAACTATTTCTACACAGTCTGCACAAATACAAAAGAAAGTTTAGCAGACCAAAGAAATCGTAATGTGCCGCACCGCAATGAACCATATGTGTCAACCTTATAGTTATAAACGATGAGTCAACCATACGGTTATAAATGAAGGCCACCGCAAGGAACCACCAAGGCAAAGGTTGTGGTCTACCACGATGAACCGTATGAGTCAATCTTACGGTTATAAACGAATACCAAAGAAATGCAAGCCACCGCAAAGAACCGACTGCAAGCCATGTCTTGCGACAAACGTTGCGATCGTTACGAACCGCCAAGCCAACATTGTTGTTCACCTACAGCTTCTACGACGACGCAACTTCACGCTCCCAAAGTGGAGCTTAAACCTTACTAATGTACAATCTGTATAGATGTCGTTGTACATTATTTCATAACCAAGTACATAGTTCAGATCTAACTAGTCTTGTAATTATAGATTAGTTAAAAATGATTCATGTAATAGACAAGAATGATGTGTATAAATACATCTCCAGCTCTCATTTAGCAGAAGCGAGAAGAGCGGAAGATCTGTAATCTGAATGTAATATACAAAGCAACACTTCTTCATCATCTGTGTTTAACATAGATGTTTGTGTCTTGTGATTTCATTATATAAATCTATTTGCTTGTTTAGCTCGTTCACTCAATCTGAAAGATTACGGCGTCTCTGACTCTTGAGCATCTGATTAGACGACGACGGTCTCTAATGCCTGAGGAACAAGCCCAATCATTCTGCACTATTATTCCGTGTTGAACCTTCTGATTCTAACAAATTGATAGTAACTCCAACACTCTTCGATGGATGTGTTCAGACTAACATCTGAACATGCATTTGTTTTAAACCGGTCCTAACATCAATTCGAGAGCTGTTCTGCACTATTTCTTCTTCCTCCCGTTTTCGATTTCCATCAGTTGGTATCAGAGCATTCCTATCAGAGTTTGTCTTCATCCAGCTGGTGGCATTTCTGGTTTCTAAACCACCCAACATTGGTATCAAAGCATCATCCAGAAACCAACATGGTGTGTTGAAAATCGGTAGATTCAGAGAGATTATCAAAATGATATCGGATTAGTAGAGAACTGATTGAAACAAAACTCTGATATTGGATCGACAATGATATAGTATAGCAGCGGAAGTAGAATGCGGATGGTGTAGGATTGGAAGTGCAGCAGTTACCATCAAAGATGAATAAACAATAGCAATGCACAATAGAACAATGCAGTAGTGGAGACAAAACTTGCACTCTGATTGAAAGAAGGATGAGTACAAGAGCGTGAAGCAATGCGAGACAGTTAGCGCAAAAATTGCTTCAGCTGATAATCATTGAACTACGTCTACTAATTTTTGCAACTTAGTTACTTAACTAGAATACATCCTGACCAATCTGATAAGAGTGCTGACGCTATACATCGATGATTGACGTGAGTGCTCAGTGCATTGGGAGCGTAAAATCTAACTACTTAATTAACTGTAGTCATTATGCATTAGACGACCGTCTTTTCTAACTATAAATATATGTACAAGTCAGGTGGACTGTCAGTGATGTACTTGAAGTCGTCTGACAGTTCATGGATCGATTGTTTTTTTTTTATGATGAGAAAGTCAATAAGTCGGGCACTTCGATGTGTTGGGTACTTTGATGTGTCGGGCACTTTGATGTGTCGGTCACTTTGATGTGTTAGGTACTTCGATGTGTCGGGCACTTCGATGTGTCAGACATTTCGATGTAGATTAACGTTGAATATATATATATATATATTTATTTATTTATTTAAGAGAGAGGATGTAAGGGTTTCCGTAAAAAAATTAACCATGTGCCGCTGAAAATCACACACTGCCCGTGAAAAATGTCACGTTTTTTCAAAGAAAAAAAGCTAAAAAACGCCGTTTAAAAAAATGATAAGAAAACAACACATACAATTTTTTTTTAATTCTTTTGACACACACATTTCAAATTTTCCTCCTCGAAGGCGCTCTCTCTCTCTCTCTCTCTCTCTCTCTCTCTCTCTCTCTCTCTCTCTCTCTCTCTCTCTCTCTCTCTCTCTCTCTCTCTCTCTCTCTCTCTCTCTCTCTCTCTCTCTCTCTCTCTCTCTCTCGCTCTCTCATCCTTCCTGTTCATCGGACCTGAACATTGGACCCAGCCTTCCTTTCTGCCCATCGGACCTGACCTCGCACCCAGCCTTCGGATCTTGTCGGATGTAAACCTCTCTGCCCATCAGACATAAACCTTTGCCCAACGGAACGTAAAGGTCTCCCCATCAGATGTACATCAGGTCTGCCCATCGGACCTAACCTCGCACCCAGCCTTTGGGTCTACCCATTAGAAGTAAACCCTACCCATCGGATGTAAACCGGGCGAAAACACTTTGAAATCATGCCTTCGGGTCTACCCAGTCGGACGTACCTTCAAACAGTCGGATGTACCTTCAATTGTCGGACGCAAACTATGTCTTCAACTGTTGGACATACCTGGTTCGCTCGCTTTTTTCAGACCATGTTTGTATTTTTTGACCCTGTGTATATTTTTCGACCCAGTGTACATTTTTCGACCCATTATATATTTTTGATACATAGTACTTTTTCGACCTTGGGTCGGGTCGAATCGGGTCTAAATTTTTCGACCTTGGTTCACTCGATTTTTTGGACCCTCTTTGTATTTTCTGACCCTGTGTATATTTTTCGACCGGGGAGGGGGAGGATGGCTAAGTAGATCATCAATCGCCTGTTGTGAGCATCATCCACATGTCTCGACCACAAGCCGCCACCCAAATCATCGGCCGCCCATCAACGACAAGCAAAACGACGGGCATACCCTCACTCCACCCACCCTATGTGTTCACCCTTCCCTTGCGGGCCCGCCCAAAAAAATGCCATTGGCGAACATACCCACACTCCACCTCTCCCCACCTTCCCTCTCTCTGATCCACCCAAAACGTCTCCCCCTTCCAAAAAAATAAAAAATTGGCCGACCAAATTTTGGCTCGAATTTCATAAGACTCAAATTTTTCAAACGACTCGAATTTCTCCAAAGATTCGAATTTCTCCTAAAACTCGAATTTCCTGGAAGACTCGACTTTTTCCAAAGACTCGACTTTTTTTGAAGACTCAATTTTTTCGAAAGAATCAAATTTTTTCCAATGACTCGAATTTTTCCGAAAGACTCGAATTTTTTCGAAGACTCAAATTTTTCTGGAACGACTCGAATTTTTTCGAAAGACTCAAATTTTTGGAACGACTTGAATTTTTCCGATGGCTCAAATTTTTTTCGATGACTCGAATTTTTGGAAAGACTCGAATTTTTTAGACAACTTGAATTTTTAAAAAGACTCAAATTTTTCCAATAGATCGAATTTTCTAAAGACTCAATTTTTTTTCGAAGGATCGAATTGTCAACTCGAATTTTCTGAAGGATCGAAGGACCCTTTGTATTGTCAAGTCAAATTTTTCAAAAGACTCGAATTTTTTCGAAGACTCGAATTTTTCCATAGACTCTTTTTTTTTTCCAAAGACTCGAATTTTTTCAAAGACTAGAATTTTTTCAAAGGCTCGAAGCTTTCCAAAGACTCGAATGTTAGATATTCGAAATGCAAGATGTCCGAGATCGGCCATTATCCAAATCATCGGCCGCCACCTAGATCGGCCTCCATTGCCCGTCAACGACGGGCACTCACAACTAGTATATATATATATATAGATGGCGAAGTCGAAGTCGAAGTCGATAAGTCGGACTTCGGGCTATGATGACTTCAAAGCTGCAAGAGTCGTCTTTGGCTGAATTTTTAAGGATGCGCATTACTCAATTGATTTGGTCTTGAGCATTGAAATCTAACACTCTCCCTTAATGTGGATCTTGAAAAACTTGGATATTTAGATTTAGCATGTCATTAAATTTGATATGGTGATCCTTGGATAATGCCTTGGTGAAGTAATTTGATGTCATTAACTCTGTCCTACAGTAAAACAATGACACTTGCTTGTCTTGCACTTTTTCTCTAAGGTAGTGATACATGATTTCGATGTGTTTGCTCAAAGAGTGAAATCTCAAGTTTAGAGAGAGTGCTATTGTGCTTTGATTGTCACAATAAATTGTAGTTGGATGTTCTTGAGCAAGATGGATATCTGCAAGTAGATTTCTTAGCCAAATTGTCTCCTTGGTAGCATTCATGGAAGCTATGTATTCTGATTCAGTCGATCAAAAGTGACCAGATTCTATCATTGTAATCCAAATGCCACTGATCTTATTAAGGAGGAGTTACAAAGGTTACTCAAAGCATATTTTATTTATGAAATTGAACATATTGAATGGGTTTCACCAATTGTTGTCGTTCCTAAAAAAAATGGGAAGATGAGAATTTGTGTGAATCTCAAAGCCTTGAACAAAGTGTGAAAGGATCACTTTTCGTTATATTTTACAGAAAACATATTGGATCGCCTTGCTAGAGCAGAAGCCTACGGTTTTTTGGATGGATTCAGTGGTTATAACCAAGTTAAAATCGCACCTACAAATCGACATAAAATAGCTTTTGCAACAGAATGGAGAACATATGTTTATAAAGTTATGCCATTTGGACTATGTAATACACCAAGTTCATTTCAGCGAGTTATGCAATTTGCTTTCAAGGAGTATTTGCAAAATTTTCTTGAAATTTATTTGAATAATCTTGGAGTCCATAGTGCTGATATAGACCATCTGGATCGTTCAGAAAAAGTATTTGAACGTTGTCGCAAGTATCAGATTTTCTTAAATCCAGAAAAGTATCAGATTTGAGTTACTCATGGAGTTGCTCTTGGACATGTGATATCAAGACATGGAATTGCTACCGATTATTCTAGAATCAAGGTCATTGTCGATTTGCCACCACTAGGAACAATTCGAGGAGTTTATATTTTCATGGGTCATGCAAACTATTTCGGATAGTCATTCTATTTTTTGTGGACTTAGCACGATCTATATTTAAGTTGACTATTGTACCAATTTAGACAACTGAGACGTTGGAAACATTTGAAAAATTGAAGAAAGCATTAGCTTCTGCACCGATTCTACGAGCTCCAAACTGGACAATTGAATTTCATGTTCATACTGATGCATCAAAATATGCTATTGGATCAGTTTTGATGCAGCCAGGAGAATACAAGAAAGATTATCCTTTCATATTTGCTAGTCGACAGCTTATTGATTCTGAAAAGAATTATTCTACAACGAAATGAGAAGCATTGGCTATGGTATTTTTGGTGAAGAAATTTCGACATTATTTAATGGCAACACATTTTGTATTTTATACAACCATTGTTTATATAGTAAACAAAGCATGCAATATGGGACACGTTGCAAGATGGTTACTATTACTAACTGAATTTGATTTTTGAGTTGTGGTTCTAAAAGGTAAACCGCATTATCTTGCCGATCATGTCTCAAGAATACAGACAACACCAATCAACACTGAATTGGATGATAAACTACCAAATGCTGCGTTATTTTCTGTTGAAGCAATACCAACAGATATTGTTAAATATCTTATGTTAGGCCAACCTAACGAATCTTTGACAAAAGCTCAACAAAAACAATTGATTGTTAAAGCACAACCTTATCAATTGATTGTAGGCCAATTGTATTGTCGTGGAATGGATGATATTCTAAGAAGATGTATTTTGCCACATAAAATGTCTGATCTAATCATGTTTTCACATGATGGGATGAGAGGTGGACATTTTTCAACTGATATCACTGTTCGAAAGCTTTTACAATCAGGGTATTGGTGGCCTACACTTCATAAGGATATATAAAAATTTATTCAATCATGTGATATATGTCAACGAGCACGTCGTCGTACGAAGTAGAACTATGAGCCTTTACATCTAGTTCTAGCACAAGTACCGTTTGAGAACTGGGAACTTGATTATGTTGGGTGATGTCATTTGAATTGACTAATGCCCCAACTACATTCATGATGATGATGAATGATGTGCTCAGACTGTATATGGGTAAGTTTGTCATAAATTTTGTTGATGACATTCTAACTTATAGTGCATGTGAAGTCAAGCATATGGCTCACTTTAGAACTGTGTTGTCTACTTTGAGAGAGAACACTTTGTTTGCCAATAGTAAAAAAAAGTGAATTGTTTAGAAAAGATTGAGTATCTTGGTCATATAGTGTTTGCTGATGGAGTGAGACCAGATCCTAAGAAGGTTACTGTGATCGTTGCGTGGCTTATGCCAGTTGATTTGACAACACTCCATTCTTTTCTTGGATTGGCAGTATTCTATTTTTAGTATTAAAAGGTAATAAAGAGGAGATCTATTCTTAAGATGGAGATCATTCTTAAGATGGATCAAATTAGTGTAGTAAAATTACTTGAAGAGGGAGTGTGAAAATTGTCAAATAGTTTTGGTGGCTTTTTGGCAATTTGGAGGCCAAAGTTAGATTTAAACTTAGAGATACATTTCTTTTAGTCAATAAGACCTAAAAATAGTGAACCTATTCCTATTGGTTGGTTGAGATACATTGAAACTAGTCACTTAAAACTAGGTTTTTTGGTAAGTACTTGAAAACTACCATTTAGAAAAAATTAGCAAAGGGTTGTATCCGCATGGAGAAATAAGAAATTTCATCTCTCTACTTTTGGAGAGCCTTCTACTTCCATTTTGTTTTCTTCTTCTATCTCTCTTCTCATGATATTGGCAATTTTAATGTGTAGAATGCATGTATTCTTATTGTAGTTGATTTCACACGTGTGAAGTACAGTAGTGTACGAAATGTTGTAGTACAAATCTGACTAGAAACTAATTGTATGTTAGCTTTCATAATGAGTTATGCGTGATTTTTCATGAAATAGCATGTTAGATGCAAGATTTCTATATTGTTGATGAAATGTGATGTGCACTCAAACTAGCCCAAGATCAATAGGTTCATTCATGGCATTTATGAATCTAAATTTTTCACATATTGCTTCAGGTTTTAAAGTTCTTTATAGAGTTTGCATACATGATCTTCCTTTCCATTGAGCATGTAACCCTCGGGTTGCGTCATGTAGATATCTTCTTCAATCACTCCATTTAGATAGGTTGTTTGTACATCTAACTAATGTATCTCTAGATTAGCCACAATAGCATACAACAAAAGAACTTTGATTGAAGAATGCTTGACTAGTGGACTGAAAGTCTCATTGTAGTCAATATTCGAGATTTGAAAAAAGCCTTTTGCGACTAGTCAAGCTTTCCTTTGATCATACTTTCGTCAGCTTTCTATTTGATTTCGAATATCCATTTGCAATCAATTACGTTTCTACTAGTAGGCAATTCGACAATAGACCATGTCTGGTTCTTGATTCTACTTTCTATGCATTGCTTCTCTATAGAGATATGAGTTTGATTGACTGAGTGCTTCATTGATTGTAGTTGATTCTTCAATAAGATAGCAGGCAAACTCATCAATGTAACTTATAGACAGTTGTGTGCACACTCTTCTCGATCTCCTTGGAAGTGGCATAGGTTGATAATCGTGTCTTTGGCCTTGTTGCTCTTGAGTTGCAATGCCTTCTTTGGATTCGATGTCAATAAGTTGTTCGTATATCAACACTTTCGAACATGAGACTCAAATTGTCGTGTTGATAACAAGAGTAGACTGTGATTCATTTTTACTCTTGCCTTTCAGGTTGATAAACTAATCCTCGATAAATATAACATCTTTGCTGAAGAATAATTTGGATGTAACAAGATCATACACAGCTTAAAAGCTTTGCGAAATAAGCATTATCAATAAAGACGGATTTGATGCTATGAGAGTCCAATTTTTTTCATCTCCTTTGAGATCTTCGTGTAGGCAATTGATCCAAACACTCAGAGGTTCTTTAATTATAGTGTGTTTTGCTTGAGAGACCTTGAGTCGAACATCTGTTCTAAATATAAGTTGTTGTGCACATAGCTTCAGCCTAGAAGTACTTAGGTAGTGATGCGTGAGCAAGCATACACTTAGCTGATTCAACAAAGGTTCGATTATTTCTCTCAGTGAGTCCATTGACAAAACATCTTCTTCGATTGTGGACTCGATAATTGTTCTTGATTCTATGTCAACTTCCGATTCGATACTAATTGTTTAGAGGTCTTCGCCTTTTGACATTTTGTTCTAGAACGACTGCTAGCAATAAAGGACCCCTTGCGGGGGCTAGTTTCTAGCGAGACCTCCTTGGACTTTAGAGGTGTCAACACAGATGCAACACATTTTCAAGCCATTGTGTATGGAGATGAATTTTGAACATGGGCAGCGAAGCTTGTGGGGGTCCTCCGACCCATTTTCTATGTGTTGTGCATCGACGAGGCGATTCAGACGTTGGCCTTGGATGAGGACAAGTATGATTCTTTAGTATCTTGTTTATTATTTCTCACTCATTTCTTTTATGCTACAACGTACTAATGATTGTCTGTTGCAGGAGGGAGGAGATGTTGCAGACTTGGGAGCCATATGGGGCTCATGTCGTAGTACACATGTTGCACCCCTTGTGTACTAAGGAGGATGAGACGGGGGTAGATACACAAGGGGCTGACCCGTTGGTGGACCCTGATGCGGAGACAAGAGGAGCCAACCATTCCTACAAGTAGGCCTAGAAAGCGACCTAGAAGTTCTAACTAGGAGAGGGGGCTGGGTTCACTTTTTGTAGATAGGAGCGGAAAGGAAGAGAGAGAGGCGAAGGTAGGGGCAAGGGGAGGACAAGCACAGGCAGCAAAGCAAGAGCATGCAGCTGGCACAAAAGTTTAGCAAAATGGCTAATATTACCAACCATTATCGAGATCTAACTCGTTTGGTAAATTTAAAACTTACAACTACATGTATCTGCCTTCACTAATCCATGTTGATATTTCCCATCTATCATGGCGACAAGTATAGAAATAATGACACAATTAGCCTCTTGTTAAATCCAGGTGGCTCAGATCTTCCTAGAATATAGCAACAAAAAGATTACTCAACATCCTTGGCATACTTACACCAACGCTCGCATTATGTCTTAGCAAGCTACTTGTTATTGTGCTCACCCTACATTCCCCTTGATAAGGGGAATGGTAAAACTCTGTCAAGATGCCCATGGAAAATAAAAATTACCAAATGCTAGCTCATTCATAAATTTCTTCCTCATATGACAGGTGGAATTCATGCCAAACTGTAGGGAAATAGTCATGCTTATGTTGGAAACAATTTTTGCAAGCCTACGTGCTATGAAATGTCAAGACATATAATAACTTTCTTGAAAGGTGAAAGCAAGAAACAACAAACAAAAGTCGACTTTGGGATTCGGGTTGGACTACATTTTCCTATTGCATATATCATCAGTGGTTAACTTTACAGGAAAATAGAGGAGAATCGTAGTTTTGCATGGTAAATAGAGAAAAATTCATGCGGACCATTCAGATCTCCCTTTGAATATACATGCCCTTCAGATTTGATTGACTGAACAACCTTTGGATGGATATTCAAGGCTTTGGACAAGTTGTCTTTTAAATCTTCAGGGATGAGGACTGTCAAACTTGACAATCTATAAGGGTTGGAAAATTGTATGATATCAATACGAAGCATGTAACACAAGAATGAAGGGCATGTTTCTTCCTATCCAACCCCATGAAGAATATATACTTGTACTTCAACATGTTCATTTGAAATGAATTACATGATGAACATATACCACTAGTTGAGCTACTGGCTAAATATGCCAAAGAATCAAGGTTGAACCTAATAAAGCTGACATAGTTTAGACCAAGCTGCAAAGGAGTAGTAACACCGAAGACACCCAACATCTACAAAAAGAAACCGCAAACTCTAGGCACCACGTATAGCTTGACCACATATAGCATTTAATATCCTGAATTTACAAATAACCCGCATGACCAAGAGTCTCTCCAATACAGGATGGAACATACCTGCATGGGTCACGATTAGTGTAGTATATGAAAGACTTTTGCAATAGACTGTGCAACAATTCTTTTTGAAAGCAAGCACTAGTTTAATTGAGATTTTAAATAGCAATTTCATTCTACAATGAGGACACAGAAACGCATTCTTTAGAAAGTTTGAATCACTTCAATAAATTCATGTAGCCTTTGACTGAATCTCATTGCCACAACCCACTACTTTGTTTAGCCCTTGTATGCATTCTATTGGAGATCCTTTGTTGAGAACTGATTCTATCTAGGTAAGAATAGAATATTAGTAGAACTACACATTCAAATTCAAAACTTTAATTCTTAACTGAGCTATTTAACGGGACCCTCTCATGCTTATGAAAGAATAAGAAGTCTTTTTGGGCCCAATCAAGCAATGATATCATCAATTGCAACTTCCAATAATGCCCCCTAACTTAGCATCATGGACTATTCTAATCTACCAAGCTATAAAATATATGCAAGTATGGACACAACGCGAGAGCTAAATGTTCATGTCATGGGCAACCTTATCTTTAACCTCTTTGTACAAAATTCATTTTAGCACCTTACTGGTACTTTCTAAATAACCATTCACCCTGAACAGCTTGAAGTCAAAAAATTTTAAACAGCATGAGAAATATTTGTAAGATGATAGATGACTGAATTCACAAAGATGTGCACCACACTAGAGAAACAAGTTGAATCACGATAGAACCATCGTGCTTCTTGACCCATTATTGTCGACATTTGACACATATACAATATTGGTTGATGGTCCACACAAAAGGTATTTTTTTTACCAATAAGGTAATACCAAAACTTGCACACTGCAAAAACAGAAGGCTGAGTTTCACGCTTTGTTGTAGAATAACAGTCTTCAATAGGAGTAAATTTATTAATGGCTTACTGGATAGGATGATCACAGGCCTTATCCACACCTTGTTGCGCAACACTTTACTCAAATTGTGATGCATATCTACAAATATGACATAGTTGCTCCAATTGGCTGGAGCAAAAATTGGTGCATTTTCATCATTTCAATCAACTTTTGTAAAACCTGCTTGTGTTCCTCAGTAATGTCATATTGCACGCATTTCTTTAATGAATCATAAGAGACAATAAGTTGTGATTGCATGATTGTGAATATACCTTCACATATCCTGCTATCCCCAGAGATGCTCACATTCTTCACATGTTCTCTTAATCATCTTCATATGAGCAAGCAGTAGCCTCCTTAATCTATTAAGGGTAGTAAGTCCTTTGGGCCCAAGGACTTACACCATCAGCTCTGAGTAACCCCCTGACTAATGCCATGTACTAATGCAATTTATGGTCCACATATAAATATAAAAGCATCCAACATAGAAACAAGAGAACCTATGTACTTGGTCCTAATAACACTAACCACTGCTCCAAGACACTCTGCTCCAAGACCAGACTGTCTAATCAGGATTTTTTTCTTTTCCATATTAATCAAGTAGGTGTAGCATGGACCAAAAAATGTTGAGCCAACATCTCCCTTTGAGCTTTCTCCATATTAGAGTACTATAGAGTTATTGCAAGCTTAGATACACATATTCTTCAAACTCAAACTCAAACTTGCAAAAGAACGAGGTTTATCTGCACAATATATCATCTTTTGTTGTGCTTTCTCGTATGGTCTTTACTAGCCCTGTAAGTCTGACAAATCCTTCTTCAATGGTTGTAAAGCTTCATAGCTATAGAATGCAAAGCAGGGAGTCATAGCATTATAAATAAATTTAGCAAGATGAAATCAATAAATCAAATCATTTGTTGATCAGAGAAATGTTGATGGGGGTAGCATTTTAACCGTTGATGGACTCTTTCGCTCTGACCGTTAGTCTCTAAATGAAGAGTGGTACTTACAAACATTCTTCAAGAACAAATGACATGCCACTTACTGACATATTTTCATTCAGAATGATGGTCTTCAGTCAAGTTTTGAGAGTTTGAAGATATCCCTTATAATAACTCCACTAGCATAACCCAGGTTCACTTTTCTATTTAAGGTTGTAAGTGCGTCTCAAATTGGAGCTATATTCAGTAATGTGAATGATGTGATCACTTATAAGAGTAGGCAGCTTTCAGATTTGTTGGCTTAGCAAATGAGCTGTTTGATCAGCTTCATAAGCAGTCTTCTAACACATGAAGTACTCATACTTGATTGACCAATCCACAACCACCCACACCCCATTATAAACACCTTGTGTCGCTGACAAGGAGGGAATAAAAACCATACTAACACCTTCCTATATTTGAAATGAAGTTGACAAAGGATGTAAGAAACCTTTCTGATTCACATCATCCACTTTATTTACTTGGCAAGATAAACACTTCCATACATGAGATTAAACATCTCTTTTCATACCATCCCATTTAACATGCTTTTTCTACTTTCTGACATAGCTTCACTAGATGATGAGGACTTGCACTAGGAAACAAATGAAGCTCATAAAGATTTAAAAAACAAATTTGGCACTCTTTTATTGTCACATGACAAAATATCTTTCTTATTTCTATAACATTGGCAATCCAAAAAAAGAAAGATATTACAGGTCCTCACTTATATTTTGAGAAGTAGAGTTGTTAATATATTAACTCAAAATATAACCAGCCCAAAATGCCATCATGGGGTTAAAAAACTCTGCATCATCTGGACCCATGAAATCCTTTTGATTATAAGAACATTTCCTAATGCATGCATGCGTATTCACAGGCAACTTGAGTGCCCACATTCTACCATCTAGAAGTTACCCTTGAGATACTTAAGGTGAAGTCATGAGCTTGTAGTTGTAATAACAACTTTCATGAAATGGAGTTGCTTCTATCATAAAAAATTTGAAACCATGGTGATTAACTTCGATAGAGTTTGATCACAAAATAAGGATTGGAATATATCATGAGTAGGATATAGCATCTCACAATCTAAGAGCTTCCTACTCTCATAAGCCATCACATCATCCACATTACTAAATATAGCTCCAATTTGACACGCACTTACATAACAACCACCCTAGATAGAAAATTGAATTTGGGTTTCACTAGTGGAGTTACTATAAGGGCTATCTTCAAATTCTCAAAAATTGATTGAGGACCATTCCAAATGAAAATAAATCGATAAGTGACAGGTGAACCTTGGGAAAGTGGAATATACATCAGTTGTAATATGATGCAAATCCTAAGAAGCCACTTTGTTCACATACATAACAAGGAGCTTTCCAATTTCGACATTTCAATTCTCTTCTTATCCACCATGATGCATGTCACAAAACTCTCTCCACACTTGAGAACCACAATGACCCTCCCAACCATAGGCACCCTTGAGTCCTTCTACCTCATGTCACCAAACACATGGCATCCAACAATGGGTGATCAGTGGCATGCATGCTCTCTGTGACCCATGAATACTGAGTGACTCATAGGGCATCACATCCATGCCCCATCATGGACATGCGACCTACTTGGTCACCTTGACTACTTGTCTAATAGCATCTCGTCAATGACGGCTAGGGTCTAGATGATCATCATTCTCCATTTCTCTAACAGCTTGTCAAGCAATCACACCGGGTCATGACTTGTGACGTAGTTGTCAAGTGTCCCTTTCGATTACGGACCGTCGCCAATGGCCTTGGGACCTAAGTAACCAGCCATGCCAAGGTCACATTAGAACTAAACAAGGGTCTAGCATTCCTTCCGTCCTCTAGCAAATCATCAATCCTTGATGACAAACTCTAGATAAGACTTCTACAAACACTGTCACATCTCGCATGTAGCATCTGACACTAAATACCCTTTTCAAATCCCTAGATACCCTTGGGGGAGAGGATTCCACAATCGTCACTCCCTCTAATCTACTTTCTTTGGCACATAACCGATGGTGTCTTTCTCCTTTAGATACACAAGACCTTCTACCAACTTATTGCCATCTTGCATTTGCTAACAAAAAACAATAAATGCACCTTGCATTCTAAGGGTAGTTGTATCTTGTAAGCTACTAATCATTAGCCATGATCCACAATACCTAGGTGATATCTTGGCAAACTTTCCTATGCGTAGCACCTTCAACTTGGAAGGCACTAGTAGATATACCCAATCTACTATCTCAAATTCCCAATAGGTAAGGTTCTCACAGAGTGGTTAGTTTTTGCCCTAGCCACTGCCTTAGACAAATTAACTCCTCTCATCTCTAACGCTTGCTGCATTTAACTTAAAAATTCCATAGCAATAGGCATCTTATGTGAAATTTCTATGATTGTGAAACTAACTTGCCTATAACCATAGTTGAGCTCCAAAGGGCTCAATCCTATAAGTGCATGTCTATTATGAGTATATACAAGCTCTACCAAAAATAAATGCTTAACCTAGTCTATCTACATACCATTAACATGAGCTCACAACATGTCTTCCAAGATCTGGTTGACCCTCTTTGTCTGGTCATCCATTTAAAGATGGTCAAACTACTCATCTGCAACTGTGTTCCCAACTTGAAAAACAACCGTATCCAAAATTTTCTCATCAACTTGGAATCTCTATCAAACACTATGGACTTCAAAAGTCCATGCAATTTGACCACATTCTAGATAAATAACTCAGCTACTTGCAAAGCTGTGACCTTCTTGGTCGTTGCGATGAAATAGGCCATACCATAATGGAATTAAACCTGGCTTGGGTCCTTGGTAGACTAGACCAGCAGATGCTTTCTCACCTTAAGGAAGGTGTTGTTGAGAAATGGACGAGTGTTCATGCCAGATGTGGACCTTCGTTGCAAGACGCTCCATGAATGTGATGATAGTCCTTGCCTAGGGCACTACCTAGTTTTAATAATACCACTGAACTATTGAGACGACATCATTTTTGGCCACAACTGGAAAGAAGTGTATGTCCAACATTGCATACCTTGTCAAGTGAACAAGGCTGAAAGAATAAGTCCTCCGAGCTTGCTACATCTACTTGAGATACTTATTGGGTATGTGAGATAAGTGCTAGTATGTTTCTACAAAAGTGACAGACAAAGTTGACTCTTCCGTTTGGTCAATTATCTTGTGTGCGTCAAGCCGCACCCACTAACGTTGTGGGTCCTTTCGTTGAGCTCTCTTGATCTCCTCCACAACAACATTGTCAACTATAGTAAAGCTCATCTGATGCAGTATCCACGATAGTGCATTAACGACCACATTTCCCTTTGGAAGCAAATTTCCAAGTGAAATTCTTGCATTACCTCAGCCAACAAAGTTTGGCGGCCCTGCAAATCTGGCTAAGTGCAAAAATAATCTAAAATATGATGTTACATAGAACTCTATGTTGTAAAGATAATGTCGCCACACCTTGAGCACATGTATGATTGCATACAACTCCTTTGTTGAGTTGGTGTCAACTTTTTACATTCAAAGGCTATTGGTCTGCCCTCTTGGCTCAACATTGTGCCTACGGCAACGCCATTTGCAACCGTCTCAGCGAATGGTAAGAGGCGTTCCAAAAAAGTCATAAACACATCAAATGTTCGTGAAGCTTTAGAAAAAATTTCTACAAGTGGAGCAACAGGGCAAAAGATATTCTTGATCTTGTTCACTCCAACTTATGGGGACATTGTCAAATTCAATCTTTGGCTGGTGCATATGACTTCATGACTTTCATAGATGTGTTTTCAAGAAAGTGTTGGATCTATTTTTTTGAAGAAAAAAATAATAAAACTTCCGATTTCTTTGTTGAGTTTAGAACCTTGGTTGAGAACCAAATGGACAAGAGAATAGAATGCCTTTAATGTGATATAAGTTTTGACTATAACTATATCTCTGATGAATTTAGAGATTTTTGCAAAGAGCATGGTATTAAAGGCAACTAACAACACCCTATACACCTTAACGAAATGGTGTATTAGAAAGGAAGAATAGAACACTTGCTAAATCTGCTCACAGCATATTAAAAGCCACTAGTCTATCTCATTCTTTTTGGGTTGAGGCTGTCCAAGCCCGGGTTTACTTTCAAAACAAGTCACCCACAAAGGTATTGAAGGGTAAAACACCCAAGGAGATGTTTTTTGGCAGCAAATTTAGTGTTGCTCAATTTGGATGTGATTGCTTATGCACATGTCCCTGACAATTTAAGAAAGAATCTTGATGATAGATGTGAAAAATGTAATTTCGTTGGCAAACAGAACAAAAGCTTACCAATTGTATAGTCATACCACCAAAAAGATCATCGTTAGTAGAGATGTCATTTTCAAGAGAACAGACTTGTCTACAAAATCTAGTGGACGGCATGCAGATCTTTCTAGTGACATTTCTTTAGAAGAATGTAACATTCATTTTGAAGATGGTGGGCATCAACAAATACATGAAGAAGAACATGCTGCATTGTCATCAAAGGCATCCAAGAGACTTCCAAAATTGTTTGTCAATAAAATTCATGGCCACATGTTGGAGCATGATGAGGCAGCAATCAAAGAGTATTGAGAAAAAGGAAAAACCCTCAAACTCATTTAGAATTTGCCTTGATGACTAGAGTTTTTAATGATGGTGAGCCTAACTCATTTGTTGAAGCATCTCAATCTAAGCAATGGATGGATGCAATGGAGGAGGAAGATTCTTCTATCTTGAAGAATGCTTCTTGTTTTCCAAGGGGAGGCTCGAACCTAGGACCAAAGAAAGCTAACCAAATGAGCCAACCCCGTTGGGTTTATCTTGAAGAATGACACTTGGGGGTTCGTAAAGAGGACCCTGTCGGGTTTACCTTGAAGAATGACACTTGGGGGTTCGTAAAGAGGAGTAATGTCAAGAAGCTGATTAGCACCAAATGGGGTGTACCGAATCAAGTACAATGCCAATGGTAAAGTGGACAAATGCAGAGCAAGATTGGTGGCCAAACGGTATGTGCAAAAAGGTAGGTATAGACTTCGTTAAAGCAAAAAAATCAAACTAGAGAAGTAGAACTTCAACGTTGTTTTACAAATGATCAAATTGCTGACATATTCACTAAAAGACTTAACAAAGTCAAATTTTGGAGATTCAGGGGTGTAGGAAAATAAAAAGTTATTATTAAGGGCAAGAATTAGAAAATTACTCATTAGAAAACACATTATAGCATAATGTGTTGTGTCGTAGCATATGTTCAACCTTGAATTTGATTTGATTATGAGAACTATTTTGAAACTAATTTGATTTACATGGATGGCTACAAGTTATCTTTTCTAGATTCTCAAAGTTCTAATGTTAATCTGAAATCACTTACTCCTTTCAAATTCTTTTTGTACAATAACTTCATAGTCGTATCAACAAAATTATTCAATCAATTGAAGGAACAATCAAAAGATCTGGATTTCAAGGTTTAGCAACCAATTTCTCGAATGACAATGTGTCTATCAAAATGAGAACTTCCACCTTTGTGACTAGCATTTGGGAAAATCAAGCATTTCTTAAACTTTAAATTGTTAAACAAGTAGAGTCAATCTTCCTTTGCTCTCCTTGAGGTTATGAGTTTGACTCCACTCCATCGCACCAATGAGGACATAAAAGAGAATAAGAAAAATAAATGTAGTCAAAAGCGTAAAATTTTGCAAAAATGATTTACTCCATTGACAACATGAGGAAAACAAAAATGTAAGAAATTTCTTTCCTTCAACACTTCAACAGTGAACATCTGGACAAAGGGTGTTATCAAACTTACCAATCATGGTTTCGATCAAAGCTCACATTGAAATGGCATTTGCCAACTCCTTGTCAGCTTCTTTCAAAGCACTAAGGAGATGTGTAATTCTATATTGGAGCTTGAGATTCTCTGCAGCAAGTTTCTCGTTTTCCTTCTTTGCCTAACAAAAACATTACAAAAAATCATCAATCATTGCACACAATCAAAAACCGTGCACAAGATTGACCTGAATGTTTGCTCACCTCTTCTCTCTCCTTGACTTGCTCATTCCTAGCCTTCTCCAATTTGGATCTCAACTCGACCAAAGAATCAAGAAGCACATTTTGCTCAAATCCAATGGAGTCTATTACATGCAATATGTGAAAAAAAATCAACAAACTGAAGTAGTTAATTTTGCAAAAGGTGTGCTTTATTTATCTAGAAATGATTGTATAAGAAACATAAACTAAGGTTAAGACATGACTAAGAGTATTGGACACCAAGACTCAAAAGATACCGCCCAAAACATATCGAAATAAGAAAATGTTAAAGGAACATAAACTAAGATGCATAACATACCAGTATTGGACGTCAAAACAGCTTCCAACTTTGCCAAACGTTCCTGCGCAAATTAATTGCATCATGGAGATGATATTTTCATTTTAAGAGAGAAAAATATAAAATAGTGTTGTATTTCAATACAGTTTGGCAGGCTATCCAATTTACAACTCAATCTAATCACTTTAGCGAATGTTTGATCTTTTGAGATTTCCATCTGCCATATGCTATCATTCTTAGGTCCAAAACTCTAGAACTTTCTTTTATTTGTTTCAACAATTGTTAATAATTTGCTATTGAAAATTTTATATCAAGTTTGCAAGTTGATTAGTGCTTAAACATACAACTTACTACAACGTCTCAGTTGTCAATTGTTCTCATTTTAAGAGGCTTTCAAATGAACTAACCAGCAAAGATAAACTGAGTGATAGACATGTATATACAATGTAAACTAAAAAACTAAAACAACCTATACTAAGCCAATGTAGCTCATCAAACATAAGTGGGACTATAAAGTAGATCCATGGAGACTAAAGAAAGATGTGATGGTGGTTGATGTCCCCCTCCCTTTCCTACACTCTCGTTCTTGATCTGTCCTGAATTATAGATCCAATCTGCCATATTCTAGGATCATAATTCTTAATAATTTGGAGATCCAAATTGTGTAGATCATTGCACATGATCTAGCTTGCTGTCACAGCCACATACAGATCTGGATCAGATGTCTCCAAACAGCCGATTGCTCAAGATCTTTTTTCATCAAGTTTCAAAGTGATTTTATGCTTGCATGTTCTTGCATGAAGTCCTGCAGGAACACCTAGACCTTGCATGGTCAGTGCATGCTCTTGCATGTTGTTGCATGTTGCTTAAACGTTCTTGCATGTTAATTGCATGTGGTCTTTTAAGCCTCGAGGCAACTTGTGGGCTTGTTAGATCCAAGATCCTCAAGCTTCCGCTAAACTTTGGTGTCTAGAATCATGTTTTTTCATGCTTTAGGCCACCCCGATTTGCAATAGTGGTATCAGAGTTGTAGGCTCTATACTTTTCTTGCTTGGTTGCTTTTGTCAATTCATTATTCTCATCATGGCTCAAACTGTTTATCTAGAATCCTCTTCAAACTATCATGCATGGGTTAGAGAGATAGAATATCAACTCCGGCAGCATCCAGGGTGTTGGGAAATAGCTACTAAGTTATATCCTAAACCAACTCTTATGAATGGTAATAAAGTTGAGTGTGATCAGTGGAGGATTGCTAATAGCAAGGCTTTTGGCATAATAGGTTTATCTCTATCCTTGAAGATAAGACTTGCATATCCAAGTATGAATAAAGCTTCTGATCTTATTGATACTATCAGGACAGATTTTGAGCATCCTTCTCTTCAAGACATCTATTTTTTCACTGATCAACTTTGTGCTCATAGATGGACAGGAGAAGATCCTGTAAGTGATTACATTGAGTCTTTGGAAAAGTTGTTTCTTCATTTAGAATTTGCAGGACCTGAGCGTGCAATTCCGGAGAAGAAAAAGCTAATTATCCTATTCAGAGATCTTCCAGTCTCTTACAGGAATTTCAAGACATCCATCACCATGCAGGCAGATATGACTTATGACTAAAGTAGCTTTACTTTGAGAGGAGCTGATGAGAGAAGAGGAGTTCCATATTCATGATGACACAGCTAAAGCTAAAGGATCCAAGCAAAAGGAGGATTCTCTACACCAGACGTATTATGCAGGCCAGAAGCAAAACAACAAACAGAAAGGCAAGGGCAAGGACAACAAATGTCAACATTGTGGTAAAGTTGGACATTCTAAAAATTCTTGTTTCTTCAATCCTTACATCTCTTGTAAATTTTGTAAGAAGACAGGACATGCAGCAGCATTTTGTGACATAAGGCCACAAGATAGATTCAAAAATGCTTTCAAAGGTAAACAGCAAGAAACAGAAACACATGCAGTTACAGATGTACTTGATAGAAGTAGACAACAGCCCGAGTGTTCGTATCATCAAGAACCTGAATACAACTGTGCCTATGTTGCACAAACCTCCACCAAGTGCATGCAGGATGATACTGAGAAATCAATGTCTATGTATGTGCCTATGAATTTGTCTCCCATTGTGGAGAAATATTGCATGCAAGTTCCTGAAGACCTACAGCTACCTTCTATAATGAAGGAAATGATTCCAGAAGCTCACCTTGAGGGGGAGTTTCAACAAACTATTGATTATTTTTTGTCTTGTCTAGAGCAAGATGAAAACAGCCTCAGAATAGCAGATGTCGACAAGCCAAGTTACCATGAACAAGTAATCTTGGACTTAGAAAATGCCTTGCTAGAATATGATCCTGCAGGTGCAAACAGATGTTAGTGTAATTCGACTAGTGATGCAGCCAAGTAAGGATGTAGATTGCCAAGAACCAGTGTCAGAGCCAAAGAGAGTTCCTGAGATGAAAATTCCTGAGCCAATACCTGAGTTGCATGTGGCAGCATCTGAAAGTGCTGAGGTCCGAATGTTGGAGCCTTTGCATCAACAATCATTTATGGAGGAGGGCAATCCTTCAGGGGGAGCTCTTGACATCAAATTTGAATTTAAAGAAACCTTTGATGCAGCTGAAGACTATTCCTTACAGAGGCCAAATCTACTCAATCAGGAGGAAATGAATGCCTATGATGATCACATCATTATTAGGCACATGCAGGAAAGAAGAAGGCAATACTCTTTTGAAAATTCAGAAGAGTCGGAGGATGAAGATATCATCTATTTTCATGCAGCCACTTACTTAGTAGAGACCATCTCTACACCTCCAGAAGATGCTAGTCCTTCTAGCACAAATCCATCTGAAATTCAAAGCATGGTGAAGTACCATTTCCTTCCATAGGAATTGGATAAGTGTTGAAATTTTTGTGCAGCTTAAGGGGGAGTGTTATCATTTGTAAGGATTCACAAAAATTTCTTTTGTTCTTTGGTCACCATGTATAAGAAATAAAAAATAGAAAACATAAAAATCGAGAGTCAAGGTATATTTTAAGTTGGAGACCCTTCTTGCAAGATGTTGGCAACTCCAAGGTAGTTAAAAATTAATTTAATTACTTAGGTTCCTAAGGTCCCAAGTTAATAATTTTAAGTTGGGCCCAAACTCTTGACATGCAAGAGTCTACTTGGGTCCTAACATTTTTAATCTCTCTCTAGGTGAAATTCGTGGGTCCTTGGGACTCATGCATGCAAACACCTAGAGGAACTCTACTTGACTCATCCACCTACTACCATGCAATGTAACCTTGATTCTCAACAAAAATTATAACAGGGGCTCTCCACTCCTCCATCGAGTATCCAATAGAGATCATTTGTGGTGGAGAAATCGATTGGAGAGGGTGGAGAGCCCCCCTTTCCTACATTCTCGTTCTTGATGTCTCGACGGTATTGTCTCTTCCATTTATGCTCATTGCATTTAATTCTTTCCATACTTTAAAGTGTTCTTCTTGCTGTCCTGAATTATAGATCCAATCTGCCATTTTCTAGGATCATAATTCTTAATCATTTGGAGATCCAAATTGTGTAGATCATTGCACATCTATCCATACACTTTCTAAAGTGTTTTTATGCATTTTGATGATCTAGCTTGTTGTCACAGCCACATACAGATCTGGATCAGATGTCTCCAAACAGCCGATTGCTCAAGATCTTTTTTCATCAAGCTTCAAAGTGATTTTATGCTTGCATGTTCTTGGTTGGACATTACATCCTCCTACCTAAGCTCATCACATAGAATAACTTTTTTGGTTCTATTGATGATCTAAGTTTTGCTATAAAGGAGGACATCATGACCATCATGTCCTTGACTAATTATTAAATTTGTGTACTAGGCTTGGTTGTGATTCACATAGAAGGCAGGCATAGACCGAACAAAACAGCTATTCTAAGCTTTTTGAGTGTGGAATCCTCTATATGCATTGTGTAGCTCATTAGTTACACGGAAAAAAGTTTAAGTATGCTCATTAGAAGTGACACTATATATTGGTAAAATAAACTATAATCCTCAGTAAGGTTCTTACAAATATCATATGTTTCACATTGAAATAAAGGTACACACATATGAAACATAAAAGTCATGGCAACTCCTTTAAAAGATTGAGGCTTAACGACCAACCTCAGCAAGATCGGCACGTTTATGAAAGGGTTTAAGAAATAACGATATCTCATCTTCATTGGGTTCAACCGTTGACATTGTGCCAAATTAGTAGCTCAAAATGCACCTGCATATTTTGAATTTAATGTGAGACATGCTCAGCCATAGCATTTTTTTCCTGCCGAGTCTTGTGTTTATTGTAATACTTGTAAAAGATTTGACCTCAAGTCAAAAGAACAATTCTTGGGTAGTAATTTATAGAGATTGAACTTGCAAAACCTTCTTCAACTTGATGACATCATTCTCACCTTGAATAGTGAGTTGCAACAACTATCAAAATATCTTTGAATGATTTAAGTGTCATAAAACACACATTGCACCAGCCTTATCACCCACAATTCCAATAATACACTTAAGAGAAACAAGCATAAATAAATTCAAGTAGAAAAGATGCAAAAGAATTTCAAATAGTTGGCATAGCATCATGATAAGATGACTTGGAATAACTTATATCAACCTCGTTGCAGACCTAACATACAAAAGTGAATCCTCATCTAAAAAGTGGTGAAAATTTTACATCCTAGAAATACTTGTGCTCATTAATTTCCAAATAAACAATCTTAATTGCCTAGAAACCATCATAACGATGCAAAGGAGGACCTTTTTCCTTCAACAAGCACAATTTTGGTAAAAAAAACAATACACATGATAAGAGTCACATCAATGTCCTCAAAAACAATGGCATCTTGTTCTTGTTGCTAAGTACCTTGTAGAGTATGCAAAAATACACTCTTTCATCTTGGGACTAAAAACTAACCATATAGAAGAGCTAAAGGCTTTTGCTAATATGTCTTCTAGACCTAAATTTGAACAAAGATCGCTCGTGATGCCCAAGACTATTTTTGGTCCCTTTAAACCTAGAGAGGCAAACAACAACAAGGTAATTCGTGAGACTAATACAACTTACGACTTAATACTTAGTACTCAATCTTTGCAACATACTAGCATGATATTATTGTCCAGGTTTGCCTTTAAATACATTGTGGTTGATAGGATGAGGCATGAGCAATTTTTATCGGGCTTCAGCCGATTTGCATTGTCATGCACCTTACAGACAGAGAGTGTTGCACTTTGGGCCTTCTATACAAGTTTGTGCACACGTTGGGTGGGCAGCTTCGGACCTTTACGGTTATCAGCCTGGAGAGGTAAGTACTATGACATCTGTAACTACTAGCTTATTGAAATCTGAATTTGCAAGTTGGCAGCTTGCATTTTCTAGATGTAAATCGATCTTTGGGCTATTTTTAAATTTCCATTGAACATTCAAAATCAAAAATCAAATTTCATGAATATTGATTTTGGATTCTCGAATTTTACAAGCTTGAAGAAATAAGAGACCACTAGCAAACTAGACGATAGTGATTCCATCAGCCCATGCACATTGTGGCTAACATTGTGGAGGTATAATGCCCAATTCCATGCTAGGAAGCTCAGCGAGTGACAGATGGAACCCCTACATTAGACTATCCTAGTCCCATCGAGACAAACTTCTAGATGACTTGGAGGTGTTCAAGAGCAAGATGCTAGAGTTCAAGACCTTTGAGGCATAGTTGGGAGAGGGTAATAACTTCCAAATTATAATCCCTTTAAATTTTGTAATTTTAGGAAAATTCAAAGAGCTCAGTTGTTGATAGGTATTAGGGTGTAGCAGCTAGTTGGATCTTGAATCTCGATTCTCAAATCTAATCTTTAATTCTTGTGCAAGTCATCACTCATGGCTTTCCAAATTTGCAATAAATGGTAAGACTTAAGTTGAAAGTTCTAGAATCTAGACCCTAAACTCTTAAAATGCCTTGGTATGTTGCGCCCCCTGTCATGGTGGGAGAAACATGAGATTAGGTTCTCAATCTACAAAGGCTTGCCATATGGATCCTCTCTCAAGACTGCATAGCAGCTGCATGTGAGAGGAATTGGAGAAAGTTCTTTCTTATTCATGTGAAGAGGAGGAACAAACTTTCCACCTCTCAGCTCGATAGGTGGTGTTTGTCCAGGCCAATCTACCACAAGCAAGCCACACAGGAAAGGTGTAATAGATTTGAGTGTGAAATATGTACTTACTACTATGAAGTTTACACATGAACTTTGAATTTGAAAATTACAAGTTTCAATTTGAAATTGTATGCATTCCTCCTTAAGGAGGCCCTATTGATTGTAGGTTAGTTCCCAAACCCCAATGCCCATATCTTAATCCAAGAATCAAACGTGGGCGCACTCGTACAAGTATAGAACTTGGTTTTTTCACTTAGGAAGTTAATGAGGGTCTCTATCCAAAATAGATGTTGGAATGTAAATGGAATTGCTTACATTACCATAGGTTACTTTGACCCAAAAGGTCGAGAGTTGTGTAACCATGGTCATTTATTATATTAGGCCTACTAAACTTAGAGTTAGCTAAGTTAGTATGAAATCAACTTGGTAGGGACTCATGGGTCCACTAGGCCTAATTGTGACATAAAGTACCCCAACTTGACATATTGGAGGTACCTTATTCTTTCTATGTAACTTATAGAAAGTTGGATAATCAATAGTCAAGAAGTTGGACAGCCAATAGTCAAGTACTTGGATAGCCAATAGTCATGAAGTTAGATAGTCATCTTGGACTATATATATGTGTGCATCCCATTTGTATGAGACACTTTTGTAAGCAATACTGACTATTCTCCTTGGCTGTCCACGAGTTTCTACAAGAGGGTTTCTAACCATCTCTCTCTCTCTCTTTTGAGAATGCTTTGTGTGATTGAATAGTTAAGATTCTGGATCCTTAGGCTTCTATTTTCTACATGGTATCAGAGCCTTTAGGTGATCATATTGCTTGCAGGAGAGCGCCCAATAGGAAGCTATCTTCTTCCCTTTTTGGTTGCAGAAAATCATCAAGATGCTGATTTTCGCAGGAGAAGAATCTGTTCATCTTCATATAACTTTTTTGCAGGAAATTGAAGGGCACCTTCACCTATTTGAGAGCTAGCAATAGAGCGCCCATGCTCAAATCAATTGCATGTGATCTTGACTCAATTACATGCTGAAAATCTCAGATTTACTTCTTAAATGAAAATACATGTGTTTTGCACACATTTCTTACTAAAATTTCCTTGTTGGTGAGCTTGGAGTAGGGCGCTAGCATCAGCTCTATATATCTATTTGTGAAATTAGAATATATCCAATTTCACAAATTTATATAGAGAAGTTAGTTAAACCTTAGAAACAATATACGAGCAACTCAAAAAGTCAAAGGATCTAAGTCAAAACAACAATAAAAAATTCAAAAAAAAAAAAATCTTAGTCAAATAGCATTGCTTATGTCTCATCAGTACCCAAGCATAAGTTGCTAACTGGGTTTCGAAAGAATCCGGATTCTCTTGGGTAGACCCAGTGTTGACTAAGAAGCAAAAGACAATCAGTAAGAAGAAAGAAAAAATAATAATAAGATTCAAAAATAAAATTTATAAATTAAATCTAATTAAAAATAAAATAAAAACAAAACATAAAATGAAAATAAATAAGAACAAGGATCATAATGTGTATACGAGTTACTAAAACAAAGACAAAATACTAGAAACAAGCGGGCTCCTTAGCTCCCCACTTTTCTGGATTCTATGATTAATTATCTTAAACATACCATAAGCTGAAACACCAAAGATAAAACCAAAAGAGTCTAAAACAGTTCGAACTTTTCTCATGATTTTCTTAAACGAGTAACCCTTATGGAGTAACAAAATGATTAGATTGCTTGACTGGTCTACAAAAGCATCTCTACTAGTACAAAGACGAGAAAACCTGTAGAATTGAGAAGTGATCACTCCATATTTAACAGAATCTGAAATATTTGAAGAAATATGAGACATGCGAATTATGTTCAAGTTAATATATTCTGGCTGCAGCCTTTTATCAAAAATATCAACCAATAAACCGGACCTAACTTGGCTTATAGAAAGGTCTAAAAAATTGCACTTATCATCACTAGTTGTACGATTAAGTTCACATGAGTCTTTAGGATAGATTCCTCCACCAAAAACGTTGGGGTCTTTATATACAAAACTACCAAAATTAGGAAGATCAGGAACAAATAAGTCATCAATATATCTTCTAACATGAGTTAATTTATGCAATAAGATGGGACAAGTACCACAAGAAACTAATCTTTGCATAAATTCAAATTCATAAGAGAAAAGATAAAAGTTAGCTAGATGAACAGCACAATTAGTACCAATGGGAATACCTATCGTTTGTTGAAAAAGCGAATCACCTAGAGAAATATGCAAGTTATCCAAGAGAAAGTGCAGCCAAGAACAAACATCTTCAACATCAACTATTTTAGTAAATCTTTTCTTCTTTGAATCGACATCTTGATTTTTGTTCTTAAGCCAACAAAATTCAAAATGCAAAGCACTCTTTTCAACTTTTAAAGCTTTGCATCGAGTGTCCTTTAGTTTATTGCTAAAAACATTTCGAATTAGCTTGTTAACACGAAACTTCAAATCTTCCAAATTGATTTTAGTGTAAAGTGTTGTGAAGTCATAGGTTTGAAGAAGCATACGTTGGGCCTTTTCTTCTAAAGTACGAGAGGAGTTGAAAAACTTTATTACTTCTATAATACCTACAGAATCGTTTAAAATCCAACTACAACTAACAGGAACATCTGCATCCTTAAGTAAGTTTATCCAAAGCTCATTAATAGAAGGAAGCAACGCTTTGAAGCAACTACTTAGCCACTTCGAAAGGTCAGTCAACGTAGTTTTATAGGCTGCTGCAATAAACCTAGGCCTTTTAGGAACTTTATGAAATTTCCATGCAGCACAAAGAACAGAAAGATTTGGGTAACAATTAAAGTTATAAGAATGACAAAAATCTTGATGATATTTTATTACACTCATAGTTGAAAGAGAACAAGCGTTACATGTTCCTACTGGAGAATGGACTTCATTCAATAACGATTCCAAATAGAATTTCTTGCAAACAAATACAAAGTTGTTTGAGCATTTATCCACATACGAAATGACAAAACGTCTATGAAACTTACGAAGAAGAACTTCCTCATTAGAAAATGAAGTATCAATATTAGAAGAAGGGACAGATGAAACTTTTTTTAAACTCAAAGTTACATAATTTAGAACTTTAGTTTTCCATTCTGATAACAAACCATGGACTCCAAAAGATTCTTCAATATGGTAAATGAACTTATTAATACTTGTAGTTATAGATTTTAACAAGCAAGCATCTACTGAAAGAGGAGGACGAAATTTAGTGCCTTTAGAAAAGGACTCTTTCAAAAACGATGAGGGAAGGATTGATGTATCTGCAGTAATGATATGACCTAAAAAAGGATCACAAAACTTCGAATAAAAGGAGTCACCACAAGAACAAGGGCTATTAAGGATAGACAACTTTTTCTTTTCTGAAAGATTCCGACCAATATCAGCATAATTAAAGGCTTTTTGTCCTATAGTTTTAACATATTTCCAAGCAACCACTGGATGATTCCAAATTTTCTTCACACAAGGAGAAAGTGCATTCATAATTTTACTTCACCTGATTTTGTCAAGATCAGGTGAAGTAAAAATTGTGAGGAGTAGATCCTTACTAGAGGTACCATCAGCTCTATATGCACATAGTGTGCACTCTTTTTTGCCACAAATTTCTGGTTTTGGTTTAGGCTTCATTAGAAGTCTACCTATTTGTGAGCATTCTGTTTTTTGTGCAGAAATCAGCCACCTATTTCATTACTTGTTGAGCAAATTGCATGTGGAGTATTGCAATCTATTGTGCTCATAATTTCAGCTTTGACGTTGCTGCCCTTTGAGTAGATTTTGTCTTGGAAAGTCTATTTCCTATCTACTACAAGCTGATTTTTCTGTTATGGCTAAAGAATCGGAGTTTATTGGTTCTTTATTTAATGAAGATAGGTTGGATGGCACAAACTATTCCTTGTAGTGCTACATGATAAAGAACCTTCTAATTGCTAAAGGTTTGTGGGAAGTAGTTAATGGTGACGAAGAGAGGCCGCCTACCTTGGCACCTATTACACCATCTAGAACAACTACATCATCTACGGAGGTGTCTTCCAATGAGCAAAAGAAGTGGGATCGACGAGATGCAAAAGCACATTCCGTCATTGCATTATCAGTGAAGAGATCTATCCTTCCTCATATTAGATCATGCAAGACTTCCAAAAGTGCTTGGGAGACTCTTGCCAAGATGTTTCAAGTAAAGAATGCGGCAAAAGTGGTATATCTTCGAAATCAACTTTCTATCTTGAAGATGCAATAAGGTGATCTGCTTACAAACCACTTGACGAAGATCAAGGATCTTCGAGAGGAGCTTCTTAGTATTGATGAGGTGATTGAGAACTCACAATTTGTATCTATTACTCTCAACTCTCTTCTTAATTCTTACCTTCCATTTGTGTCATCATTGAGCATTTCTCTTAGGGGACAACAAATCTCCTTCCACGAAGTTGTTGGCTTACTTCTTCAAGAAGAGCAAACAAGGGGGGTGAACAAGAAGATCAGGCAAAGGCAAGTGGAAAGGGAAGCCTTCTTTCAAAACTTCCAAAGATGATCAAAATCTAAGGAAGCTCAACATCAAGGCTCCAAGAAGAAGGGTAAGTGCCACTATTGCAAGAAGTTTGGGCATCACATCAAAGAATGTAGGAAGAGGCTTGCAAAGGAAAAAGAGAAAGGTAACGATACAAGTACCACAATCATTACTTTGGAACAACAATTTGGAAAGGAGGATAATCTTTTCAATAATGATTATGCTTTTGTCACTAAAAATTTCATCTCTCCTCAAGACGAGATTTCTGCCACTTCAAATCTTGCTGGTTTTTCAGCAAAAAACAACTCATCTTCAGCTTTACAAGTTGCTGTTTTTTCATCTATTGATTGGGTGATTGATAGCGGTGCCACACGCCATATGACTTATCACAAAGAAGTCTTCACAAAGCTTGTAAAAGTGCATGATGGAAGCAAAGTTCAAGGTGTTGATAACACCTCTTATCCTATCAAAGGTATTGGAGTGATCCCCATTATCTTACCCAATGGTGAGGAGAAGTACATTCGTAATGTACTTTATGTTCCAAAAATAAAAAAGAATCTCATTTCGGTCTTTACAATTATGAACCAAGGATTGGTTGTGGAATTCAAAGAAGACAAATGTCTTATCAAAGACCCAAAGAGATCTCTTATGATCATTGCTTCGGGAACATTACGTGGTGGATTGTTCCTTATGGATACCTATGAGCGAAGAGCTTCATCATCTTTTTGTCTTGTTGCATCAAGTTCACATTCTTTGGAGTTGGCTGAATTATGGCATGCTAGGTTTGGACATTTCAACTTTGCTAGTTTGAAGATGTTGAAGAGATTCAATATGGTTGAAGACATTCCTAATATTGAGCATCCCGAAGGACATGTATGCGAAGGATGCATACTTGGAAAATTTCAAAGGCAAGCTTTTCCAATTGATGGAACTATTAGAGTTGATGGCAAATTTGATTTGGTTCATAGTGATGTATGTGGTCCAATGAGGATCGAATCCATTGGAAGACGTAACTACTTTGTTACTTTTATTGATGACCTTTCAAGATTTACATGGATTTATCCTATGAAGGCAAAACCTGAAGTTTTTCTTTAAGGATTTTCAAGCAATGACAGAAAATCAGTTTCGACACTCTTTAAAGATCTTACGTACCGACCGAGGAGGGGAGTATATAAAGAATACGTTCGGTACTTATCTTCAAAGCAAAGGTATCCATCATCAAATGACAACCCCTTACATACCTCAACAAAATGGTGTTGCCGAAAGAAAGAATCGAACTATCACGGAGATGGCTCGATGCATGCTCAAGGCAAAGGGCCTACCTCACAAGTTTTGGGCTGAAGCGGTTATAACGGCGGCTTACATTAGTAATCGGTGTCCTACTAAAGCCTTGAAGGTATTAAGTTTGGTATGGTAAGAAGCCTACTGTTTCTCACTTACGCATCTTTGGTTGCACGGCTTATGCTTTCATTCCCGATAAGCTAAGAACCAAGCTTGATGATAAAGGAGTTAAATGCATATTTGTTGGCTATAGTAGTGAAAGGGCTATAGGTTATTCAATATGGATATTAATAAAATCATAGTGAGTCGTGATGTTCATTTTGATGAAAAGACCTCCTATGATGCTGCGCCCACTCATGTCATGAAAGGGGACTTTCCCCCATGATGCATATCTTGAAATATTTCCAGATTTGGTTTTGCCATCTAATCATGAAGATAAGGGACTGCCATCAACTTCTAGTGGACAGCCCACTACTTCTGTAATTTTGCAGCCCATAGTTCATCAAGAAGAACCTATTTATGGTGAAGAGCAGCCTGTTGAAGACATTGAACAGCAAGGTCCAAATTCGGAAAACATTGGACACCAAGGTCCAAGTTCGGAACACTTTGGACAGCAAAGTGTTGACAAAGGTAAGGCTGTTGGACAGCCCAAACCAGTCCCTAAATGGTTGTTGCAGACTTTGCAGGACAACAAAGTGGATCATTTCTATGAAAGGAAGACTCATGCCTCTACTAAATCAGTAGAATTTGCTGATTTTTCTGATTTTGCTCTAACTTCTATTGAGGATGGTGCAGTACAACCTGTTTTTTATGAGCAGGCCAGAGGAGTAAAATATTGGGAGGATGCGATGCAAGAGGAATACAACTCACTCATGAAAAACCACACTTGGGTTCTTGTTGATCTTCCACATGGAGTTGGAATCTTCATCTCTCAACAACGATACATTGAGCAGATGTTGAAACAATCTTCTTTTTTCAAGTCACCGCAAGTTGATGCATATGATGGATGCATTAGTAAAAAGTTTCATGCGAAACCTTTTCAATTTGATGTTTTAGCAAAGGCTGAAAAATTCAAGCACTCTTTTGGAACCTCTTTGTACTAATCGAGGAGGGAGTCAACATGTGTCAATTAGTACTTTTGTTTAAAGTGTTAAGAGTGAGCATTCGTTTGGAGAGAATTTTTCATTACTTGAAGAATCTTCTATGTCATCCCATACTTCTTCAAGGGACAGCTTTGATGATGCCATCGTTGATGCATCTCTTGATAGTTTGCCAAATTTTTATGATGAAGACGTTGGACAGCAGGTTCAGTCATCTTGTCTTGGTCATTTACAGCCTATTTTACATCATGAGCAGTCCATTATGCTTCGGGAACGGCCTGCGGAAGATTATGGACAACATGGTCCATGTTGGGAACACTTTGGGCAGCAAAGTGTTGAACAGCCCATAACAGTTCCTTGTCAGCTATTGGAGACTTTGCAGGACAGCAAAGAAATGTCTTACTATGAAGGAAAGGCACATGCCTCTTTAAAATCAGTACCTCTTGCTGATTTTTTTGGTTATACACTTACTCTTCATCATGATGTTGGTACATTGCCTATTCAATGTGAGCAAGTCATTGATGGTAAGGTTCGGGCGGATGTGATGGTTTGGTACTCTTTTTTATTGTCCTTATGGTAAGAAGTTTTTTCAAATGATCTAGGAGCCTATGATGGATTACAATTCCATGTTTCGACTTATTGCCGAGTTTATGTTGGTTCCCTACTTCGGATATGCAAATCCTCACCCTTCGACTTGATGGTTCATTATTACGCATTCTTTTCCTTTTATATATTGGACATGATTGGGGATGAGATTTCGACTACTTCGGTGTGAAGTCTATTTAGCGACATGAAGTTCGGACAGCAAATTGCATTTGGTTGAGATTTGAGCAGAGTGCTCCGGTTGAGATTTGAGAAGAGTGCTCCGGTCGAGATCTGAGCAGAGTGCTCCGGTCAAATGTAAATGGAATTGCTTACATTACCATAGGTTACTTTGACCCAAAAGGTCGAGAGTTGTGTAACCATGGTCATTTATTATATTAGGCCTACTAACTTAGAGTTAGCTAAGTTAGTATGAAATTAACTTGGTAGGGACTCATGGGTCCACTAGGCCTAATTGTGACATTAAGTACCCCAACTTGACATATTGGAGGTACCTTATTCTTTCTATGTAACTTATAGAAAGTTGGATAGTCGATAGTCAATAGTCAAGAAGTTGGACAGCCAATAGTCAAGTAGTTGGATAGCCAATAGTCATGAAGTTAGATATAGTCATCTTGGACTATATATATGTGTGCATCCCATTTGTATGAGACACTTTTCTAAGCAATACTGACTATTCTCCTTGGCTGTCCACGAGTTTTAGAGGGTTTCTACCCATCTCTCTCTTTCTTTTGAGAATGCTTTGTGTGATTGAACAGTTAAGATTCTGGATCCTTAGGCTTCTATTTCCTACAGATAGCATGTATAGCAATTAGCTTTTGGGCTTTTGGCTTTTAGCTTTTAATTAGCACTAGAGAAAGTATATAAAAGAGGCTGGCGCTCCACCTCAGTTCATTCCATTGCATAGAGCTTTGCTCATTACTCTATAATCTGAGTTCTTTTTTATCTCTATGTTGATCTTGATTTGTGAGTCCTAATATGATTAGGAGAGAGAGAGACTGTTTCGCAGGGTTGCTACTAGATCTTTGAAGGAGCTGAAATTTCATGTGGAGTCAACATTGTTAGCACAACAACGGTAGTCTTCTAGGAGAAGATTGAATTGTCGAAGAGAACTGTAGATCAGTTCACTGACCTGATACAGACCTGTTCGCTGCAGATATGTCTGCTGGAAATCTCATCGCTGAGTTGGATTGCTGTTGATCTGAGAACCTGCAGATCGCTGTCCACAGGAACTGTTTTACGCCTACAGATCATTGGAAATCTGATTGCTGGAATCAGAATTTTGTCCATTGTTCGCTGGCTGTCTGCTTGTAGAACATTGCTGTTGCTGGATTGCTGAATTTGCAGACTGATTGATCACTGCAGAATCAGACCTGAATATACTCGTTGTTTGCAAATTGTTTGCTAATCTGAAACTGTTCGTTGGAACTGTAGAACTGTTTGCTGATTGGAGCGAGAAGCTGATTGCTGGAAATTCAGGTTGTTGAGAATTGCTACAGATCCGTACAATGGCAGGGTTGAACGATGCTGTGTTGCCGGAGACTAGCAAGCTAGATGGTACAAACTACAGCATATGGAAGTTCAAGTTGAAGAATATTCTCCAGGAATTGAGAGATACTCACAGGTGTGGAGATACCTCCTACTACAGACAGGGAGTTGAGAGAGTATCAAAAGCAAAGGAGAAAAGCTCATCATATCGTTAACTTGTCTGTTAGAGATATGATTATACCTCACATCAGAGATGTTGTTGGACCCGGCTTGGGATATTCTGAAGAATTTATGTGAGACTGTAAATCAACCTTGAATTTTGTTCTTAGCTAATACGCTACATACATTAAAGATGGGTACAGATGAATCAATAACGGACTACTTTACTCGGGTGAAAGATCTGAGAGGGCAACTTATTGCAATTGGAGAAAGTGTTCCGTATTCAATGTTGGTATCTATCAAGCTTAAAAGTTTTAGCAAAGAAGCAAGAGCAAAGTTGAGAAGGGTGACAAAGGGAAAAAGAACAAAAAAAAAGAAGCACCACCAAAATCAAGAAGAAAATTAGTCAAATCGACCAGAAGATGGAAAGAAAGCAGTTCAAAAAGAAATTACTTTATTTGACGTAAATCAAGGCATTACGCAAAGGAGTGCTAGCACAAGAAGTTCAAGAAAAAGCAAGATGGTAATTTTGCTAAAGAAGAAAGAATTAATACAAAATTAAGTGCTTTGGATCTTGAGGACTATGAGTTGTTTTTGGCATCAACATCTTAGGTGTCTTCTCAAAGGAAGAGGAGCGTTGATTTATTGATTCAAGTGCTTCGAAGCATATGACACCTAGGCGAGACTGGCTATCTAGTTTTCAAAAATTGGATGATGGATCAAATGATATAAAGGGAGTTGGAAAAGTACAAGTTCAATTACCTTCACAAAAGATTGCAGACTGTAAGGATGTGCTTTATGTACCAAGAATCAAGAAAGACTTAATCTCGGCATCAGCTATTGCGAAGCAACATATGGTTGTACAGTTTGATGAAGAGCAGTGTCTCATCAAAAGGAAGGACAATGAAGTAGTAGTTGAGGGCATTCTTGTAGGAAGGTTGTACAAACTTTAGGCTAATCACAACAAGTCAAAGCACATCAAGTACAACACTTCATCAAAGAGAAGATTCAAAGTGGTGAAGTGGAGATCTATTGCCTACGAAAGGACAGGTTGCAGATATCTTTACCAAAGGACTTGGCAAAGAAAAGTTTTAGAAGTTAAGAGAACTTCTAGGAGTAATAGATAACAAAGTAAACATTAGGGGGGAGTGTCAGAAATTAATGTTTATTTGTACCCCTAATGTCAGTTTGGCCATGCCTGCAAGCTATTATAGGGACCATTTCTATTTTTAGTAAATCTTAAAGTCAAGTTAACTAATTATGCATGAAGGTGGGCACCCTAGTATAAGTATAGAACTTGGGTTTTTCACTTAGAAAAATAATGAGGGTCTTTACCCAAAATAGATAGCAACTACAACAATCAGCTTTTTGGCTTTAGCTTTTAATTAGCACTAGAGAAAGTATATAAGAGAGGCTGGCACTCCACCTCAGTTCATTCCATTGTATAGAGCTTTGCTCATTCCTCTGTAATCTGAATTCTCTTTAATCTCTATGTTGATCTTAATTTGCGAGTGCTGATATGATTAGTTAACTCCTATCTAGAATTTGTGGATCAAATTCTGACACTTAGGACCTAATTAAACTAAATCAGTACCTATTCATTGCTATGATAGGAGGCCAACAGCAAAACTAAAACAAGAAAAAGCCTAAAAAGATTAGACAATTCAAATCGCCACCAGCCGATTCAAATGCATTTGAATCAAATCAGACCATGAAACATTGTTTGCAACTTACATAAAACTCCAAGTATCGAATCCGTGGTTCTCAGCAAAGTTTCACCGTTTAGAGATATTCTGGAGCAACTTTTTACAATATTTCTTGACCAAGTCTGGCCAACCTAAAGAATTTGTGTTGTCAAAATCAAGCAAATTAGATGGGCATGATTACAATGTATGAAAGTTTTAGATGTAAGCTCTAGTTATGGACAACGACCATGGGGAACGCTAGAAAATTTTGCAATAAAATTGCAAATATTTTTGCTTTTTGCCTACACTCTCCTAGTTTTCTTGTTGTAAGAAATTTTATGCTGATCCGATTGAGCCAATCGGCGACGAGAGCAACAACGTGGGCACAGTGTCAAGCACATACAGCGAGCATGGAGCACAAAAGTTTTCGAATCTGATTTTTGGTAGGCCCACATATGGTTTTAGATAAATGTATAAAGTTAGTTGTATGTGTCGGATTGAGGTGTTGTAAAGTGCTAGATTGTGTTTCCTTATGCCTATAGGAATGTTTTAAATGTCTGTTATTGCCGTTACAACACGTACATGAAGTTACGAATGTGGTGCCCTCTTTTGGTGTTTTTTTTAGCGCTCTCTATGAAATGAGCTGTAGGCATCGAATTGAAGTGTTGTAAGATGCTAGATTGTGTTTCCTAATGCCTAGACGTGTCATAAGATGCTAGACTATGTTTCTTAATGTCAACGAGTTAGAATGTCTATTTTGAACCTTGCGCACGTATATCAAAATTTGTATCTGATGCTTGTTTTTCAATCTTTTTTTATCTATAATGTGTGAATTAAGCATTTATGATCTGATTGACATGTTTTAAGATGCTAGACTCTAATTGACGTGTCGTAAGATGTTAAACTCTATGTAAATGCCTACAAGGACAAGCTATTTTTGCACGGCACGCACGTCATGTTTTGAATCTAATGCTTGATTTTCATTTTGTGTTAACAAATTTGCTTTATGGTTTAGGATTTGACCATGGCAACATATTGAACCTTTGGCTTGGTGGTTGATTTGCAAAGCTTTAAGCTGGTGCAATGCATGTAGCATATAGGTCATGATGCCAGTTGTTGGTAGGGCATGTGAGCAGAGGTTGACCTTGTACGGGGGGGTGTGGCTACATTCCATGCTTCAAGTGCCCTATCATTGTGGTTTGATGTTCACATTCACTTACCAAGGTTCTTGTCGCTCACCAGGCCAGATGCGAGGGATGGGCATAGCACCTTGCAGCACCATTCCAGATGCAAGACACATATGGACCTGATGGGTCGGCCACTCAGCCACCAAGGACAACTCATAGTTTTTAACAACAGTTGTTGGCGCTTTGTGAGTTTGAATTTGAATAATAAGGTAGGTAGAGATTGGCCAATAGCCATTGTGGGCAAGTGCCCAAAATCCACTATAAATAGTGGTACTTTGTAATTCATTTTTCATGTTCAATCAAGAAGGTGGAACCTCTACCATTTTAGAAATTGGATGTCCTTGCTTTTCCTCTTCCTCCATATCTCATGTTTTTATGCTATCCTGATGTTATTTGGATTTGCTAATCGCTGGATTTGAATCTTCTTCCTATCTGTGTGTGTGTGTGTGTGTGTGTGTGTGTGTGTGTGTGTGTGTGAGTGTGAGAGAGAGAGAGAGAGAGAGAGAAGTGGGGTTAATGGATGTTAGGGTTGATTGTGAAATCATAGGATGTTTGTGATAATGAATCTATGAATTGCATGGAATCGAATTACCACGTGCCATGTTAGAATCCACTTCATATCTTGATTGCTACGCATTGCTTGGAATTAAGGTTGAAGGTGGACAAGAAAGACCCTACAATTTTGGCGCCGTTGCCAGGGAGTAACGCCAATATTTTTATTTTCAACATGTTAATGATGCTAGGCTGGATGTTCGCTTGCATTTAGGCATCTTGGTTTTTGCATAATACGGGTTAGATTTGCATTTTTACGATTAGATTTTGGTGAATTTTATGATTTTGAGAGGATTTCTTGTTTGTATCACTTGAGATTGATGGGCAAGGAAGGGGAGAAAGTACATCATAGCTAAGATCCAATTGGAAATCAGAAAATCAGAGGAAAATAAAAAATCGCTCATTTTCTACTTTTTGTAGACAAAAAGGGGCAAATTTGTCATCAAATGCTGATAGCTTTTTGTTCCCTTACAACCAACCTTCGTCGACTTGCAGACAAGACCGCCTTGATGCAGTAAACGTATAGGTTGAAGGGCAAAGGTTACTTCCCAGCCATTTTACATAAAATTGAGAAAAACAGCCAAAAAATATCGAAAAGAACCCCTAGACACTAAAAACTATCGTATCAAACATCTCAGATCATAATGCGATCCATATCTATTTATTGATGATGCCATGATCATGTGGTTTTTAGCAGGATTGCCAAAAAGTATCCCCGTGAGCTCAAAAGGAGGAACATTATATGACATTACAGCAAGCAATGGATGATACAGTATGAGAAGAAGATGAGGAGTCGGATGATGAACCGCATATTGGAATGTTGCGTTATACAACAAGGCAAACTACCACGACTTCTACAACTATTGCTTCTACCAATATCAATGCAACTGCAGAAACGATGATGGATGAGTTCGAGAAGCTTGGTCAAAAACACCAAACGCAAATGGAGAAAATGCAAGCTCAATTCGATGCTAAAATGAAAGCATTATAAGATCATCATGCTAAGGTTAGCAAGGTTACCAACAGAGTGATGCAACAGCAATATCCTAACAAGGAGAATGTATGATGCACAATCTATGATGGGAACCATACAATGAATGAATGTCCAACAATGAAGCAAACACTGACCAACAAGTACTGCCATTTGTGCAATTCTACTTGTCATGACATAGCATTTTGTTCATTTAATCCAAGGATTATTCGACAACATTATCACAAGTATAGATATCATGAGGAAATGAAATGCACAAGATGGTAAAGTGCATGGACTTGGTTTTCCAGAACCTTTAGCGTTGCCTTCTCCTGAAGGACAACAAGGACCTCAAGCCAATATGATTGAGCCAGAAGCTTCAACAAGTCAAGATCACTGGAATGTTCCATCTGAACAATATCAAGATCATGGCCCACCTGAGCAATATGCAATTTATACTGCAGCACGACAACAACAGTCCAGACAATGGGCAAAAGCACCAATAAGTTGCTTTGGGTGCGGAGAAAATCATCGCATAGCTCAATGTCCGAATAAAGGCAAATTCACACCATTTTGTTGTGAATGCAGATATGGACGTTGTTATAAAGATTGTCTGGCCAGATCGAATGTACCAACACCAACTACAATTGCGTCAGTCAATTTGATTTCAATCAAGCTCATGTGCATCTCAAAGGAAGGCAATTGAACTCAGCTGCACCTGTAATGGTTGTCACAAGAGCTCAAAAGCAGAAAGAAGTTGCTCCTAACCCACCGCCTGAGGAATCCGTACCAATAAACGATCAGCCTTCCACATCCGGAGTCCATCCAAATTTGCAATCGGAAAAGAAGAAATATCATAATATGAGGCAATGGATCAAAGATCTTCAAGAAGAAAAGGCAATGGAAGCTGGTAGAGTTGTTGTTGTGAAACCATTGTTTTTGAAGATCCTCCGAATCCATTACATAGCTCTCATCAACAAACAAATGTAAATACACAATTACATCATCGAAAGGAGCCCTTTAGGATGACTGAACCAAAGATTCCACAAATGGAGCTCATCACCAATACTCTCAAGTAGAATGGATATAACTCTGGGAAAGTTTTTGCGAATAGTAATAACCGATCTCACAGAGCCAAAACATGTAGAGGGAGATCCAAGGAGGGCGGAATGGGTAAGGAAGGATGAGTGCGCAATGGCGATCATCGTATCCTCCATAAATGAAAATATCCTCACGCAGATTGAAGACTGCCAAAGCAGCCATGAAGCGTGGGAAAAGCTAAAGCAAAAATACGAAGTGAGGACAGCTAAATCAGTCATGCACCTCCACAATCAACTGTAATGTCTGCGATGGGATGGAAACGAGATGGATCGACACGTAGAGAAAATCAAGACGATTTTCGCACAGCTCTCTGCATCTAGACAAGAGCACCAAGTCCTAGCACACCAGCAGCTGATGTACTTCATGAAATCACTACCCTCATCTTATCAGCTACTGAGAATGCTCATCGGCCAAATGGCAGTGTCGAAAGATACAAGGCTTGACTTGTCATGAAAGGCTACACTCAGAGGTATGGTATCGACTATTTTGATACATACTCCCTGATGATCAAGATGTCGAGCATCCGATTACTACTTGCTTATGCTACAAAATATAATTTGGAGATACATCAGATAGATATCCCCTCAAGCACCTCGTAACCCTGACACATCCTAACTTCGACACAAGCAAACTCCATGCACAGTCGACACTTGCCACTTGGCAGTACCCTGACACATAGGCAAGCTAGTAGGTGGACAATCTGACACGTGTCACTCATGCATTGGACCAAGTGTCTTAATGAGCATATGACACATGTCCTGTCCAATGTGTGTAGCTTATTAGTCAAGAACAAGCTTCGTGACTGATTTATCGTCTCATACAAGTTCTTCAGTATATCCCAAGCCTCCTTGGGTCCAACAGCATCTCTGATATGAGGTATAAAGATATCTCTAACTGACAAGTTTATGATATGATGAGCTTTTCTTCTACGTCTCTGATACTCCCGCAACCCCCTATCAGTATTAGGAGGTATCTAAACACCTGTGACGATCTCCCACTATTCTCGATCCTGGTGGAGAATATTTTGCATCTTGAACTTCCATATGTTGTAGTTCGTTCCATCTAGCTTGCTAGATTCCGGCGACAAATCATTGTTCAACCCTGCCATTATATATTTATAGCCTGATTTTTCAGCAATCAGTATCTTTTCAAATTTAATCAAGATTCCCCTCAGAAATCAATGGTCAAAAACCCTACAAAAATTCTGAAATAGCAATGATCCAGTCTATTTCTGACACAGCAGTAATCAAGTCTGACACAGCAGTGTTCTGATCTGTTTCTCTCAGCAACCTGCCTGTTCCCAGCACAACAACCTGTCAGCGATCTGCCTGTTTCTGATCTATTTCTGCAGTAGATAAAATAATCTGTATCTCTGTGATCTGCAAATAGCAATAAATTGAATCTGATATCTGATCTGATCTACGGACCCAAGTCTGATTTTCAGAAATGAAATCAAATTTGTAGCTAGGGATCAGGTCTGATCCTGTAATCAGCCTCTAGCGAACAGTAGACAGCTGTCAGCGTTGATTCCAACAGCAGTTCAGATCTGCTTTCTACTCGGCGATCCAACAAGTTTGATTCCAGCGAACTGATCTCCCGACAAGTCTGATTTTTCAACAGCCAGTCAGCGATCTGTTTCTCCAAACTTCTTCTTGTAAACCTGCAAAATCAAACTCACTAGAAATCCTGCTCTGATACCATGTCAGAATTTGTCATACAAATTCTAGATGGAGTTACCAGTCCTACTAGCACTCACATAAACCAAGCATAAAGATTAAAGAGAATCAGATTATAGAAGAATTGAGCAAAGCTTTAGCTAACACAATGGAATAATCTTGTGGTGGGGCGCCAGCCTACATACATAGTTTCTCTAATCCATGTAAAAAGCTAAAAGCCTAAAGCAAATTGCAAAAGAACAAAAGCTAATTACTAAAATTACTACCTATATTGGGTAAAGACCCAAGATGAGTTTCTAAGTAGTAAAACAGATCCTAATCTAGTAGTAGTACGCCCACCTACATGCATAAGCAATAAAAAACGAATTTACTATAAATAGTAATGGCCCCTATAATAGCACGCAGGCATGGCCAAACTATCATTAAGGGGTATCAAATAAACATTAATTCCTAACAAGACCTGTGTCCTGCCCCTTGCGAGGCCATCACTAAAGGGCGTACCGTTATGGTACACAACATTCCCTCCCTAATAAAAACTTCCTTCTATGGAAGAAAACCAGGCTCACAAATCAAACGATTTCTCAGTTGATGACGTCGGGTATCCATGATCATGTCATGGGGTCAATAGCAGTCAAATCCTCCAATAATACTAGATCATCGACTAGAATCAAGTTATCCTTTCCACCAAGTCGTTCCTTTAAATGACTAACGTGGAATACAGGATGGACCTTAGTTCCAGCGGGAAGTTCTAGTCGATACACTGTCCAACCAATCTTGTTAACAATCTTGAAAGGACCGCTATAGCGTGGAGATAGCTTGGGGCATTTCCCCGTTCGAAGTGTCTTAGAGTCCTTTGAGATCCTTAGATACACCCAATCACCGCGATCTCAAATTCTCGAGGAGAGCAGCTTCGGTTAGCATAGAATTGGGCTCGATCTTGAGCCGATCTAATGCTTTCCTTAGCCACCTGCAACATTTCCTGCATATCTTGCAAGAAATCAGTTGCTTGAAACCTTTGAGTCCAACGGAGATAGGGGAACGAGGCTGAAAGCCGTTGTACAAGAGCATAAAAGGACTAAATCCAGTGGCAGAATGCTTCATACTATTGTATGCGAACTCAACCATTGGGAGGTACTTTTCCCAATCTGATTGCCGCCAGGAAACATATGCGCGAAGCATATCTTCCATCAACCGGTTGACACCGATTTCTGGGTGATCCGTAGACGAAAGACTTAAGGTAGTTTCCAGTCTCTCAAAGGCTGCTTGCTAGAACTTGCTAGTGAACTTGGAATCACGGTCACAAACAATATCGTTCGGCAAACCATACAACCTGAACAACTTTTCAACAAAGAGTTGAGCAAGTTCTGAAGCTTTGACAATGGTTTTATTGGAATAAACTGCACCATTTTGGTAAGCATGTCAACTACTACCCAAATGGCATCATGACCCTTCCCAGACTTGGGAAGTCCGATCACAAAATCCATGGAAATACTTTCCCACTTCTTACTGGGAATTCCCAACGGATGTAACAGACCAGCTGCTTTGAGTCTTTCCGCTTTGTTAACTCGGCATTGTTCACACTTTTGTACAGATGCCTCCACACAACCACTCATTTCTGGCCAATAAAATTCTCTTTTAACAAGGTCATGTTCTCTGTATACCAGGGTGACCCACACTAGGGCTATCGTGACACTCGTGCATGATTTAGGCCCTAATTGTCCACAATATCTGGCACACAAACTTTTCCTCTACGGAAAAGTAAACCATTCCTAAAGGAATACTCATCAAGTATCTTTTCCTCGCGAGACTTCTTGGAATCCTGCTTTCTAAGATTATTTCTCAAAATAGAGCTTCTTGCCAGGAAGGACTTCTTGCCATAAACGACCAAAAAACTCGTCGGTCCGACAAAGGTCTCGCAGGGAAAGATACAACTTGGATTGGAACTCAGCAAAGCATAACTGATTAACCTCTCCAATCCGGCTCAAAGCATCAGCGACCCAATTCAACGCACCACGTCGGTACTTAATGTCAAATTCGAACTCTTGAATGAGTTCCGACCAACGGGCCTTACGACCCCTGAGGTCCAAGGCATCACAAATAAACTTAAGAGATTCGTGATCTGTCATAACCACGAATTTAGATCTGTACAAATAATGTCTCCAGATCTTTAATGCGTGGATGACAACAAAAAGTTCCTTCTCATAAGTAGAATACCTACTTTGAGTTGGGTCCAACTTCTTGCTTTCAAAAGCCACTGGTCTACCATCTTGGTAAAGGATTGCACCCAACGCAGTTTCCACCAGGAAAGGTTTGCTAGGGTCCACTATGTGTAAAATAGGGGCGGTAGACACTAACATCTTCAAAGTCTCAAAGCTTTGATTAAGTTCATCGGTCCAAATAACAAGTGGACTGATTTCCGGCTTTTTTCTTATTACCCTTTTTAGTTTTACTTTTGGCTTTCTTCACTCCCTTAAGAAGATTCGTTAGAGGTAATGCAATTAAGGCATAATATTTACTGAATTTATGGAAAAAACTTGTGAAGCCTAAAAAGGATTTAACTTCTCTTATGGGTTTCAGAATAGGCCAATCACGAACTTTCTAGACCTTATCGTAGTCGATCTCAAGACCTAATACCACCAGAAACTTTCCTAGATATGGACTAAGGATATCGTTCATCATCTGTTAGAAGGTTGTTGGTGCATTAGTTAGACCAAAGGGTAAAACTAAAAATTTGTAATGGCCACCCCCCCTCGTGAATTCTAATTTGATGGTATCCCGACCTAAGGTCCAATTTGGTGAAATACTTTGCACCATTCAATCGGTCCATCAAGTCGTCCATTTGAGGTAAGGGATAACGATTCTTAATAGTCATTTTATTAAGCTTTTTATAATCGACACAAAGATGAATACCATCGTCTTTCTTGTCGGTTAACAATACAGGAGCTTCCCAAGGGGACTTACTGGGTCGAATATGACCCTTACGTAATAACTCCTCAAGTTGCCTAACAACCTCATCTTCTTCCTTCAAGCTCATCCTGTAAGGAAAAAGTGATACAGGAGAGTTGTCGGGAAGGAGATCAATATGATGGTCTACACCCCGAGAGGAGAGTAGATCAGATCCTCAGGCAACTGCTAAGGGAATTGTCACTATATTCCTCCCTAAGTCTTTTAAAGAGTTCACCCTCAGGTGTTGATTTTAAATTAACATCCGAAAAAGACAATGCTTTAGAGAAAGACGATACATCAATATTAAAATTTATGAGTAACAAGTAAGATTCATCTTTCAAATAACATAAATACGAGAGATACTCAGAATCCATCAAACATTGATTAGCCTCATGTCCAACTTCCAAGAATTTGGAGATTTGCAGGTGCAGAGTGGGAGGAAGGGCAGTGCAAGAAAACAAGGATGCTCATGCTCTAATCTTTTAAACAAAGGGTTTTGGTTTAACCCAATTCTTGAATTTCAACTTAGAAATTCACAAGATTGCAACTGAAGCTTCAGTTTCCAAAGAAAAGACTAAGGAGGGCGGCCAGGGAGACGCACTCCCTCCCTCACACCAAAAGCCAAAAAGTACAAACATTAATCATGGCATGAAAGGGGGCTTGAAAGGGAGAGGAAAGGTACCACATACCTCTATCCACCCACCTTTTTAAACACGAAAGAGGTGAGCGCGGCTACAGCCGCGTGGTCGTGGGCTGTAGTCGCGCCCGCCCAACAGCTATAGGAAGGATTGAAATCCCTCCCCCCTCCTCCATTAACCATCCGTACGGACCAAATGGCACAGGCTGACAGCAGGTCCGTACGGGAACGAGCTGCCAGACCTATCACAGAGCCAACAGGTCCATACAGGCCTGCACTGCCAGAAATTTCTCTTTTTTTGAGAACTCCCTTGTAACAAGAGTTATAGAAACCAAACAGCCACATTCCCGAAAAGAGAAATATGTGACGTGCTAAGACAAATGCATTGTTTGATAGGGTTAGGGTGTTAGAAAGACCATGTTCTATGAATTGTCAACCAATATAATTTATCTCATGATCTCATCACTTTGAGGAATTGTCTTGATTGATTTAGTTAGTTGCAAAAAAATAGGATATTAACTTGAAGACAAGTTTGACTCATCGAACCCTAAAATGAATCTCAATTTTTTGGCTTTTTAGATTATTCAAATCTCAGAGCGGTTTCAGATTTTGTGCTTGACAAGTGCAGCGACAACAACTCTTTCAATGCATTTGAGTCTGAAAAATAGGATTTACCAACAGACTGACAAAGAAGATAGATGGGGATCTCACTGGCTCTCACAATATCATCCACCACAAAACCTCTATCAGGATTAGAGTTTCAGAAAGACCATTCTCTATTAGCCCATCCTGATAATAGGCTAAAACTTTTAGCAAGGGCTAACGTATATCGTTCAGGCCCCATGATCCATCTCTTAGTAAGACTATGGACAGTTGGAAGTGCTCAGATAGTGCCATGTCTAATCAGTAGCCAGTGACAAACCACCAAGTGGCAATATCAAACACACGGCCAAAAGGGCCGTCTTAAATGCCACCCTGAGCTGGCTATCAGAGGGGCCTGCAGGCCTCAACTCCCAACCCTCCACCCTTATATGGGCGTGTCATCCATGAGTCTGAGGCCTGCGGTAAGCTCCCACAGTCAGCTCACGCTGGCAATTAGCTCAACCTGCCCCAACAATACGAAATCCGGGAACCATCCACGCTCCTGCAGTGCATGTACTAGAGCTAGCAAGAGCGAAAGCTACAAATCGTGAGATCAACAATAGATATTCTGATGCGATAAAATTGGACTTACCTTTCATTCCTAGTGAAATTTGGAGCTCACTTGATTCAGCATTTCCATACAGATGCTTTTAGAAGAAGAGGAAGAAGCAGTTTAAAATTTACCTGGAACGCGCAGCAATTTGCAGGAACAATGATGGAAGAAAGGCTGATGCCACTGCCCGTTGGCTGCTGTTGTCGCTCCCTCCTTACTTATTACTACTAAAACCCTAACCCTGAGGTAGGAAGAAGCTTAGACGTGCTTTGCCTCTTTACCTTGCAAAGGCAACATACTATCATATATGTGTTGTGGGTGCTCAATGTAAACGTTTTTTTTTTTTTTTGGGACACCACTCGTCCTGGGTTAACTTGGGTGGTCCCACACCAAGAATCCTCTACTTCCACAGTGCACACCACACAAGACGACAGGATCTGATTGATGTAGTTTTTTGGTTTTCCAAACACCGTTCATATGTGGCCAGGGTTTAAACTTGGGTGGTCAATCCTACACTAAGAACCCTCTACCACCACACCACACATGGGCAGATGATCAATGTAGTTTTTGCAAAAGTTAACGTTAAAACTCTTTTTGAAGTGCCTAAAAATTTGAAGGCTAGCTGCTAGCTTTAGTAGATGATGGGTCCTTTAAAGTCTTAGTCATTCATGCATAGTGGGAGATGAGACCAGATAACAAAATATGAGTATTCTTGAATGAACATAAACACCATGGCATATATTTTTGCAAAATACCATCCTCACATCCGAGCCTCTTTGCTATACCACAATGTCTGTGTTTTATTTGACACTTTTAAGTGAATAGAACATAGAAGTCAGGCAATGCTCAATAAAGTCTACTAAAATGAACTGAGAGTTTTCTAACCGATCTCATAAAGCTTGCTAAAATGTGCCCTATTAACATTTTAACAACTAGTATTTTGGGGGGAGGCTACCCAGTTAGGCTTGCTAAAATGTGCTCTAGAAACATTCTGACTAGGAGTATTTTGGGGGAGGGAAAGATCTTTATCGAGAACTCTTTTGTAGGTAGGCCTTTCTCAATGTGAAATTAGGAAAACAATTACGAGTTAGATGATAAAATTGTGGTAGCTAGCAGTTTACACAACCTTTCAGATAGAAAGTTAAGAAAATTACATAACATTACGCTTTTTATTATAGTCGGTAATTGAATAACAAAGTCAATCACCAAGAGTGATCTCCTCCCTCTTAAAAATAAAAATAATAACAAGGGTCTATGGAAACTACTCAAAGTGACAATAAAAATTAAAAATGAAAGACACCTACGCTGCATAAGTAGCAAATACAAGCGAGGTCAACAATTTATTAAAAAACAACTAGCTTGTATAGTTTAAAAAAAAAAATTGGTACACCAAGATATTCGTTCAGATCTTTGCTTGGTCAAGTTGCAAGTAAAGTCTATAAAACAAGTAGGCAATGATTTCATGATTTTGTGGTCTGCAAACTTGCGGCTACCACTTTCAACAAATAACGTGATTTTTTTTTTAACAAGTTAGAAAACACAACCTTAAAACGAACCCAAGGCAAAGTATGTTCAAAACTAGATCATGGCCCATAAAAAATTTGTGAAGAAGTTAACAACATTACACTCTATAAGAAGTCAAAAACTATGGGCCATATGAAAATTTCATTCCTAATATATGCAAGGAGATCAATACATCATGAGAATCTTTGCCTTATGCAGGGCATTCAAATTATTGAAAAACTTTGCAAATAACAAACATTGCATTTTAGAAAAATTAAAGACATAAAAACTCATTATAATGCTCAAATTCATTGAGTGACACCTCAGTTTTTAGCAAATCTTCACAATAGCTTACCGCTACTGTGGCAAAGCTAGAATATCTTTGCAAATTTCTCATGCTTTGGAAATAGCTCATATATTGATCTTTACAATGGGTTTTGATTGGTTGTTCAAGTATAGCTCAGACTAATAGGTATGTGATAATCAATATTAGTGAAACGTGTAGATCAATGAAAGGTAGTCATGAATCAAGCGTATAACTCTCTCATAAAGAATGAGACATGGAATTTCATTAATACTTTAGAGAGGAGGAGAATCATTGACTACAAGTGGATATTAAAAAAGAAATACAACCCAAATGAGTCCATTTATAAATGGAAAGCAAGATTGGAGACATATTTCTTAGATCCTTGGAATTGACTACACTAAGACATTTAATCTAGTGTCAACATCACATCTATTTGAACATTTCTTGCTATTGTTGCTAGAAAGAAATTGAAATTCATCAAATGGATGTACATATGGCTTCCTTAAATATATATATATATATATATATATATATATATATATTCAAATGTGTGTGTGTGTGTGTGTGTGTGTGTGTGTGTGTGTGTGTGAAAAGGATGGCATTCATCCAAAATTCGAACATCAAGGAAGCCAAATTGGCAAAGCCTTATATAGCTTGAAAGAGGCTCTCAGGGCTAAGGTTCTCAGTTACCAATAGTTTTTTTTACAACTTGGTTCTATGTGTAATGCAACAAATAGAAATATTTTACAAAACGTCTCATGGAATCCCATTACATTATTACATTTTTATATGCAGCATGTCATTCTAGTTAGTAATAACTCAAAACATTTGAATAAGCCTAAGACTTAGCTGTTAAAAGAGTTTGACATGTCTAATTTGGGGCCAATTCACCATGTTTTTGGAATCCATATCCTAAGATATTGATTCAAGAAGACCATACATCCAATTAAAAAGAGGTACCCACAAATTGTTCTAAAAGAACACTCTTTCATTATTGTAAGCCCACTGATTTGCCAATGGAACTTGGCCAAAAGTTATCTAAAGATGAATGTTCTCAAACCTTTGCTACCACTGTTGACATGAAGATAGTCTCTTTCCATTTTCTAATTGCCTCATCATGTATGCAATGGTGTGTACTGGATCTGATTTAGCTTACACCATTAGATTTTTTAGCTATTTTTTGTCAAATCTAGGATAGATCTAAAATGAGTGTTGAAGTACAAGCTACCAAGCATGAAGTACTATTTTATAATGACAATCAAAATGCATCTTTAATTCTATAAAAATATACAAATTGATATTGGAGAGGAGATATTGTCAATTCAAAAAGATCAACCTTAGCCTCTTGCTTTATTTTATCTAATGGACCATTTTATTGGAACAATGGGAAGTAGAAGACAATCTCTCTTTCTCAACGAATGTTGAGTATGTAGTTGCCACATAGGCTACAAATCAAGCATTCTAGCTTAAGCTACTTATATTTGACTTAAATGGATCTTAATCATCTCCTATTATCTTATTTTTGACAATATCAGTTGTATCAATTTGCCTTTATTATGAAAATGATAGTATGATTGTAGATATATTTACTAAACCTTATTTAAGACATAAGCATATTATATTCAAGAAGATGCTTGGTTAAAAATGTACTAGATGTTGAATTAAGCAGAGGTGTCGAAATTTATCTCCACTCCAAACCCATTTCATCACAAGCTACAAGAAGTTTATGAATTGTGCCACATACAAACACCTATAAATGAATTGTTTTTATAAACAATGTCACATAAATGAAAAAGAACATGCCTCAGTCTTCATACTTGCATAATACACACAAATTTGAGTATTGAATATCAAGTTTAAATAAACATTCAATCTCTTGATTTTGATCTTGCATCATCTTGGCGTCCTCCATAGTTGCTAACTCAAGAAGAATATTCAATCTCTTGGTCTTAATCTTTAGTCATATTGATGACTTGGTGTCTTCCATGACAACCCTTTCAAGATCTTGATTTTGATCTTGAGTCTAAAAGTCATTTCATCAATTTTTAATGACCAAACTTCAAGATCTCAAGTTGACACCCTCCATCTAATGCAAGGGCTCTCAATATTTTCCAAGATAGATCTACCTCTTAAGATCATTCACTATCAAATACAGCTTTGCTATGTACATACTGATATTTCATTAGCTCATATAGATCAATATTTTTGTTCTTTTTTGTCAATGAATTTCACCATTTTTTTCTTAATTTTTTAGCTAAAAAATGTGTAGAGTTTGAACATTGTCATTCTTTCTTTCTATTCTATAACTCTCATGATTTTTAAGATTAATTTGTGCATGTATAGGGAACATTTAGGGTACTATTGCTATAATATTGATTATGCTCCTTAACATTAGTATTCTTGGATCTACAATCAAGAGCTACTTTGATGAGTTTGAGATTATTTGTTCTCCTATACCAACCTCATTTTTTCTAACCTTGTGCTTTAATATATATCCAAAGGAGGTTAGAGATTTTGAGTTCCTTTAATTCATCACGTTAGAAATCTATTTATTGTCCTATGTGGAGTGATCTTTGCAAATGTACATTTTCTTTCAATCTCATTAGTAAAAGTGGAAGCACATCAAATGTATGTCAGGCTAAAAGGAATGTGGCAAGCAAGAATTTAAACCTAAGAATCCAAAGTCAAGTTGTTCTTGGCATGGTTTCAAACTCTTGAATAATTTAGTTCTACAACCATAGGTCCAAAACCATTATTTCACTTGGCCCTTGTCTAATTAGACCTGAAAAATAGTCACTTCCTCCTATTGGAAGAAGGAAATACAATAGTAATGAAATCAAAGTATAACAATGAACTACCAGGCTCTACAGAATAATCCATCTTCCAATGTATGACTACGCCTATCAAAAACGCGACAATCATCACATTTGTTTTTTTACTAACTAACTTTGAAATCATTAGTACTAAAGTGATTTCATAGCCAAACAATTATAAAGTGTAATTGACAAATATAGAATAGTGCAGTATTGAAATATTTGACAATTCAACCCAATCAATAAGAGATTTAACATATACAAATAACTTAAGAGAAGCTTGCATACATTCCAAAATAATATTGAACGCAATAAGAAGGTATGTTTGATTCACTAAGTAGCATGTACAAATCAGAGGCTGCGAGTTCAACAATAGCGGATGAAGTTAGAATGCATTTAGGCATCTTGCTTTTGGCATGCTAGGGTTAGCTTGGCATTATGGTATGATGGAATAGTTATCCATTTTGGATTGTATTTGTGAGAGTTATGTCCAAAAAAGTTCAAAAAATGAGCTGGCCTGCAATTTTTATCTTTTTTAATTTTTTGCCTTGCTTGATTTATTTTTTTCTCAATTTTCTATTTCGTTTGATTAGATTTGAATAAGTAGAGTTGTAGAGCATTGAAATGGCATTTTGGAGATGTACTTTTTTCTACATTTTGCTAAGTAATGAGCAAGTTACAAAATTTTGAAGCTGGCAACAAAATTCTATAAACTTGTCATAAACAAAAAAATCTCCAAATTTTTTTATTTTTTTGTCCCGTTTGATCTAATTCTTTGCCCAACTTTCAATTTTTCTTAATTTGATCTCAATAGCTACGGTTGTAGAGCATTGAAGTGCTTTTTGGAGATATAATTTTTTCTACATTTTGTTTAGTAAGAACAAGTTACAAATTTTTGAAGTTGACAAAAGATTCTATAAACTTGTCAAACCAACATTCATAATTGCCAAGTGAGAGAGACAACCCATCAAATATATCAAAAATATAAAAAAAAGTCAAAAAAACCCCAAAATCGACCCTCGTCCAATTACCAAAGTGGGATTTGACATAGATCTACTCACAAAGAACTCAACGAAGGTTAAAAAAATCCTAAAAAAAAAAAAAAAAAAAATTCCAAACCAGCCCTTGCGGTCTACTGAAGTGGGATCTGACATATATCTACTCTCAGAGAACTTGGCGAAGGTTAAGAAACCCTAAAAAAAAATTAAAAATAAATCAATTCTCACCCGGTCTACTGAAGTGGGATCTGACACATATCTACTCACAGAGAACTCATTGAAGGTTATGTCATGTGCCAATCTTAGCATTATGACATTTAATCCATCAAATAAGCATAGAAATGCAAGAAATCAAGAAAATAAGCCAAAAATCAAGAAGGTAGCTATAAGTAACAAGACCAATATGAGCAAGGGTAGTAACATTTTCTTGTAGAAGATGGATGGCCATAGATCCTTTAGTTTCCTCTGTGAATGAAACAATTGGTATAGTTTCAGATGAGCCAAAATAGTAAGGCTACAAATCAAATAATTCGTTGTCCAAATTTGGTTGCATCTTGCTCATATCCATCTCATCATTATGTTCAAAAAGGGCATTATTGTCTTGGAATCTAAACAACTCAACTTCATTCCATTGAGAATAGGGATTATCATCAATTTGGTCATGAGGCTAAAAAAAGAGAGTGATATATATATACACATTGATAGTTAGTAGTAGTGTTGGCCCCTGAAACTCTCGGAGCAACAATCTTGAAGGATAAATCACAAGCCACCTGTTGTTGATGTTGAGACCTGATTGATGTATGAGAGACACATGCTACAATCACTTGATTCCTTTTGATCCTTAATCAGTTGAAGAATTTTCCTTTGAAATACTTTTGTTCAAATCAGCACCTTGGTGAGCTAGGAGTTTGCATGTTGACTGTTCTAAGGAGTTTTGTTGATGAAGAGTTGAATACACTGGCGTAAGAATTTCTTTCTGCTGAAACTCCAATTTGATCCTTAGTTTTATGTCTTACTCTTAGATCTTGAATCAATGCCTTTTGCATTACATCCTTCAATGTTCACATGGAGTGCTTTATCCAGATGTTGACGAATGTGATCTTGAAGGCCACTTAGATAGTGTTGGATGGATAACTCTTCATTAAACCACTTTAGTTTAGATGCTACCAAATGAAATCTCGTATTATATGCCTTCACAGAACTAGTTTGTTCCAGCATATACCAAGAGTCCATATAATAATGTATGAATATTCTGCACAGCACTCTTGAAATTGTCCCATGACTTGGGTTCATACTCTGAACGACGTAATACTCCTTGCCACAAATCATAGGCTTGTCCTTGAAAGTAAGATATTGCCATTGTAATTTTGACCTGATCAAAGATTGAATGTAGTCAAAGATTCTCATACATTAAGAAAGAGAAACAGCAATGACATATGTTTTAGTAAGATCATCATCTTGAATCACCCCAAGAAAAAATGATGTGAATCGCAAGCGCATTCACCGTACCTCACCAAAGCACTGATTTTGTAGATTGCACTCCTTAACTCCTCTGTCAAGAACCCTCTCAACACAAGCGAAGCACAAACTACATGCACAAAAACAATTTGGTCATGATCATTGAGATACATATATGCGCAATGAGATCATCTTGAAATCACAAGACATGCTATAAAATGTAATCGACAATGTTGAGGTGGAAAAAAAGTAAAAAAACATGCCATGCCAACTTGTAAAAATTTATGCCAGTCATGAGACTTTAGTCCACTTAGCTTGTTGTCCCTTGTGAAGGCACCCTTTAGGCATCGCAAGTGTCTTGTCGGAGTTCGAAAAGAGGCTATTGCCCTCTTTACAATCGTCTCTTCTCTCCTCGATAAGATCCATGGGGCCTTTGGTAGGACAATCGGAGTCCCACCATTTGTGGCCATGAATCGGCCATCTTTCCCACTTCTTTTAGGTCATCTCGTGCGTCTTTTTATCTTTCGACCGATCAAGTGCTCCCAAATCGTGCTCTCGACATTCTTGAATATGTGCATCGGGTCCAGAAGATGGTTTATCAACAATTCTCCCCAATATGGAAGTTCATGAAATATTGATAACCTCTTCATGCCGGGAGGGAGTCGCCCTAGATCTTGATTGGATCTCCAAATCCGAAGCCAATCACTTGCCTACAATATTAACAAACAAGCACACACATTTAATGCAGATTATACATCGTTAGAAGAAACATGAAGAGAGTAATCATAAAATAAATAGATGACATGTACCATTAATTGGCCCAAATATGTATTGTACCTTCATGGAATGAGGACGTTGGCCAACAAGCCCATCACGCATGGGGTAATCGGGTGAAAGGTATCGAGTGTGGCCCTCATAAACCATCTTTCGCAGATGTTGTGAGTGACGTGCCTGCAAATACTCGCCACAAACGGGACATGCATTGTAACCACTAGTTTGGAGCCCTACATTGAGACAAAATAGCCAACTTAATCAAGAGTCCAATGTTGAATTGACAGAAAATTTGTGAATGCACATAAAATTTAGTATAATACCATGAATCAAACCAATAGCAAGGATATCTCACCTGAACATTCCCCATAGCCAGAAAAGTCGTGCATCGTCCACATCAAGATCCCCTTCACCACAAAATCTCTTTGTCTCAGTGGTCTTAATATATCACTCACTTGAACTCCTTACCATAGAATCTTTAGCTCATCTATCAAGGTGTTCACTTGTTCTCTGAATCTGTGAACACGTTTTTCTCTTTTTGTTGCTTATCTCTCTTGGATTACTTCTGTCGTTATGGTTCTTTGTGATTATTCTTCTTATTAGAACGTTTATAGATCAGAAGCAATATTTAAGGATGCATTACGTATTTCCCAGCATGTTAGTGGGTAACTCAAATCCGATACTCAACTACATGCATACACTAGCCATGCAACCATCTACAGCTTAAACAGATCAACATTCAGCACAGAGAGCAATCCTACTACTAACTACTGAATCAAAGAACAATCAAGAACTAGAATAGCTACTGAAACCAAAACCAGATTCAAGAAACAAGAAACAACATTCCTAACAGCATTTAACAATCTAGGAATCAAGAAACATACATTACTTGATGCCTAAATTATCCAAGAACATCAAGAACTAGAATGTCAAGACTATGCAAGATTTACACCACATTTCTAGCCTCTATAGTTTACTTGAATGCTGATTTCTACAAGATTCCACAAGCAAGAATTGAAGCTAATCCACAACTAAGCAAGAACAAGAAACAAGAATCTAGTTAATTCACAAGCAAGAGAGAGAGAGATCATGAAAGAGTTAAAGGTAACCAACACTCTTAATTCTAGAAAGGTGTGTAGCCCTTGTTTTCTTCCGTTAAAGGTGTGGTTCAATTGTTTCTTGTTGGACGATTAGTTCCACAAGAAAGCCCAAATGTCGTAGGAAGGGAGCATGTGGTGACATTCTGGAATATGATATAACCGTACGGTTCGGGAGTTTGAGTTAGCACTCTACTATGACCTTTCTTTCTTTTTTTCTCCTCATGTGTATTTAGGTTTTAGGATTTAGGGTGTGTGTGTGTGTGTGTGTGTGCGCGCGCGTGTGATGCCATTTGTTTATGTTTCATGATTATATTACCAGTTCATGCTACCCTATTTTGTAGTATCTTGATTTATGGTTCATGCTTACTGATTTATGAAAACAGATCTACACATCCTAGAAAGAAAACTGTACTTTTATTTATGAATATGTTGATAAGTGGGGTGGGCATCAGTGGAGGTCGGAACAGACCTCAAAATATCTAGAATTGTTTAAATCAGTATACCATCTATTATTTTGAGGTCCATTCCGACCTCTGCTCATACATTTTTTTTAGATCATAAACAGATTATATGCTAGATTGTTACCAGCTCATAGATGCTAGATTATATACCTCTGCTCATAAACTTTTACATAAATGTTTATCTCCCATCTTTTTTGTAGATGCACATTTTGTAGAGAGAGAGAGAGAGAGAGAGAGAGAGAGAGAGAGAGAGAGAGAGAGAGAGAGAGAGAGAGAGAGAGAGAGAGAGAGAGAGAGATCATAAAAGAGTTGAAGGTAATCAACACTCCCAATTCTAGGAAGGTGTGTAGCCCTTGTTTTCTTCCGTTAAAGGCGTGGTTCAATTGTTTATTGTTGGACAATTAGTTCCACAAGAAAGCCCAAATGTCGTAGGGAGGGAGCATGTGTTGACATTATGGAATAGGATGTAACCGTACGGTTTGGGAGTTTAGGTTAGCACTCTACTATGACCTTTCTTTTTTTTTCTCCTCATGTGTGCTTAGGTTTTAGGGTTTAGGGTGTGTGTGTGCGTGTGTGATGTCGTTCATTTATGTTTCATGTTTACCAATTCATGCTACCCTGATTCATAGTATCTCGATTTATGTTTCATGCTTACTGATTTATGAAAACACATCTACACATCCTAGAAAGAAATTTGTACTTTTATTTATGAATCTATTAATAAGTGGGGTGGGAATCAGTGGAGGTCTAAATAGACCTTGAAATATGTGTTTCTATTTAAGTCAGTATACCATCTGTTATTCCGAGGTCCATTCCGACCTGCGGCTCATACATTTTTTTCAGATCATAAACAGATTATATGCTAGATTGTTAACAGCTCATAGATGCTAGATTATATACCTCTGTTCATAAACTTTTACATAAATGTTTATTTCCCATCTTTTGTTGTAAATGCACATTCTGTAGTGTAGGACTACATTCAATTTTATTTTCATTAGGATTTATGAAGACAGATCTACACATCCTAGAAAGAAATCTGTACTTTTATTGATAAATCTGTTGAGTGGGGTGAGAATCAGTGGAGGTCGAAACAGACCTCGGAATATGTGTTTCTGTTTAAGTAACTATACCATCTGTTATTCCGAGGTCCATTCCGACCTGTGCTCATACATTTTTTTCAAATCATAAATAGATTATATGCTAGATTGTTACCAGCTCATATATGCTAGATTATATACCTCTGCTCATAAACTTTTCCATGAATGTTTATCTCCCATCTTTTGTTGTAGATGCACGTTTTGTAGCAGGAGAGAGAGAGAGAGAGAGAGAGAGAGAGAGAGAGAGAGAGAGAGAGAGAGAGAGAGAGAGAGAGAGAGAGAGAGAGAGAGAGATTGTTACCAGCTCATAGATGCTAGATTATATACCTCTGCTCTTAAACTTTTCCATGAATGTTTATCTCCCATCTTTTGTTGTAGATGCACGTTTTGTAGAGAGAGAGAGAGATCATGAAAGAGTTAAAGGTAACCGACACTCCCAATTCTAGGAAGGTGTGTAGCCCTTGTTTTCTTCCGTTAAAGGCGTGGTTCAATTGTTTCTCGTTGGACGATTAGTTCCACAATAAAGCCCAAACACCGTAGGGAGGGATCATGTGGTGACATTCTGGAGTAGGATATAATCGTACGGTTTGGGGGTTTAGGTTAGCACTCTACTATGACCTTTCTTTTTTTTTTCTCCTCATGTGTGCTTAGGTTTTAGGGTTTAGGATGTGTGCGCGTGCATGTGATGCCGTTTGTTTATGTTTCATGTTTACCAGTTCATGGTACCCTAATTTGTAGGATCTTAATTTATTCGTGTGTGTGTTGCATGCATGGTTCTTGTAGCATAGTCTAAGATTTTATAGGTATTGAGTCAAAGCTACTTATCTTGGTCAACTACTTGTCAAAATACTAAACTCTAAGAGTTTTCCTTCCATCATGCAAGTCAAACTAACTTTTTTTTTTATATGATAATGCTGTTACATAATGAGTCTCTTCTAGAGTTGTTCCACATGATCAATAGATTTGTTGTAGACATAAAAGTCATCAAGAAAGAATTTCAAATCCCTTTGGAATCCTTTGGATACACTCATCATCATTGAAATGGGATTGAAATGTTGCATAATACGAAGGCATTTGAAGATATGTGAAGGCTTTCCAATCAGTCTTAAAGATAATGATTAACTAGTCTTCACGCGAATCGTACCTTGATGAGAATCCTTAAAAAAAAAATATCTGTATATGTCCCACAACTTGATCCAATAATGAATAAACAGAGGTGGCAAGTCGTTGTTAGATTATTCTTCTATTGACCGAATAATCGATCTCTAATCTTCATCCACTTTATTATCCAGTTTTGCAATTCTCTTCGTGTTCCAACACAGTCTGCATAAATACTCGGGAATCGCTAACAGGTGGCTCCGACATATCGGACATCATCCGACATATCGACGTCCCCGACGAAAGTTGAAGACTTTGGCCATGTCGATGAAAGACAATTATTGTTCCACTTGAATTGAAGCTACAAACTTGCCCTAACTGATTTGCAAGTAAATTTTCAGGAAGTTCTAACTGGATGGATGCCAGCTCATTATGGCCAACTAGCTATTGTGATCTGCGACCTAATAGCTATCCTACTGGACGTGCGTCAATTGCTTAGTATAAATAGCTGATCATCAAACAACTTTAGCTTAACTCTTGCTCAGCTTTCTAGCTTAGTTTTTCTTTCAGAGTTCAATTAGAGTATTGCTACTCGCGCTTTCTGTTTATCATGAGCGGAAGCGCAATCAAACAGAGTTTTTTAGTTACTCAGAGATAGCTTAGAGTATGCGGTTTTTATCCACAATTATCTTGTGCTCATCATCATCTAATTTTGTACATGCTACATGTTGACTCAATCTACTCCTATTGTGTTAAGTATTATATCAGAATGTATGCATGTCTGTGATTGTTTGTAACTGATAATCTCTTATTGTCATGACTGATAATTCAATACTTCATTGTTTGGCTACGTAATCACTTTAGTGCTAGCGATTTTGAACTTTGGTTGGGTTGATCATGCCCTTTACAAAATTGGTTGAACTAGATTCGAAGGCTTTTCTACATGGAGTTAGGGCATTGTCCTTGTCGTATAGATGATCTTTTATCAAATACTAAGAAATGAACTATGGCATTCTTCCTCCAATATCAACTATTCTCTCATAATGTTACACAATCTTGACAAGATTGATATGATTTTGAGCTAAGCGATTGTTCATCTACAAGATGTCTTCAGTGATTCACATGACTTTCTTGGATCAATCCTTCATCAATTCTTGATCAAGCAATGCTCTTTCTTCATATATCTACAATATTTTAGGAAAAAATATTTATCTACCCCTTGATCATAATCAAGATCATCTTGAATGTCTTCTTGAAATTAGGCCTTAGTACTCTCCAATAGTTCTTCATCTAATTGATCTTTTTGCTTTTTTCATTTGGGTTTCTTTTGTTTGAGCTAACATCAATTGGGACATCGCCATAGGTAGGTCATCCTTTTGATATAGTTCTAGATGTTACCTTATTGACTTCAATGCCATCTCACATGAAAATATCACAAAGGAAGCATTGAATTATATTGAAACACACATAAAACACTTGACTACCATCTATAGTTTTTCATTTTGATGCAGCTTAAAGTTTACGAGTGTGCATCTATAATTGAATTAAACAAGATGAAAGAAGCACGGAAGTCAAAGATCTCACATAAGCATTTCAAGAAGGAGAAACTCAATTAAGTTAGGTCATACGTAATTTTTCTAAGGAACTATCATAGTGAAGGACAAGCATAATGGTATACATTTGCGTTCTTGATGAATCACTTAATCATGATAACGGTTTCTATTCTCTTTGTTTGCTTGTGTCTAGTACAATCAATCTTATGACTTTCTTTTGACAAAGTCGAGCAACTGTTCTAAGTTTAAGTACAGTTAACTACAAGTCACATCACTTCAAAGTAACGCATTTTTGTCTGCATTATTCTCGCTAATGTTCGTGGCTTCGTGCTGTTATTTATATTTGTGCAATTGATCTGAGCACTACAGTAACTGGAGTATTAAAATTTGGGGTTGCACGCAAGCATTTCTGCTGACGATAGATTTCCTTGTAAAATTGTGAGTGAGTCACAGCTGGGTTTATGCTGATAGGACCTACAATTTGCTTATGGTGAAGTACCCCGCTCTTCAAGCTTTCTGATTTTGGAAAAAATGAGAGAACTTTGATCTTTATCACAGTAGTCAGTGAAAGTGTCACAGTGTCATGTACATAGAACGGGATAAGATTTGAAGGGATGGATCACATTCCAGCATCTGCATCCTTCTTCATCTCATCTAGAATCACATGCATTGAATCTGCGAGATCGACGTTGCTCAACCCCAATGGACCTACCTGAGCTCGCAAAACCGCATCAGGTAATTAGTCACAGCTGTTGCACAATTGCAGAATCAATTTAACTGATAACTTGGCTTCTATAATTATATGCTTTTTGGAAAGGTTTCTCATTTCTATGTTTTACATGCAGTTCACACATCCGTAGGATATACGGCACTTTAGCTAACCTGGGTTTTAAGCTTTTTAGCGTAAATGGTTGCAACGAAGTCATCAGACAAATCCATTCTTTTGTAAAATATTTGCCATCTTGCTATAAGCTTCTGCATCCAGTTATTTTTCGAATTAGAATTCAGAAATGATGGAGTCCACATGGGCTAGAAACAGGTTATGTAGTATTTCTTAACTGAATTAGATAGGTGCTTAGCTTAAGCCTAAGAAACCACTTTCCAAGGCCTGCGCTCTAATTTATTAGTCAGCATGTGCCATCAAGTGTTCCATATAGTGCGTGCAAGCAACATCAGAATTATTTGGACAAGCTACCTTCATTTCATCCACGTAAAGCAACTTGCCCTCCCGATCAAACCGGCCGTAGTTTATACCCTGTACATGCAACAGTAACATTCAGGGACCTCATTGCCTTTCTTTGCTAGTACGCTAGGAATTCCGAGCGATTACAAAGAAGTGCCTAGCATTAGATCACTTAAGGTAAATTACTCACCAGTTTAATGAGGTATTGGTAGTCCGACATTAATCTTTCAGATTCAGCTTGTACGATGGAGCAATCAAAAAAGGAATTTCCATTTCCTTTCATTCCAGCTCGGCAGATACTTGTTCGACAATTTTTTGCTCTCAGTTCTAAGATGTTACTTGAACCACCTGAATGACCGCAATTCAGAAATACAATCGAGGTAAGATATCTGTAGCATAAAATCTAGTCACAAATGGACAAATAGAAGATCCAATGAACTGAAAACGCTTCTTGCTCAAGATCAATAGACTTACTAATTACGCAAGAAGAATCAGCCACTTTCCCACGTGAATGAGCAACACCATAACTCCACGAGGGAGTACGCAAGTTAGAAATCGAAACTGAAGCTGCTGCAGAACATATCTCATGTAAGCTGCAAGGCGGTGATATTCCAAGGCAAACTGTTGAGCTAGCCATACCGTCAAGCCAGAATCATCAGCAACAAAGCCCACCCGAGCAATCACAACCCAGATTCTATCCCTTCCGGAATATCACGTCTTGCCAAGCAGGAATGAGATATATACTGTTTCACTTATTCTAGCAGGAGATGTAGAAATGTGCAGCTCTGATCGTATGGCATGAAAACTCGGGGCAGTTAGTAGTCTATGTCTCAAAGTGACCTGGAGAGCTTAGTCTTCGTCCTGTGAGATCCTTAAAGGACAGAAAAGATACTTTTTTGGGCATGAGAAACACGAATTTAGCAGCTACCGCTATCTCTGCAGTTCACTTCCATCTCTGCATCTCTTTCTTTTTTCTTTTTTCTTTTTGTTTTGTGGGTCTTGTGGTTTTGACAGTGGCTACATTGAAAACTGTGTCTCCTAGAAGGTGAGGTTGGGTGGGCAAGCAATTTTCAATTTTTTCCAAGAAGAGGGATGAAGAAGATGGCATTTTGTCACGCCCCATAATGTGGATTCTCAAATCTTTTCCATGACCATTTCCACTTCATACTAGTTTTTTTTGCTTTTGAAATCACCACAATTTCAATGGGGCAGGCCCCTCTCAATAGGAGTGCCAAGGAATATGGGGAGATTTAGGTCCATCTCTACTCTAAATCTCCCCATATTCATGACACTCATATTGAGAGGGGCCCATGACTCCTATGATAGAGTGGAGGAAGGTGGCGTCCACCAACAAGCCTCTCTACCCTTGAGAGGTGACATCATTCGCCAACGTAGGCGCAACTAAGAATTTGTTCACTTCATGCACATGTAAATTAGTTTTAATAGTGTAACATACCATTTTTGTCTTATTCATTTTTTATTTTGACTCTTCAATGTCCACATTCTAGAATGTTGTGAATTATGACTTTCACCCATGCTATGCTTTGTAGTCCTCTATAGCTATGAATTGTTGATTGCTCTTACATTAATGTACACTACATATTTGAGGGCAAAAAAGAGTTCCTTGGCAAGATTCAAATCGCTTCTACATATTTGTGTGACTATTCACATACTGTATGATTAATGGCAAAATAAAAATCTCTTTGCTTAGGGCTGTCACATTGATGTGTATTCTTGTCTCTTGCATATGAGGCAAATTGGAGTTCCAACTCTTGACCTTGGGCATAGAGGAGAAAGGCCTAACCAACTCACCACTTAATGGAGGGCCATCCATTGCTACATATTCAAGGACAACACACTTTCCTTACATAATGCCAAGTGCTCCTTTTTTCTTCATATTTAGGAGCCACTTTAAATAGCATAATCTACATGTCTTTGTCAAAGACTCAAACCTTCCACCAAGACTCTTGTGTGAACAGTCAAAGAGAGATTGACTTCTACCAATAAACCCTCACTAGCTTTCACCTTATAATGACTTTGTAAATGAAATAACTTCTAAACTCGTAGCAAACTTTTTCAGAAACTAGGGACCTCTCTTATAGACTATCACATTTAGGAATATTGGAATATCACATATAGGAATAGCTTATTAAACAAGGAGATAAAAAAGCCAATTGTTTAATACAATAGGCATAAAGCATTTAAGAATCAAAAGGAAAGTAAAGAAACTAGTAAATAGTTCAAACAAGAATAATATCAACTTCAAGATAGTTTAGGAAGAAACTTATGTTATGGCTTGATTTGTTTTTATCTTATAGTTAATTTTTTTTAAGTAATTATGAGAATAAAAACTTTCATGAAGTTTAAAACATGACGTAACTTAGTTTTTCCATTAAAAAAACATTAGTTGTTTGGATGTGATCCATAAATCATGTAAATAAAATACAAAGGATGAAAAGTTATGGTCACATTATTAAGATGCCCTTCTAAGGAAAGGTAGATTTAACTTCAACTTTATAAAAGCTTCTTGGATTGGTGATGGATGTATTATAACCACACATGTTCACACTGATTGGAACAGTATTAAAGATGTAGACCTTAAAAGTAAATGGATATTATCATGTATTAACATCTAGGGGAGTCTAAATTAGCATTACAAATATTTAACTTTCTTGTAGTATGATTTAAAATGCTAACATTTGGCTTTATCTTTTATTTCCGACATGCTATTCCTTCATGGACCAAGACTTTGTTGCTTTTGTTGCATTAGAAGCCAATTGTCAAGTTGGATGGTGTTGTTGAAGTTGAGTTACACAGGCAATAATTGGCCTATTCAAATGAGTGCAATTTTGAGTAGAATGATTTCACAAAACTTTTTGTTTACATTTTCTTACAATCTACTTCATTTTCAAATTAGTTATTTTTTGGCTTGATTGGATATAACAACATTAACTTCAGCTTTTCAAAAGTTTGTATTGCAACAATCTAAATCAAAGCTGGAGGTGCAAGCTAAACCTATTGTGATGGAGCTTCACTATTGATAGTGATGGCTTTTCTATATGGTACATCCACCCATGAAGGTGTTCTTGTTCAATAATTTGCACTATTTTCTTATGGTATTGCACTCAATCGTAAATCATATGGCTTACAATCTCTCAACCGCATATGAATCATCAAGCTAATCCCTTGATGGGCCAAGCCTTTGTTGCTTTTTTCTCACTAGTTGAGCCAATTGTTGATCTGGATGTTGTAGTTGTAGTCGGGCTACATAGGCATCAATTGGCCTATTCAAATGAGTGCAATTTTGAGTAGAAAATTTTCTCATACCAAAATTTGGCATTAGTTTTTCTAATTCCCTTACATAACGATCTTGTTGATTACGAAATATTTGACCCTTTTGGATTTAGTAGTTGTTAATAGGAGGTTAAAAAAAGTATTCATGGTGGTATTTGAGCACATGACATTTAGGATGCAACATGTGCTTCATAACCACTAATGTCAGATTCACAGGGTGATGAGGGTGGATGAGCCATTCCATATATCCATATCTTAAGACTCCCAACCCCCTAACAGTCACAATGTCTTCATCATTCTTTTTAGTTTTTTATCTTCTTAACCTTTCTATGATGCTTTTATACATATATATTTTTCTCATCCTCCAAAGATGAAATAGATGAAGATGATAAGGATGAAAATGAAGATGATGAAGAAGAAGATGATGATTAAGAATAACTATCATTAAAGTCAATACACATGATGTCAAGCTATGAAACATTAATACATGGATTTTCAAAATTTCTTTCTTTGAATTTCTAGAGGTCACTAGATCTTTATCTCATCATTTTAGAAGTACGAACAACCCCACATTGGCGTATATACAACCTACTTGCCTAAATTTGTGGATTCAAACTTATTTGTGCATTTGATTCTACCAAGATATCAATCAATTTTGAAATTTTTTAAAACTGGTTATCTTGAGATCTCACAACGCTGCATATTGATACTTTCTTGCATGAACAAGAAACATAGAGTCATTAAATCACATGGAGGTGTTCAATTATTCTCCCATAATCTTATAGTTAATCTACATCCATTCATTTATCCAGCTCTACAGTTTTATTCTTGTTTCTACATAGTCTACATAAATACATGGGAATCGCTTAACAAGTGGCTTCAACAATGACGAACTATCGAAGGTGTCGAAGGTTGTTTCCGTCTGTTATACCTAAGTTGGTTAGCAAGCGAATTTCCAGGACGTACTAACTAGATGGATGACAACGCATTATGGCTAAGCTCCAATTGTGACCTATGATTTGATTAGTTGCCCTAATGGGATAAGCCTAAGCAGCATTCCTCATTAGTATAAATAGCTAATTATTAAAGAGAGACTTATTTCAAAAATACAGAGATAAAAAAAAAAACATAGTTTCTACTTTGGAAATTGTTAGCAGCACTTACTACTTATCAACATAAGTACATCAGACAGAATATTAGTTACTCAGAGATAGTTTAGAGTACACAGCTTCATCTGCTATTGTTTTGTACTCGCATCATCTGATTTGTACATGCTATTTATTGAATCAATCATACTATTGCATCAACATTGGTCTTATTTCATGTAAGTTGGAACAATCGCAAGCAAACTTTAATAGCTCTATCATCTACTGAATCGGAGTATATTGCAGACTCTCAAGCTACGAAGGAAGCAGTGTGGTTGAGAAATATACTTTTAGACATTTGTCTAAAACAACATGCCCAGACAATTTTATTTTATGATAATCAAAGTGCTATTGCTTTATTAGCTATCCTAAGTTTCATTCCAAGAGTAAGCACATTGAAATTAAGTATTCTAAAGTAGAAGTTCTCGACAATGAGATAAAGTTGCAGTACTATCAAACGCAAGATAGAACAGTTGATATTCTTACTAAGGCACTAAGCTTAGATGTGTCGAAAATCAGTGGGTTTGTGAGTGGAAGCTTGATCGAGTGGCCAGTAGGATCGGAAGCGCCACAATTAGCAGCAAAACATTCAAAAATGTCTGAATCAGAAATGCGCAATGGCACAACAACTGAGTGGAGACAAAATGTACTCTGATTAATATCCATAAGAAGTACAATCGCATGAAGTGAAAACTTCAGTTGGCTACAGAATGAGAACTTTGATCGTTGCGTGTGATAACACATGCAACGGAACTATCTGAATGAATTGATAGAAACAATTATCAGATGTTTAGATATCAGAAGATCAGAGAAAGTTTTCTAATGAAGATACTTTTCTTGATATACTACTCAAAAAATCTATAATAACCAATATTTTCTATAGTTATTACAACCACCAATATAATTACATGTACAATGTAGGAGGACTATCAACGCAAAGTCGTTGGGTCGGATTTTAGACTGACAATATCGAACTTTACAAAGTATCAAAAAATATACAAAGAATCAAATTTTACACTGGGTCAAAAATATAGCCAGGGTTAGATTTTTCAGGGTCGAAAAAATTAGACCCGATTTGACCCGAAAAGAGTCAAAGACGTCTGATAATGCCACCTTGATCCAATCCGATCCATGATAAAAAAAAAAAAAGCTTTGTTTGTTAGGCTTGATATTGGGTCGAAAAAATCCGATACTAGATTTTTTGACCTTTTGAAAAACTTGAGCCTTCCGTTTTCTGGGTTTTGTAAAGTTTTCAGGATGCAATAAATGGATTTGAGACTGAGCATCGAATTCCAACACTCTCCCTTAATGTGGATTCTGAAAAACTTTGATCTTCAGATTCAACATATCGCTGAATCTGAACTGGTGTTCTTTTGCCAGAGCCGTTGTGAAGTAATCTGCTGCCATCAGATTTGTCCTGCTGTGTCAAATTTTGTACTCCATGAGACAACAGTTGGCTAGAACTTTATCAAGACTTTTGAACTCCAGTGCTAACTTGCATTTTAGATCCTTCATCAGATTCAGATTGATACTGAATAGTAGAGTATCATCTACATAGAGTGTGTAATTGATGAAGAAATTCGATACAAACTTGAAATGAGCATTCGAGTCTGCCGAGTTTGGATAGAAACCATTCTTGTTTAGAAATGAAGATTTGTTGTCTTTGTCTTTTCTACTTCACACTGGTCAACATCAGTAATTGACTTTGCCTCAAAATTTGTATTTGATTCTTGCACAAAGTAGCAGGCTGGATCATCCATAAACCGGGATGGAGGCTGTTCGGGTCGATTTGTCCTTTTTGGTTGAAATTCGACCCTTTGATGTGATTCGATTTGTTGAGATTATGACTCATTTTCTGAGTCAGTATTGATTTTCTGATTTTTGACCCTTGGGTCGGATTTTGCCTGTTCAACCCTTGGGTCAGAATTTGCTATAGCTTTCTCTTTGTGGTCAAAAAATTGGTGACATTTTTGCTCATGAATGCTTGCTCATTGTCCAGGTTGTAAGCTTGTATGCCTCTGGATCAAATTTTCTGCTGATGTTTTGAACTGCTTGAAGAATTTGAAGCTATCAGATTTTTCCCTCAAGAAATAAGTTGCAGTCCTTCGAGAGAAGTCATCAATAAAAGTTAATAAGTAGACAGCTCTATTTGTAATTCGATGCTCAGCCTCAAATCCATTTGTTAATGAGCATCTTGAAAACTTTACAAAACCCAGAAAATAGAAGGCTCGAATTTTTCCCGGAAGATCGAAAAATCCAGTATCGAATTTTTTCGACCCAATGTCACTCTTGTCAAAAAGGAATTTTTCGACCCTAGATCGGATCGGATCGAGGCAAAAATTATCCGGGCATCTTCGACCCTGGATTGTTAGGTCAGATCATGTCTAAATTTTTTGACTCCGGAAAATTTGACCCTCAACATATTTTCTGACCCAGTGTAAATTTTTCGATCCTTTATATAAAATCCGCACATATGTAATTTGTCAATTCATTCAGATTGTTCCGTTGCATTTATTATCACACACAATGATCAGAGTTATCACTCTGTAGTAAGCATTATCACGCTCAACCAGCTGAAGTAATAACTTCAAGTGATTGTACTCATTTGTTGATATTAATCAGAGTACATTTTGTCCCACTGTAGTTGTTGTTCCATTGCATATTTTCTGATTCCTTCATTTGAACTATTTCGTTAGCTAACTGTTGCGTTTCCAATCCATTCATCTAGCTCGCTTCTAGCTTCTGCACAACTCACTGATTTTCGACATGGTATCAGAGTGGGCATCCAAGTAATCTGCTTCTCATTGCAGATTATTAGTCTTGTTTCTATCAAGACAACGAACTAGCAAGCGTGCAACCAACAGTATTCTGAAATCGTTGTATCTATCAACGATCTCACTCAACCAGAATGGATCTACCTTCTAGTTCTTCTATCATCGAGAGACTCGATGGAATTAACTACCAACTCTGGAAGTTCAAAATGAAGGCCATACTATTATCCAAAGAACTGTGGGATGTTTTTGATGGCACAGAATTGAAGCCAGAAGGTGAAGCAGCTGCTATTACCAAATGGAGACTAAAAGATCGCAAGGCATTTGCCTACATCACTCTCAATATCAGAGACACCCAAATCAGTCATATAAGAGCTATTCAGACTGCTAAGAATGCAAGGGACATTCTAGCAACTCTCTATGATATCAGGGATCTCACCTCCAAACTCCATTTAAGAAAGAGAGTTTTCTCCTTAAGAATGACTGAGGGAACAAGTGTTTCGAGTCATCTCAACAATTTTCAAAATCTCATGGAACAAATGAATTCAATTGGCTCAGAAATTCAAAACTCCGATTCTGTTATGACTCTATTATCGAGTCTGTTTGAAGCCTATGAAAATTGGGTAATGGCAATTTTGATCCAGGAGAATCTAATTCTATCAAGAGTAGTCTCAATTCTTCTACAAGAAAAAAATCAGAAGATCAGCTTCCTCCTCGGGATTGGATTCTCTAGCACTATATTCTAAAAATCAGAAGTTTAGATCAAACATATCTACACAGTCAGATTATCATGACAAAAGGAGTAACATGCAGTCTGGGTCGGATTTTCACTCTGGATCAAATTTTTTCTCAAGGTTGAATTTTGAGTCTTCATCAATTCAGCCAAAGCAGAATCTATTTTGCAAATACTGTAAGAGAACTTGCCATCTTATCAGGGACTGCAGAACTTTAAAACTCAACAATGAGAAGAAGAAGCAGTTCCAACAACAAGCAAATTTTGCTTTAGCCAGTTTTTCGATCCAACAACAAAATGAAAATGAAGCAGCCTTCTTGACCATAGTCGGAGAAAATCAGGATATCAATTTCTGGTACCTAGACTCAGGAGCAACTCAACATATGAATCACCACAAGGACTGGTTCAAGGACTATCAATCATACACCCACTCTCAAATTGTACAACTTGGTGACAACTCAAAACATACTATTGAGTGTGAAGGAATAGTCAGGGTCGAATTTCAGAGGGGTGAAGTCAAGTTGTTGACCAATGTTCTCCACATTCCAAATCTGACCAAAAATTTGCTCTTAGTTAGCAGAATTACAGATTTGGTTCGGAAGAATTTGACACACAAAGCTGCACAATTTTTGACAAGTCTCGGAAAGTTTTAGCTTTCGGGAGAAGAAGTGGCAATCATTACAAAATCAGCCACTACAATTCTTCTAATTGTCAAGCTCTTTAAACTTCCACTTCTGAATCAGCTGAAATGCCTTCACATTTCAGATTAGGCCATCACAATTGTAATAGTATTCAACAAATGTCCAAACAGAATTTAGTACAAAATCAGTCTCCAATTAGCAAATCTGATCCTTCATGCAAAATCTGTATAATTAGCAAGCATGCTAGAAGTTCTACGATTTTCGATACAGTCCATACTTCTAAAAATTTGCTAGATCTTGTACACATGGACATTTGTGGCCCTATGCATACTGTTTCCACAGGGGAAGCTGTCTACTTATTGACTTTTGTTGATGACTTCTCTCGGAGGACTGCAACTTATTTCTTAAAGGAAAAATCCGATACCTTCAAATTCTTCATGCAGTTCAAGACATCATTCGAACCAGAGAAGAATCAAAGCTCTACGCTCTGATGGAGGAGGAGTATTTATCTCCACCGAGTTCAAAGTCTATTGCAAGGCCAACGAAATACAACTACAACATACAACCAACTACTCACCTCAGTCCAATGGTATAGCTCAAAGGAAGAATCAGACACTCATTGTAAGTGCCAAGCCCACGTCTCTCTTCCCAAAAAATTTAGTCCAGAAGCTGTTACTACAGCAACCTATCTACAAAACCGATTTATTACAAAAGCCTGAATGACAAGACACCTTATGAGGTGTGGACAGGATCGAAGCCATCACTCACAAATATTTGAGTGTTTGGATGCAAAGCTTTCAATCAGATCTCTGCTGATCAACAAAAAAATTCAAATAGAGGGTCGAACAACAACAGATTAATTTTTATTGGCTACTCTTCAGATCAAAAGGCATACAAGCTCTACAACCTGGACACTCAGAAAGCATTCACGAGCATAAATGTCACTTTTCTGGAAGACCAATTTTTCGACCATAACGAGAAGGTTGCACAAAATTCCGAACCCAGGGTCGAATAGTCAATTTCCTATATCTAAGGTTGAACAGTCAAAAATCGATACTGACTGAAAAAATGAGTCAAAATCTCAACAGATCAAATCACATCAGAGGGTCGAATTTCAACCAAGAAGGACAAATCATCCCAGACTGCCTCCATCCCAGTTTCTGGATGATCCAGCTTGTTGCTTTTGCAAGAATCAAATATAAATTCTGAGGGAAAGTCAATTACTGATGCTGACCAGTGCGAAGCAAAAAAGGACACCAAATCTGAATTACTAGATGAGAATGGTTTATATCCAGACTCGACAAACTTGAATTTTCATTTCAAGTTAGTATCGGATTTCTTCATCAACTCCACTCTTTATGTAGGTGATATTCTACTATTCAGTATCAATCTGAATCTGATGAAGGATCTAAAATGCAAGTTAGCAATGGAGTTAAAAAGGTCTGATAAACAATCAACTATTGTCACGGAGTATGAAAAATTGCCCAACAAGACAAACCTGATGGCAATAGATTACTGCACAACGGCTTTGACAAAATAGCACCAACTCAGATTCAACGACAAGTTAAATCTAAAGATCAAAGGTTTCAAGATTCACATTAAGAGGGAGTGTTGGAATTCGATGCTCAGCCTCAAATCCATTTGTTATTGAACATCCTGAAAAATTTACAATCAGAAAACAAAAGGCTCGAGTTTTTTTTTAGAAGATCAAAAAATCCAATATCGATAAATGCTTTTTATATAAAACTTTACAAAAATTTAGATGAAAAGGCTCGAGTTTTTCTAATACGTTCAAAAATGATTGAATAAAAAATGTGCAATGGAACAACAACTGAGTGGAGACAAAATGTACACTAATTAATATCCACAAGGAATACAATCTCATGAAGTGAAAACTTCAGCTGGCTACAGAATGAGAACTCTGATCGTTGTGTGATAACACATACAACGGAACTATCTGAATTTATCGATAGAAACAATTATCAGATGTTTAGATATCAGAAGATCATAGAAAGTTTTCTGATAAAGATACTTTTCTTGATATACTACTCAAAAAATCTATAACTGATATTTTCTACAGTCAGTACAACCGCCTCATAACTAGAACTACATGTACGATGTAGGTGGACTATCAACGCGAAGTTGTTGGGCCAGACAATATTGAACTTTATAAAGTATCAACAAATATACAAAGGATCGAATTTTACACTGTGTCAAAAATATAATCAGGGTCGGATTTTTCAGGGTCGGAAAAATCAGACCTGATTTGACTCGATCCAAGGTCGAAGACGTCTGGATAATTTTGTCTCGATCCGATCAGATCCAAGGTCAAAAAATCTCTATTTGTTAGGCTTGACATTGGGTCAAAAAAATCTCATATTGGATTTTTTGATCTTTTGAAAAAACTCGAGCCTTCCGTTTTTAGGGTTTTGTAAAGTTTTCAGTTTGCTCATTAATAAATGGATTTGAGGCTGAGCATCAAATTCCAACAAGATGTACACAAGAAGTTTTGTGCAAAACTAAGTTTGAAGGTCAAGGCATTCATGGATTCAGATTAATAGAGAGTGTTGGATTATTCTCCCATACTCTATAGTTTTAATCATGTTTCTACACAGTCTACAAATATACATGGGAATCGCTTAACATGTGGCTTCGACAACGATGAACTATCGAAGGTGTCAAAGGTTGTTTCCGTTTGTTATGAATATAACGGCCTACCCAAGTTGGTTAGAAAGGTACTTAGAAATAGGTCTCCGGCAACGACCAAAATTGTAGGGCGCTCTGTCACGACTTGTAGTAGTTGCGTTCCCAAGGGAGCATGACCTCACATTTAACTTGTTAGTTTTTGAATGAGGAGTGAACCTATGTGAGAGAAGAGAGAAACACCAAGAGAGATGGAGGTTAGAGAGGAACATGTGACAAAAGAATTGCTTTAGATTAACAAGTAATGCTTTAAATTAACAAGAATGGATCTTCAATACAAAGAAAATGGTCTCCTTTATAGTTGAGAGGTAGACCTAATTTCTTGTCTCCATTTACTTCCAAATTCAAATATTTGGTAGGAAAACCATTTGAACTCTCTAACTTGACTTTTATGCCTCTAACTAATTTAGTTAAAGCCTCAAGCTTTGTTATTTCTAAATTGCAACTATTACAACTGAGTGCTCTTCGGATTCTAACTAGAAAGCTAGAAAACTATTTGACAATTTTTACACTCCCACTTCAACTAGTTTTAACAAAGACTTAGAACATACTCCAAGATGTGATTTATGATTTATGAAAAAGTCCTTCCCTAATGATTTGGTGAAGATATTAGCCACAAGATATTAGCCACACATTCTTTTGAAGAAACATGTTGAAGCTCCACCTCCTTTGCCAACTCTTGATCTCTCACAAAATGATGTGTAGCCTTGATGTGTCACAAAATATGGTTGGAGTCCTCTTAGAATCCAGCAACTGAAGATCCAATAGCATCCTTTTGATCCATAGCATTTCCGTGGTGCAAGTAGTCAATGCTTTGTACTCGTCTTCGGTGGAAGATAGTGAGATAGTTGCTTGTCTCTTTGACATCCAAGAGATAGCTCTATATCCAATGGAAATAGCATATGCACTTATGGACTTCCTATCCATATGATCCACCTACAAATTCTAAATTTGAAAATTCATAAAGGTTAGGTGTAGATTCTTCATACATGATGCCAAAATCTCTAGATCCCGAGATGTATCTCAACGCTATTTTTTTCTAGCTTCCAATAAGACTCACTAGAATCTTGTATAAATTGACTTCATTTTCCAATACAATAGATCAAGTCTTGTGATGGTTAGATATATAAGATATCATATTAGCCTTCTATAGACGAAGGATCTATACCTCTTATAGTTAGCTTTACATTAGATTCCATAGGTGTAGAAATAAGTATGCATTCGTCCATATTAATTCTTTTGAAAATTAAAAAAAGCATACTTCTCTTGAAAAATAAAAGTAGTTTTGGAAGTCCTACTCACTCTATTTTTAAGTAGTAGTGCAAGTAACCAAGATCTTGAACTCAAACTCACTTTTGAGAGCTATCTTGGTATCATCTATATGTTGCTTATTACCACTACTCAAAATAATGTCATCTACATGAATTAGGAGGACAATAACATCATTATCATTCATTCTAAAGTAGAGTGGATAATCATACTCATTCGTAATGAAGTTTTTGTGAAAAATTGGCAAAATCTACCTTAAGTATTTTGGAGATTCTTGTACATAAGAAAATCTCACACATGTGGAGCATGTTCCCACGTGTGGAAAATAGTCATAGTCATGTTAGATCAATGTTGAGTTAGGGATACTTCAAATTTTGTAGACATCTATCCACATGTTAGTTGGAGATAGGGCCAATATTGGCATTAGAGGCAAAATAGGCAAGTATACATGTCAAGTCATGATTACACCTAAAGTAGGATTTGATGTGGCTCCAGATAGGTTAGGCTTGTCACATTTATTATGATGAGGTTGGATGTATGACACTTCCCTATGTGTTGGCATGAGAGCTAGTGACCAATCAAAAACTAGAAATCCACCAAATTGGTCCAATCAAGTTTGAGGGCTCTCAACTCGTATTTAGAGGAGGAAAAGAAGGGGTCGAATCATGTTTCACTCCCCTTCACCCTAGATTGCTACTTATAAGTGACTTAGATCAATTCTATGCAAGTTTTTTGGAGTTAAGAGATTTTCTACATTTTGGAGCATTTTTGGCTTGCTTTCTCTACTCGAGTTTTGATAGTTGGTTTTCTCTCTACCCAAGAGCAAGGCTTTTCCACACTTAGTTTTTTCTCTGAAAAGTCTGCACACGTGTGAATGTACTTGTATGAGTGATATATGCATATTTTCATGTGCTCTTGTCTTATATTTGTGAGATAGATCTTGTTGCTGTGGAGAGTGTTTTCTGTGATCTTTGTGCAATCACCAAATCTTAGGAAATCACAATCACACCACTCCCACATGTGTGAAATTCAACATGGTATCAGAGCCTATGTAAGATATCCATGCATACATCAAGAGTGATGTGAAAATTTGCCTTGAATTTAAGATTTTGAGAGTGTATTTGCATCTCCTTTGCTATCTTTGTGATTTTAGGATCAAGAGGGGTCATAATCATAAAGATTGGACCTGGCCTAGTACTATATGAAATTCAGTGTTGAGACACGTTTGAAGGACAACCAACTTTGACCAAGTGGTTCTCTTTCAAAATAGATCCAAAATCTATGTTAGATAGCTTGCTAGAAAGCTAATAGAGTCAAGATTGTGTTGCAATTTGCTTCACATCAATTAAATGAGCCAATAAAAAGTTATAAAAAATTGAATCAAAGTGGTTAGGGCACCCAACTCGGTTGGACACATTTGGTTTGACTCCTATCTTGCTTGTTTGATCCAAAAACCTAGAAAAAAAGCTTGCCAATCTTGTCTATTTGAGATCTAGACAATTTTTGAGGTCATAGCCACATAGTTTCATGCAATCCAATTGTATTTGGGCCATTTGTGGATGTTTTTGTGTGCTTTTGTGTACTTGAGTCAAGTTTCCCCTGTCGGGTGTGTATGACAAAATATTTGTATTGAAAATAATTTGTTTATCAGCTCTGATACCACCCTTGATGAATATGATATCCAGTCAAACTCTAAGTCTAATATGAAAATTGGCCTCAATTGCCAAATATACAAATATGACCAAGATAGCAAAAGTAGTTGAAATTTCTCACACTCCCTCTTCAACTAGTCTTAACATAGACTTTGAGAACACTCCAACTGAAGTCCTATGCTTCATAAACAAGTCCTTTCCCAATGCTTTGGTGAAGATATCAGTTCCACATTCCCTCGAGGACACGTGTTGAAGCTCCACCTCCTTTGCCATGACTTGCTCCCTCACAAAGTGATATGCCACCTCAATAGGCTTGCTCCTAGCATGAAAGATAGGATTGGTTGCCAACTTTTTGGCTGATAGGTTGTCACAAAAGATAATTGGGCTCTCTGAAAAATCCAGCAAGTGAAGATCCTTGATCATCCTCTTGATCCATACCATCTCCTTTGTGCAATGTGTAAGTGCTTTGTACTCGACCTCACTAGATAACAATGAGATAGTGGCTTGTTTTTTTGACATCCATGATATAGCTCCATCACCTATGAAAATACAATGAGCACTTATGGATTTCCTATCCATTTTATCTCCAGCGAAGTTGAATCTAAAAATTCAAACAAGTTAGGTGACGATCTCTCATACAATATGCCAAAATCTTGAGTTCCAATTATGTATCTCAAAACTCGTTTCCCTAGCTTCCAATGCTCTTCACTAGGATCTTGCATAAATTGGCTCAATCTACCAACACAATAGCTTAGATCTGATCTTCTGATGGTTAGATAGATGAGTGAACCAACTAGCTTTTATAGAGAGTAATGTCCTTGAAGGATCTTTCATTACCTCTTATAGTTAGCTTTACATTTGACTCCATTGGTGTATCACAAGACTTTGCATCTACCATATGAAATATTTCTAGAATAGAATTAGCATATTTCTCTTGACAAATGAGAGTAGATTGATAGGATCTAATCACTTCTATTCCTAAAATGTAATGCAAATGACCAAGATCATGCACCTCAAACTCACTCATGAGAGCACTCTTGATATCCTTCACATCTTGGTTGTCTCCACCTTGGTTGTCTCCACCACTCAAGATGATATCATCCACATAGATTAGAAAAATGGTAACATAATTTCCATCAAACCTATAATAAAGTGAATGATCATACTCACTCATAACAAATCCTTGAGAGAGTAAATAAGTGTTAAAAAGTGTTAAGCTTAGCATACCAACTCCTTGGTGCTTGCTTAAGGCCATGTAAGCTCTTCTGTAGAAGACACACATGACTTGGCTTTGTAGGTGAAATGTAGCTATCGGGTTGCTCCATGTACACTTCTCCTCAAGATCACCATTGAAAAAAGCATTTGTGATATCCAATTGCCATAGATCCCATCCATAAAATCCTAAATGCTTACCATCTTTGCCACGGGTGCAAAGGTTTCATCATAGTCAATACCATGTTCTTGAGCATATCCTTTTGCCACCAACCTTGTCTTATGCTTATTGATAGATCCATCTTGGTTTGTCTTCACCTTGAAGATCCATTTACATCCAATAGCTTTCTTGTCCTTAGGTAACTCCACCAATCTCCATGTTTCATTCTTCATAAAAGCTTGATACTCAAGATCCATTGCTTGGATCCACTCCTCTTTTTTACCTTGCTTTGTCTCCTTGATCTCTCTTCTTCTTGTAGCACTCACTTGCAAAGTGTCCTTTGATGCCACAATAGAAGCACTTTAGTTTTGACATGTCTTTCTTTTTGCCATTTGAAGAAGCCTCCCCTTGATATTGCCCTCTCTATCAATTTTCGAAAAAAAAAAAAAAAAAAAAAAAAGACAAGTATGATTGTACAAAACAATCATTAAGAGTTATTGATTGCTTAATCCAATGACCTATCAAGTTCTATGGGTTAGATCTTGATCTAGATGCATTACACTATGATTTTAGCAAGAGCAATGGATCAAATAATTAAAAATTATGAAGAACGGCCTCACACATGTGGAGGACAATACCAGTACGGATTGTAAACAGAGAGTGAAGTACTTTAGCATACAAAAGCATTCCAATCATCAAAACTCAAAAAAATTACAAGGAAAACTAGAAATTGCCAATGTCACATCAACTTCTCATTAGAAATGGTGATCTCTTTATAGATCAAGTACATGAACGACCTGTGTACTAGTCCAACAGGCCTTCACACGTGTGGGGAGTGCCACATCATGCAGATCCACCAATAGGAGCCATATATGCTCATTTTCCAAAGTTGACTTAAAAACTAGCTAGGAACCAGAAACTAGTCTCCACAAAATTGGGATATTCCCTATAAAATAGGATCTAATGGAATCTCTCTATCTTATCATCTACAATATTATCCACATGTGTGAATAGCATCTTGACATGTGGGAGCATTTACTTATTCACATGGAAGTGCAATCTATTCGCAAAAAGTTTGACCAAAATGACTTTTTTCTAGATTCTACTCAAAGGTCAATTTCACACTTGTGTAGATCCATCTAGAATATGTACATCCTTTCACACGTGTAAACAACCTTCACATGTGTGAGATCTCACTATGAACATAGATCTTAATATTAACATAATACATTGACCAAGTTGGAAGTGACAATTTCAACACTCCTCCTCAATTCTAACTTGGTAAATCCATGGTACTTCTATACAAAACTTAAGAGGCTAATGTTAGCTTCTCAAGTGGATCCTTTGGCATGCATTTGGATTTGATGTAGAACCAGCCAATGCTATGTGTTGTAGTCACATTACCACAACCATGATAGGACTTCTTTGATGGAAATCTATTGCCAATCTTCTTGAAGCACATTCCACCATCCTAGATTTCTTGTCTTTGATTCCTTCCAAGCTTGAAAAAGATATTTGACTTGCAAGCTCCTCCTCCTATAATGTAGCTGGTTTTTCATGAAGGAAGTCTGAGGCTTCCATGCCTCATAATGGCTATGAAAAACAAGACCTTGACATAGAAACATGTGTAGATTGCCAAGATTTTGCATACTAGTTTGACTAGTCCACAAAGCAAAAACTTTTTGCATGATTGTCTTAATCTTGTAATCAAAAGCAATCTTGAATTCATTGAGGCTACTTACTTGCTTATGGATACAAGTGTCCTTTGAGGATGATTCACTTGATCTCATAAGAAGTTTACACATTCCCTCAACAAATGAGAAAAGACAACTATTGGCAATGTGAATGAACAAATCATTCTTGCTCTTATTGGATTCAAGAGCATACATTTGATAAGATAACAAATTGCTTTCTAATTGATTCAAAATCAATTTCAAACTATTGAGAATACTAGATATGTCATCAAAAAAATCTTCATGCTCATCTAGTATTGCTTAATTACAACCTTGAGATGCAAAGATCTCATCAAAGTAAAGTGTCTTATCAAAGATCATATGAGAAGCAATCATGGATGTATAGAAGTGTGTACCACCTGCTTCTCTTCCTCATGAAATGTGAGCCTCACTGACTTGGCCTTGTCCTTTGAGAATCTCCATGGAAGCATTAGTTGAGAAGACTCCTCCTCAAGCTTTAGCCAATCTTTATCATCACCTTGGATTGTAGGTAGATATGGAGATCCTACTATCATCCTCTTGATTGAGATTAGATTCTCCTCATTTCTTATTTGCAAAGGAATGTAAACAAAGCGAATGGATCTCAAGATCTCACAATCAACTTTTGATAAGAGTGTTAGCGCAAGCACCTTCTTCATCAACTAGCAGCAATTTCTGCCTCACAGAACCTGCTTACCAACGGCCAGCCATGGTGCAGTAGGATCTTTTATGAATGATTCTACTATGGATGGCATCTACTCGGTTGTCACAGCGAAGCTTGACAACATTTAGCAATGGTTCTCTGTTTGAATGTTAGCTCGATATCATCTCTGACGGAGATTCAGTTTGGCAGGGATTCACGTGGTTACAAATCTATATGCAATGGCTCAGTCACAGAATCTGGATGTAGTATAATAATGATATACCCGCCTGTCAAAGGCACACCTACAACCTGATCTCGATCCTTTATTGGCAATGGTAGCTCAACTTGGATATAGGATCTATCAGAACTCGATTCCTACTTTTTACAAATAGTTTCAGTTCTTTCTTTATTGTTACAGTCTGTAGATTATTGCAAAACTAAACTAAGCAAGAATAGGGAATTAAACTAAGCCTACTCCTACTGAAATCATAGAATCAACACAACCTCTTTAAAACTGAAATCACAGGACCTACAAAGTGCTTCTTACAACTGTCACTCAACATTTGAAACAAAAACTCCTCAGGGAGCCAAACATCAGGAGACATCAAAACTCAGTGGAATGGTAGATCAATTGACCTGATGCTAACACAAATGGGAATCCTACAAAGTGCTTCCTACAACTTTCACTCAACAATTGTAAGAAGAACTCCTTAGGGAGCTGATAACTAGAAGCATCTGAATTGAATGGAATGATGGATCAGCCTCCAAGCCCTACACATCTACCTGATGCTAATCCCAAACCAGTCCTTAAGAGAGAAATAGACAACAACAAACACATTCATATGTTGGGTTTGAAAGAGGGTGTGTGAGCCTGAGGAACAAAAATAGCTCAAAAAGAAAACAAACACCAAAAGAAGTGAACTCGAAACTCAAACAAGAAACGAACTCGAACGGAATGTGTTTGTGCACAACGGAATGAGCTATATTACTCCTTCCATAAGCATGACTATGCCTATTAGAAATAAACAGAACGTTAGTGATAGAAATCACGGTCAATTTGATTACGTTGCCATTGATTACTTGATATAAAAATAAACTTTCTAGCATCATTATAAGAGTGTAGAGTTGAGTAAGAATCCCTTTGAAATGTCATGTGGGAGCTTGCCCCACTATCAATCCACCATGCCTCACTAGAATCTCTCTTGCTTGTTGATGTGGATGTAGATGCCATCAAAGATAAGATTTCCTCATCTTCCTCCTCTTCATGTGCAAGGTTCCCTTGTTGGCTCTCTTCTTGTGCCCTTTGCTTCTTGTAGCATTTGGATGCTATATGCCCCTTCTTCCCACAAAAGAAGCATTTGAGTTTGGATTTGTCTCTCTTCCATGAACTTGATGCTTGATCCTCCACCTTGGCCTCCTTGCCTTGAATCTTCATGGATGCATTGGTCTTCTTCTTGCCTTTTAATGAGAAGTTGGCCTTCTCATCTCCATCTTGTAAAGATAAGGAACTCATCCTAGTCTTTGCATGTAGAACTCTACTTTCCTCGGCCACAACACACTATGTAGCTTGTCAATAGAGGGTTCTCTTGAATGGAAAAACTTTGGACCAAATTGGAGTATTCATCTCCAAGTCCATTTAGGATTACTTGGACAAGTTCATTATCATGAATTTTGTCACCAATAGAAGCTAACTCTTTGTTTAGTGACTTGATTCTAAGCACATATTCTTGTGCACTCTCATCACTTCCTCTCATGTTTTGCAAAATCAAATTTCTTAGCATAAGCACTCTTGAAGTGTTGTTGGATTCATAGATACTCTTCAATGAATCCCAAGCCTCTTTTGATGAGGCACAAGAAGCCACCTCTTTCAAGAGGTCATTGCCTACATTCATCTTTAGACAATGTAGGGCCAATCTAGCCCTCTTCTTGTATTTTTGTTGTTCTTGGGCTGCTTGAGGCTCTTCCTGAAGCATTCCAATCATCAAAACTCAAGACAAATGTAGAAATTATAAGGAAAACTAGAAATTGCCAATGTCACATCAACTTCTCATTAGAAATGGTGATCTCTTTATAGATCAAGTACATGAATGACCTGTGTATTTGACCAATAGGCCTTCACACATGTGGGGAGTGCCACATCATGTAGATAGGATTCCGATATGCTCATTTTCCAAAGTTGACTTATCACACTAGCTAGGAACCAAAAACTAGTCTCCACAAAAATAAGGATATTCCCTATAAAATAGGATCTCATGGAATCCCTCTATCTTATCATCTAAAATCTTATCCACATGTGTGAATAGCATCTTGACATGTGTGAGCATTTACTCATTCACATGGAAGTGCAATCGGTTTACAAAAAGTTTGACCAAAATGACTTTTTCTAGATTCTACTCAAAGGTCAATTTCACACTTGCGTAGATCCATTAAAATCAATCTAACTTTATAAAAGTAAGTTATGTACATCCTTTCACACGTGGGAACAAGCTCCGCACATGTGAGCTCTCACTATGAACATAGATCTTAAGATTAACATAATACATTGACCAAGTTGGAAGTGACAATTTCAACACTTTAGACCACTTACTTTTGCTTTTGCCCTTGAATTTTCCCTTGATGAACATAGCCTTCTCTCCAAGTTGAGATGTTGGAGTCTATATTCTTCATTGATCAAGATCTTTTGAAGATCAATCAAACTTAAAAAAGTTAATTGAATTGCAAGACTTTGTACAATGTTAGCATGAGCATCCAACAAACCATTAAGAATAACCTGAACAAGCTCTCCTTCCTTCATGCTCTCATCAATGCAAGATAACTCATCATTCAAAGCCTTCACTCTCAAAAGAAAAAATTTTGATTCTCTTCATTCTTTTAAAAACTTTGAAAGATTTGTCTTCTAAGAGTCAACACTCTAGAAGTAGACTTGGATTCATAAAGCTTCTTTAATGAATCCGAAGCATCCTTTGATGAAGTACTCTTACCAACTTCCTTGAGAAGTTCATTGGTAGCATTCATCTTTATCATGTGTAGAGCTCTTATAGCTCTTGTTGTGTTGCTGGCCTCTCCTCCAAACCTACAACAATATCCAAAACATCATTCATCTCAATAAATGATTCCATCCTGACTTTCCACAATGAATAGTTGCTTGAGGTAAGCCTATCATTGCCTTGCAACATGTATCCACTTGATGTAGCCATGTTGCAATGACCTAATCCTTCTCTTTCAGCCTGTTCCAATGCACAAAGCACTCTTTTGAAATACACCAAATGTTTTCAAAAATAAATCACAAAGATATGGAACCTCTCAATTCTCTTCTAGCACTTATATCTAGCAAATCAACACATAGAATGTAGAAATATTCATCAACCTATGATCTATCCTCAATATAATGACTCTTGCCACTTTCTAAGATTGTTGAAACACAATCTAATGAAGTTCAATAACCTCACAAAATAGAGATTCAATCAAAATTAGAGTTTTGACAAAATCACAAAAAATTGAATATTTCAAATTCTACATGCAATTGCCTATAACCTGATATAGAATCTTGTAGCCTCAACTGAGACCTTCCTAATGCAACAAAAATTGGCTATTTCCAGTAAGTATGGTGTGAAATCAGAATTTCTCAAGTTCTTTGACCTAAAATGAGTTTTGATTTACAAAAGATCCAATCTACATATGCAAGAAACTCGATTTTTGGGTAGAAGTCAATCTAGCATGCTCTAGCATTGATATCTCCTCCAAATCCTTGATAGATGTGCTTGATCCTCTCAAAACCTACAACAAAGCTCTGATACCATGTGAAGAATTTGAGATCAATTAATATCCAAATCCATAACCTGATCTTTGGTTAGAAATAGATCAACACTACCAATGTTGCCAATGTAGAAAATCAACATCTACTCTAAGAAAGAGACGCAATCTCAGTAAGAACCTGATCAAACATCAAACATATGATATGATGGAGTTGTTTTTTATACAAAAATAGTAAGCTACTATATTTCACACGTGTGGATCCAAAAATAGCATAAAATAACCATTCTACACACAAGGTTGCAAGATATCACAAATATAGTGCACCAATGGATAGATGAACCCAAGAGAACTCATATATAAGCATGGAGAGAGAGAGAGAGAGAGAGAGAGAGAGAGAGAGAGAGAGAGAGAGATAGAGAGAGAGAGAGAGAGAGAGAGAGAGAGAGAGAGAAACCACTCAACCAATCTAAAGCCTAAGATCAATTGACCTAAGCTTCATCCCCAAGCCATAATATGTGAATACATGGAGAGAGAGAGAGAGAGAGAGAGAGAGAGAGAGAGAGAGAGAGAGAGAGAGAGAGAGAGAGAGAGAGAGAGAGAGAGAGAGAGAGAGAGAGAGAGAGAGAGAGAGAGAGAGAGAGAGAGAGAGAGAGAGAGAGAGAGTAATAACCTCTAGGATACTCCCTAAGATGAGGATAGGAAAACACAACATGAAAATGGTGGGAGCAAAACCATCCAAACAAAACTAGATCAATATAGGATCTAGCCTACGAGCCATGCCATGTGAATGTTGGAGGAGAAGAGAGGGAGAGAGACTGATAACCAAACACAGAACCAAGGATGTAGGAGAGCGAGTTTCTATCCCAATATATAGAGGGTAGTAATCCATGCATAGGATAGTCCCTAACACGAGGATAGAAAACACAATAGGAGACTTGTGGGAGCAAAACCACCCAACCAAACCTAGATCAATCTATGATCTAGCCTCCGAGCCATGCCATGTGAATGCTTGAGCAGAAGAGAAGGAAAGAGACTGATAGCCACATGCTAAACCAAGGATGTAGGAGGGTGAGTTTTGTTGGTGGGGGAGATGGAGAGATAATGCGGAATAGGTCGATGGCAACAGTGAGGTAGGGTGATTTTCAAAGCTGTGGCTCAACACTCAAGCGCTGGTATCGACTGACTTCCCTGATGTGGGCTGCTACTGACTATCAGCAAGAACGATCTTAACGTCAAGGACATGATAGAAAATGCTGAATAGAATCATAGCTCATGCGTTAAGGACCACTAGAAATAGTTGCATACTCAAACAAATTATGTGATTTGAGTACAGTCACCGAAGAGGATTAATAGTATGTGAAACTACTAATGCTCAGTTCAAAAGTGGAGCTTGATCTAGAATTTGGTGTAGTAGTGCAGAAAGATGATGTTCATTCCTTGGACGTCGGAGACAGTCATCGTCTGATCGAATTCTAAGGAGTCAAAGATGTCCATGATTCAATCAGACTGAGTGAGTGAACTGCGACAAGCAATGGAGAAAGTGCAATCAATCACAACACACACATATCAAGACTAGACACAGATAGTAGAAGGTGTTGTTGATATTTTATAATGAATGCTTGACATAAGGGCATTTGCTCAATATGGAGCATGAACAACACAATTGATTATAGCCTTAATGTGGCATATCATCCGATGCTCTCAGTCTTCCGCTATCTAGTGAGTGCGAGCTGGATGTATATACACACAACATTCTTGTGATTACAAGAATTGCTTGACTAATCTATAATTACAAGACTAGTCTAATCTGACCAGATGTTGGTCGTGACTGTACTTTATAGATATGACATTTGTATAGAACATGTATGTGCAAATCAGTACACCTGTAGACAGTAGGCAAGTGTACAGTTTTCTCACTACAATGTGTATGCAGTCTGTTGTAGATTGATGATGTTTAGTCGGTTTTCAAATCATTCGGACAATTCGGATACTTTGGATAATTCAGTCGATAGTCAAAGTAGTCAAATGGTTGATCCTTGAAGTAGTCAGAGATGGCTAGGTCTTCAAGCTTCTTCAAATAGATTTAAATGACATTCGAATATAGATATTAATGGGAATGGATACCCCCTTTACTTCAAAGATGAAGATTAGCCGAAAGTTCGAGATATTTGTCCTTCGAATAGTTCAGCTGATTTGGTTCTATATAGAATGTTGCAAGTGTCGAGCTGCTGCACAAAAACCCATGTATTTTATCAAGCATTACTTTGCACACAGAATGAGAATAGTTTTGCAAGTGTTGTGGTCTGTGCTAATAAACACAACTAGATATGCAGAATGGCAAAAGAAAAAACATGATTCCTATAGGTATCAGATGAGCAGACAAAAAACCTAAAGAGGTTGCATCTAATCCTAGATCAATGATTAACTCAAGGATTATGTGCAGAAAGAGTCTTGAATGAAATTGAAATACCAAGGAGAAAAATATGAGCTTAATCTCCAACACTCCCCCTTAAGGTCACAGTTGGTGCCTTGAGTATCTTCGTCAAGTTTAACATGTCAAAAAAATTTGATGCTTGATCTTGGAAAGAACCTTGGTGAACATGTCTGTGACCATTTCAGATGTGGAACAGTATTCGATGATCACTTGTCCTAAGAAAACCTTTTTCCGAATAAAGTGGTACTAGATTTCAATGCGCTTTGACTTGCCATGAAATCTGGGATTCAACGACAGTGAAATACAGCTCATGTTGTCACATAGAATGGTTGTAGGTTGAAATTGAGTGTGATGTTCGCGCCACTTCATAGCATCCTTAGAGTTTATTGCTTGGTATGTATCTCTCAGACATTGCTCGAGTTCTTGAAGATCTTCAAACAATTGGTTGACCAGATTCGAATGGTGTCTCTTCTTGAATGTCTCCAGACTTGCTTGAGATAGCTTGATTTGGTCTTTCAACAGGTACTGTTGGCTGCTTAGCTTCTGTTGCTCGAATTTCTTCGGCTGCAAGTTCTATAGAAGGGACGTCATGAGTGGAAGATTCGATGATGTGTAAGATAGGATGAAATGACACAACATCATTTGTCGATGGTTGTTTAAAGTCATAGAATGCATCCTCTTTGAAGATTACATCCCTAGAAACAAATGTTACACTGGTGAATGGATCATAAACTTTGTAAGCTTTATGCTCATTGGGATAGCCAATGAAAATGCATTTATTTGGCCTTTGGTCCAATTTATTCCTAAGTTGCTTAGGAACATGAACAAAGCATATACAACAAAGATTTTTAAATGACTAACACTAGATTTACCCATGCCACCTTGATAAGGAGTTTTGCCATTAACTTCTTTTGTGTTGCATCTGTTCGGTAGATAATATGTTGTGGCAATGCCTTTTGTCTAGAACTTCGAAGGTAAATTGGATTGACGTAGAATAGATCTGGCTGAATTAAGTAGTGTTCGATTCTTTCTTTTTGCAATTTCGTTCTGTTGAGGTGAATAGGTGGTTGCACACTGTCTTTGAATACCATGTTCGGCCAGATAGTCAGACATCTCATTTGAGATGTATTCACCAACACCATCACTTTGGAGTGCTTTCACCTCTCTAGATGTTTGGGTTTCAGCCATGGCCTTGAATCTCTTGAAGCATTCGAAGGCTTTGGATTTATGCTTTATGAACATGACTGTCGTCCATCTTGAATAATCATCTATAAAGGTGATAAAGTAAAGTGCATCTACTAAGGATGGATTTGACATTGAACCACTATGCAAAATATCTAACACATGCTTTGTTTTGATGGAGTGTGTTATGGGGAATCTACTTCTTGAATGTTTGCCATAAATGCGCTTTAATTCTTTTACCAATTTTCATCTCTACATGCTCTTTGAATTGTCAAAAGATTTTGAAAGCCTCCGATTTCTTCTCAATAAAATAAACAACTGTTCTTCTCAAATATTCGTCAACGAAGGTAATGATATACTTTGCATCAAGCAATGATGGAGTTTGCATTGGACCACATATATCGGAATGATGAACGTCTAGAACATCTTTTGTTGCATGCCTATGACTCGATCTAAAAGGAAACCTAGTCTGTTTTCCAAGGATGTAGCTATGACAAACAGGGAGGTTGACTTTATTGGTTGGATAGTCGAGATCAAGTGCTAGGGATTGTTTGGACATGTTCGACAAAGATGTATGATTCAAGTGTCCTAATCTATAATGTCAAAGTAATGCTTTATTGACGAGAACAAAGGTTAATATGGCCCATATGGACTTAAGACTATTATAGGTAAGTTGATCTTATATGCTTTCAAATTTAACAAGAATGGAATTCTTGCCTATAAATGGAAACCTGACCATGAAGAATGTAAATAGAAGTGGGTAAGCAAACCGACTGAAAAATGGACTCATATGGACAAATTACTACTTTGCCAATGGACTGATTTACTGATTGACCATTGTATTGTGATACTTGGAAACAAAACTTGGAGACAAGGGTGTGGTATACCCATGGGCTTTGCATGTTCCCCTTCTTGGTGTAACTAGTACCTGTCATTCTATGAATTACATTTTATTGAAAAGACTTGCCATACTTGGTGAAATTGAGTACTTACGGATGTTCAAAAATACCTTTCATTATATAGATGACATCCATTTTATTAATAATCTGGATGCATTTCAATTCTCGATAAGGATCAACCTTGTTCCTTTGATAATGCTAAGTGGATTTATCCTCTGGAGTACTTGACCATATTACTACTACCTTTGATTCTGAATCTTGCATTTTTTATATAAAAAAGTTTGATAAAAGAAAGGAGCTGCCTTTTCCTTCTTTTTAGTTCATACACTTGGTGTCCAATAGACCAATTTTTAACTCTTATAAAGTTATCATTGCACATATTATCGCTGCCATGTATTGTTGTAGCAAACAAACTACTTATATCAATGAAGTTAATGACATTGCTATGGCATTTCAAATAAATGGCTTTATGAAAGGAAGATTATACGAGATCATCAACAAATTATTCTTACACATCATGTTCCCTAGATTGATGTTCACACTACCAAAAAATGCTGATTTTCTCTTGGTGGGCAGTTAGCACTCCATCTCAGGGGTGCTAACTGCCCCCTGAGATACCTTGTTAATTGTGGGTTTGGTTGGTGAGTTCTCTCTCTCTCTCTCTCTCTCTCTCTCTCTCTCTCTCTCTCTCTCTCTCTCTCTCTCTCTCTCTCTCTCTCTCTCTCTCTCTCTCTCTCTCTCTCTCTCTCTCTCTCTCTCTCTCTCTCTCTCTCTCTCTCTCTCTCGGACTCTACTAGATGGTACTACATTGTATCTGCACTTCGAAACATCTTAAAAGATTGATTTTCCCTTAAAGTGCTAAACCTACAATAATGTTTTGCCTTGCTAACCTTAAAAATATGAGCCCCTATAAAGTTTTTTTAAAATTGTAGTCTTTTGGTGGGAAACTTGGTTTCCTTGAATGACTAGGATCTGTGCACATTATAGGTAATCAATCTAACGGTGGGCATTGTTTGGCACTTGGTGCACTAAGATGTATTGAAAACTCTATATAAAGGAAGGTGACAGCAACCCTAATTTTCACTCTTCCTGCTCTCTCTCTCTCTCTCTCTCTCTCTCTCTCTCTCTCTCTCTCTCTCTCTCTCTCTCTCTCTCTCTCTCTCTCTCTCTCTCTCTCTCTCTCTCTCTCTCTCTCTCTCTCTCTCTCTCTCTCTCTCTCTCTCTCTCTCTCTCTCTCTCTCTCTCTCGGTTTTCTTCTCATATCGTGACTGTTGTTGCTTGGATAAGAGGAGATCTGTGAATCCCATTGGAAGAGTAATCATGTGAATGATACTAAAGCAAAGGTAAGAGTACTATCGATGATTTGGTTTAATGATAACTCGCTTTTTAAGGAATACATGTGCTAGCTTTGGTGTGTAGGGAATAAGCTCACAGTTTCTTGTGAATATCATATATTGATAAAAAATTTTAGGCCTTCAAACACTTGTTGGATGCTTCTATAAACAAGCGCTGGCTCAAGAGCATGAGTGGACATTTTCACAGGTATAATACCCATCTTTTCATGTAGAATGTAGTCGTTGACAACGAACTGGAACCTGAGGTTTTTTACCTACTTTGTATACTTGTATGGTGCTTATGCGTGATGGTTGAGTGGCCGCTAGCCAATGGTTTTTTGTACGGCCAGTGGGTCGCTCCATCATATGCAATTTGTTGCCTACTCATTTACTTGTGAGGAAGGTACACTGCTCCATGCATATATCAGAGAAGGCGGCCATAAAAAATGCAATGGACCACTTTTTCTTCTTTCTGTTTTCTGATAATCAGAAATAGACACTAATGTAGATGATATATGAGTTGTCTCTGCGCCTGACTGGCTATAGTTTTCTGCCCATAATGGCTCCAAATGATCTCAGTTGTACGTTTTGACATCAGTAGTATATTGCTTACATGATTGCTCACAATACTTGCATGCAAACGGTTAATCTATAGACATAACTATAGTATGCGTTATGAGGCTCTGATAATATTATCAGTTGTAAACACAAGGATAACATAATCAACTTGATGGTTTGTACAAGTGCTGATATTCGAACTATGAGTTCATAAAGGAATGACTCTATTACTTTTGGATACGTTAGCATTGGCTTTTGACTGTGATTCTATGTGTTTGAATTTAGCAGTTGATACATGATTTCTACATTTGTAATGATGCTAGATATGCTATCCTACTAAGCCAAGATCAAAGGGCATAATTAGGTCTTTGTAATCTTGTTTTATTCACATGGAATCAGAGCTTTGTTGCAGACTATAACTGGAGGAGCAGCCAATTCTAGTGAGTGACATGGAGGTGTCACCAATTCTAGAGCATGCTAGATTGATTCCTAGTCAAAATCAAGCATTTTCAAGTTTAGAATGGGGTTGTTTGTGATCCAAAGCTCAATTTAGATCAAAATACTTGTAGTAGGCCAATTTCCTTCCATACTTGTTGGATTTTGGTGATTTATAGTGCATAAGAAAGGGACAACATCACTCTTCAAGCTTCTATATCAAGTTTCTAGATTTTGCATATAGAAGGTGAATGATTCAATTTTGTGTACTTTTGTGGAAACCCTAAAATTGATTGGATCTCTTGTGTTTAAAGTTTTAAGACTTTTCAAGAGTGTGTTTGAACCTTAGAAAGTGCAAAAGTTCATAATTGTAGGTTGATCATGTGTTGATCAAGTGTCATCAATTCTATGTGTTGAATTTGCTAGTTTTGTGCAAGAAAGAGATTCGAGAGGTTCCATATCTTTGTGATTTCTTCTTGAATTCATTTGTTGACTTTCAAGAGAGATGAAAAAGAAGATCAAATCCTTGCAACGTGGCTACAAATGGAGGCTTCATGTTGGAGAGCAATGATAGACTTACTCAAGCAACTGTTTAACTTGGAAGGTGAGAATGGAGTCTCTCTTTAGATGAATGAGTTGATTTGTTTAGGTGTGGAGGAAAGACCTTTGGCACCTCTAGAGAAATTGAGGTATGATAGGAGGGCAAAGAAATCTCTTCACGTGATCAAGATGAATGTGACTAATGAACTTCTCAAGGAATTTGGTAAGTGCACTACATCTAGTGAGGCTTGGGAAGCTTTAAAGAAGGTTTATGAGTCCAAGTCTACATCAAGGGTTCTAACACTCAGGAGGAAAATCTTTCAAAGCTTACAAAACAAGGATGAAAGTGCTCATGCTTTTGTTTTGAGGGCTAAAGCATTCAATGATGAGTTAGCATGTATTGATGAAAGCATTAAGGAGGTAGAACTTGTTCAAGTAGTTCTTAATGGCTTGTTGGATGATCATGCTAATCTTGTTCAAAGTTTTGCTATTCAGAAAACTTTAACAAGTATGGAGGACTTGCAAGAAATCTTGGTGAATGAGGAGTGTAGGCTTCTATCAAGAGGAGGATCTACTTCCATATCTTGAGTTGGAGAAAAGGAGGCTATGTTCTCGAAGGTCAAGTTCAAGGGCAAAGGAAAAAGCAAGTGGTCTGAAGGACAAGATCAAGGTGAACCTTCTACTTTTGTTGGCAAGAGGAAAGATAGATCTAAGCTAAAATGATTCTATTGTGGATTCAAAGGACATTTTTCTAGTGAGTGTTTCAAGAAGAAAAGAGATCAAGGTGAGAAGCAAGGCAATTTCACTTTTGATGAGGATGGCGTTTATGAGCAAAATTCAAATGATTCTTTTTTAATGTCTTCTTGTTTGCTAACCAAGGAGATATTGATCCATGGTGGATTAATAGTGGAGCAAGCTTTCATATGACATGCCACAAAGTGGTGCCTTATGAAGGAGAGAAGAAGATCATCAACATGGCCAATGATGGTAAATTTGTTATCAAGGGCATTGGTACTATTCCTATTTTTCTCTCATCTACAAATAGGAATGTTCATTTGAAGAATGTTTTGTTCATACCTTTCATTACTAAGAATGTCTTTAGTGTGTGTCAAATGGTTGACAAAGGGTTGAAAGTGTGATTCTTGCTTGATCAAAAGGGATGAAGTCTTGATTGCCCAAGGCAAGAGACAAGGTGAGCTCTACAAACTTGATGAATATGTTGTTTCTAACCATGGTGGTTTGAAGGCAAAGAAGCAAGTTGGTGAGCTTTGTTCAATGTCAAAGTCACAAAGGTTGTCTTATTCTAGATCTAGCTCAAGATTTAAGATGCCTTTTCATTTACTACATTTGGATGTGCATTGTCCTAGTGCTTTGAGTAATGGAGGGGCAAAGATGTTTGTGACTTTCATTGATGACTTTAGTAGATAATGTTGGACTTATCTTCTAAAGAGTGAGGATTTCATATTTTATGTCTTTCTCAAGTTCAAGAATGTTGTGGAGAGTCAATTCAGCATGAAGATCAGGTGCTTAAAGTTGGCAAATGAAGACCTATCAACAAAGTTCAAAGAGGTTTGTGTGGCACATGGGATCAAGAGAGACCTTTCAAACTCAAAGGTTCTACATGGTGTGGAAGAGAGGAAGATCAATCGTTTTGAAAGAGCTGAACCCATGAGGGTGAATGCAAATCTTCATAAGTCATTTTAGGGTGAAGCTTTGATGTGTGCTAACTTTGTTTGCAATAGGTACTCAAATGAAGACTTGGATGGTAAGAGTTCATTTGAGGTTCTTTTTGGTAAGAAGCCAAGGATGGAGTATTTGAAGATCTTTGGTAGTACTTGCTATGCCAACTTATCTTTTGGATTCTCGAAGGGAATCTTTGTTGGCTATAGTGAAGTAAGGAAAGCTTATAGGGCTTACATTCCTAATTCAAAGAAAGTTCACATTTCTAAGTATTTTGTCTTTGAAGAGGAGAATGTGGATAAGCTTGATGTTGGTGATGTTGATCAATCTAACATTTTTTATGGTGATAAATATGGTTCTTTGTATGGTGACGATGGAGATGTCTCTCCAAGTCAAGTTCTAACAAGATCCTCAAATAAAAGGAAAAATCCATCTAGGCTTACATATGATGAGAAGGGTAAGCAAGTTGAAGGTACATTTGCTTCACTCACATGTTTTGGTTCATCTTCTTGTGTAGATGATGCTATGCAAGTGGATGGTGGTTTTCATGAATAGAAGCAACTAACGTATCTGGAAAAAAGGTCATAGTAAATCACTTTAATGGACAAGAGGAGGATCAAGAGGTTGATCTTGAAGGGTTTCAACAACACAAAAGGGAAGGTGGCAATTTGGAGCTACTCAAGAGCATCAAAGGGAAGTCAAGTGGCAAAGCTACTTTGGATCTATTTTTTGAGGTTATTGAAGAGTCAAGTAATGTCAAAGGAGCAGCAACGAAGTATTGTTTAAGTTTACTTTACTTGTTCTATCTCGTGTTTGACCAATTTCATGTGAATGTGTGCAAATTGTCAAGATATGGTGAAACTAGTTACATTGTGTTGCATCATTTTGATGTTGGAGTTGTACTAGAATTCTTGGCTGGTTTTGCTGATGAAAATGAAGCTAAGGGAGGCTCATTATTTCTCTCATTTGGTCAAGTCATCAAGTGATGATGATATCTTGAGGCAAGATGGAGATGGAGGCTTTTGATGGTGGAGACATATCAAGGAAAGACAAAGATAGAGGAGACATGCAAGCATTGGTTGATTACTCACATTTATTGTTCGTTTGTTATTATTTTCCAGAGAGTTCAAAGGTGGAATCATGGAGGAATCATTGCATTTACATTCTATTTGGTTCTTCATGTTCTGGTTACATCTTGATAGTGAAAAACATCTTGATGTAAGAAATAGTGAAACATCCAATGTGGACACTATTCTCTATATCAATTATGAAAGCTACTATAAAACCATAGAAAGAAGGTCTACTCTTAGAATGGAGATCATTCTTAAGTTAGATCAAAGTTGTGTGGTAAAACTAGTTGAAGAGGGAGTGTGAGCAATTGTCAACTAGTTTGAGATGCATCGAATCTAGTCATGTTAGATCTAGGGTTTGAAGAGATCTAGAACCTTCCACAAGTTGATAAGCTTGTGTAAGAACATCCAAATAGGACAAGAGGATGCTATAAATAGGCATACAAGTGTGGGAGACATTTATATCTCTCATTCTTCTCTCATTCATTCTTATGGAAGATATCTCTTTGGGTTCTACATCCATTTTTTGCATATTTGTGATGATATAGTGAATTTTTGTGTATAGAATGCTATTTTTCTTATGTGTATGAGTTTCCACGTGTGAGTACTATTGTATTATGGCCATTGTACGGAAAGGAATATTAAATTATCATACATAAGTAATTTTGACAAGTTGTTATTGAGTTTTCTTCTTCTATGTGTAGTTGATGCATGATTTCTACATTTGTAATGATGCTAGATTTGCTATCCTACTAAGCCAAAGATCAAAAGGCATAATTAGGTCTTTGTGATCTGATTTTCTTCATATCATCTTGACAAATAACCTTATTGAGACCCAAAAACTTTTTTAATTTGTTTCGACAGGTGAGATTCATTCACCTATAAACTAATGGACAAGATTCACTTGAACGTTACTTCTTCTACAAGCCAATTTAGATGGGTTTATTGGAGCTTATCTAGAGTTACCCACAAAACCCTATATATGTGAGTTTCGACTCTTGCTTTACCTCATCAGCGAATGTGTGAGTTTTTACTCTTGCTTTCCTCATTTGATCTCTACATTGAACCACATCATGCTTTGTATGTATGAATGTGTTTTAATTACACTTTTATGAAAAATCTACGTCCTGATATTAGCTTGTATATATGCTTAATGTTGTTGCTTTATAACATTCACTCCATTTCCAGCAACCAATTAATGTTGTCATACTAGTTTGTTTTAGCATGTAGTAATCGTTGTCTCATAGCGCAATGGGCTTGTGATCCATCGTTGTCTTGATTGCGCCCAATCTCACTTTCTAATGTTTCAAAAAATGAGTTGATAAGCATGATACTTGTTGTCTCTATGGACAACGAATTCACATACATGTTTTTCGAGAAATTCTATAAGTGATTATTCAACCTATGGATGTTGTTGCAGTGATGGAGCAGTGGCTCTTACATGCACTACTCTACTTGGCTTTTTTTGGGTGCACTCCGTGTTGTCTGGACATTACTATAGTTCACCATAATTGTTGTGTTATTTTTCTTCTTCACATAACCAATTGATAGACACTCTATCTCGGTTGTTTTTTTTTATTCTTAAGTGAATATAAACCACTACTAAAATGCTTAGTCTTAAGCTATGGTATAAATCGAGTGTTCAATCTTCTTTTTATAGTCTCTTCTATATACAAAAAATTACACTCTCATCAAGGGATTCAGCTGAAACCTGGCCACAAGTATCTCATTTCTAGTATACATAACCATTTCAGACACATTATGGCTTATGGATAAACGATTGATTTAGGCAAATGCTTTTCTTATGAGACACCTATTGACAAATGACAATGTTTCTCATTTTCAAGAGAGGGAAGATAAATTAATGACTACATTAGACTTATGCAGTGCTTTAAGTCGGCATCTTTGATGTTTTTGAATAACTAAAAAAAGCACATTTTCTGGATATACCATGGCATCATGACAAGAAAGTACTGAGACACTTACTCAAGTAAGGATTACAAACCTTTCCATGGTTTAGTGATGCTAATTTCGTTGAAAATATTTCAGGTAATGGAATGACTTGATACCTTTACTACTTTAAACAATTGCATATAACATATTAGGTGTTTACCTAAGAATTTAGGGTAGCCATGTGAGAACCAAACATTCATTGTTGTGCTTTCTACTCTTTAACCTACAATGTAACCAAACCTCTTTTGTACATTACATTGTGGTTAAGTCATTTTGATTAAGCTTTGCATAGAAGCCACAACCTTCTAGCTAGTTCGGTCCTTGTGGTTTGTTGATAAGTTTATTAGGGCATTGGCTTGAATATTCATAAAGCACATGGATTTGTGCATGAGTATCAACACCCTATTCCATTATACGGATTAGAATGGCATGGAGTTGCCCTAATACCGTTTATGATGGCCAGCTCTAATGTTAATAATCTTTCGTCACAACTTAGTATGACAATAATGTCTCATGTGTGGTCTATATGGTTCTATAATGATGTACATAGAGGCAAGACTTGCTTTTTTCATATAGCATGGATTTTCTCGGGAAATAAGGCATTGGGTCATGACTTATCAATGTAATACTGGAGTCATGGAAATTAGTATGGCGTGGATTCACCCTAATACCCACCTATGTGTCCTAGCCTGCCCTATCAATTTTGCATATTGTATGTACGGTTTGCTTTAAATACATAACAAAATATCGATTCCTGGTATGTCGATTCTGGAGCAACTCAGCACATGACTCACCATCCAGACTGGTTCAAAGATTATAAATCTTTCACCCATTCTCAAGTTGTGCAACTTGGAGACAACTCATCACATTCGACTCAAGGTGAAGGAACAGTCAGAATTGAATTTTAGAAAAGGTGAAGTCAAGTTGTTGTCCAACATTCTCCACGTTCCAAATATGACCAAGAATCGGTTCTCCATTAGTAGAATCACTGATTTAGGTTGGAGAGTCAAATTCGATACAACCGGCTGTACCATCCTTGACAAATCTCGAAAAGTTTTAGCTTTCGGGAGAAGAAGTGGCAATCTCTACAAACTAGGACACTATTATTCTTCCAACAGTCAAGCTCTTCACACCTCAACTTTCAAATCATCTAATATGCTTTTGTTGGCTAATTCTGACGAATCCCCAAGATACTCGACCAGAGCAACTCAAGAGCACCTCCCGTCTTAGACCGAGGAGGTCTTTGAGAAAACGAGACTAACGAAGACTGAGAGCCGAGTATCAGAGCCGAGGAATACTAGTTAGTAATGACAAGCAAGAACTGTGTAAACCTCATGGTGAATCCCGAAGATGGAATGACCATGTAGGAACTAGTATTTCTAGGAAAATGTAGTAAATGCAAGTAGACCCCTCTTAAAGAAAGTAGAGTGAGCCACCTTTTGATGGTGACATCTAGTGGAGAGCATAATTCTACTTGTAATCTATGTAATGTGGAAATGCCACTAGGATGCCACCTAAGGAGCTCTCTTGCTTATTTAAGAGACACCCTCTTTGAAAAGAGGAGCTTTTTGTGAAATGTACCATCTCCATGCTGAAATGAGAAGAGCCTCCATGAGTTTTGGTGCATCCATTGAGCTCCTTGATCATGCTTGTTTCTTGAGTGAATGCATTCATGATCTTGCCCTTCTCTCCTTTGTGCGTGATTGTGGACAATAGAGTGGATTAGGTTTCCTGCTTTCCTAGAGGATTAGATTTCATTTCTTGTTTGTGGATTAAGGTAGGAATCAGCATTCAGGTAAACTAAATAGGCTGGGTTTGTGATGTAATTCTTGCATATCCCCTTACAACCATGTTCTTGATATTTCTGGGATTCCAAGAATCAAAAGACTGGTTGGTTTCTTGATTCTTGGACTTCTAAAATGCTGTTTAGTTTGGTTTCTCATTTCTGGATTCTGTTTTTCAATCATTTTTAGAGTAGTTTTTGGTTTTGCAAGTATATTAGTTTTTTTAAATTTGGTTACAGTTTTTAGGATCAAGAAGATGAGCGACTGTGCTGAATGACATTTCTTGTTTATGCTCCTTGTAGTTAGCTGATCCATTGGTAAGTGCCTAATCATAACAACAAAGCATTCAATCCCTGCAGTCATCCTATGACAGGCTGGATGATTATACTACAACACCTGCACCTGTAGAAATGACCAATGATATCTTGTGTGCAGACCAGAAGTGCTGCTAGAGATGGGAGTTAGCATTCTTCTTAGGCTCAGACGTTAACCTGCTTGGAAGAGCATATGAGACTGGGAAGAATCATGCAATAGCTTTGGCATTTCAGATTAGGCCATTTGAACTTCAATAGTATGAAACAAATGTCGACTCAAAAACTAGTACAAGATCTGCCTTCTGTCAACAAGCCAACTTCTCCATGTGAAAGTTGTATAATCAGCAAGCATGCTAGAAGTCCTTTCATTTCTAACTCAGTTCATACTTCCAAAGGCCTGCTAGATTTTGTACATAGCGACATTTGTGGCCCAATGCAGACTACTTTCAAAGGGGGAGCGCTATACCTCTTAACCTTCATCAATGACTTCTCTCGAAGGACTACAACCTATTTTTTGAAGGACAAATCAGAGGCATTCAAGTTCTTTACGCAGTTCAAGGCATCTGCAAAAAATCAAACCCAGAGGAAGATCAAAGCTCTATGCATAGATGGAGGAGGAGAATTTATCTCCACCGAATTTAAGGAGTTTTGTAGGGCCAACAAAATACAGCAACAATTCACAATGAGCTACTCACCTCAGTCTAATGGTGTAGTTGAACGGAAGAATCGGACATTCATCAAAAGTGCCAAGAGCATGCTGGCCCATGCCTCTCTTTCGAAGAAATTCTGGTCAAAGGATGTTTCAACAGCCGCCTATAAACAAATTGATCCATCACCAAAGCCCTGATGGCGAGACACCTTATGAGGTGTGGACAGGATCGAAACCATTACTCAAGAATATTAGAGTGTTTGGGTGCATTGCTTATGCTCAGATTTTTTAAGATCTCATGAAGAAGCTGGATGACAAAAGCCCAAAATCGATTTTGGTTGGCTATTCTCGAGATCACAAGTCATACAAGCTCACAAATCTGGAAACAGAAAAATCATTCACGAGTAGAGATGTCATTTTTGTGAAAGATTGATTTATCAACTACAAGGGGAAAGCTCGAGAAATTTCCAATACAAGTATTGAAGAAATTTCGATCTCTATAGAAAAAGACTCCATATTGAAAATAAAAAAATCAATACAAACTCGAAAAATGAGCCTGAACAGAAGGCGAAATTCAGCCAAGAAGATCAAATCGACCAAGACAACGTCCATCTAGATTTAAGGACGATGCAACTTGCTACTTCGTGTAGGAACCAAATATAGTTTCGGAGGCGATGTCTACACCTGATGCTGATCAATGCAAAGCAGTGATGAACACTGAATTCGATTCTCTGATAGAGAATCAAACATGGACAGTTACTGAGCTGCCAAAGGGAAGAAATTCGATTCCATGCAAATGGGTATTCAAGGTGAAGTATGATGCTGAAGGAAGGCCGAATCGATATAAAGCCAGGTTGGTTGCCAAAGGCTATTCCCAGATTCTAGATCTGGATTATTCTAAGACCTTCAGCCCAATCGTCAAACATGCTTCGATCCGTTTGCTACTCTCCTTTGCGACCGCAATAGATCTCGAAGTCCATCAAATGGATGTCCAGACCACTTTCCTCAATGGGTCATTGAAGAGGAAATTTTCATGTCACAGCCAAAAGGATACGAGCTTAGGGGTAAGCAACACCTTGTGTGCAAAATTTACAAGGCACTCTATGGGCTGAAACAGTCACCCAGATCCTGGTTCCAGAAAATAAATACATTCCAGATTGAGAATGGTTTTATTTCAAACTTAGCAGACTCGAATGTTTGCTTCAAGTTTGTATCGAATTTCTTCATCATCATCACTCTCTATGTGGATGATACACTATTATTCAGTAACAATATGAATCTGATGAAGAAAACGAAATGCATGCTGGCCAAGGAGTACAAAATGACTGATATGGGTCCACTGCCATGCTAAGAAGTTAGATCTTGATGAATCGAGGACTGTACAGATCTTGGATTGTATGCTGCTTATTGAAGCCATTGCTCCTGAATTTGTGTTCTCACTTGTTAATGGTTTTTTGTTTGAATGCTTAGCCTCCTGAATCTGATAGCTTTTTCGGCTATGTCAGACTATGACAGGGTGGCTCTGATACCACTAAGGAAAGTGCAAACTTAAAATTCCAATAAAATTTCGGTAACGAACTAATAAGAGTCTCTCGAACATTTTGCGAAACTATTCTGATCATGAATAATTTCTGCTCGAGAAGAATTCGTGAAAAAGGATCAATCAAGCTCTGCAACGAAACGAAGCGAAACTAGACAAAAGAGAAGAATTCTCGAAAATATCAATCAAGCTCTATCACGAAACGAAACAAAATGAAACAAAACTAGACGAAACGAAGTGAAGCGAAACAAAACTTGAATGAGCTCTGAGATTGATTTATGCTGAAAGCCAAGTGATCGGAATCAAAAAATTTGAAATTTGACCCAGACGTCTGATTTTCATAAGCCAGCAGAGATATCTCACAAACGTGTGGAAAAGTATGGAATGGCCAACTACAAACCGAGTCTCTTTGCACTCGACCTTGGACTGAAGCTATCAAAAGAACAATCTCCTCAAACTGAGGCAGAAAAGGAGGAGATGAAGCAATAACTGTTTCACTCCATCATCGGCTCACTGATGTATGCAATGATCTGCACTTGACCCAACATTGCACATTCGATCAGTTCACTTAGCCAGTTCCTATCAAATCCAAGTCTAGCCCATTGGACATGGATAACAACTAATGCTCAACTATGACACATGTCTTCCCCACTATACTAACTCGTGCGGTTTTGTGTGGTGGGATGGTGGCAGATATCAGGTGGACGTTTTGAAAGTGGTTATGCTTTATGGTGCTTTTAAGTACTGTATTTTACTTTTCAGCTTTATGTTACCATGTTGGAATATGAATAAAGGCTTCAAAGGGTTTAGTTTTGCTTTGTCAAGAGGAACTATGTGAAACTATGTAACTCTCTCTCTCTCTCTCTCTCTCTCTCTCTCTCTCTCTCTCTCTCTCTCTCTCTCTCTCTCTCTCTCTCTCTCTCTCTCTCTCTCTCTCTCTCTCTCTCTCTCTCTCTCTCTCTCTCTCTCTCTCTCTCTCTCTCTCTCTCTCTCTCTCAATGTCATTAATCACTTTCAAGCTCTCAATCTCACAATCTTCCACTCTCACTCTTCTTCTCTTCCTCTACAAACGAAAAGCAATCAAACCCGTAATGTTTCACTTAGAATTGTGTGAGGTTTCTTTCCCTCAAATTTGTTTTTGCAAAAAATTTATACGCATGGCGCTAACATGCTAAATCCTCGAATTTTGCCACGTGTGGCAAAGTGAAGATTTTTGTTTTGCAATAACAGTGCCACGCCCTACAATGCCTGAACTTTCAAAAGTCTTTTTTGATGATTTTCACTTGGGTTGAATAAAGAACAATATAAATATTAAGTGATAAAGTCCACAAGGAACAAGTTTGATTCATGAGCATGTTGCAAAAGATATTGAAGCAAAAGGGATTTGAGACTACATCTATCAAAAGACTAATAACAAATACAAAATCAAATGCTTTCAAGTATTCTCTGGAATAGAGGCAACCAATTGGAGAAGCAAAATGCAAATTATGCCAACATTATCGTTGAGAGTGTGGTCTTGTGGCACCTTTGCCTTACAAGTTTCTCTCTTGATTATGGAAAAATCTTGAATATATGCTAGAGTACTATTTGAAACCGTGTTCTTACACTAGTTCATAATGCAATGAAAGACACACGAAGGCGTTAGAAATAGTTTAACGGGTTATACAATCTATCACACTTAGCTCAAACCAAAGAGATTTAATATCGATTTCTTGGTTTTGCACAATGAGGCTTCTTGATTTGGTTCTTTCATGTATCCTCGTGATGTATAAATGGTAAGACACATCCAATTTTTTCATGTGAGTGTTTGAATGATTGGCTAGTGGTTTTGATCGTGTGGGAGTAAATTGATTGTAAGGAAGTTTTTATTTTTCTTATGTCATGCATGTGTACTTACTATAAACGTAGGATCGGATGTGTGTATGAAGAGTACTATTTCATCTCCTTCATTCACACTTTACACTATTGCGGAACTATAGGGGGAGAGCCTCTATAAGGGGTGGAAAATCCCCTAGGGTTCTAGGAACATGTACTCGAAAGCGTCGTTGCGAGAACTTTGAGCTCCTAAGGATTAGATGAGGTATATATGGGAGAAAGAGAGCTTTAGTATCACATCCATGTTGCTTCTATATGCAATAGCCGATGACATAGGGACAACCGCCTGCAAATTTTTATTGAAGACGTGGCAAAATCTCAGTGTCTTTAAGAACATCCAACGGTGGCTGCAAGAGACACCTGACTAATTGAAGCGTCGCCCCTTTTTTCTCTATTTTTCAGTATCTATATATCTTCTCTCTCTCTCTCTCTCTCTCTCTCTCTCTCTCTCTCTCTCTCTCTCTCTCTCTCTCTCTCTCTCTCTCTCTCGCAGATATATATATATGGCTGCCTGCGTAGGTGGTCGTGTTGGATGAGAATGCTGTTGTAGATCAACAGCCCATGATCTCATGTTCCTGCGATTGCCCCTTCTTTTATTGTAATCAATAATTAGGAGGTGGGTTGGATGGATCTCTTCCGTGGAAAAAGAAATGCAGGAGCATCAGAGTACATGAGTGGAGCATTAGACTGTGATACCACAGCAGACTTTGAGGCAGAAGAGCTGCAGGCAATCTACTCCAACTACATATACATTTATGCTTTCGATTCATAAACCTTGAACTAATGTTGAATTTCTATGTCGTCACCTGAACAGGCCAGGCTTTTGCTATAATGAGTCCTGGTGCTGCTGTGGCTGCAGGTATTAAGAGGAGTGGAGCTGCTCTACACAGACAAATTGAATGAAGCAAATGACTTTTTTGATGCACTGAGAACAGAACATGCGAGATTCAGCCTTCAACATGCTGAAGTTGCAGTTCTATTTGCAGTGATGTCATCAGATAAGGATGACCTTGTCCGAGCAACCACCTTGCTTACTGAGACAGAATCACTGGCATGCCAGCAGGCACAGAGGTGAATTAGTCCTTCCCTTTAAAAATCCCAAAGTCGAAATAGTAGTTAAGATACGTGGAATTTGGGTTTTGGTCAAACACAAAATACCAGGTATCAAGATCATTCAGGTGGTTAGTTAGTCCCTAATTTCCCTGGAAAGATCTCAACTGGGAAATAAGAATCGAGGTCAAAAGGATTTGGCCACAAGATATAAGCGATCACTCAGGTGGTTAATTTTTCCTTTTCCTAGAAAGATCTGAGCTGGGCAATAGGAACAAAGATATATGGCATTTGAGGTTTTGATCTAACACAAGATAAAAGTGATCGCTCAGGACGTTGATTTGTCCCTTTTCTTTTAGAGATCTTAACTGGGCAAATAGGAATTAAGATATATGGAGTTTGGGTTTGATTAAAAACAAGGTACGCGTATGAGAGATCACTCAGGTGGTTAATGCAGGCTAAGATCCTTGACTCGACAGGTTTAGTACTCACAGCAACGTGAGGAGGATGAATGATGCTGTGTCATCTATAAAGACTTGGGCTTTGGGAAAAATAGCCAGGCAAAGTGTGATTAACATCTCAGCAGCAAAGGTAGCACTGGAGAAAGAAGAACAGCGTGCCGAAGGAACTAAAGATCAACTGGTACAAAATCACCGTGCTAGGAGGGCAAGGCTGTGGGCTTTGCAGATCCAAGCAGAATGCCACCTTATGGCATCTCTTTTGCAGGTTTATTCTTCCTCAGAATTTGGTCTTACAACTGACTTATAATTACCTAATTTTATCATTACCTTGTGAGTCCAGTGAGAGATCGTGTATTTTTCTCTGCAGATCATTGGGGCTGGAGAAAGCTGGACTGCTATGGTGAAGGTAGGATACAAATTGAAGCGCGCATGGGGGTTCTATCAGCATTGTCGGAAAAAGCTTAGACAGCTTATTCAAGAGTGGATTGCTATGGGTGGAAGCTTCAATCTTACAGAAAGCTACTCCACTCCCACAGGAAATATCAGCAGTGGCTCAGAAAGTGACAATGAAGATCAAACAGAAGTCAGTGCTCATTTGTCTGTTTCTGGATTCATACCTACTTTCACCAGCAGCCATTTGACATGAATGTCCATTCAGCATGTAGCTATGTTGCATTTCAGATTCATAGACCAGAAATCAGACTACAAAATTGTGTCATGCAGATGAAGACATTAGATTCATCAGCAATCGACACTATTAGCCTAGAAAAAAAGCTGGAAGAACTGCACCTGACGGATGCCAAAGAGGAATGCAGTTTTGACATTTTTGGACCTCATGATTTGCATGTTGATGGAGCAGATTTAGCTGCATTGAGATTAGATCAGAAGCTTGTGCTGGACACAGATAAGGATATCCGAGAGGACCTGGAATTGTCTTCCCTCCGGATCGGATTGGAATTTGGTGCTGGGGCAATCAATCTGTTTGTTTCTCTCATCCCATCCAGCTATCAAAAGGCCATTGAAATCATGGGAGTTCCTGGAGAAAGGGAGCAGGGCCTTAGCCTTCTTGGAAAAGTTGCTGCAACAAATCACCCAAGATCACCCCTTGCTTCTCTGATGCTTCTCCAGTGTAAATTATTAGCTTTTCAATCCCTATATCTGCAATTTTGGGCTGACCATTTTCCAAATGATTCATGGTCAATTCTTACTTACGAGATAGATTTGAAGTCAATTCAAGTCATTGATCAATTGCTCACATCTGCGAAAAAACTGTAATCCGTTCTGCAGATCATACTACCATCATGGGTCTTCTGTCATCGACCGAGGAGCATTCAAAAGCAGCACGTGCTGTCTTTGGTAATCTTCTGCCTACATGGAAAGGAGGCTCCATATTTCGCCTGCTACAATCGCGTCTTTTGTGCTATGAGGGTTGCATAAAAGAGGCAAGTGCAATTGTTGCTAGTCTTCCAACAAAGGTGGATTCTTACTCTAAAAACACAAGATTGTGCAACCAGAGACTCAACTTTCTGATCATGGATGAGCTGGGATGGTGTCTTCTTCTTCAAGGAAAATTTGCAACTGCAGCTGACTGTTTCTATAGACTGTTTCTGGTGATTGATTCTCCACTGAGTTAGAAATAGTTCTTTTAAATATTGGTCTCATGCTTTTGTTAGTTTTCTCCTTGGTTATAGCTGAAGTGATACAACTTTCTTTTGTTTTTGTTGCAGGAAACAGTAAGCTTTAAGCTATACTATGCATGTTTGCAAGCAGTTTGCCTGTGGCAAGCTGACGATGAAAGTTTCCAGAACAGGGCTGCGACAGATTTGCTTCAGAGTTTGCCAGATTTGAGATGGGATAAACAGGAGCATGGCCCACTGGAACAATATGGTCTAAGCATTGCGGATCGGTTTATCAACACAAATGAGGTAATTTGTGCTCACAACGGCAATATCAATAGTTTCATATCGAGCCAAAAACTCTCTCTCTCTCTCTCTCTCTCTCTCTCTCTCTCTCTCTCTCTCTCTCTCTCTCTCTCTCTCTCTCTCTCTCTCTCTCTCTCTCTCTCTCTCTCTATCTCTCTCTCTCTCTCTCTCTCAGGTCTCCAGTCTGTATTGACGCATGTTGTATCTCCCCCAGGCACCTCAGCTTCCAGCTTTGGAGATGGCCTCCTTCTACAATGGATTCCAGCATATGGACAAGGCAACTATAGAGCATCACATGCAGTGCATTGAGCAAGCACTCCACAGTAATCAACCAAAATATGGAAGGAGACCTGAGTACCAACCGAATGGGCTCAAAAGAAATGAGATGGTTTGCAGGTAAGTAGGAGTTAGATAATTAGCTCCTCCAAGTAGGAGGGGTCTATGCCAATCCAAGCAAATAGAACAGCCAGGAGGATGCATTATCTTCAGTCAATATGCATAAGGTTTTGCGCATCAATCAATTGAATGATGGCTGCGAGGGAATTGGGGTCTCAAGTAGATTGATCTAGGCTCCACTTTTTCATGTTTATTATGAAATGCACTTAGAGATAGGGTTTTCCTCATTCACCCATGAGCAAGGGATGCTTCTGGAAGCTGCCCTTTCCTTCAAATCCACTAATGCCATTCTTGCAAAGGCAGATACTTGCTTGGAATCTGTCAGAAATGCATGGGCACAAAGGAGAAGGCTGAGGAAAATTTTCGTTACGTTATCAGCAACTCAGAAGACTATTGTGGGTACAAATCTACAACTTTTGTCCCAGAAAACCATCAACTTTCCTATTGAGTTTGCTATCTTTTTACTCTGCAAATTGCTCTCTACTTGAGGGTCTAGGGCTTAGGCTTTACACCACATATGACCTCTGAGACAACATTTAGTTTTAACTTGTGGGTTTTTGGCTTGATGACTTTTTGGGTAGAAACATTGTGCCATATAGCTGCTATGAACTGGCATGTATGTTGCTGGAGGTGGAATCAACAGCCCAAGAAGGGATGCATCTACTGGAGCAAAGCCTTTCATATTCTGCTCATGAGTTTCAGGGACGACTAAAGTTTGTTGTTTGCGAAGTTCTGAAACGCTATGGGTACCAGTCTTCTTCGTTCTCTTCTTCTGTCACAGGTACTGGATTGAACTTGAAAAGTGTCTCAGAGCAGTTCATCAAAGGCGCGGTCAATCTTATGAGATCAGAAACCAGCAAGTAAGAAGGTAATTGGTTGACATAATTTTCAAGACTCGGACTGATACCTGATGAAACCCATGTTGAGCCACATGATGATTTGGAGATCAGACTACTCACGTCTCATCCATAGAGCAGCTCACCCCCGAGCTATGGGAGACTATAGGAGCATCCCTTGGACATTGACAATGGCATCCATGCTACTAGAGCCCAATCCAGTCATAGAATTTCTTAGTTTAACATTGGTAGACCCGGAGGTCTAGTTGTCCACTAATAGCTAATTTCAACTCAAGAACAGAATATCAATTAATATTCGGCTTTATAAGCTAGTATCGAACCCTTCCCTAAGCTCGGTTCATAGACGTAACAAATAGCTCTATTGTTTTATGTTAAGCATCAAAAGTTGCAAGATCCATCAATGACACTTGCCCAATTGTTGTAAGTTTAGATATGTTTGACTTGTCCACTTCCTAGGAGTTACAAGATTAGTCTAAGACATTAATGATAAAAAATAAACATATTGATAAATGTATAGTAAGACAATAAATAAGTAATGCATTATAGAATGTTCTTGCTTTATGAGAAGTGCATTTTTTGCTTCAAGGTTTTGTAATTCTCTTACTTTTCTGAGAGAGTGGGTTTGTGATCACATTGTGCAACTAATGTTGACAATGGTTTGATTGGGTTTTGATGCAATGTTGCTATCACAAGATTATACTCTTCCATTGCTTCAACTTTTATGAATGTATGAATTGCATTGCCTATCATCAGCTCCTCATTGTCTAGAGCATATTGTTGACATGTCTTTGATCAGCCATATGTGCTACATGGGTCAAGCTTGAAAGATGAGAAAACTGAAGTAGGCCAATGTGGCCTTACATTAGCCATCAAAAAATGCGGATGCCCATATCTTCTTGGACAAGACTAAAGAATTGGATGAGTAAAATGATGCTCATATCTTCATGGAAAAGATTGAAAAATTGGATGAATAAGATGAATGATATTTGGATTCAGGCAAAAATGATCATATGAACAATCATAAAAAATGGGGGATTACCCATAAAAGTGTGACCCTGGAGAATTAAGGATGCAAACAACACTCATCAGATATCTAGTCAATGCTACTCCTGTTAAAGAGGTATAACTAAGAACATATATAATGTTCATGAAGAGTTACACGCTCTACAATCTAGCCATCAAATTAATGATAATCCAAGGGGATGAAATCATGATAGAAGATATAATATTCGACCCCAACTAGAAGGACAAAATATCTATGAAAGAAGCCCCAATATGAGTATGGGATCAACAAAAAGGAGAGCAAGACTTGGTTTGAACAGCCATACAAGGAAAACTCCAAAGTCTAGCTCAAGATAATATGCAAGGACATTAGGTAAAATTCCAAAGTGCAGACTTAGAGGGATAATTATATTCTAAATCAAGCGAGAAACAAAGACCACCTTTAGGATTATCTAGATAGAATGCATGAATTCTCTCAATGTCAAGTAGACATCCATGTGGGTTTCGATTGATGAGTCCCACAAAATCAAGAAAGCACTAGAAGTGTAGATTGGGATAAGTGGAAATGTGACATGGATGTAGAATCATTTAAGGTCTATATTTTAAATCACATGTATTGATACACAAGTGAAATGAAAGACTAGTAGCTAAGGGATATTCACAATATGAAAGAGTTTATTGTCAAGAAACATTTCCTCATGGCAAATATCACTTCCATGAGAGTTCTACAAGTAATTGCATCAAATGACTTAGATTTGCATCAAATGATGTGCATACCACATTTTCAAATGGCAAGATCAAAGGAAAAGTGTAGACCACTAGGGAAAAACCCCTAAGATGAGGATAGGAAAACACAAGAGAGACTGTGGAGCAAAACCACCCAACCAATCCTAGATCCCTCCTAGAGAATCCTCCTGGATCTAGCCCCCAAGCCATGCCATGTGATAGCAAGAGGAGGAGAGCTCAACCGACCTAGACCAAAGTCATCAACGGAATAATCACTACCTCAATATATAGAGAGTAGGATCCTATGCATGAGCACATGCAATCCCCATGCAGGTCAACTATAAATAGGTCATAGCTCTTCATGCATACCTCCTGCCTATATCAGTCACATGTACATGCAGTACTCCATAAGTCTCAATTAGAGTGTCTGGGTCCTCTCAAGGTTATTAGTCACCAACAAGCCTTGACGTGGAATAAAATCTAGGCGTGACCAATAATCTCGAACACTGGAGGGCCGGTCTACCATATTAGGACTATTCCATGTCCACCACTGAATATGGCCATAACAATCTTCCTCCCTTAAACAGGTTTTATCCTCAGAACGGGAAAAAGAAAACATGAGACTATTCCTTAAGCTTTCAAATCTTTCCCATGAATCATTATTCTTAGTCTGATCTTTCCATCTAAATAAGTACTCATAGATGCAACAATTTTAAAATTGCTTGGCTCTACTCAATGAACATGTAATTTCAATTACATAAAACACTGGGTGATTGACTTAATTTCAGATATCAAATCCAAAAACTAAAGAAATTTCATTTCAATATCTTGTAGAAAATACTGCTTCTTGGTACCAATATTCTTCGAATATCCAAATATTCTAAAATACCACAATTCAGTTATCTAAAATCTCTAGGATATCCATCAAGTCTCAAACAAATATAACTCAATTCAGAGTATTGTAGTTACTCTAATGAGTTAACAACCCCATTTCTAGCACCATATGCAAAAAAATCTGCAACTTTCTGTATCATAATAGATTTATTTGTCTCCAAAAAATCTAGAGAAATAGACTGAACTTTGTACACAAGCACTTATAGACTACAATCTGAAAGATAAGCAAATTCCTCACAAGTAAGCAATTACTTAAAGAAAATGTTTGTGAGATCCACACAATCTCAAGTATGTGCTGGAGTAAAGAAATTTAGAGTTCAACCAACAGATCTAAATCCTTGACTCACCCAATTGATCAAGAATTACTCATTATCTTAAGAATCATCACATTTTCTTATAATCTTCAAATGGCCTTCAAGTATCAATTTATGATTTGCAATCATAAACATTCATAATCTTATGATTCGTAAATCATAATCTACAGGATTCCAAAACCATACTTTGTCATTGAAAGATACTGGAGTATATGTACAACATACAACTCAGGAAAGATAAGAATCATTCTGAAATCTTTTCCACGAGGAGAATCACTGGATCAAGAATATTCTTCCAATCTGATCCTTGACCAGACTATGAGTTCCAAATTCTACAATCAACCAAGTAATTAAAGATCATAATAACGTTCATCTTTAACAATATAAACTTTATACAATCTCCTAGAACAACATCTAGAGATTACAAAGTTCTGCTGAATTCCAAAAATTCAGTTTACCATTCTTGGAACCATTAGGATCCGGTATCCAATTGACTCATAAATTATGTGTCTTACAAGCAATACACACAAAACAAACAGTTTCCGGTGAGTTCTCTTCACACTGTCCGTTTTACCAATTAACTTCCACAAGAGTTAATCAACTACTCAAGTTAATTTCTCATGATTTAGAAATCTTAAATGTCTAGGTGAAGAATTCAATTATACTAGTATAACATTACATTTAGATCCTTATCCAAATCATTTTTAAGCTAACAATAGATCTATCAAAACAGACCTGTTAACTCTACAAGTAATTGTTTCCACAATACTTGATCATATGTCTATGATCAACAACTAGGTTAAGTGCACCGAATAAACTTAGTTATATGTCCATATCTGGCAGATTCCTCCAAAATCCACATATGTTACTCACATATTTTCACTGAGAATCTTGTAACTCAGCTAAGATTCTATTTCTCTTGAGTAAATAACATATCTGGGAAATCTCTGAAGTGAATAGTTCCACATCAAGTTTTTCAACCATCAAACTTTTATCAACAAAATTCTTTCAATCAATCAACCTACTTCAGGTCTTAGTGCACAACTAAGATTAGGCTGACTTATACGAACATCTTTGGACAAAAGTTTCAGATTAAAGCTTTATTCCACTGATCCAATCCATAACTAAATGGTACTTGGTAACCAATCAGTGAACCCTAATTTAATCTTTACCACTACTTCCATATGCATGAATATCTCACAGCTCAAAACTCCCAAAATCACTCTAGTTCTAGATTATTCAAAACAATCACTAGAGACTTCCTCTATTCCACTGGATAGTTCTACCATTGCACACCAACTGGATTCCACAAAAGAAATCTATGCAACTGGTTGATCCCATAAAAGTCTTATTCCTATCAATTTCTTCTCCCCCTTTTGAAAGAAATTCCATAATTTCAATTAAAAACTCTCAGAAGACAACATATAAGATATCAAAGATTCGAAAAAGTCAGTAATGAGTATCAATACTATTACAAACCGAACTTTTTCCTCAAAATCATAAAATATCTTATCATGAGTGATAGAAACATTACTCTCAATAATCAACTATCAAATAGAGATAATCAATTGGGTTCAAGAAGTCTAAATTCCACTTAATCAACTGAAACATCAACTGATTCTGAGCTATATTCAAAACTGAAATGGTAGTATGAATTCATATAACTTTAACAGTCCTTCAGAACCTAGTTCTACACTGGAAGGAATAAATACACAAGAAGAAAATCCCAAAAGGCCTCTCATAACCTAAAAATTTTAGGTATTGTGCTTCTCCAGCCACCATCTACCCAGCAAGGGAGGCAGCCCGAGGCGGGAGAGAGAGAGAGAGAGAGAGAGAGAGAGAGAGAGAGAGAGAGAGAGAGAGAGAGAGAGAGAGAGAGAGAGAGAGAGAGAGAGAGAGAGAGAGAGAGAGAGAGAGAGAGAGAGAGAGAGAGAGAGAGAGAGAGAGAGGAGAGAGAGAGAGAGGGAGGGAGGGAGGGAGGGAGGGAGGGAGGGAGGGAGGGAGGGAGGGAGGGAGGGAGGAGGGAGGGAGGGAGGGGGAGAGAGAGAGAGAGAGAGAGAGAGAGAGAGAGAGAGAGAGAGAGAGAGAGAGAGAGAGAGAGAGAGAGAGAGAGAGAGAGAGAGAGAGAGAGAGAGAGAGAGAGAGAGAGAGAGAGAGAGAGAGAGAGAGAGAGAGAGATTTCTTCTTGCAGGTTAGGAGGCTGGATCGTAGGTTTGCTGCTCTCCTACGCCTATTCTCAGCACCCATTTATAACGCTTCATTCTCTTGGGTCTCCTCCACAAGGCTAGCTCAGTTGCCATCATTCATCCAAAATCTGAACAACGCAAGATGGTACCTCCATCGCTAACCCTGATTGCATTAGCCCCGACTACATGCAAAACCAATGGAATTAGGATACCTCAGAATGGAGATCCCATCAATGACCTGCAGCAAACTCACTCTTCTTACACTCAATCTCACATTCTTTTGCTAGATTTCATAGGTTGGATCAACATTATAAGTGCTAGATCCTAGGTTGAGATAGCAAGCAACATTTTCAACTTCATCTCTGTCATTACTAGAATTTCTTATAGAGAAAACGTCTTCATCTGGTTCACATTTCTTGGAGCATAGTGAGAGATTAACATCTTCCAATAATGCAATGTGGAAGATTAGAATGGAATCATTATTAATTATACAGGATGTAATGGACATTGTGAGTGGAGCTGAACATGCAGTACCTAATGAAGCTGCAGCATTCAATAAATGAACCAGAATTGCCCTTCATTTCATGAAAATGAATGTCACAAATGAAGTGTTAAGAGAGATCAGTACATGCACCACTGCCAAGGAGGCTTGGGACATTCTCAAAACAATCTATGAAATTAAGAATACTTCTAGATTACTGACACTTAGAAACCAAATATTTCTAAGTTATCAAAGAGTAGATGAGAGTGCTTCATCTTATGTAATGAGAGTAAAGGATCTTCATCAAGAGTTAGTTGGTATTGGAGATGCTCTTAAGAACAATGAACATGTTCAAGTAGTCCTTAATTGACTTAGAGATGAGTATGACAATATTGTGCAGACTTATGCTGTTAGGGAGGAACTTCCATCCTTGGAGACACTACAAGGTGTTCTCATTGCTGAAGAAAACAGACAAGAGAACAACATGCTGAAGATCAACAAACTTTAATTGAAAGATGATGGAGATGACAAAGCACTCTTCACCAAGGACAAGTCAAGAGACAAGGGCAAAGGTCAACAACACTTCAAGAAAGACAACGCCAAAGAAGGTGGTGAGGATCAATCCTCACAAGTTGCAACATCCAGTGGCAAGAAGAAGCTTTCTGTTGTGTCGTCGATGTAGCATAGGAGTCCGTCGCTGGAAGCGGCAACCTTGCCTTCACCTGCATAGCAAGAAGAGAGAGGGAGAGGAGAGAGAGGAGAAAGAGAGTGGAGAGAGGGAGAGAGAGAATGCCTAGGTTGAGAAAGGCTTTGGGGGCTCGAGCGCCTACCCAAAGCTATTCTATCCCAATGTAGAGAGAGAGAGAGAGAGAGAGAGAGAGAGAGAGAGAGAGAGAGAGAGAGAGAGAGAGAGAGAGAGAGAGAGAGAGAGAGAGAGAGAGAGAGAGAGAGAGAGAGAGAGAGAGAGAGAGAGAGAGAGAGAGAGAGAGAGAGAGAGATGGAGATGGAGAAACCAAGAGAGTTTTATTAGAATGAGAATGGAATATGATACAATACAAAGGAAATGACTCCCTCTTATAGATTTTAGAGGTCAGCCTCCTTAACTCTCATTGGCCACTTCATTGGGGCAAGGATTCTAATCCAAGCCTTTAAAACAAACACAACTTAAATCTATTGGTGCTAAGAAAGCACAAGGGCACTCACATAATTCATGTGAGTTTTAAGTTGGGCCCTTTTTAGCTTTTTTATTTCCAACTTGACTTAGGGCCTCTAATGTCATTTTAGAGTTTTAAGCCCCTAGTCTCTTATTCCTAGGAATTACAACTTGCTACTTGTGTTGGGTTGGGCTTACATGCGCAGGATGCCAGTGCCCTCGCACTTATTTCCCTAATTACTATGTACTGTGGCAGGGCCTACTAGGTAAGGCGTGGCCAACAGTATTTTAAGTGGTGGGACCCACTTGTTTATTACTGTGTAGGAAATACCCACAACAGGGTCCACGGCCCAAAGTAGTGCCGGTCCCTCAGCACTAGGTTGGAGCTATCGTGAAGGGGCGTTGTTTTCGGTTCTTTTATTGCTGGGACATGGCTGCTTCAGGAAAAGCGTGGATAGAATTCGCTTACGTAAAGTCTGAGGCTTTATTAGTGGATGATCAGCAAGGACTGGGACTTGCCAGATTTTCAATAATACCCATAAGGGTCTGGTGGCCATTCCGGATAACTATGTTCATCAACAATTGGGTAATTGAGGCATTCCATCAGAGTATCCCAAGATAAAACTGGATCCTCATAGATTGGCGCAACTGGTCCCAACATCATGGACTCCCCCAAATCATAATGTGGATATGACATGCTTGCTTGACTCTCATCTGTCTAGGTATTCATGGTATGCCATGACATGAAGACTTTCCTCAGCAGTCAATATCAAAGATTTAGGACAAGGCTTTGTCATTGTAGGTGCTGGTGCTTGCTGTACTGGAGGCCTATTTGGGCTTGGATTCCCTAGACTTGGCCTTTGAAGAATGGATATACCCGGATTTGGCGTTGGTTTGGGCTGTTGCATTATGGAACAATGAGACTTTGGTTGAATCTTGCTCGTTGAGGGACAATCATCAACTTTAGTCTTCCCTTGGTCATTGCAATTCCCCGTTGAAGGCTGCGTGATGGCACTTTTCCTTGGATCTTTTGCTGAATTGCCTTCAAGTTGCCCTGTTGACACTAGTACCCTTTGTACTTCATCACTAAGAATTCTTTGCAGTGATTGCGCCAAGAGACTTGGTAAAATCCGTTGGACTTCGTCGGATGCCAATTTTTTGACTTCCTCAGTTACCATTGGCGTGATGGATTCTACCATCTCTGTCTTCTATGATGGTTTTACTTGCTTTCCCGAGGGTATCTTTGCGTACTTTGGGACTTTTTGCCAGATTGTCTTCTTCATCACTCGCTTCATAGCCCGGTGGCACTAAGATTTTTCTTTTATAGTGCGTTCGTGGTGGAAGGGTCACCACAGGTGCATGTCGATCTACATAGGCCAAATGCCTCCTGGCTATTTGTGGATTTCTCATCGGGCAATCTCGGCATGGATGATTAACTCCACATTGTGAACATGAGGGATCAAATGTTAACGGATCCCCTTGGTGTGGACATTCAGCATGGTGGTGTTTTCCTCCGCATCCATAGTACCTAACTGAGTGCAGTATGTCATCACCTCTAAGTTGATAGGCATACGCCGGTAACAGATTTCCCTTACGATCTTCCACAAAATAGACTGGTAGACTGTTATGGTCCCCTATTGAATTCGGTGACATGCAAGAGGATATAACCAAAACCTCTACCTTGCCACTGTTTGTTGAAGAAACTCGTGATTTAGATGGATCAATCTGACATCCATCCTTCTGGTGAGCTCCTTGTTGGCTTGATTTTGCTTCTGACTGTTAAACCACTGGATCTTGTTGTCGACAAGCATGTTGCTCTGTATTTTGTCCTTTTAACAAGTGCGGATTCTTAATTGGACACCTGGTACTTGGATGATCTCCAAAGCAAAAGGTACATTCATCCTTTTCAAGAAACTTAATAGAGCGAGCATAAGCTTGCTGATAGCTTGAAGTGCAAGGTTCTTGGTCTTCTGCTGCACTTGATATGCTTGACCTTGCTGCACTTTGTTGCCTTGCATGGGGTTCCATTCTTGTTGGATCATCACTCGTTGTTGACCTTTGTTGCTCTGATTCCCCATCCGAATAGGGAAAATCCTTCTTCCCGAGTGAGATTTCCATCAAGGTAGCATCCTTACAAAGTTGTGCAAGTGACGCATAGGATGCTAACCCTTCCATACCCAGATCTGATCCTTTTGGGCAGTCCGGCATAGTATTTTGCCATGATGATCTGTTGGGGAATCGGGGGATCACAATCCTTCACTAGATGATAGATCTGATAGGTGTAGTCTCGGATTGTTTCAGCAGGGAACTTTTTTAATTTCGATAATCCTACAAGGGCGGTCTCCATAGTTCAGCGCTAGAATGTCGCAAAGTAGTTGGGTGGTGAATTGCTTCAAGGTTTGCTTCAAGGTGTTCCAACCTCTTTTTTTTCTTTTTATTTTGGTGAGAGATGGAAAAAAAAAGAAAAAAGAAAAAGAGAAGAGAATAGGTAAACGACGGATCAATATGGATGAGAATAGAGATAGAAATGGATATATCTAGCAGAGATGGAGATAGAAGATGGGACAGAAGAATGATGGATGGATAGTGGTTGATGTGGAGGAAACTGATCGGCTTGATCTGAGGTTCATTCACTTGATTCAGTCCAGGGATGTTGGATCTTGATGGATAATGTGACTGCAACCTAGATTTGACAAGATCTGATTAGTTTCAGTTGGCTAATAGTGTGATTTTAGCCCTTTTTCATGGTTTTTTTTTTTCGAGATTTCTTCGGACCTGAGTGAATCAAAAACTCAACCTTCCTACAGTAGCTGTATCTAGACCATTTCTAGACAATGTGAGTTCTGCAAGAGTTCTTGATGGACAGATTTGTCAGGATCTTGAAAAAACTCAGTTTTTTGGCACTTTTTGGAACTTTTTCTTAAATATTTGAGAATCTAACCATTGGATCTTCACAAAAATGTTACAATAGCCAGGTCTAGGTTAGATCTATCTATAAAACTTTTTAAGAAGGCTATTTCTTAGCACATCTCAAAAAATCATGGAAAAAGTGCAATTTTTTGGGGTTTTTTGGCAAAATTTTAAGATTTTCTACTAACAAACCCTCGTAGATTGGCATGCATTTGTATCTCAGTCAGATTCAGCTGCTCACCAAGGTGAGAGAGCTACTTCCCAAAGAAACCCAAAAAATCTTGAAAAAAGTGTATTTTTTTGGGGTTTTTTGCAAAATTTTAAGATTTTGGAAACAAACCCACATACTAGTATGCACTTATATCTAAGTCAGATTCAGCTGATCACCAAGCTGTGAGAGTTACTTCCCAAGGAAACTCAAAAAATCTTGAAAAAAGTGCATATTTTTGGGGTTCTTTTGCAAAATTTGAAGCGCAGACTAGTATGCCCTTGTATCTCAATTAGATTTAGCTGGTAACCAAGTTGCAAGAGTTACTTCCCAAGGAAACTCAAAAAATCTTGAAAAAAGTGCATTTTTTTTAGGTTTTTTTTGAAAAAATTTAAGATTTTCTGGGAACAAACCCTCTTATACTGGTATGCACTTGTATCTTAGTCAGATTCAGCTGCTCACTAAGCTTCAAGAGTTACTTCTCAAGGCAACTCAAAAAATCTTGAAAAAAGTGCATTTTTTTGGGGTTCTTTTGCAAAATTTTAAGATTTTCTGGGAAAAAAACCTTGCAGACTGGTATGCACTTGTATCTCAGTCAGATTTAGCTGCTGACCATGCTGCAAGAATTACTTCTCAAGGACACTCAAAAAATCTTGTAAAAAGTGCATTTTTTTGGGGTTTTCTGGAAAAATTTTAAGATTTTCTGGGAATAAACCCTCGCAGACTAGTATGAACTTGTATCTCAGTTAGATTCAGTTGCTCACCAAGCTGCAAGAGTTACTTTCCAAGGAAACTCAAAAAATCTTGAAAAAAGTGCATTTTTTTGTGATTTTTTCACAAAATTTTAATATTTTCTAAGAACAAACCCTTTCAGACTGGTATGAACTTGTATCTAAGTCAGATTCACCTGCTCATTAATCTGCAAGAGTTACTTCCCAAGGAAACTCAAAAAATCATTAAAAAAGTGCATTTTTTTGTGGTTTTTTGGCAAAATTTTAAGATTTTTTGGGAACAAACCCTTACAGACTGGTTTGCACCTGTATCTCAATTAGATTCACCTGCTCACCAAGCTACGAGAGTTAATTCCCAAGGAAACTCAAAGAATCTTGAAAAAAGTGCATTTTTTGGGGGTTTTTTGGCAAAATTTTAAGATTTTTTGGGAACAAACCCTCCCAGACTGGTATGCACTTGTATCTCAGTCAGATTCAGCTGCACACCAAGCTGCGAGAGTTACTTCCTAGGGAAACTCAAAATTTTGCTGTTTGAGAAGGTTCTAGGCCACTTTTTGCTCTTGGGAACCTTCACAGGGGCATTTTTTTTGGGATCTAACTCTCGCAGACTTCTCTGTGTCTTTGTCTCAATGAGATGAAACTTCATAGCTCTGCGAAGGTTAGTTTTGAGTTTTGAAAAAAAAAAATTCATTTTTAGAAAGGATTTTTGAATTTTTATGGGTTTTTCTCTGTTTTTTCAAAATCTATTGGGAAGTAACCTTCACAAGCTTCTATGCAGGTCTGGGACAGTACTTTGGAGCTGCTGCCAGTCATGCAAAGGGTAGTTCTTGCTAGTTTTTGAGAAATCAAAATCTGATGGGATTTTGGCTCTCTTTTTCCCTCCAAAAACAAATTTTGAGCTTTTTTTTTTTCTGATTTTTATGGATTTTATGGATTAACGAAGGGATTGGGTGCTTGGATCTGATCCTCTCACCCCACATCTCTCCCTACAGTGCAAACAAACAAAAAAATCATGAAAAAACGGCAAAAACTAACACTACTCACACTATTCTACCCTTAAAATTCGAATTTTTGGTGAAAATGAATGGTGAGAGAGAAGAAAAGAGGGAGGGAGATAGAGAGGAAGAGATTAAGAAAACTATGCAAGAGATTAAGAAAACTATGCGGCAAAACGAGTGTGTGGCGCTCCCTGGCAACGGTGCTACTATTGTGTCGTCGGTGTAGCATAGGGGTCCGTCGTTGGGAGCGGCAACCTCGCCTTCACCTGCATAACAAGAAGAGAGATGGAGAGGAGAGAGAGGAGAAAGAGAGTGGAGAGAGGGAGAGAGAGAATGCCTAGGTTGAGAAACGCTTTGGGGGCTCGAGCGCCTACCCAAAGCTATTCTATCCCAACGTAGGGGGAGAGAGAGAGAGGGAGAGAGAGAGAGAGAGAGAGAGAGAGAGAGAGAGAGAGAGAGAGAGAGAGAGAGAGAGAGAGAGAGAGAGAGAGAGAGAGAGAGAGAGAGAGAGAGAGAGAGAGAGAGAGAGAGAGAGAGAGAGATGGAGAAACCAAGAGAGTTTTATTAGAATGAGAATGGAAGATGATACAATACAAAGAAAATGGCTCCCTCTTATAGATTTTAGAGGTGAGCCTCCTTCACTCTCATTGGCCACTTCATCGGGGCAAGGATTCTACTCCAAGCCTTTAAAATAAACACAACTTAAATCTATTGGTGCTAAGAAAGCACAAGGGAACTCACATGATTCATGTGAGTTTTAAGTTGGACCCTTTTAGCTTTTTTATTTGCAACTTGACTTAGGACCTCTAATGTCATTTTAGAGTTTTAAGCCCCTAGTCTCTTATTCCTAGAAATTACAACTTGCTACTTGTGCTGGGTTGGGCTTACACACACAGGATGCCAGTGCCCTCGCACTTATTTTCCTACTTACAATGTATCGTGGCGGGGCCCACTAGGTAAGGCTTGGCCAACAGTATTTTAATGGTGGGACCCACTTGTTTATTACTGTGCAGGAAATACCCACAACACTTTCAAAGATCAAATGCTTTTTTTGTGGCAAGAAAGGCCACTATGCATCAAACTGTTTCAAGAAGAAGAACCAATCTAAGCAAGCTAACCTTACTAATGAGGAAGAGTGTTAGGGTGTTGAGAGTGAAGAGTGTAGAATTGAAGGAATAGGTAGTATTCCACTGCATGCATCATCATCAAAATCTTTTTGTTTGCATGATGTACTTTATGTACCTAGACTAACCAAAAATCTCATTAGTGTAGGACAGTTGTTTGATAGTGGATTGGATGTCAAGTTTCATGTTGACAAGTGTATAATCTCAAGAGAAAATGAAGTTATTGCTAGAGGATCTAGAATTGGAAAGTTGTATAAACTAGATTCTAGGGGGGGTGCTAACATTTTAGATAATGCTATATTCAATTGGATCTACAAACGTATAGTTTCACCAAAGTATGTAGAACGTGATGATATGCTGTTGAAAGTTTGGATCACATCATTCTTAGCATGCTAGTTATATCACTGGTATCATTGTATGTGACATGACTTGAATAAAAAAAATTGTTTTCTATTGATAAACCGTCAGTTGATACTACTCAATTCTTATGTGTTATTGATGGTTATTATGAAAAGAAAAATTGAGCAAGCATGTCGTTACTATTGCTAGATTAAAAACTGGGCCCTACCTCTTTGAAACACAAGAGTGGGCAGTCCACCAAATGTGGCCAAAGTACGCCACTCTGGTTAAGTCTCACTAGTCACACCCACTGTCGGAGATGTCTAGCGAAATACCTAGACCTGACAGATGGCGAAATACTACCGCTCATCAAACAGATCGGTACGTATAACTTGCACCCCACAGACACGGCGCATAGAATCAACAAGCGAGTCTTATATTGGCCCTAAAGAAAAGTATATTCATCAAATGAGGACCTATAAACTACACCCTAGTAATACAAAACCACCCTAAAGAGGATGGCACCAAACACATGGGATTAGGGACAGTCTCTAAGGGTAATGCGCTATTAAAAACCCACAAAAAACAAAAATGGACAGTTACATATGAGTAGAGCTGAGAATCAACTCCTACCGTCACTCGACGATGTTTGCCAAATGTATAGAAGAGGAATATTACAATACCACTTCTACACACCATAATTCCATCATAACCTATTTTTCGGTGATAGTTTGATTAGGGTTCAACATTGTGGAGAACATAGTTATCTAGAGGTATAGGAACTTGTGATTGACGGCTATTGGCACTTGACAGATGCCACTTCCACTTGATACACAAAAGTAACACAATCTCTTACACAAACCCCAATCTTTGAACCACCAGTACACTCATCTGCAGCATCTAACAATGATAGGAAAAATCTAGTGAATAATCCTAGAAGAGCATGGTTTCAACACCCTGAATTGGTTCTAGGAACTCCTAGTGAAAAACTTTCTAATGATTCTGTTACTAGCCCCCATATGCAAGTAAGGACGATCTAGGAACCAGAGTCTGTACCTAGAAACCAAGTGAAGATAGCAACCTCTCCCTGCAATCATACTTCTGGGAGCCTGGAACCTCTCATTGATTGGGGAGTACGGGGTGACTAGGACAACCCCCAGGGTTGGAAGCAGTAATTGACCCTAGTCATTCGCGTAAGGATAGTGTGGGCTCTTTCTCTCGCTAGGGCTTTCTGACGGGACCAATCCCTATCGAAAAAATCCCTAACAGTGCGCCATACCTCGGTGTCGCATTTGGTGCCCCTTGATGATATGGATAAGAAATCTGATAAGGACTCCTCTTATGTTGAACAATCTGAGGGTTAAATGGGCAAAAGGCCGTATCGTGAGATGTTACATTGCACAAATGGAAAAATCTCTAGGTCAGTCTCAGATTTTGCTTTAGGACTGGACACTCATTCGTTGTATGGTTTTGTGTGCATACTGAACACCATACATTTTTGCAGCCGGGATACTGTAGCTAGTTTTGTTTTGGTGGATTGGACGTTGTTGCTGCAACTCCTTGCAAGGCTTTCAGTTTTTTATCAAACTGTGCTGTAAGTTGCTCCATCTGTTGTCTGTATAATTTTTCCATTTGTTCCTACAATAGTTCTATGGATAAAGTGGGAGTATTTGATAATGATGACACTATCGAGGGAGTAGGAGTATGGGTGGTTGGATATTTGTCGTCTGATCTCTCATCACCTTCCTTGATGGCATCCTCCATAACTTCTTGTAGAGTAGCGTATTGCTCTCGTCGTTTCAGTTCTCTTCCGATGCTATGTGGTAACCCCGCAAGGAACCACACGATCACCACATGATGTGGAGTTAGGGCTACACTACACTTGGATCATAGATGTTTGACCCGCTCCCTATAGTCCCTGACCCTCTCTCTTTTTCCCATCTTGACCTTGATGAGCAGGAGAAACGGGTCTTCTAGGAACTTCCTTGGTTTAAAGCGTGTGATGAGAGCCATTTTAATCGCTTCCCAGGTGGATTTTTCTTCCTCTAACAAGTTGAAAAACCAATCTTTAGCCACAGCTACTAGTGACATGGGGAACAACATCAACTTCTCTGCAGGTGTCCATCGCTGTAAATTTCACAAGCTTGCTCGTAGATTTGTAGGAAGCGGATAGGCTTTGATGCTCCATTGTATTTTGGTATCTCCATCCGAGGTGCCCTCCGGACTGCTTGTTGTTTCTTCTAACAGACTTGCAAGCTTAATGGTCCAGGTATTTGGATCAACTCTCATGGCTCGATCCCGATTTTCCAATGTGATACGATCTGTATCCCAGTCATGGCGTACTTTGGCTAACTTTAGCCAGGGTCTTCCTAACAAAAGTCGGTAAGATGAGGTTGTTTTCGGAAGATCTAAGACTGTGAAGTTAATGACAAAGTGAAGATCAACGACCTTCACATGTACATTTTTGACAATTTCATGGGTTGACACAGCTCTGATTAACAAGTTTTATAGAAAAACCTGCAGGCTTTAAGGCACTCATTCCCCACTCTCGATATATGTGTGAAGACATGATGTTTACACCTGAACCACCGTCAACAACAATAGCTATTGAAGGGAGGTTCTTGTGTTGAACAGGTAGGGTAACATTACTTTTCTCATTTTCCCAAGTGGCACCAATGGCCATTACGAACTGGTCATCATCACTCTCTCCATTCATGAAGGGTCCTGTAGGTGTATTGTTATCTCCTAACCGAATGATTAAGGCTTGGCGTAGGGGTTTGGAATTCTTCAAAACATCGCCTAAGGGCAAGGTGACATGACTGGACAATAAAGTAGTTAAGGCTTCGGTCTCACTCCCTTCTGGTTCTAGGGAGGCGAAGGATTCTTCATCGAACTTAGGCTGGATAAGCCCTTCCTGGTTCATGGTTGAGATAGGAGCATTCACGACTTGGTCAGAGTGTACAGGCGAATCCATAGGTTCTATTGGCCGATTGAGATCACCAATAGAGGCCTTAGCTTGCTCCTCTTGTATCCACTTTTTTACCTTGATATAACGATCTTTTTCTTTTTGCGGGTTGGAATACTCTCCTGGTCCAGTGAATTTAGTGTAATGGCTTATAGTATGGGGTTGACTATGCTCCTCGTCCAAAATTCTCTCGACCATTGGAGACTCTTTTAAATGTTGGGCACGTGTCTGAACGTAGACAGGGGCTTCTGGTTTTGTGGATTTCGCTCTCCTATCATGTACAATAGTTGCTAGGTTGACAGGTGCGTCAACTTGCGGCTCTACTGGTTGAGATGGGCAATCTTTATAGCAATGGCCATGGCCACATTCCCTACAGATAGGTGTGTAGGTGCCTTTTTATGGGCACTCGGAGATGCAGTGGTTCTCTCCACATCCATAACATTGGATAGGTGCTCTGTCTCCGTAGAAACGTTGTTGCATGGCAAATAAGGGGTAAATAGAAGCTTTAGTTCCATCTAAGTAAAAATAGGAGAACCCTCGATCCTCAGGCATATACACATTCTCAAGGTTGAGCTCTAGTTGAGTTTGAGGATCATGACTTGTGGTAGCAAGGTTTGCTAGGATGATTTGATGGTTCATCTGAGGCCCAGGCCATCCATGTGAGCGATTCTACCATCAAACTTGTGAAAGGCTCTTTCCACCATAGGCTGGGAAGGCTGGTCCATATGAGGATATTGGTAATGATGACATTCTGACTAACGTGAATTTAGCTGTTCATTGTCATTGTCACTACTATAAGCACCACGGATTGTGTTGACTGATCTGGTAAACCTGTTGATCATCATAATCATCAAAATATTTTTCATTATGTTCCATATAGTTTCCATACACCTGTTCGTACTGATTGGATTTGCCATCGCTATGCTCATAATATTGATCTTCAAAATCATAGTTGGATTGATCATCATATTCAGAGTTGTTGTCATATATGTACTCAAAATCGAAATCCACATCCATCTTGAGAATTGAAGGACTTTTAAGTTACGATATACTAAGCTGAAGTTTATGTGCAATGGACTTTGATAAATAGTTGAAATGCTCTTTTCTCCACCCACTTAAAACTCAGAGTTGTACGATGAGTGAAATTGAAAAGGCAAAAACTTGTAGGTCATATAGAACTGAGCACTTTTGTTGTTTACAGTATTCAATTCCGAGCTCAGACGGAGACGATATGAGGATTTGAAAATATGTAATAAAATACAAAGATTTCAACTTAGAAAGAGGGTATTTGACAAGAGAAAAAAATTGACAAGTAATAATCACAAGTTTCAATAACTTAGCAATGTCGGGCTCGTCGCTCTGGTCATTTTTCATTTTTATTACGCTAGAATTTGAGCTCAAACAAGAAAGTTATGGGGTTAAGAACTAAAATAAACAACTTAGAATAGGGGTCTTTACAAAAGTTTACAAACTCGATTCTATAGAATTCGAAATCCATGAAATCTTTCTGCGCTTGTAAAAGAGAACTGTGGAAAATTACAAAGTTTACGGCAATTTTGTTTAGCGGCTGCTACATTCGGGTGATTTTGGGGTATCGTAAAAAAAATTCGAAGAAAACCTTAAAAAAAAAAAAACATGGGCACCTAATGGGGAGAGAGGGAGGTAGGATATTCCACAAAATATTCCTTGGCAAAATATATCGCGAGAGAGAGAGAGAGAGAGAGAGAGAGAGAGAGAGAGAGAGAGAGAGAGAGAGAGAGAGAGAGAGAGAGAGAGAGAGAGAGAGAGAGAGAGAGAGAGAGAGAGAGAGATGAGGCCAGGGAGCCTTGAGAGGGCGTGATTGGTTAGTTGAAAAATCAGGCGAATAGTTGCTCTCTCATCAGCCGAACCAAGTAGTAGCTCTCGCATCAGCCGAGCCCATGTTGAAAAATCAGCCGAGTAGTGGCTCTCGGATCAGCTGAGCCGAGCCGAGGGAGAGGAGGGTAGGTTCACAAATCAGCCAAATCGAGGGGATAGTTGAATCAGCCGAGCGAGGAGGCTGTGGCTGGCGCGAAGGCGTGTTTTTTTTTTTTAAGCAGAAAAGCCTTCAAAAAGAAGAATCGGAAATTTTTTTACAAAAGCAACTAAACTTCAAAGTTGAAGAATTGAAGTGATTCTCTCTCACTTGAAAAAAAAATCCAAAAAGAAAATTTCAAAATTCTGGCTAGTGTCACCCATCTCCACTAATTTGATCATAACTTCCTCAGTATTGATTCAAATCACAGAAATTCAGTATCTCTGAAAAGCTAACAATAAGCTCTATCAGGGAATAGGATCAAATCAATGCTTGAATGTGATTTGATAGGTCAAATTTATAACAAAACTGGTCTAAAAGTTTTGAAGAAGAAAAACTAATAAAACTAGAGCTAGAAATCAAGATTTGTCATAACTCTTTGGATACTAATCCAAATGACCTATCATATAGATTATATCAAAGCTAAGACAATTCTCTAAAATCTTATATAAGAAACTTGAACTAAAAAGTCAAATCAAATCTGAAAATTTCAAACCAAGTGAAAGGAAAATTCTAATCACCTATTTTGATAGCTTTTGGGAAATTTGTAATAACTTTTGCATCTCTTATCTAAATGGCTTGCAAATTGGTGAAAATGAAAGCTAAAAAAAGGCTCTACAAACCTGTGGAGTCAAATTACTAGTTTGGATGTCAAAAATTGATCTGTACAAACCTGAAAATTTTTAAATTTGAAATTAGCAAAAAGAAAGCTAAAAAACAATAAACTTATCAAATCTAATGGAATTCACATAGAATCATCATGCATTTAGGATCTATGTTATGATAAAAAGAAATGTGATGTGCAATATCTAAGCCAATAGGAATTACAATGGAAGTAAAGCTAAGAGCAAGAGAAATGCAAAGCATCCAAGATAGCATATCCATAGAAAGCTACAAACACAAGGACCTCCATAGAACATCAATAGAAATGAAAGAAAGAGTACAAAGCAATGTGAATGAACATGGATTCAGGTAGACAAGGCACATGAGACCTAGCAAATGGAAATTCTTATAGCTCACATTCACAAGGAAGAAGCAATAAGCTCTTACTTGCAAATGAGCCAAAAGATCCCAAATTTGATGTCTCTTGCTTAGTTATAGACAATGCTCTCACTTAACTAAGCATAACTAGCTTGAGGGATAGTTAGCCCTTGTTAAGTGTTATTTAGATTACATTGGGCCCTTATTGGCCTATTATCCTTATTGATTACTTTGAAGGGCCTAAAGAGGGAACCACCTTATTCTTAAGGCTAATAGCTCCTTTTGGGCCTACAAAGCTTACAATGGATATTCTAATGCGTTGATAAGCACTGATGTACTAGTAGTACATGACACTTGCTAATCTAGGTGATGTTGATAACATTCACAAAATTGAGGGTTTGTTGAAAATACCTAGTTTTTCTATGGTTCAAGATAAGTACTTTCAGAATTCGAGCAAGCACACGAGCTCTTTTAACCTCAACAACCCCAACTCAGTCATTTTCGATTTAGGGACAAAAAAGAAAAGGAAATTCAATGCTTAGAAAGAAAAAGAAGTGGAAGGAAGTAGCACGAAGAGTGATTTACCTATCAAAAGATTGAGCTTTTATCGGGATTGATTGCTTTGCATAAAGAAGAGGGTGTGGACAAAAGGGAAATAGTTACAAATGCTACGGGATGACTTCAGCTCAACACTAGTGAAAATAAAAAAAAGTTTTCTTACATTTATGTTACCGTAATCGAGTTTTTGAGACTATCCATGTGTGCTGTGTTATTGATGATATAGTATTCGGTTGGTCCTATCTACCCAGTATTAAAAATGTTTGGTATTTTCCTTATGAAGTTTTTTGCAATTTTGAGGTTGATAGCTTACCTTCTTGTGAATGCTCTAATATCAAACGTTTCAAAAACGTTATATTGGACAAATTTGGACATGTGCTTTCTACCGATTGTACTATTGTTAGCATCCCTCATTTACGTAAGGCATTAGATTAGGGCTTGAACCACATTTTGCTAAGGCAATCTAATATTAATGAAGTTGCTTCCGAATTGTATGATGGGTGGTTTAACCTATGAAGATTATACGTGTTTACAAACACTTGGGTAAAGATAGTAGTCAATAAGCATGCTTTGTATTGTAAGATTGATGCGCTTGAATTTTCAAAGAAATGTAAATGGTTACATGGTAAGAATACCCCTATGTCTAGAATAAAAGATGCTGATAATGAAGCACGATGGCTTACAAGACATCTGTATGTGAATGGTATAGATAAGGCACAACATAATCCATGTTTCTTTGTATCCGTTTTGTCAAGAAACTAGCCATTGACAAACTAAACAGACCCCGTTTTACTCCTTTCTCGAATAATACAAATAACCTGATTAAACTCTCTTTGCTATTTGTGAAAAACAAGATTAATTGTACACTACCAAAAATGTTTATTGGTAATGAGACACTATCCTACTTACTTTGCACCTATAGAGCTCATAAAGAATCTTTCAGATGGATTACCAATGCTCACAATTGCTGTTTTTCTAAACTTGATTTGTTCCTAACATGAGCTCTTAGTATGTTGCTTCCATTCTTGATGGAAGAAGCAGGCCTCAAGGCAAGAACATAAAAGAGTATCCTTAATGCGGAAACAACTTTATTCTGGCAATGTGACTATTCCATTGACTTCTGTTTGAACATGCCCAAAACCATCCGCTCTATGTGAGTGACTGATATATATAAATGCTATGAAAATATACCTTTCGATGTATCGGACGAACTTAAAACCATGATGAATAACTCGATTACATCAGCTTTTAGGCAGTCTAATCACGCTCAACTTAATTACATATGGATTCAAGGCTCGAACAACTTTGAATGGTAATGTCTAAAAAGCTATCCAATGAAGGGAACTCCATTGATATGGATATACTCTGCCTATGGAATATGTTTCTGATAGATAATTGAATTATTAGACTTGGTAATAGAGCTTGGCATCCAGACTCAAGGTATACCTATGGGGTTCTCTTGTTCGCCCATGTGGTGTACCTGGTACCTATCCTATTTTGAGATACAATGTATTAAACGACTTGTGATGCTTGGGTTAACGACTTACATGAATGATTTCTTACACTCTTTTAGATACATTGATGATATATGTTTCATTAACAATCCCGGAGTGGAACGTTTTTTGGATAAATCACAGGTTAGATCTTCAAATAATCCTTTTTGGATCTACCCCTTGGAATTTCATGAGATTAACCATGACAACAATGATAGTAAAAGTGTCAACTTCCTAAACATAACAACTACATTCAATTCTACTACATGCCTGGTACACCTTTCAAAGTATGACAAATGTAGGGATTTATCATTTCTCTGCTTTCAGTATCTATATCTTGCATCTAATAGACCAATGGTCAATTCATACAAGGTTATTGTTTCGCAAGTCATTGCTATACTGTAGTGTTATCACAAACAAGACACTTTTCTCAAAGGAGTTAAAACCATGGTTGACATCTTCCAGGAAAACGGATTTATGAGGGACAAATTGTGCCATATTATAAATGAGGTTTCTAGCATAAGAAACATTTCATGGCTTATCTTCCGATTTTCCCGATAATATTGACAGTCTTCTTGTGGGTGTTAGGGAAATTGAGAGCCTTAAGATACCACGTACATGAAATGGCTCACACATCCTCATCACCATATGGTTTTGAGGTTAGTGGTTATGAAGTATGTGTTGTATTCCAAAGGTCTCAAGTTCCACTCCCGCCCCTAACATACATCTCTTCATGCTACTTCTAAGTGATATTTGAGTAGATTATCTTGTAATAGTCAAGGGGCTATTTTGAAAATATATGAATCGATTAATATGAGCATATTCTCAAGGTTATTAGTTACAAAACTGGCCTTGACATAGAATTAAATCGAGTCATAACCAACAATTTCAAATACCGGAGGGCCGACCTACCATGTTAGGACTATTCCAAATCCTTAGCTGAATATGGTCGTAACAGAGAGAGAGAGAGAGAGAGAGAGAGAGAGAGAGAGAGAGAGAGAGAGAGAGAGAGAGAGAGAGAGAGAGAGAGAGAGAGAGAGAGAGAGAGAGAGAGAGAGAGAGAGAGAGAGAGAGAACACAAGAATTCAAAGATCCCAATGTAGGAGGTTGAAATTCTACCAGTAGATATAGCCTACAATAGCTTGTGCATGGTGACATGCAACCCCCATGTAGTTTGTTCTCACTCCACAATTAATTGATTACATGCATGCAACTGTCACATTCCATGTACAACTCCACATGTCACTCACTCTATGAGTGTTTGGGTCTTCACAAGGTTATTAACAAGCCTTTACTAGAATATCAACTCTAGAGATGATTTTTTTCTTTGGTATGCATGTCTGTCTTGTATGACGTTTGTGTAGTATTTGTTGGAAATTAAGCCCACAGTTTCTTCCTTGGTGAATGACTAATTTCTATTTCATGATTCTTCCTGCATGTTTATTGATCATTGATCTAGGGTCAGGTGAAACCAACTGTGGTTCTACGTCTACTCATCTGATACCTGCAGGAATCACAAGCTTAGACAACTAATTTATTTGAAGAACGCTTACAACGGGCTTCCGGCTGATCTCCAGCAAAGGGTAACCAATCTTGTTATAATTTCAAGTTCAGATGTTAAGCTCAATTATTTGAAGTCATTGAAGACTTGGCCATCTTCAAGGACTTCCACGAAATTAGAATTTAGGACAAGTCTGCAGAAATACATTACTTTCGCGATAGTCTGTGTGAAAAATGCAAAAATTATGCTTGATCAAGGCCAAAATCATGTATATAGGATGATTACACATGTGTGGAGCCTATTCCCACGTGTGAAAGTAGTGTACTTGTCATGTACCATGATCATATAGGTCGTACATGTGATTTAATTCAAGTTCTAGTGGCTAAAAAGACCAAAAACTAGTTTTCTAGACATATGACACATGGCATCAATCTATTAATTGCATGAGCCACATCTTAATAGACACAAAGATCTCTTGATAAGATGTGATCTAAGATAGATTTCTAGCTTTCAAAAAGCTTCTAATCTCGGCCCAATCAATCCTTTGAGGATTGTGACAAAGCATCCTTTGAGGACATCACACTCTTTAGGAAGCTACTAGGCTCCTTAATCTATTTGACAATCACTAGACCAGATTTGAGTTATAGTGTAAGCAAGTTAAGTCAATATATGCAAGGTCCCTTGATGCATCATTGGAAAAGTGCCAAGAGAGTGCTTGGATATGTCTCTTCTACTAGATTTTTTGGCATTCTCTATCAAGGAACTAACTTGTACTTGAGAGCATTTTCGGATTCAAACTTTGTAGGAGACAAGACGGATAGAAGATCCAAAAGTGCATTTGTCACTTTTCTTTGTGGAGGAGTGATATCTTGGCTTTCCAAAAAGCAAGATACAATTTATCTTTCCTCTTGTGAAGCCGAGTACAAGGCATTGACTTCAACAACCAAAGAACTCCTATCTATGGCTAAGAAAATTTTTGGTGGAGCTTCAAGTGCTAAAGGCCGAGGAGGTCCCTTGCATCTATTGTGACAATCAAGCTTCTCAACAAATTGCTACCAATCCAATCTTCCATGCTAGAACAAAGCATATTGAAATAGCTCATCACTTTGTGATGGAGAAGGTGCAATCCAAGGAGGTTCAACTTCATCATGTGCCATCATCCGAGTGCATAACTGATATCTTAACCAAACCTTTGGCTAAAGATTCATTTTTTAAGTTAAGAGATGCTCTTGGAGTTGTAGATAGATGTACATTAGACTTGCCAAGTTAGAAGTGAGGAGGAGTGTTAAAAATATCACTTCCAACTTGATGTACCTTGTAGATCTCAAGTTATTTGATCTTGATAGGATCTCACACGTGTGGAGTTTGTTACCACGTGTGAAAGAATGTACATAAGTAACTTTTATAAAGTTAGATTGATTTTAGATTGATCTACACTAGTGTGAAATTGACCTTTGAGTAGAATCTTGAAAATGTCAAATTGGTCAAACTTTGTGTAAATAGATTGGACTTCCATGTGAATGAGTTATTACTCACACATGTCAAGATACCATTCACACGTGTGGATAAGCTTCTAGAAGATAAGATAGGAGTATTCCATTAGATCCTAGCTTTTTGTTTTCAAGCCAAAGAGAATAGTCAACTTTGGGAAATGAGCACATATGCTCCCATTGGTGGATCTAGATGACTAGGCACTCTTCACACGTGTGAAGGCTTGCTGGACAGTACACAACTCGTGGATGTACTTGATCTATAAAGGGATCAACCAAATCAATAACAAGCTGATGTGACATTGGCAAATTCTAGTCTTTGTTGTGATTTTCACATTTGTCTTGAGTTTTTATGATTGGAATGCATTTGTAAGCTAATGTACCTTACGCTCTGTAAACAAGCCGTACTGGTATTGTCCTCCACACGTGTGAGGCCGCCCATCCATGTTTTTGATCATTTGATCCATTGCTCTTGCTTAAATTATAGTGTAAAGCATCTAGATCAAAATCTCTAACACCTAGAACTTGATAGATCTTTGGATTAAGCAACCAATAACTCTTAATGATTGATAGTACAATCATATTTGTCCTTTTTCTCTGAGATTTGACACTCAGTATGGGAAAAACAGCCTACTCCCCGCTAGAGAGAGAAAATCAACACATAAAAGTCGGGTAGAGAGAGAATGAGCCCAAAACACCAAAATCTCAATATTCACAATATGGCAAAACATGCCAAAGTTTTCTGACATCAAAGAGGCTCGAATTCCTATAGTGAATTTGCATGGAAAGTCCACTTAACTTAGTTAACTCAACTAACAGGGATCCACATGTATAATTGCATGCATGGATATTGCATGTACTACATGTCATCTCTCAAAATTGCCTAGACATGTATAGATCATGAAAACTACTTCGCATGTTGCATGCACTGATTGCATGTTGCTTGTATGCACACTGAATGACATTGCATGTAATCTAAACTTTTGCATGACATCAAGATTGAATCTACCTAACTCAAACTCGACCTATTCTAGAAGGTTATGTGCTCAATTCACATACCTTTATGTACAATAAAGTATACAATGGAAATAAGATAGACATGGCCCCAAAACTCGAGATAGGAAGATATAATTTCACTAATCTTCACAAAAATCTTCGCGACACTTTTTGACCTTCACGCTCAAAAGGATTAGGAAGATTATGCAAGTACCAAGAAGTACAAAAATCCCTGATCTGGATGACATCAGTGGAAGAGTGTTAGGACATGCCTAACCCACCTCTCTCGTAATCCGTGATTAGTTATAGATTGTTTAGTCTATCTAATCTGGTGTGCTACTCTGAATGTATAAGATACATACAGTAGGAGATAGATATACACAGAATACAAATGACATAATAGAAGTCCGCCTGCGAGAAAGAGAAATTTTGTAAGCAGGATTCACAGAGATCCAAGAAGTCCGCTAGTAAGTGAGACATTACTCTGGGAGAACACTGCTTTTATCACGCCAACGCATTGTGTGGGTCTGTCATACAACGCTCGAAATCAAGAGGATCAGTAGATGATACTGTAGCTATTACGCACATATCACTCTTATCTTTGTTTGATTTTGAATGAATTACTGTCTGCCATCACTTTGTATCTCATTCACTCATTTTATCGATTCCGCACACTGGTTTAGTTTTGTTGAATGATGTTTAATCTAAAATGTAGATCAGCAGTGTCTATCTACATTATGGAGGATTGTAGGAATGATACAGCCGGCAATGACCAGCAATCATATCTGAAATCTATCCGAATTATTTTATGTTTGCGATTAATTTGATTTCGCTTCAACAATGTCAATATTAGAGCTCGTTCGATTTTCGTTTCGCTTCGTTTCGTTTCATCCAGTTTCGTTTCGTTTTGTTTCAGAGCCTGATTGATATTTGCAATTTGCGTTCCACATTTTTTGCATCAGTGGTATCAAAGCCCACCTGTCATAGTCTGACATAGCCAGAAAGCTATCAGATATAGGAGGCTAAACACTCAAACAAAGAACCATCAACAAGTGAGAACACAATTCACAACAATGGCTTCAATAAACAACATATAATCCAAGATCTGTACAATCCTCGATTCATAAGGATCTAACTTTCTAGCATGGAAGATTAAGACCTCGCTGATATTAAAGGGAAAAGGATTATTCCCCTGGGTAGATGGCATCGAGGAGATGCCTACGACTACAAGAAAGGAGCTCACGAATGGAGGGAGAAGAATGACAAGGCAGTAGCCGTGTTATCTTCATCCATCGAGGATAGCCTAACTCTTGGCCTGGCTACAATCTCTAAAGCAAAGGAGATGTGGGATACATTACTCACAAGATTTCAGATGAAATCACGCAGTCAGATAATGCTGCTCGAAGATCAGCTGACAAACCTGTAGTGAGACGGTAAAGACCTCACTTCCTTTATTAGGAAGATGAAAGATCTATTTATTTCACTACACAATTCTGGAGTAGAATATGCAGTGTCAGCAGAGAAGCAACTTTCATATCTATTGAGAGCCTTACCAAGATCCTTCTAGACAACCAGAACGTTGCTAGCAAAAGATCCTACAATGACACTCGAAAAAGTTGTTGTCGAGATTCGAGAAGAAGTCGAAGCTGAGCACATTGATCACAAGGATGCTTCTGACCAAGCTCTCTACAACAACAAAGAGAAATCAAAGAAGCAGTTCAAGCCTAAGAGGGAGTCAGATCGAAGGCAGGATCGAGATTAGCAAGCAGTAGGAGCCAGCAAAGACAAGTGGAAGAACAAAGAAAGCTCAAAACAGTAGAGTGGAGACAAGAAGACATGTGTGAGATGCAAACGCGAAGGACATACTGTCGATTCGTGTTGGCTTAATCTGAAAATTGAGTGTATCCATTCACTGTCATAAGAAGGTTCATCAGTCATGAACTGCTGCCAGAACCCAAGAACAAATCAACTCAAAGCAGATAGGAGAACAACAATAGTTCATCCTATGTCGAGGAGCCAAAGAGCTCAAAGATGGGCGAAGAAAGATCGAATCATAGGAACTCGACCGCCTACATCTATGCAGATATGTGTGCAGAGTCAACACTTGACACACAAGAGGTAATCCTTGATTTAGGAGCTACCTCGCACTTCGTTACATCAAGACGGATCATGTCTGATTTCCAAATTGTAGATCCATCAAGATTTATCATTCTTGGAGATGGATCGAAACATCAAGTGATTGATATTGGTTCATTGTGGCTTGACACAAACGACAGAGACAGATGACTCGAAGATGTTCTGTTCATGCCTACATTGCAACAAGACTTGCTATCAGTGGCAGGAATAACTGATGCAAGGATGCATGTGATGTTCTCAGACGAAGCATGCAACGTTGTTGATGCAAGTACCAGTACGCTTATCACTCAAGGAAAAAAAAAGGCAACTTGTATCACTTGAAGGTACGCCTACCTACGGATCAAGTGCATCAGACTCAAGATGATTCGCCATATAGTCTATGGCGCAGGCCCTATGCCATATGAATTCAATGACACTATATCAAGCAAGCCATCATGGAGCAATCACAGGAGTGAGCATCTCGCATGCAACCAGTTTGATGACCTGTGATGCATGTCTGGAGGGTAAGATGTCACGTACTCCTTTTGTAAAAGACTCCTACAGAACTACAAAAATTCTAGAGCTTGTACATTCTAACATCTGTGGAACTTTCAATGTGATCGCAGTAGGAGGCTCAAAGTATTATATAACATTTATTGATGATTAACATGAAATAAGGTGAAGCAGATCAACACAGATCGGGGTAGAGAATACATCTCAAACCAATTCACTGATTTCTACAATGATCGTGGGATCATTCACAGAAGAACTGCATCTTACACACCATAGCGCAACGGTGTTGTAGATAGAAAGAACATGACTCTAATGGAAGCAGTAGCTACAGCTGCTTACATTCAGAACAGGACATAAACGTTTGGTGTTCCTCACACGACACCACACGAATTATGGTGGGGTAGGAAACCCAATTTGACTCACATCTGTATCTTTGGCTGTGTAGTTTATGCACATGTTCCTGATAAGCTTCAAAAAAAGCTTGATGAGAAAGCAAAACATAGATATCTTATAAGATATGACAATCATTCATCATATTACAGAGTCTATATGCCAGAGACAAACACAGTGAAGACAATCAGAGATGTCAAATTTGATCAGAGCAGAACTGTAAAAATTATAGCAAATAAGGATCCTAAAACACTTGAAGTGATGAGGGAAACAATAGATTATGATTTCATAAGATTAGCACAAGTTGAACCATCAAAATCCATCAAAAATTTATGCTTGAACCTCACTAAATGGCCCAAATCCTTGAAGAAGGCTTCACACGTGTGAAAGTATGGCCTCCCACAGTCTGAGTACTGTACACCAGACCTACATTCAATCCTATAATCATTAGTAATCACAAGTACTCAAACAATTATGAACATGGAGAGCAATTGCACCATTATGAGAGAAAAATCATGAGATTGCTTGATTGATTTTGGTGAGATATCATCACCTATATATACATGATCCATCACGGTTTTGGGCAGGTATGAGTAGCCCTAAACCTATCCCTAATGCTAATTTGGTGGATCTTTCATCCCTACCAAGTTAGGGTTGGAATCTTGGAGATCCCTCAACAATGCAAAAACTACCAAAAATAGCTCCTATTTTTTCTCCCTTGTATCTAAGCATAATTTGGACTCATTCCAAAGGTTCTAACACTTAGGTCTACTTGAGAACATCCTTATGAATGGAATCCTATGCTATTTGGCACGTGTTACAAGCCACATCATGACCATCTAACTATTTACAAGTCATATGACCAAAACTAGTCAAGCTAGAATTGTGAATTTTTAACACTCCTCCTCACTATCTAGCTTGGTTCAATCATTGCTTTACTAATCACTCCAAGTGATGATCTGAACTTCATAAAAGGTGTCTTTTGAAGTGGTTTAGTAAGTAGATCAGCTACACATTCATTGCTTGGAACATGCTCCAAAGCAATCTCCTTGGCTTGCACCATTTCTCTCACAAAGTGATGGCATATCTCAATGTGCTTAGACCTTGCATGGAAGATTGGGTTAGATGCAAGGTGTTGGGCTGATATATTGTCATTGTAGATGATTGGTGCCTCCTCTGAATCCATGATCTTTAGTTCCACCAATAATCTCTTGATCCAAAGTACCTCCTTTGTAGTGGTTGTCAAAGCTTTGTACTCGGCCTTGGTTGAAGATAGAGATATAGTTTCTTGCTTTTTTGAAAGCCATGAAACCACACCTTCTCCTATGAAAGTTGAATAGGCACTTGTTTATTTCCTATCCCTCTTGTCCCCTGCAAAATCTGAATCACTAAATGCATGAAGGTTAATCACATCTCTTCTATATAGAATCCCAAAATCCAATGTACCCGAGATGTATCTTAGAATCCTCTTAGCCTTTTTCCAATGGATATTCAATGGCTTTTGCATGGATTGGCTCAACCTACATACACTAAAGCTAAGATCTGGTCTAGTTATAGTGATCCACATTAAGGAACCTATAAGTTGCCTAAACAAAGTGATGTCCATGAAGGATATTTCATCATCTTCATTTGGCACTCTTACATCTTGCTCCATTGGTGTGTCAACACTTTTGCATACTTCCATCTTAAACTTCTTCAAAAGACTTTGAGCATAGTTTACTTGACTTATAAAGATAAAATCAGACCCTCTAAGTACTTCTATGCCTAAGATGAAGTGAAGACACCCTAGATCTACCATCTTGAACTCTAAGGATAGATCTATCTTGATTTTTTCAATACCATCAACACTATTTCCACTAATGATGATGTCATCTACATAAATGAGTAAAAGTACAATACCAACATCATCAAACTTAATGTAAAGAGTGGGATCATATTCACTTTGAGCAAAAGAAAGTGAAATAAGATAGCAATGTAGTCTTGAATTCCAAGATCTCGAGGCTTGCTTCAAGCCATAGATGCTTCTTTGGAGATGGCATACTTTGTTCTCCATTCCATGCTTGATGAACCCTTATGGCTGCTCCATATAGATATCCTATTCCAAAAAACCATTCAAGAAAGCATTAGAGACATCCATTTGACATAGAATCCATCCAAAATGTGATGCAAGTGCAATGATTAGCCTTATTGTGACCGTCTTGGCCACGGGTCAAAAGTTTCCTCATAGTCTATCCCTCTCTCTTGAGCATAACCTTTTGCAACTAATCTTGCTTTATGTTTGTTAACACTCCCATTTGCATTCAACTTAAGCTTGAAGACCCACTTGCATCCTATTACATTCCTTTGAGGTCTCTCAACAAGCAACTAGGTTTCATTCTCAATCAAGGCATCATACTCATCCAACATAGCTTTATAACATTCTTTGGAGTTCAATGCATCTTCAACATTAGATGGTTCTTCAAAACTAGATAAAGCATAAGAAGTGGATGAGATACCCTCAACTTGCTGTCCTTTGCCTTGATATGTGAGCCTTGATGGCTCCACTTTTGCCCTTGAAGATCTCTTTGGTGTGATAGGTGGGTTTGGTGCTTGCTCCTCCATGAGCTCCTCCTCAAAACCAAGATCTTGCTCCTCGGCCATCTTCTTCTTGATTGTTGGAGCACTTGAGCCTTCTTCAAGCATATGCATATGATGTTCATCAAAGATGACATCCCTTGAAACAACAAATTTGTTCAAGGATGGGAGATAGACTTTGTAGCCCTTGTGGAAGATGGATCCTCCTTGGTTCTTGTTTCCAATGGCACATGCAGATAACATATACACCCAAAAATTTTCAAGTGATTAAGATTGGGTTTCTTTCCATACAACATCTCATAAGGAGTTTTGCCTTCAATTGCTTTGCAAGACACCCTATTCATCAAGTAGTTTGCACATACAAGAGACTCGCCCCAAAAGGATTTGGGCAAACAAGCATCTAATCTTAAAGCCTTAGAACATTCACATAATGTTCTATTCCTTCTTTCAGCAACTCCATTTTGTTGAGGAGTGTAAGGACAAGAAGTCTCTTTCTTGACCCCTTCCTCCTCACAAAAGGCCTTGAACTCATTGGAGATGAATTCTCCACCATTGTCACTTCTAAGAATCTTGATGCTATGATTATGATGTTTTTCCACAAACAACTTGAACTTTACAAAAGTATCAAATACTTGAGACTTGAAGGAAAGTAAGAACACCCAACAATATCTTGAGTAGTCATCAATGAAGGTTAAAAACATGGATGAACCTCCATTAGATTTGGTGCTAGCAATGTGCACATCCGAGTGTATGAGTTCAAGAGGATGAGATGACTTTGTGATGGAGTTAGGAAACACCTTCTTATGTGCCTTGGATAAGGCACAAGCTTCACAAACCTTTTCTTCCTTCCCAATAGACCTTGGTAGGCCTAAAGCATACTCCTCCTTGATCATAGCGTCCATGGAACCCAAGTTGACATGTCCAAGTCTTTTGTGCCATAAAGTAAAGGTAGATATCTTGCTCTTCTCAGCCAACATGACAACATTAGTATCCACAAATGCATCCAACTTATAAAGTTTGCCAAGTCTAGTGCCCTTAGCCACTATCTTACCCTTCTTCTTGATGAAACATTCATTTGAAGCAAAGTCAACATTGAAACCATTGTCTACCATTTGGCCAACACTTAGTAGATTCTTTGTTATTGTAGGAATGTACAAAACACCTTCTATGTTGATCTTTTTGGAAGATCCTAAGCAAAGGGGAATGCTACCAACTCCTTCAATCTTACAAGCTTCATCATTTGCTGTATAGATAGACTTTATAGGTCCATCATAAGATAAGAGAGAAGAGAAAAACTCCCTTTTACTAGTCATGTGTGAACTAGCACCCGAGTCAATCCACCAAGGATCTTCTCCTTTGAAGCTTGTTGAAGACAATATGGACATCATGAGAGAGTCCTCATGTGAACTCTCCTCCTCCTCCTCTTTGCTCATGTTGGCTTGGCTTTGATCTTGCTTCCTCTTGAAGCATTCCGAGGCATAATGCGCCATCTTGCTACAATAGTAGCACTTCACCTTTGATTTGTCCTTCTTGACTTTGGTGGTTGATGGAGATGCCTTTGAGGGTCCTTCTTGATCCTCAAGCTTTGTAGACTTCTTTAATGTTGATACTTTGCCTTTTGACTTGCCTTTGCCTTTGGTGAAGAGAGCTTGGTCATCTCCACCTTGGATGGAAAGCCTATCCATCCTCTCTTGCATTTGGCTCCTTCTTGATTCCTCGGCCATGAGTGTGCCTTGGAGTTCTTCAAGTATGGGTAGCTTACCCATAATTGCATATCCCTGAACCAAATTTTCAAATTCAAATCTTAGTCCATTCAATATGAGTTGAACAAGCTCTTCATCCTTGATAGGATCACCTATAAAGGCTAGCTCTTTGTTCAATTCCTTTACTCTTAGGACAAAAGTATGTGCACTCTCTCCTTTCTTTTGATAGCTTCTATAGATTTGATTCTTTAAAGCTAACATTCTAGTTTGGTTCTTGGATTCATATACCTTTTGCAAAGTCTCCCAAGCATCTTGAGCTGAAGTGCAATCTCCTACCTCTCTTAAGAGTTCATTTGCAACATTCATTTTTATGCAATGTAGTGCGACATTGCACCTCTTGATGTATTTGGCTTTTTCTCGAGGATGAAAAGGTTCACCCTCCTTACCATTTACAATTTCCATCAGATCTTGCATGATCATGATGGATTCCATTCTAACTTTCCATATGGAATAGTTAGTTTTGTTGAGCCTTTCATTAGTATCCAAAAGATATGCATTTATAGATGCCATCTAGTCTCCTAATCAAGGACTTGACACAAATGAAGGTTACTTCTATTGATTTGATTGAAGGTCTACCTTATCCCACTTCTTAGGGACCTGAAAAGATCAGTAATAGACTTCCTATAAAGATCTAAGAATGATCTCTAACAAAATCAAATCATAGAATACTATAAACAATGCACTTGCTTGATTGAAGTAGACAATACTAGTAGAATTGCCCCTCTTTCTATAAAGAACATTAAAGCTTCCAAATGATCTGATCAAGAGTGAATTTCAGCAACCTAATATACTTCCAAAATCACTTGTGAAAGATCTAAATGGAACTTAATGAGGATGCAACACAATCTACTATCCAATCACAAGCAAAAAATGATCAAAATTGATAAAAAATTGATCTAATTTGGTGCATAAGTCAAGCAATGGTTGGACTGAACCTAAATCACTTTAGGAGGTGCCTACTACACCTTAGAACAGCCTTGAAGAGTCCCTAAAACTCTGATCTTCCCTCTCCTTGAATGCTAGAAATCCTCCTCTATGAAATCACCTCCAAAACTAGCTTAGAAATCAATGCTTGGAGCAACCAAAACTTGCTATCTTGGTAATGTGAATTGAATTCAACTTTGCCTCTGGTTTTAGACACCTAAACACCTGAAAATGAAGTCACACAACACCAATCTCCAATGTATTTGACTCACTTTGAGTTCTAGAATCAATAGTAGATGCTAAGATCCAATCTACACAAGATTAAGATCAAAAATTGTGATCAAATTGAATGAAAACCAAGGATTTAGCTCATTTCAGCCTTTAGGCTCTGATACCATGTAAAAATTACAGCAAATAAGGATCCTAAAACACTTGAAATGATGAGGGAAACAATAGATTATGATTTCATAAGATTAGCACAAGTTGAACCATCAAAATCCATAAAAAATCTATGCTTGAACCTCACTAAATGGCCCAAATCCTTGAAGAAGGCTTCACACGTGTGAAAGTATGGCCTCCCACAGTCTGAGTACTGTACACCAGACCTACATTCAATCCTATAATCATTAGTAATCACAAGTACTCAAACAATTATGAACATAGAGAGCAATTGCACCATTATGAGAGAAAAATCATGAGATTGCTTGATTGATTTTGGTGAGATATCATCACCTATATATACATGATCCATCACGATTTTGGGTAGGTATGAGTAGCCCTAAACCTATCCCTAATGCTAATTTTGGTGGATCTTTCATCCCTACCAAGTTAGGGTTGGAATCTTGGAGATCCCTCAACAATGCAAAAATTACCAAAAATAGCTCCTATTTTTTCTCCCTTGTATCTAAGCATAATTTGGACTCATTCCAAAGGTTCTAACAGTTAGGTCTACTTGAGAACATCCTTATGAATGGAATCCTATGCTATTTGGCACGTGTGACAAGCCACATCATGACCGTCTAACTATTTACAAGTCATATGACCAAAACTAGTCAAGCTAGAATTGTGAATTTTTAACAAGAACAATGTCCAATGATGATCCTGTCAGTTATGAAGTCCTTGGTAGACAATTCTATGATCTACCAACTGTGACAGAGGGAGTAGAGGATGAATACTTAGATGAAGATGTTCGAGCTGCACCTCATTCGAGTGACAAATCATACGAAGAAAGATTTGCAAGCCAGCCTACTACTACAATACTTGTAAACCGAAATGGCTTCGGACCTAGCAGAGCTAATAAAGACAAGAGCATTGTAGTTCCATAAGGATCTCCTAGAAGGTCGACAAGAGAACGAAGAGCACCAGCAAGATTTGTGCCAGGCAGCTCAACTTCTACATCAAAAGAGTTTTGTGGATTCAATGGAGAACCACAAACATTCGAGGAAGCGATTGAATGTCTAGAAAAGGACAAATGGATCCAAGCCATGAATGAGGAGATTGAATTTATGAGAAAAAATCAGGTATGGGCGTTGCAGCCATTACCAGATAAGCGAAAGACTGTAAAATGCAAGTGGGTATACAAGCTGAAGTATGAACCGAATCGAGATATTTCTAAGTATAAAGCAAGACTTGTAGCGAAAGGGTTTTCTCAGAGATATGGTATTGATTATGTTGAGACCTTCTCTCTTGTCGTGAAACATTCATCCCTACGTTCACTGTTTGCATATGTAGCTATTTATGATCTCAAGATTCACATCATGGACGAGAAGACAGCCTTCTTGCATGGCGAGCTAGATGAAGAAGTCTACATGGATCAACCTCCAGGCTACATTTCAAACTCACTTCCCACTTATGCATGCAGAATGCATAGGAGTATCTACGGTCTGAAGCAGTCAGCGCGACAATGGTATAAGAAGAAAGATCAAGCCCTCAAGTCTTTAGGATTCAAGCCACTAGTTGCTGATTCTAATGTTTATGTAAGAATAACAGATGAAAAGATCATCATTATAGTTGTGTATGTGGACGACACTTTGATATTCTGCAAAAGTGAAGAGCTTATTGTTGAGGTGAAGTATGACATCTCGAAATATTTTGAGATTGCAGACCTGGGAGAAGCCAGATGTTATCTTGGCTTACAGATTGACAGGGACTATGAGGGAGGTAAGTTGTACCTTCATCAGTCTAGATATACCCAGAAAATCCTAGAAGATTTTGGGATGCTGAGTTGTATGGGAGCAAGTACTCCCATGTTTGCAGGAACAATCCTGACGAATGAAGACTGTTCGAAGAATGAGGAAGAAAGAGAATTGATGCAGCTTACACCATATAGGAAGCTGATCAGATCGCTGATGTACCTTGCAGATAACACACGTCCTGACATTGCTTATGCCGTGTTCAGGATAAGCCAATTATGTGCAAATCCAGGATCAACTCATTGGAAGATTGCGAAACAAATTTTGCAATACCTCCAATTAATGAAGGATTTTGGTTTGTGTTATTCTCGTGATACAGGGTTCTAGATGCTTTCCTACAGTGATGCTAGTTGGGCATCTCTCAAGGACGACTACAAAAGTGTCTAAGGAGAATGCACCATCGCGTCAGGAGCAGCAATTTGTTGGGGGTATTCCCAACAAAGTGTAAATAAATAAATTTGACTAATAAAATGTGTTGCGAGGGCATGGCATCCTGCGTGTGTAAGCCCATGGCCCAATGAGCACGCAAGTTAAGTTGTAAATAAAATAATAGACTTGGGCCCTTTGTAATTAAAATAAAACTTGAGGCCCAAAGTCAATTTTAGACTTAGAGTTTACTTTTTAGAGTTGGGTCCAATTTTGGACTCACATGAATCTTGTGATTTTCAATGTACTTTTTGTGGACCCTTGGATCAAGTTGGGTCCAAGATGAATGGATAGGATCAATGTGAATATTAGCCAATAGGATTGAGGGGCAAGGGCCTTTCCCATTTTATAAAAAGGCACCATTTGTACACTATTTTCATGCTTAATAGAGAGAAGGAGACTCTATCATTTTGAGTGCTCAAGCATTCTCATTTTCTAATCACTCTCGCTTATGCTATTGTTGTGATTGCTAGTAATTTCCATTTCTTCCATGCTTTTTGTTTGTGATTAGTTAAGGTTTCTCCATAAGCAATGACATTGAGCATTTGAGCTAACCTCCATCTCATCTCTCTCTCTTTCTCTCTTCTCTTCTCTCTTTCTCTTCTTTTCTATCCTTTCCCTTCACCCAAAATCATGATGAATGTTAGTGTAGAGGAGTAGAGTTAAAGGAGGGTAGTGTTAGTGGACGTAGAGTTAGATGCAAAGTAGGAAACTAACTAAAATTAGCATCTATGCATAGTTAGGTACCTATCCAGTGATCTAACCCTTGTTGACAGGCGGGAGGGCTATACTACGCAGATCTTCGACTCTACACAATTCTCTTGGTCAACAAGAAGCAGACCATCGTGGCTCAATCATCCTACGAAGCAGAGTACGTTGCAGCAGCAAAGATGACTAATGAAATCATTTGGCTCAAGCAGTTCCTTGACGAACTGGGCGAAACAAGGAGTGAGCCTCTGATTTTGTAGATGGACAATACATCTGCAATACATCTGAAAAAGGATCCCGTGTTTCATTCAAGGATGAAACACATCGCAATCAAGTATCACTTGATAAGGGATCTCATCGGGAAAAAGATGATGAAGACTATCTTCATTGGAACAAAGGAGATGGTGGTTGACATTTTCACAAAGGCCTTAGACAAAGGTTTGTTCAAGAAATAGAGGAGCAGTCTTGGAGTCATCAACCTACCATGCTTTTGAGAGGAGTATGAAGAAACAAAACGTTTCTATTACCAAAGCTTTGCTAGCTTTCAGCCTCAGTCTAACGAAAAGACACTAAGCGAAAATGTTCGCGAACATCATGAAAAGACACGAAGCAAAAAATGTTCGCGAACACCCTAACAAAGAGGCACGCATGCGAAAAGTTCACGAAAGAAAATTTTCGTGATACAGCAGGAGAAAGTCAGACGACATGAAAGTCAAACGGCTCGAAGCGACACGAAAATCTTCGCGACACTTTTTGACCTTCACGTTCCAAAGGATCAGGAAGATCATGCAAGTACCAAGAAGTCCAAAAATCCTTGATCTGATATGATGAGGTCAGTGGAAGAGTGTTAGGACGTGCCTAACCCACCTCTGTTGTAATCCGTGATTAGTTAATAGATATACACAGAATACAAACTACAGAATAGAAGTCCGCCTGTGAGCGAGACAAGTTTTTTAAGCAGGATCCATAGAGATCCAAGGAGGCCGCTAGTAAGCGAGACATTACTCGTGGGAGAACACTGCTTCTCTCACGCCAACGCGTTGTGTGGGTCGGTCATACAGCACTCGAAATCAAGATGATCAATAGATGATACTATAGCTATTTCGCACATATCACTCTTATCTTTGTTTGATCTTGAATGAATTACTATCTGCCATCGCTTGTGTATCTCATTCACTCATTTTATCAATTTCGCACACTGGTTCAGTTTTGTTGAATGCTGTATTAATCTAGAACGTAGATCAGCAGTGTCTGTCTACATTCTGGAGGATTGTAGGAGTGATATAGCCGACAATGACCAACAATCATATCTGAAATCTATCCGAATTGTTTTTCGTTCACGATTAATTTGATTTCGTTGCAGCAATGTCAATATCAGAGCTCGTTCAAGTTTCGTTTCGCTTCACTTCGTTTCGTCTAGTTTCGTTTCGTTTTGTTTTTGTTTCAAAGCCTGATGGATATTTGCAATTTGCGTTCCACATTTTTTTGCATCACTCTCTTTGATGGGATTAACATTGGATCGAAAAATAGGCTTGGGTCAGAAAAATTTGATCCTGAATTTATCGATCTTCTGTACAACAATTCGAGCCTTCTTCCTTCCTTCCTTTTTTTTGTGGTTTTCAAGAATAGATATAAACAAAAATTTTCCAAGATGCTCATTACCTAATGAAATTGGGCTTGAGCATAGAATTCCAACAAGAACATGAGAAAATCTTCAGGTCAGCACAATCGAATGCAATGCTAAAATATGATCCTAAAGGAATTGGATAGATCATTTAATTTTTCATGATGTCGAAGAAGTAGACAAAAGAGGATATTGCGATTTGGCTATCAAAAAGCAATATGGTGTTTCATCAACCTCTTCTTCGGCCATCTTTTCTCTTTAATGGAAAAGCAAGTTGCAGACTAAAGCTGTCAAATAGATTTTATTCAAGCAGCCTCAAGTTGTAGATGAAAGCTATCAGATGGATTTTATTCAAACGGCCTTGGATCTACAACTATGGAGCAAGCTGCTGGACATGACATTTTCTTCGGGACTATATAAATGGAGCATTTTCATTTTTGAGGACAAAAATGTTTAAGTAGGGGGAGTGTAGGATTAAGGGTAATAGGTTTGGGGTTTATAGTTTTTGATTATGAGTTTAACGTAAGGGGCTTAGGGTAAGGGGTATCGAGTTCAAGGTAAGGATTAAGGGATTGAGGGTAAGGGGTTTAGAGTTTAGGGTATAAGGCCAAGGGCCTCTACATATTCGGATTCACCACATTCGCATTCACATCTAATCAATAATGCACCACATCTAAAGTATGATATAATTGCGAACTTGGCTACTTGCCAACTAGCCAGATCCATCAATCTAGTAGTTTTTATTTAAGGGTTTGATTATGTGTGTAGAGTTTATTATCCAATTCTCAAGCTCAAACGTAGTTCTAGATGGGGTAGATGAGAGAAAATTTAGGACATCTTGTGAGATTGTGCATTTATCTTACTTTGGTAAGAATATTGGATGTGCTAAGTATGTCATAAATAGGTTGCGAAGAGAGGCCTTAGTTGGCAAGATATTACATGTTTCATGTTTTGGAAAGAGATTGTGTTAGAATTTCGATGTCAAACTTTACTCTTCACTCTTCACTAGTTGGCTACTTTTTTACTCTTCACTCTTCACTCTTCACTAGTTGGCTACTTTTTCTAGACTAGATTGTACGTCAATAGCCAAATTCTCTCTCTCTCTCTCTCTCTCTCTCTCTCTCTCTCTCTCTCTCTCTCTCTCTCTCTCTCACACACACACACACACACACACACACACACACACACACACACACACACACACACACACACACACACACACACACACACACACACATCAAGGTTTCTTTTGCTAGCAATTTCTTTATGATGAATATATAGTGTTATTGCGTGGCTTTTCTTGAGCTGTGATGAATGATGTGCATTTGCTCTATTGTGATTGTCTAGATGGTATCACAATGCCTATGATCTTGAGTGCCTACTTATTGGATTTGGCTTGCCACGTGCTTCGTACTGAGGTGAGATAGTCACTCACAAGAAGTGAAAGAGAGAAAAACTAGTCAATTTGGAGAAAACTTGTTTTGAGTAGATTGTAGGAAATAGAGCACTATAGGAAGTGCATAATGAGCATTCTTCAGAGAGCTTGTTCAGAGGACAAAGTGGGTGAAACAAAGTTTTGTGACTTGAATTAGTGTGGAGGAAGCTATGCGCATTTGAAGCCTCAACTACAAGAGAGAGAGAAGTTTTTGGAAGAAGGTGTGTGTGCACAAATTAAGCAATCATGTTTTGTGTGAAAATTTCAAAATATGAAAACACTCATAGACTATGCATTTGCACCATGAAGAACCAAACACCCAAAACAATCAATCAATATATGTAAGAGTAGTAAAAGGATATATCCAATGATTTGACTGACAATGAGAATGTCAGAGGGTTTAATACATGACAACAATATTTGAAGAATATTCTATCTAATGACAAATCAATGAGGGTGCACAAAATTCTAATAATACTAAAAGTGTGCATAGAGATCATGAATAAAACTTGTGAATTGCCTATCTTCTATCTAATCTTTGTCATTGATTATATGTAAAGCCCCTATTCAAATTACTTGTTTATTGTTATTTACAAGATCATTTAATGCTTGATTAATGGTGAAAAATTCTTTTGATTATGTGTCTCTCAGTTTTTAACAATCGAATGTGAGAGAGACATGTAAAAGTATATACAAGCAAAGAATTAGGGCACAAGGCTTTAGGTCAGAGAATCAAGTCAAGTGGACCAGGTGTCACATGTGAATGCTTAGTCACCCAAGATTTGGCCAAGGTAATGACTAAGATTCATGTGTGTGAACCTTGAATTTGTCTTCACGAATGATGACAAATTGCCATAGAAGTCATTGAAGGCCTTGAAGTGCGTAGACTCTAAGAACAAACTTCAAGAATGGATAGATATTAAATCCAATGTTGTTGCAAGGTCAAATGTTGACCCAAGGTGAGAATCCATCTTAAGTTGGTTGTCTTGAGTTCAAACTCAAAATATTGAAGTCAGACTGAGTTAAGTTCAAGAGTTTGTGGGCACCTTGAGTTAACCTGGCATGTTCATCTTCAAGCTGACTCAAGATTGGACTCGAGGAAATGAATGCCCAATCTTGTGTTTACTCTATTCAAGATTGTTGAGTAAAAAGGCAGACTTTGAGAGACTAACACCTATTCAAGATTGTGTGTAGATCTGCAGGCCCAAAACTATTCAACATCCTTGTGCTTTTCTGAAGGTCAACCTTGTACCTTATTTAAGCTGTAGATCAATTCTACAAACCTATTATGCACATTGTGTTGTAGATTGTTTAAGATCATGTTCATTTCTATAGGGCTTGCCAAAATCACGATCAAATGTGTAGGTAGGACCTACTCGTGGCAAAACCAATAAAATTTTATAAGCTTGCCACAAAACGATTTGGGGTGGAATTAGAAATTCCAAAAGCAAGGAGGAGTGTGGGTTGTAATGTCGATAAGATGTGGGGGGGGCTATGCTAATGGATTACATGTTAATGTTAGTCGACTCCATTGGCATGCTTGTGTGCTAGTGGTGCACCTCACCTACAATAAACGAACTCTTTTATTCTCCAAAAATAATGATTCTTTGATCTAGCTACCTACAACTCCTTTTATCATGTGAGTTTGGATGATTTATAATTATAATTATTTTGTGTTTTCACATTGAAAGATAATAGATTGAACATTTTATTATTCTCCAAAAGGCCATAGGTCAAATATTGCATGGAACCAACCAAATATGTGTCTAAGGCCCATTACAGACTAGGGGCAATATAAAAAAATGGGTGGTTTCGCCTATTTCGTTATAGGCCAAACCACCCATTTCTTGTTGTTTGGCCTATAACGAAATAGGTGACTGATACAACTTGAGAAGCTTTGTTGTATGCATGGCATTCAAATGATTGAAAATTAAAAAATAAAAAATAAAATTGCATTTTAGAAAGTAAGAAAAACTCAATTTAATGCTAAAACTCACCTAAGAGTAACACCTCATATGTTAGCAAATCATCACAATAGTTTACCATTGTCGCGACAAAGCTAAAAAGGTTATCTCCCTTTTCAAACCAATCTAAGTCGCTAGTATGTAACACATGAGGTGCATTCCATCTTTGCCAAGTGAGAGAAACTTATGTATATTATTGGAACCTAGTGGACCAAAGGGTCAATTGCAATCATTGCACTCTTTGGTGGGGCTCTTCACATTGACCCAAGGTGGGAACTCCCAAGGATAAAATAAGCAAAAAGTTGCAGCCCCATGAGTTGTAGCCTTTCACTAGACTATGCATAGGCTTTAATTGCTAGGTGCCCATCCGAAGGTCCAGGTTAAGTGGAAGAGTGTTAGTGACACTCTTTGACTTAACTTGGACCTTCGGATGTGCACCTAAAACCTGTGCCTTTTTCATCCTCGGGCTGAGTTGTAATGGGTTGGAGAAATAAAGCCCCCCAAGATTGTGGCCACTCCAATATTAAGTAATTACGTCACCTAGAATGTATATTGGCTTGTCCAATATAGGGCCAAAAGATTTGAGGTCCTTCTTGATGTACTATTTGGTGCTTATTTTTGCTTGTAACTTATATGCACCTCATGAAGCATAACCTGCTTGTGCTTAGTTGGCATATCCCATAACAAAGAAATGGAACAACACAGTGGGTAAAAGCCACATCCCATAGTGAGCAACGTCACAAGAAACATAACAACAAAATATTGAAATGGTAGGGCTCTAGGCCGAGACATGCCTCATGGAACACTTGGCTTTGGGGGAGTTTTGCAGTGAGGGTAGGTTTAAGGTTGGAGAAAGACATGGTCGTGGGATTCTGACTACTTCTGCAAAAATAACTTGGGGCTTAGGCCTCCTAGGTGGGGGTTGGAGCTGGGGATGGGGTCCTTGAATCTTGCAGGCATTGCCCAGCTTTGGCCCCAAAGCTCAATCATAACCACACAAATTTTTTAGTTAATTTTCTACTCGTAGAGACTTGTCAAACGCTTTTGCCCCAGCTTGTGCGATTGACACGTGTTTCTTTATCTCATAAGTATGTTGCAGTTGTTACATCTTTTACATATACATTAAAATAATACTAATCTAATCAAAACGTGTGTATGAGAGTGTAACGCGCAGATAGTGCAGGCAAAAATCCAAAGAACATGCCAGCGGTGTGAAACCGCCCAAAAAAAACAAAGCTCCCTGCAGTAGGGTTTGTGGGGAGAGAGAGGAAGAGCAGACGGCATGGCTACAGACACCGGGGGCCTGCAGTAGGGTTTGTGAGAGGAAGAGCAGAGCGACATGGCTACAGACACCGGCCTGGAACTGCTTGTGGATCGTAAGTTTGCTTTCGTGTATGTGATTGATTTTGACGAAGCGGAGTCTAGGGTTTCATGCTTATGACACAAGCTAGGGTTTCGGGTTTTTTGTGGTGTTGTTACGCAGAGACGATTTCGGTGATCACCAACGATGGACGCAATATAGTGGTATGCTTCCTTTTGTGTTGCCAGCCATTGTATGTAGCAAAGTTGTGGTAACAAGCAATTTCTGGTTGAATTGCTAGGGCGTTTTGTTTTCGTACGGCTCTTACACTGATGCTCATGATCATACCTCCCATCCGTTCTGGAGTCCCGTACATAGCACGGAATAATTTCCGTACGGCATATTGTGAAACAGTTGGTTGAAAAAGAGCTATTTTAGAGTCTGTTATGTACATTCGGAACATTATACACGAATGCCACATGATTCCCGCATAAATCATAGCTTGAACCTTTTGTCGTTCACTTGTTTTTTTAAACGTATTCCATACGTATAAGATGATACTCTATAACAAAAATGATTGGACATGATTCTGTGATACAAGATTCAAGTAGCAGCACGAATTCGCAGAGTATTAATTACATGCATGTTCATTAGCTTTGGTGTCAACCAAGGAGATTGATATGCTATTTTTGAAGTTTTATCATTCTGGGCATTGACAATAGAGATAGAACACAAAGATAGTGCTGTTTATCTTTGTTGCACAGAACGCAAAATTAAATTTTCATAGCGCCTAGTGATACATTGGTTCCGCACAACGTACAATTTGGCTAAAAGATATTTTTTTTTCTCGTTTTGCACATATGGAACAAGCTCATATCGATCAAGGCTAGTTAGCTTTGGTGTCAACAAAGCTGATTGGCATGGCTATTTTTGAATTTTGATCATTTTAGGCACCAATACTGAAGATAGAACAAAAAGGTGATTGGCATGGCTGAGTCTGCCTTTCACCTTCAGAGAAGTGATAGGAACTCAGTACATTGGTCTTTGTACAAATGTCCGAAAGCTACTGTGGACGTTTGTTTGTGCATTTAATTGGCAACAACTCCTGGCTTTGGATGAAGTGATAATGTCTTTGTACGAAATCAATAGAAAAAACAACACAATTACACTGAAACTCAAGATAGCAAAAATCAAACGAAATCCTACATTGATACTCCAAGTAAGAACACTACAGATCAAGTTTCACATTCCTTTAACCAACATGTCTTTGACAAGACGATGTTGAATTTCAATATGCTTAATTTGTTTATGAAAGATTGGATTCCTTAACAATGCAATGCTTCCCTAGTTATTAGTGTGAAATTTGAATCAACATTGCTCCTTGGTCTTTACAAGACCTTCAGCTTCCAGCCTTTGCAAACAAATAGCTTTTGCAGTCCACTTTTGGGCCATTAAGTGATTCTCTATTGAACATCTCTATTTCTATATTATGTGAAATGAAATTACATGGAACCAATCGAACGACAACAGTTCTGAAGCATAAGCACCTGTCTCTGAGCTTCTTACAAAAACGTGAATCAACTCAATGTGCTTGCCAAAATATGAGTACATTATATAGTGCCAAGCGGAAAGTATGATATACTTGGTCAAGTTGTTCCTTCATGAATGGACGAATAGAGAACCATAGCAAACCATTCCATATTGAATATCTCTCTCTCTCTCTCTCTCTATTAGATCCACTACATGATGGTTTAACGTTCGTTAGAGACAACAAACTCCATGAGACCTTAAATTCGAAGGTTTTGAAGTTCTCTCTCTCTCTCTCTCTCTCAAACATGTAAAATGATAACAAACCATATCGAAACACATAAACCGTATAAGACGCGTGTGTAAAAATATGACTACATAATGCTGGGCTGCATGGGTAATGGAGTACAATGATGCTTGATAAACAATATGGAAATAGTACGTTGTATAGCTAAGACTTGTCATCTAACTCATAGTTTGAATCATCGGACTCTGTCACATTGCCAAACAAGGATTTTGCAGATAGTTTTGAGGGTGCCATGCGTCGTGGTGAGTATGTGCCTCTGCCTCTGCCTCCACCTTCACCTCCACCTCCACCTCCATCTCCACTTCTGCAGGAGAGTTGCGACCCCTCAAAATTGGGCTTGTGGGTAAAAGAACTAGAACATGTTTCAATATATAGAATGCATAGGCCAAAGAATGTAAACAAGTAAATTAGTTACTTCATTTGCAATACTTGAGCCAGGCCATATGTGCTCAGTGTACTCCACCCTTCCTCGATGGAGCTATGTGTCTCTTGGACGTATGGTATCACGCCACAAGGGGTGCAACATGAGGGGTTAGGAGTAGAGAGCAACACACTAAGCATAAAAGATAACAAAGAAAGTTGTACCTCACGGATCCATCAAAGTGTGCACATGTCATGGATTTGAAGATCAATGCAATGTGCAACACATGAGGTCCACATGATGCTGGAGTGCTCCCTTGTCAACATCTCTCCCATCTGCATGTAGTTCGTAGTGTTGTCTGTGACCTTGAACCATGTGCTCCGCCCCAATCTCATAGCCCTCATTCCCGCATCGACGTATCGTTGACGAGTGTCGGGCCATCCATCGCTCAATATCGAGCATCCATAGCTGTAAAAGAAACATCCATCAGACACATGCAAAAACTTTGAGCTCAACTCCTGTGTTATAGTCTTCTCCTGAGGCTCATGTGCAATGCCTCTCTCCTCCCATGGTGGCGGTGACAAAGGGCATGCTGCTCTCTTTGCCACCCACAATGTTCCAGGGTCTGTTGACTAGGCTTAGATTTGGATCTCCCCCCTCCCCCCGAAAAAAAAAAACAATCGATAATGATGAGGGGACGAGAAGGATTTGTTGTTGAAGTAGAAGGACGAGGGGCCACATTGTGAAGGTAGCTATAGGAACCCCCCTCTCCCATGGTGGGGGTGACTAGGCCTTGCACCTACCCCTAACCCCCCAACAGATGGCTCAATGTCTCAATGGCTCAATAAATGCATCGTCGGGGGGCTGTGTGTGTCTATCAGCCTCTCCACCTTTGCATCTAATATGCGGGAGCAAATAGATATGCCCCGTCCCCCACTTATTTGGCCTAGTGAGCCGTAATAAGTGGGCCCTAACCTTGTTGGAGGTAATGGTCATTTTGTTATGTTGTCTATATTACTAGGGCCCATGGTACAAGGTTAAGTTTAGTCAAGTTATTAAAAAGTTAGACAAGGGCCCTTGTCAAGTAACACTTACATGGACAAGTGTCATGGAAGTCTATATGCACAAAGACACTTGTCATCCTATGCACATGGAGAAATACACGTCACCCCTTGGACATTCACAAAGGCGCATGTCACCACTTGCACAACATGTCATAGGGGGAAGGGCCTACACCATGCATATTAACACATGTCCTCCATGTGTCATGATACCACAACAAAGAGAGAAAATAAAAGTGAGAGAGAGAGAGAGAGAGAGAGAGAGAGAGAGAGAGAGAGAGAGAGAGAGAGAGAGAGAGAGAGAGAGAGAGAGCGCGCTTTATTAACGTCTTTTCCATGCCAAAAGGCGTATAGGACGAACGAGTACATCAGAAAGAACAATGCCGTCAAACAACATAACTAAAACCAAACTAACTGAGAAGAGAATAATGTCCAGGATTATATGGTACGAAGACCATTTATAGATTCAACTGGCATCTCCTCAATGCTCTAACTCTCAAGCTAACTTTGAACAATCTCAGATATCTCATCAATAGCAACAGGTTTAATATCTACAAATCGAATGATACCATCCCTGTAGATCATCCGCTTTCCATTCGTTAGAGCCTCATGTTTGCAACTGGGATAGAAGGTGAAGGTCGGTATGAGCCCCTTTTCGGCGAGGCATCTCAGGCATTGTAGTAGGCGTGGAAAAATCCGCAGCTAAGCACTGAGTTCGCTGGGAGCAGCGATGGATAGTGTGCTGGAGGAAGAGCCAATGAGCCTACATGCGCTGGAAATGGGCAGTGATGCAATGAGGCCAGTGTTGGAAATGGGCAGCGATGCACTGAGGGAAACAGTGCGATGGAGCTAGAGGCACGGGCGCACCGTTGCGCTAGAGAGAGAGCACACCATTGCATAACATACTTTGAGAGAGAGAGAGAGAGAGAGAGAGAGAGAGAGAGAGAGAGAGAGAGAGAGAGAGAGAGAGAGAGAGAGAGAGAGAGAGAGAGAGAGCTTGCTTTGTATCTTTATGATTGATACTTGATCTACATGCATTTCGCATTAATTTTAGCATGCAATCCAATTTACGAAGTTAGTTCTATAGTATAGACATTGATAGATCTAGCATATAAATGCTACAATATGATTTTCAATAGATTATGGTAAGAGATCTAGTGAAGTCCCCACCACAATGCATGCATTTCCGTCTGTGGGCACTTGAACCTTGGTGCATAGCCACATCCGCCTTTATCATCTCAACCTCTGACCAAACGCCTCTACGAAGGACCTACATTGTGTCAACATGATATCGGACCTGCAAAAGAGGAGGCAAACAAGAAGGTGTTTAGTGCATTCCGTAAGTAGTAACAACATCTGCATATGCATTTTACAACATTGAATTGCTAACAACAAGCTTCACAACTGATGCAACACCACCACCCAGTAACAAAAGAAAACTGTTGTTTTGACAGTAGTTGAAGTCGAAAATATTGTCCTAGACCCTAAAGTCATTGGAATAGGCATCCCAGGCATTTTTTGTTAGAAAACTGACTTGGTCATACAAGTAACCGAAGACAAAGATTCCTATTGTGATGAAACAATAGCCAAACACGAGAGAGAACACAAGTGATAGAAACTCCAACTATGTCCCATTACAAATGAGCTAGGGCACACTACATACTTATAGATCTTGGTCTATGCCAAAAGCAAAAGCAATCTAAAAGCAATTGCCTAATTAATGTCTCTATATATGGTAAAAGCACCAGCACTTATCTATAGCAAAAGCTCGTGCTCCAAATCAAGCACTAGAATTTTGAACTTGTCTAACTGTAGTCTAACTTGACTTTTACTAAATATAGTTAAAGGCCCCTAGAATTAGCACGCAGGTATGGCCCAACAATCCTATTAATCCTAGATGACAACATGAGGGGTAACAATGTGAACATTAACTCTATCACTCCCCCTTAATGTTTACATTGTCAAGATTAGCACAAGTATGCATGTGTATCCTCCGTGACACCATGTAATGAAGATCCTCAATTCTGATGTAGAATCCATAATCAACTCTGATCTCAATGTCTTCATTACTAGATATAGATCTTCCTTTGAATGTCGATCCTCTTCATATGAACTTGCTTCATATGACTTCCCAATGTCTTGCTTTTGTCGTCATGTCCCTTTAGTGCATATGTGTGACCGCCATGAGCGCCATGAGTGCAACATACCACCCGATTCCTTGACTTCCTTTGGATCAAAGAACTTACAGACTCTCCTTGAATCAAATAATGTAGACATGATTAACCTTTGCCATAACTTTGAGAACTTTGCTTGAAGATTGACTCCCTTGGTCTTTTTTAACATCTCCAAGCTACCACAAATATGTAAGGATCGCAAGTGATATTAGTTCAGATAGACAAGAAAGTTTCTACCACATATCCAAGCTACTATGACTTGAATAGAAACCAAACCGATACAACGTAGAATGACAACCACACAACTTGCCACACTTGTCACTTGTACAATGAACTTATCATTATAAGAAACTGTGAATCAATGAAGCATCCTCTTGAATATCGATTTACTTATCTAGACCCTACTTATTTAGACCCATGGTTTATATTTCTCATGCAACTCCCTTCTAGAGCTTGCACCTATGTCGATTTCAACCTTGACAAAACCTTGTCCAATATTAGAACTTCTAAAGTTGACCTTCCTTCAATATGTTGGTTGGTAGCCGCTTCTGCAGCAACTCTTAGCATTAGTTGCTTAAAAACTTGCAAAAAAATCAGAAAAAAATTTAGGCTTTTGTTTCAAACGTTTGAAACTTTCTTTCAAACGTTTTAAACACGTTTCAAACGTGGACATTTGATACGTTTGAATCGTTTGAATGCAACCTTGCTGCAGCTTCAGCAACACCATGATCGCTGATTGTCTTCTCCTGCCATCTCCCTTGTCGTCTCTTATTTCACGTAGTTTTCCTTTTCGTATGAGTTAACCCTTCCACTTTGCCATGCAGCTGCATGAACCAACTTACATGTAGCTTCAACGACTTGTCAATGTTCTCCTAGTAGTAATGCTAATCTTGACTCCCGAGATCTCCTTCAGCAGGCATCAAGGTTCTAAACCTCAGTGATCTGCTACTACAAGACACAGCAATTGCTTCTCAGCAATCTACGCATGTACATATGTCCTTGCATGTAAACCAATTACTTCCAACAGTGATTGGCAATCTGCAGCGATCTACCAATACGTTCTGATCAGACAATTTTCTGATCTGATTTCTCAAGTAGCGACCTGTTTTTCTGCAACGATCTGAACTGAGTTTTCCAGCAGTGATCTGATCTGATTTTCCAGCAGCAATCTGTTTTCCAGCAGCGATCAGGCCTCCAGTAAACGGTTCTGATGCAGCGATCTGATACAGCCAGTGTTCCAGCTCAGCCAGGCAAAGATCAGGTCTGTTCCATCAGCAAGGAGATCTGTTAGGCACCATGCAGCGATCAGGTATATTTACCAATCAGCAATAAGGTTTCCAATAGACAACAGCGATCAGTTTCCTGCGATCTGATTCCAGCAATTCAGCTCAGCAATCAAACAGCAGCTATCTACAGGCAGCGAACAATAGGCAGAAAACAAGGTCTGTCAGCGATCTGTAGCAATGATCCAATCAGCAAACTCCATTCAGACCTGCAAACAGGCCAGCGATCAGATTTGAACTCTTCTCTGACGATCCAACCTTCTCCATGCTTTGCTGTCCTACAACAACCTAAGATTTGAGGCAGATTTCATAATCTCCTCTTGCAGCACAGCTCCTCCTTGTAGCGCTAAACCTTCTTCCACAAGACTGCCACTCTTGGAGATGAAGATAAAAAATTGAGAGCTGGCTAGCCACCTCCACACCTCAAAGATGGTCGAATCAATCTGCATGTGATGATTGACTTCGTTCGTTGAGTACCTCCTTGTTCTCTCGAGTATTGAACCATGCTCTAGTACCATGTTAGAAAACTGACTTGATCATACAAGTAACCCAAGATAAGATTCCTATTGTGATGAAACAATAGCCAAACACATGAGAGAGAACACAAGTGATAGCTCCAACTATGTCCCATTGCAAATGAGCTAGGGTGCACTACATACTTATAGACTTTGGTCTATACCAAAAGCAAAAGCAATCTAAAAGGAATTGCCTAAGTAATTAGTCTCTATATATGGTAAAAGCACCAACACCTATCTATAGCAAAAACTTGTGCTCCAAATCAAGCACTATTATCTTGAACTTGTCTAACTATAGTCTAACTTGACTTTCACTAAATATAGGTAAAGGCCCCTAGAATTAGCATGCAGGCATGGCCCAATAATCCTATTAATCCTAGATGACAACATTAGGGTTAACAATGCGAACATTAACTCTAACATTTTTGTGGGCACGAAGAAACACATTTGAGCTTCAAATTGCACCTCAATCAGATGCCTATGAGTCACAAATTGGGCCAAAAAACACATGGGATTAGGGCATGCCATTGAAAACTTCTTATACAGGCAATAACAGCCAAAACTAACAACACAAGAGTGTCTAGGGCATGAAGACAAATGATTTAGAAGTAAAAACCACTTGATTACATTGCCCACAGCGTAATCTATCAGCTTTGGAAAAATGAAACCAAAACTTACCTAAAATTGTTTTCTCTTCCACACCACTCCCTCGCTGTTGACATTGTCCAGATCAAGCCTAAAATGCGGGTCCATGATGCTCGTAATGCATAGAGCTTGCTACACCCCTTTCACACCTCTCTTTCTCCCAAATAAAAGAAAAGATTGTGAGGCCATGGCTGCCTGCTCGTGGCCTAAAAACAAAAATTTGAATTTTAGCGTTTTGGAACACGGATGCAAAGGATCGCGATCCGTTGCATCCATACATTATATCTTTCCCATGAGTCACGTAATATGAGGCTTAGATACTTTAGTCGAAGTCATAGTTGCAAAATACTGGTTGGAATGTAGCTTTGCTTCCACGCAATTGCACACTTTCAGAACATTTTCTGAATTCTTGTTTTGAAAGCAAAAATTGGTGGGGCCAAGGTTTACATTCTTCTCTTCTAGAAAAGGAGGTAGATAATTAGTTCGTGGTCCTTTTCAGGTGGTTTTATTGAGAATATGAACTTGATATTGAGCTTATATAACTAAAATCAGTGTTATGCATCAATAATTTTTTGTGATTCTACCCTGCTTAACATTAGAATAAGACGCTATATCCTTGCTCCAAATATCGGAGCCTATGTTGCATGCGTGTTTAAAATATCTACATGTCTTGATTTTCTTGTAAGAATGTGCAAGATGTATGGGTCTGCAGCGGCATGATTACGACTATCGCTTGACATATTTTTCATCAGAATTTATAGTTTTTCATTGAACCAAAATTTCTTGGTGTGCATTGTTTTTTCTCTTTACTATACTCATCTATGGTTTGTCTTCATAAATTTTGAGCTAGGTCAAAAAACTTTGTTGAGTGTACCACTTTTATGACAGGCAATTGTATGTGTTGCCTATTTTCTAGGGAGTTTTGAGGGGATTTGATCAAGCGACAAATGTCATTCTGGATGAATCTCATGAGAGGGTTTATTCCACCAAGGTATTGACTTCGACTGCATACAGTAACAACAATGTCATTTCAGATCGTTTATAGGCTTTGGTGGTAATAAAGTTTTATAGATCATTCCAGTATCATTGCTCCTTTCACAAACCTACTAGTAATAAGCTTTTTTGTGTTTTGACATAAGAGATTCTTGTAACTCTGTGATGCCTATGTCATGTTTCTTATCATGTGAAACGTCTTAGTATCTATTTTTATTCGCTATTGTTCTAAATTATAATTTCCTATGTCTTGATCTCCTTCCACTTTGTTTACAATTCAGAAAAAAGTTGTGGTTGCTTTTTTGCCCTTAACAGATTAGAGTTGAGTGAGGGCTCTGAAAAGGAAATTGACATTTGCAGAGACAAACTTGAGTCTTTTTTAGTGCCAATCATAACATTGTGTAGAAGGTGATCTTCACAATTGAAGCTGTCTTATGCCAGTTACAAGTCCTTGGGGTTTGGTTGCTTCAAGTTACAGCTAAATGCTTAGAAGTGTAATAGCATGCCAAAGGGATGTGAATTATGTGTTGGCAAACATTAGAAGTCTAGCTGCTTAGTGCTCTTCTTGTATTAAGCAGTTCTTTGGTTCGACTTATTATTACCTCCATTCATACAAGGATCATCATGCATATCAATTGCATTCTTATCTATCTACGTGTTTACAATGATACAATTATCAATTAAGTATTGCAGGACATAGTCTAGGATGTCTTATAAGACACTTATTATTGTTTCTTCACCCCATATTTGTTCCTACCCTTAGATTGCTTTCCAATCATAACAATAACAATATCTTTACTGTCCATTACACTTAGTTGTAGCATTATGCATGCTTCTTACCATTTGGTCATGAGCATCACATTCATGATCATCGGTTGTATCACTGCAATATTTACAATCATCCATTGCAATCTCAATATCTAGATTACCGTCTCTCTCAACATCTTCAATAGTATCCTTACTGTTCTCTAATGTATGTTCTTCATGTTTAGAAACATCATATAATCTGATTATTACCTTGACTTCCACAAAGTTGTGCATATAGTATTCTCTCTCTCTCTCTCTCTCTCTCTCTCTCTCTCTCTCTCTCTCTCTCTCTCTCTCTCTCTCTCTCTCTCTCTCTCTCCATGTTTAGAAACATCATATGGGTTGATTAGTACCTTGACTATCCACAGAGTTGTAAACCCAAAGATGAAGTTATTGACTTAAAACATATTTCATGGGGAGAGAAACTCGATAGGAATTCCAAGCTTTTAATAGATCTGAATTAGTGGTTTAAGATGAGATATACATAGAGTAAGGAACTGTTGATTCAAAGTATTGAATCTGGCAATTATCTTTATGCTGGCCCTCTATAATCAAGAAAGAGGAGTGGACCAGGCCCTGCTCCTTGCACAGACCCATAGGGAGCAGGACATGCCCTTTCTCCTCATCCATGCTGAGGCCTTACTCCTCATCCTTTAAAACGACCTGAAATTTTTTTAGGGGATCAATGGTCAAACCAGTGTTTGCCTCTCAGAAGTGCAGTAGATGAGGCACAAATCCCTTAAAAAAAATCAGGCAAAAGGGGGGCACCGAAGGCTTCGAAAATCTAAGGCCTTATCATGGAGTCAAAATTGGAATTCATGCCTATGAGGAATTCAATTCACTTTCTATTTAATGTAGTACACTAGGTCCAAATGAAACATATTGGGCTAGGACTTAAAACCCATATTTAAGCTAAGTTGAAGTGCCACATAAGATATAGTGACTTAATTAATCCTGATTATTGAACTTGCTTAAGCAAAAAAAGACATAATTAAGTTGGCCCTTATTTTAGGGTTAGTGTCCATGCTTTCAAGGACGGGACCTTAGCTCACCTACCTTTAAGGGTATGTGCCTTGAATATGTTTGGCTCTAGGCTATATAAGCATCTCAAGCCCACAGAGGGAAATTTCTGTGGAACAGCACTTCCAAGGGCATTGGGAGCTAAGGTGCAAGTTTGAGGGCTGATCTTGCTATCTTTTAGAGAGCACTTGTGGTATGGGACACATATCCTACTGGCATGCAATTAGGCTTAGAGGTGGAGGAGATTCCGTGCTCTAGGGTAGCTCTTGGACGGAGAACTAATTATTGGGTGAGGGTTTGCTAATGATCATCATCGAGTCCAAAAGCTAGAATCTTGGTGGCTTGCAGAGATGCCACACATGAACAAGGGAGCACAACAACTAGGTAAAATTTGGATCTTAGCCCATTTGGTTGCTTCAATATGTGCATGCACGAGTCAGAGATTCCAATCCTGGGAAGTTCACTTCTCTTTTGTTAGTCCTTGTTGCAACAAGGTACTAAAATATTCGTTCCTTTTGGAATGCCTTCTAGCTTTTAATGCTTGGAAGATATTTCTCAAGATTCAAGATCTAACCTAAGGTGAATATAGTTCCAAAGGGTGACTACATATGTATTAGACCAACAAGTTGTAATATGTGATGAAAAGCACTTATTTCTTAAAATAGAAAAACTAAGCTCCATTGTGGACTCAATATAGATGAAGTACTATGTATGGACAACAACAATACAGAATGTGCTTCAGTCGCTTAGTGAGGTTAAAAAGCCATTCTAGGTAGTTGTGCAAGTTCAGAACATTAACACGTATGTCTTTGTCTTAATATTGAGGACTCCTTTATAATATCCATACTCTAATACATGGCGGTGAAATACGAAAGCATGCCTTTTATAATTTGAATCTTGTTTGTGGGAAGATCATGATTTGGAAATTAATGCCACCAAACGTACTAGCTAGGAACTGATTGATCCAACGGAACATGTTATTGGAATAAGGTTGATATTTCGACATTGTGGACCTTGTTAGGAATTAATGTCTATTTGATATCCCTTAATGATGGTTTGGCCATGCCTGTGTGCTATTTTTAGGGGCCATTCTATTATAGTAAATTCATTTTTTAAGGCTTATGCATGTAGGTGGGTGCACTACAAATAGATTAGGATCTATTGAGTACTTAGTTCATTTTTGGTTCTTACCATATATAGGTAGTATTATTAGTAAATAGCTTTTGTTATTTTGCTATTTACTTTAGGCTCATTAGCTTTTATCAATCATTAGAGAAATTATATGAGAACCACCACAACAATTTCAATTCTATTATGCTAGAGCAATTGCTCAATTTTCCTATGATCTGAATTCTCTCTATGCTTGGTTTTGTGTGAGTGCTAGTAGGACTAGTATCTCCATCTAGAATTTGTATCACAAATTCTGACATGGTATCAGAGCAGGCTCTTTGGTGAGAGAGAGAGTTTGTATTTGCAGGTGTGCAATCAGATTGGAGGAGCTGAAGCTGCATGTGGAGTCAACATTGTTAGGAAAACAATGGGAATCTTCTAGGAGAAGATTGACGGAAAGTTATTGGCTGTTGACAGACTTGAATCAGAATTTTTCTGGTTGTTTTGCTAGTTTTCTGGTGCAGGTCACATCTGGAGCAGGCTTTACCTGAGGACGGCGGATCTGTTTCAGGTACTTCTGAGGGCGGCAGTAGCTGGGGCAGATACTTCTGAGGGCGGAAGGCATCTGAGGTGGGCGGACCTAGTGCAGGCCCGGACAAGCAGCATCTGAGGTAGGCAGACCTGGTGCAGGCCCGGACAGGCAGCATCTGAGGTAGGCAGACCTGGTGCAGGCCCGGACAGGCAGCATCTGAGGTAGGCAGACCTGGTGTAGGCGGTAACTGAGCAGGTGAAGGAGGATCTGAGGAAGGCAGACCTGGTGCAGGTTCAGACAGGTAGTACCAGGGTAGGTGATATCCAGGGAAGGCCGTTTCTGGACAGATCTGATTGTTAAACTAAAATCAGGTTGTTGGGAGTTGTTGTAGATCAGTACAATGGCAGGATTGAACGATGCTATGTTGCCGGAGTCTAGCAAGCTAGATGGAACGAACTACAACATATGGAAGTTCAAGATGCAAAATATTCTCCAAGATAGAGAATATTGGGAGATCGTCACAGGTGTCAAGATACCTCCTACCACTGACAGAGAGTTGCGGGAGTATAGTAGGTAGTGAAGAAGAATTTTACTTGACCATTTGTACCCCCTCATTTTCACAAAATTTGGCAAAAAAAATATTAAACAAGTTCTTCTAATGTTGCTCCCTTTCTATCAAGAAGTTTGATATAGTAGTATTTGTTAAATTTCACACGTGTGGGAGTCCCCAAAAGTGTGATTATGATCTCCTAAGATGTGGTGATTGCATAGATTGAAATCCAAGATCTATTTCACAAATCTAAGGCAAGAGCACATTGAAACATGCAAATATCATCTATGAAAGTACATTTACACGTGTGGGGACTTGTGGATGAAAAAAAGAAGTTACAGGGATATGTGGATGCTGATTGGGCTGGAGATGCGGAAGACCGAAGATCTACTACAGGTTATGTTTTTAATCTTGGTTCTGGTGCTATCTCTTGGAGTTCAAAGAAGCAGCATACTATTGCTTTATCATCTACAGAGGCAGAATATCTACAGAGCTGCTACAAGTGCAACATGTGAAGCAATATGGTTGCGAAGGATTCTACATGATCTACATATGGTACAAGATTCACCTACGGTACTTCAATGCGACAATCAGAGTTGTATTAGATTGGCGAAAAATCCAGTTTTTCACAGCAGGACAAAGCATATTGAAGTACAACAACACTTCATCAGAGCGAAAATTCAAAGTGATGAAGTGGAGTTTATCTATTGCCCTACGGAAGAACAAGTGGCAGATATCTTTACCAAAGGTCTTGGCAAAGAAAAATTTCAGAAGTTTAGAGAACTTCTAGGAGTAATAGATAACAAAGTAAACATTAAGGGGGAGTGTTAGGAATTAATGTTTATTTGATACCCCTTAATGATGGTTTGGCCATGCCTGCGTGCTATTTTTAGGCCGTTCTATTTATAGTAAATTCGGTTTTTAAGGCTTATGCATGTAGGTGGGTGCACTACAAATAGATTAGGATCTATTTAGTACTTAGAAGTTCATTTTTGGTTCTTACCCCATATAGGTAGTATTATTAGTAAATAGCTTTTGTTATTTTGCTATCTACTTTAGGCTCATTAGCTTTTATCAATCATTAGAGAAATTATATAAGAACCACCACAACAATTCCATTCAATTCTATTATGCTAGAGCAATTGCTCAATTTTCCTATGATCTGAATTCTCTCTATGCTTGGTTTTGTGTGAGTGCTAGTAGGACTAGTATCTCCATCTAGAATTTGTATTACAAATTCTGACAGACCTATGTGGTTCATGTGTTGTAAAAGCCTCATGAGAGGTTTTTTTGTCACTTATGATATGCTATGCCCATAGCATAGGCTTCTATTGATGTGATGTAGAAGGGTTATGCCAGTTATTGTTGTTGTTTAAGTATTTTCATTGGCAAGTTTCTTTTGGATAAGTGTGAGATGAATTATGCATCAGATTATCTTTTGAATCTAGTAAAGGTGTGTGTATTTATCTGGTAGCAAAATCCCAAAACCTAAACCCTAAAACTGTGATACAATAGAATTAATTGGAAGATGTGGCTTTTAAGGTTTACTGTGCAGGCCCTTTCACTCCAATAGGATTTGAGAAAAAGCAAAAGTGTGTTAATTGTTCATGGGTCTGATTGCTTTTTCTTTCTTTTGATTCCCTTTCTGCACAAAAGCATTAATTTTTCTATGTTGTATTGCAGAAAGTTGCTTTATGGGCATGCACTTTGAAAATTATTGTGTTTCCCATCTACTTTTGAGTGTTGAATGAATGTTTGTGTTTCTTGTTGTATAGGCTGGTGTTGAGCAGTTGGTCCTGGGGCTCTACATCATTAGGGGTGACAACATGTACGATTTGTTGTTTAAATTGCTTTTTTGCACTGTTTTTCCTTGATGCTAAAAAAAGCACCAGATCTATATACTAATGCCACTTGTATCAGCAGAGCAGTTGTTGGGGAACTGGACGAAGAACTTGACTCTAACCTTGATCTGACCTCACTAAGGGCACAACCCTTGAAACCTGTGCAGCACTAAATCTCAGCTCCAAAGGTATGTCTCTCGCCTTTCTTTTCACGCTGGTCTGTGATGTCTAATATCTGAGCTGCAACTTAGTCTGCTGTTGCTGACAACTGATTCCACATGCATGTGTCTTCCTAAAATTATGCAGATTGGACCCATATCATTTTTGGCAACATGTTATAGCAGTTTAAGTGGCAAAGAGGAAGATGGCAACATTGGTTTGCTTTTCCTTGTCGAATCTGGAGTATACACCTTGTACACAATGTAACTTTAGCTATATTTGTTGGTTCAGCTTAGTTCAAATGTACTTTCATCTTTTGCAGACAAGAATTCACATAACACATCTAAATAGCTCAAAGCAAAGTTTTTAGGGAGAAGATTTTGGATCAGGAAGATATTTTAAGGAGAAACCTAATTTTCAGCTTTTAGTAGCGAAAATCTAATTGTGTGTGAAATTCTCCAAGAACTTGTTTGAACAGAAAATATCATTTGTTACACAAAGTGTTATTCATTTGTCTTCTGATAAAACTTGTATAGTGCATGAACTTTTGGTGGGACTGCAGCATGTATTATGTGTCACCTTTTTACCGTTGGTCCTTGGCTACGAACGGTGTGCATTAGCTAGCTTAAAATTAGGTAGGGCATGCTGCACAATGTTGTTATACCATAGTTCTTTAGCATATCGAATGGATATTTGTGAAATGCCAAAAGATGTGCATTAGCTAGCTTAACGTTAGGCAGAACATGCTGCACAATGTTGTTTATATCACAGTTCCTTAGCATATGGAATGGATGATGCACAATACACCATTTTGTGTGAGTATTGTAAACTTTATTTTTGTTTTGCACTTATTCAGAACACTTTCTTCAAGGATCATATCCTTAACTGCGAAGAAGCAAAAATCTTGTTGTCAACATCAATATCAGTGCCTTGTAGGTTGTCAAAGGGCTTGGACGTTCTATGCATAGGTCATGGTTGACTTCATTGATATTCCCTATACTTGCCATGATCTACACCAAGTTATTGTTGCAAAACACAAGCTCTTTGAAACACCTTTAGTTATCTCCACCTTTAATTAAAATGTTTCCTGCCAAGTCACGGATATGTTGTGTAAACAAACCAAATCCTTAAACCTTATATAACATACGAGAACACTCAACAAGATTGCCAAAGTGAAAGTTGAAATTTAAATTGATAGTGGATACTTTTTAGTACTTGAAAACAAGAAATTACCCATGCAAGTCTTTGGAAAGGAGCAACAATACACCAAATTGTAGCTAGTATACCTATATTGTTAATAATTAAAAGACGTTAAATATGTGAAAACTTTAGCAACTTAATTTGCTAAAAATATGATCATTAGAGCTATAGAAACATCAAATAGAACATACTGAATAGTCTAGAAACTCCTATCACTTGTTTATGTCTGAAACTCATCGAACCCCATATCATGATATATTGTTGACACAAATATTGTTCTCCAAAGCTCTTGTATTCATTCTCCTTTTTAGCTCCACTTTTTTCAATTCTATGTTCTTAATGTTTGTTCCAATCTCTTATCTATAAAACAAGCCCATTTATTGTCTTTCCATTTTTGCAAGTATAAAGTGAGGTCTCAAGCATAAAAGGGGTGTTGAATGCGTAATGAAGTGGCGAAGCCATTTATGGCCACTCACCCACGAGCATCATTTGAGACACAAGCTAACGGAACATCCAAGCCATCCTCATCAAGAGTAAGATTACCTTGCTTGTCTCCTTGATCTCTCTTTTTCTCGTAGCACTCACTTGCAAAGTGTCTTTTGATGCACAATAGAAGCACTTGAGCTTTGGTCTATGTTTCTTTTTGCCATTCGAAGAAGCATCCACTTTGTCTTGCCCTTTAGACCACTTACTTTTGTTTTTGCCCTTGAATTTGTCCTTGATGAACATAGCCTCCTCTCCAATTTGAGATGTTGATGAAGATCCACCTCTTATTTGAAGCCTATATTCTTCATTGATCAAGATCTCTTGAGGATCAATCAAACTTGACAAAGTCTTTTGAATAGCAATACTTTGAACAATGTTAGCATGAGCATCCAACAATCCATTAATAATAACTTGAACAAGCTCTCCTTCCTTGATGCTCTCATCAATGCAAGCCAACTCATCATTTAATGCTTTCACTCTCAAAATAAAAGTATTTGGACTTTCTTCATTCTTTTGAAAACAAGAAAAGATTTGCCTTCTTAGAGTCAACACTCTGGAAGTAGACTTGGATTCATAAAGCTTCTTCAATGAATCCCAAGCATCTTTTGATGAAGTACTCTTATCAACTTCTTTGAGAAGCTCATTGGTAACATTCATCTTTATCATATGTAGAGCCTTCTTGGCCCTCTTGTCATACCTCACTTGATCTTGTTGTATTGATGGTCTCTCCTCCAAACCTACAACAATATTCAAAACATCTTTCATCTCAAGAAGTGATTCCATCCTCACTTTCCACAATGAATAGCTACTTGAGGTAAGTCTATCATTGGTTGATGTAGCCATGTAGCAATGACATGATCCTCTCTTTCAACCTGTTTCAATGCACAAAGCACTCCTTTGAACAACAACAAATGTTTTCAAAAGAAAATCACAAAGATATGAAACTTCTCAATTCTCTTCTAGCACTTATACCACACAAATCAACACATAGAATCATGAAATCTTGATCAATCTATGATCTATCCTCAATCTAATGACTCTTGCCACTTCCTAAAATTGAAACACACTAAAATGAAGTCCAGTAACCTCACTATATAGAGAACCAATCAAAATTAGGGTCTAGATAAAATCACAAAAAATTGATTATTTCAAAATCTACATGCAAATGCCAAAAACTTGATATGCAATCTATTAGCCACCACTTAGGCTTTTACTATGCTCTTAAAATCAGCCAAATCCAACAAAAAATGTGAGAAATTGGAATTGATCAAGATTATAACTCTATATAGGGTTTTGATCTACAAAAGATCCAATCTACATATGCAAGAAACTCGATTTTGGTGTAAAATCCAATCTAGCATGGTCTAGCATTGATATCTTCTCCAAATCAATAGATGTGATTGCTCCTTCATAACCTGAAACACAAGATCTGACACTATGTGAAAGATTTCAGATCATTAAGATCCAAAATATTCCCTTGAACTTTGGTTAGGGAAACAAGCAACTCACCAATCTTGCCAATGTAGAAAAATCAACATCCACACGAAGAATGAGATGCAAACTCTAATAGATCTTGATCATACATGAACCAAAACTTAAAATACTATTTCTGTCCATACAATAACAATACTCTACTGTATTTCACATGTGTGGATCTAAAAATAAAAATTAATGAGCATTCTACACATAGAATTGCAAGATTTCACAAGTATAGTGCACCAATGGATAGTAGAATCCAAGAGAACCATGTATAAGCATGAATGAGATAAGGGAGAGAGAATGTCTTCTCTTCCCACGAGTTACATCCTTTTATAACAGGTCCAAAACCTAAATTGCCACTTGGTTTCCCTCCAAAATGTAAACCCTACTATTTTTGTTGGAAATTAAGCCCACAGTTGCCTCCTTGGAATCATAACTTAGACAACCAATTTATTTGAAGGACGCCTACAATGGACTTTTGACTGATCTCCAGCAAAGGATAACCAATCTCATCATAATTTTAAGTTCAGATGTTAGTTTTAATAACTTGAAGTCATTGAAGACTTGGCCATCTTCAAGGACTTCCATAAAACTTACATTTGGAATAAATCTGCAGATTTACATTACTTTTTGAACAGTCTGCAGAAATACACTAAGTGTTTTCATTGGCTATCCTGATGAACATAGAGCTTATGATCCATCCACCAATGTAGTATTTGCCTCTAGAGATGTAATATCTCAAGAACATTCATACTATGATTTCAAAAAACCATCGATAAACGATGCTATGTCATTTCATCCTATTTTACGTAGCATGAGTTCTTCCAACATTGATGTTCTTTCTACAGAACCTACAATGGCAGTTATAGAAGCCGAGCAGCCGACAGTACTTGTCATCAGACCAGACCAAACTAGCTCGAGCAGATCTGGAGAAATTCAAGAAGAAGCATCATCGCATCCTAGTCAACAAAACGTCCGTAGATCCTCACAGACTCAGACAGTTTCTGAGAGGTATGCACCTCAATCATTCTGGACTTCATCAGAAGAACCAGAGAGCCTAGCAGAAGCAATTAACTCCAAGGATGATGTGAAGTGGCAAGAAGCTATGGAAAGCGAGTACAACTCACTTTTGACAAATTAGACCTGGACACTGGTCGACTTCCCTACTCACAAGAGAGTTATTGACAACAAGTGAATCTTCAAGAATAAGATCAACTCTGATGGTTCCATTGCCAAATGGAAAGCACGGTTGGTGGCTAAAGGATTCACTCAAGTCGAGGGAGTGGATTATCAAGAAATTTTTAGTCTTGTCGTCAAGATGGAGTCAATCAGGACTCTGATTGCGTTAGCAGTCTCAAAAGACCTCGAAATGCACCAAATGGATGTCAAGACAACATTCCTCAACGACAATGTCGAAGAGGAACTGTACACCTTTCAATCGTAAGGATTCGAAGTCAAAGGCCAAGAGCACAAAGTGTGCAAGCTGCACAAAGCAATCTACGGTCTGAAACAGGCCGCAAGAGCACGGTTCGATAGAATCAACTCTTATCACATTCAATTGGGATTTTCAAACAATTCAGTTGACTATAATGTTTATTCAAAGCATATAGGCACCAATTCAGTTCACATAGCTCTATATGTAGATGACGCATTTATTATGTCTAACGACACTTCTCTACTGCACACTACTAAGAGTGATCTGTCAAAGGAATTTGACATCACTGATTTAGGAACTGTCCATTCTTTGCTAGGAATTCACATTACTAGAAATAGGCTTCAAAAGAATATCTATCTTAGCCAGCAGACATATCTAAAAGGCATTTTAGAAAAATTTCATATGTCTGATTGCAAACCCATTGATACTCCAATGGATCCAGGTATAGTATTGACTAAACCTACTTGTGCTGATTCTGATAGTGAAGTACTTGACATAGCGAAGTAACCTTATCATTCACTAATAGGATCTCTAATGTATGCAATGTTGTGTACTAGACCAGATTTAGCATACACTGTTAGCACGTTAAGTCGATTCATATCTAATCCTAGGATCTCTCATTGGAAAGCATTAAAGAGAGTGATGAGATACATTCAGGGAAGTTTAGATCACATCTTATGTTATGATGGAAATGCTATCAACCCACTCGTCATGCGAGGCTATTCCGACTCAGATTGGGGAGGAATAGTCTCTACCAGAAAATCTACCTCCAAGTTCTGTTTCTATCTGGCAGGGGGACCGATTTCGTGGAACTCAAGGAAGTGGAAATGAGCTGCGCTTTCTTCGACAGAGGCAGAGTACATCGCAGCATGCTAAGGATCAGGTTATTACTTCACGACTTACATCACACTCAGTTCAATGCTACCACCATTCTGTGTGACAACTTGAGCTGCATTTCACTGTCACTGAATCCTAGATTTCATGGCAAATCCAAGCACATACAAATCCAGTATCATTTCATTCGGGAGAAAGTTTTCTCAGGGTAAGTGATCCTTCAATGCTGCTCCACAACAGAAATGGCCGCAAACATCTTCACCAAAGCGCTTCTCAAGATCAAGAACCAGAAGTTCTTCAACATGCTGAACCTGACGAAGATACCAAGGCACCAACCGTGACCTTAAGGGGGACTGTTGGAAATTAAGCCCATAGTTGCCTCCTTGGAATCATAACTTAGACAGCCAATTTATTTGAAGGATGCCTACAACGGACTTTCGACTGATCTCCAGAAAAGGGTAACCAATCCCATCATAATTTTAAGTTCAGATGTTATGTTTAGTAACTTGAAGTCATTGAAGGCTTGGCCATCTATCAAGGACTTCCACAAAACTTATATATGGAACAAGTCTGCAGATTTACATTACTTTTTGAACAGTTTGCAAAAATACACTAAGTGTCGCAGTTTGTATTTTTTGCACTTTCCGAGAACTGCGACACTTACCTTCGACTTCTTCCATTCAATTATTTTTGAAGAAGTCAACTTGTTCACAGTTCAACAGTTTAAGTTTTTCAACACCTTCACCTTTTTTGCATTTTTTTGAAAAATGCGAAGAGAGAAAAAATTCTAGAAGGTCCTCTATTTTTAAGGATTAAACTGCTAAAGACACGTTTGCCAACTTTTTAAGGGCACCTTCAACTTGTTTTAAGGGCACCTTCGGCTTTCCCGAAAAGAGCAAAAGAGTTGAACTGTTAAAGAGATCTTTGCCTTTTTAAGGGCACCTTCAACTTTCTAAGGGCACCTTAAAATCTGTTTAAAGGTAGCCTCGGCTTTTTTGCAGAAACCCCGAAAGGAGAGAAAAATGTCGTAACGTTATATGTTTTGAACAAGGAACATTCCCAGCCACTTCCCGTAATTTGCGAAGTGAGAGAAAACCACTTCACGTAAAATGCCAAGTGAGAAATTTTGCGACGTCCTCATCCACGTCAACGATCCTGATTTGTTGACCATATATATACTATGTATAGTTGTCACAAAAGCCATATACTTCCAAGTACAACAGCTTTCCTGATTAGGTGGCAAACATTCGATGTAATTAATAGACAGATGAAATCTATAAATAGATCATCCAAACACAGATTATTGGTTGCTCCGTCCATGAGACATATTATTTGAGCCTCCCAGTTACGCCATCAATTTTTGGTTGTAATTGTTATTTGTATTGTGCTTCAGTGTAATATAGCAGCATCAGCTTTTCTATCTCTGTATAATGTAGATGAATGCTTGTTGTGATTGAATGCACTCTATCGCTGTTTGATCGCGCTTGTTTACTCACTCTGATTATAACATGGACGTCTACAACTCAGTTTTGATCAGACGATGGCTGTCTTTGACGCCTGAGGAACTCGCAATATCATACTGCTTTTCCATTTATTTCAGAACCATACTCCACATTGAACCATTTCTAATCTCTTCGGTGGATTGTACTTTCATTTTTTAGAGTATGAATAAATTTTTAAGATCCTTTTGGGCAATTAGAACACTTAAAGCTGTGATTACATTTAGCATAAGCTGTCTATTAGACTGTTTTTGCATCTAGCAGCTGATTAGAATGAGATAGCTGTTCCGCAATATTCCTGCTCTCTTCTCTGTTCGCGTTCTTCCATCTCCATTGCCCCCATCAATTTTTAGGACTAGATTCAATGTACCCTACATTCAAATTTGAATCTACTCAAACTCGACCTCTACATTTTCCACACTTTCAAAAAGTGTTTATTTAAGATACTTTTAGACTAACATAACTTTGAAAAGTCAACATCTAAGTCTAATATGAAAATTTGGCCTTAATTGCCAAATATAAAAATGTAGCAAATATGACTAATGTTACAACCAGAATGGAGGCATAACTTGGATGCTAGGTATTTGTCGCTCTGTTGGCGGAGCATCACGAAGAATGTGTGATGAAGATGTATTTATACACTGCATCCTTTTAGTCAATTACAATAGATGTTTAACTTTCAACTATGTAATTCGTTGTACTTGAGAAGTATTTGAACTATAACGGCAGCTGTACAATGTGTACTTAGGTCAAACAACTCAAAGTTGGAATACACAAGTTTGTCGTGGACCTCAGTCGAATATCTTCAGAATAGAATCTGGTCACACACTTCGCATTTTTCGGCTTTCGAAAAAATGCGAAAAAGCCGACAATGAACGTACTTTGCTAAGTCGAGTACTTCACTTTTGGTGTTCGCACAAGAAGGTTTAGTCAATACCATACTTGGATCCATTGGTGTATCAATCGGTTTGCAATCAGAGATGTGAAACTTTTCTAGAACATTCTCTAGGTATTTCTGCTGGCTAAGATTATAGATCTTCTTTTGCGATCTATTTCTAGTAATGTGAATTTCTCATAAAGAATGAACAGCGCCTAGATCAATCATGTCAAATTCCTTTGACAAATCACTCTTAGTAGTGTGCAGTAAGACTGTGTCGTTAGACAAAATAAATGCATAATCTACATAAAGAGCTACATGAACTGAATTGACACCTATATGCTTGGAATAAACATTACAGTCAACTGAGTTGTTTGCAAAACCCAATTGAATAAGATAAGCATTTATTCTTTTGAACCAAGCCCTTGTGGCATGTTTCAAACGATAGATTGCTTTGTAAAGCTTGCACACTTTGTGCTCTTGGCTTTTGAATTCGAATCCTTTTGGTTGGAATGTATATAGCTCCTCTTCGTAGCCATTGAGAAACGTTGTCTTGACATCCATTTGATGCATCTCGAGGTCTTCTGCGCCTGCTAAAGCAATCAGAGTCCTGATTGACTACATTTTGACAACGAGATTGAAAATTTCTTGATAGTCCACTCCTTGGACTTGAGTGAATCCTTTAGCCACCAACTGTGCTTTCCATTTTGTGATAGAACCATCAAAGTTGATCGTCTTCTTCAAGATCCACTTGTTGTCGATAACTCTCTTGTGAGTGGGGAAGTCGACCAGTGTCTAGGTCTGGTTCGTCAAAAGTGAGTTGTACTTGCTTTTCATAGCTTCCTGCCACTTCACAACATCCTTAGAGTTGATTGCTTCTACTAGGGTCTCTGGTTCTTCTGATGAAGTCCAGAAAGATTGAGGTGTATACCTCTCAAAAACTGTTCGAATCCTTGAGGATATCCGAACAATTGGTTCACCATATTTCGATGGTGCTTCTTCTTGAATTTGTCCAAATCTGCTCGAGCTAGTTTGGTATGGTCTGATGATAGGTACTATCGGCTGCTCGGCTTTTGTAGTTGTAGTTGCAGGTGAAACATCATCATTGGAAGATTCTATGCTGTGTAAAATAGGATGAAATGACACAACATCAGGTATCGATGGTTGTTTGAAATCATAGAATGTATCTTCTTTGAAGATTACATCCCTAGAAACAAATGATACACTGGTGGATGGATCATAAACTTTATAACCTTTATGTTCATCAAGATAGCTAATGAAGATACATTTATTTGTCCTATAGTCCAGCTTCTTCCTAAGCTGTTTAGGAACATGAACAAAACATATACAACCAAAGATTTTTAAATGGCTGACACTAGGCTTGTGTCCATGCAATAATTCATGAGGAGTTTTGTTGTTGACAACTTTGATGTTGGATCTGTTCTGTACAGAACAGGCTGTGGCAGTAGCTTCTGTCCAAAAGTTCGCAGGTAGGTGCGATTGGTGTAGCATTGATCTGGCTGAGTTAAGAAGCGTTCGATTCTTTCTTTTTGCAATTCCATTTTACTGAGGCAGATAGGAAGTTGTAAACTTTATTTGAATGTCATGTTCAACTAGGTAGTTGGACATCTCATTAGAGAGGTATTTGCCGCCACCATCAGTTCGGAGTGCTCTCACCTTATAAGACGTTTGGGTCTCAACCATCGTCTTGAATTTCTTAAAGCATTCAAAGGCTTTAATTTATGTTTTATGAACATGACTGTAGACCATCTAGAATAATCATCTATGAAGGTGATAAAATAAAGTGCATCTCCTAAGGATGGAGTTGACATTGGACCACAAAGATCGCTATGTACAAGATCTCATACATGCTTTGTCTTGACGGAATGTGTTCTGGGAAATTTGCTTCTAGAGTGTTTGCAAGATTTTCATCGGCTATTCCCCAAATCACAAGGCATACAAGCTCTACAATTTGGATACTGAGAAGGCATTCACCAGTAGAGATGTCATTTTTGTAGAAGACCGGTTCATCGACCACACAGGGAAAGCTGCTGATAGTTCCGACTCACAGATCAAACAACCAATCAATTTCGATCTAGAGAGTCAACTGTAAAATCTCAACGCTGACTCGGACGATAAGTCAGAACCTCAACGAGTCAACCCACATCAGAGGACCTAAGTTCAACCCAGAAGGTTGAACAGGTCCAGACAGCCTCCATCCAGATTTATGGATGATCCGACTTGCTACTTCGTGCAGGAACCAAACACAGTTGCTAAGGCGATGTCTACTCCTGATGCTGACCAGTGGAAAGCAGCGATGGACACCAAATTCAATTCTCTTCTGGAGAATCAAACATGGATACTCATTGAGCTGCCAAAGGACCGAAAACCAATTCCATGTAAATGGATATTCAAGACAAAGTACGGAAGGCTAAATCATTACAAGGCTAGGCTAGTCGCCAAAGGCTTTTCTCAGATTCCAGATCTGGATTACTCAGAAACCTTCAGCCTAGTCATCAAACATGTGTCGATCCACCTACTCCTCTTCTTTGCACCAAGACAGACCTTGAAGTCCACCAGATGGATGTCCAGACTGCTTTCCTCAATGGAACCATCGAAGAGGAAATCTACATGACACAGCCAAAGGGATACGAACTCAACGGCAAGCAACAACACCTTGTATGCAAAATCCACAAGGCATTCTACAGGCTGAAACAGTCACCCCAGAGCCTGGTTCCAGAAGATCAACACATTTTTGATAGAGAATGGTTTCATTCCAAGCTCAGCAGACTCGAATGTCTATTTCAAGTCTGTATCAGATTACTTCATCATCATCACTCTCTACGTAGATGATACACTCTGATTTAGTAATAATCTGAATTAGATGAAGGATACAAAATGCATGCTAGCCCAGGAATACAAGATGACTGACATGGGTCCAGCCCACTATTGTCTCAGAATCCAAATTCAATGAGATCGACCCAGTAGACTGATCTTTGTCAGTCAGCAACGATATCTCAACAAACGTGCTGAAAAAGTATGAAATGGCCAACTGCAAATCTAGTCACTTTCCACTCGACCCTGGACTAAAGCTATCAAAGGAACAGTCTCCTCAAACTAAGGCAAAAAAGGAGGAGATGAAGCGTTACCCGTTTCAATCCATCATCGGCTCACTGATGTACGCAATGATCTAGACGTGACTAGACCTTGCATATTCGGTCAGTACACTCAGCCAGTTCCTGTCAAATCCATACGTAGCTCATTGGAAAGATCTAACAAAGTTCATGAAGTACATCCAGGCAACGACAACTCTCAGCATCTGCTACGGAGGCAACCAAACTGCCAACATCCTTGAAGCCTACACATATGCGGATTGGGCAGGAGATGTCAACACCATAAAATCAACTTTTGGATTTGTATTTTTATACAACCAAGGCCCAATCTCATGGAACAGCTGGAAGCAGACCTCAATTGCATTCTCATCAATGGAATCCGAATACATAGCTGCGACAAATGCTACCAAAGAGGCGATCTGGCTCAAGCAACTGCTTGCAGACCTCAATCTTATACAAACACTTCCTACAACAATCTATTGTGACAATCAACCAATAGCGCTTTCTCTCAGTCCGAGATTTCACTCTCGAGGCAAACATATAGAAATTAGGTATCATTACCTTAGAGAGAAAGTGCACAGTAAAAAAGTAGAATTGATTTTCTGCAGAACAAATCACATGGCAGCAGATTACTTTACAAAGGCTCTATCAAAGGAGCAACATCTCAGATTTAACGATATGTTAAATTTGAAGATAAAATTTTTTCAGGATCCCACATTAAGGGGGTGTTAGATTTCTTCTTGAGTAGAAGATGAGCTATCAGGTATATATCTGACTGGTGCTCTTCTTTGTCTTGCATATCTTCTGGGAAATAATACAGACTCAGCAACTGCTTTACCTTTGTCCTGTCTGTTGGTAACAGAGTTTTGTTGTGTCGTAGGTGTTATGGGCACTTCCGATATATCGGTCTACTCGTCGTCCGAACTATCATTCAGTTTGTCTGAAATTTAAACATCTTTATATGGATGCTTAGGGTCCGCTCCCTCTGTCAATGTGGGCAGGTCATAGTACTGTTTTGTGAAAACCTCGTAGCTGATTGGATCTTCCTCATCCATTGTTCTTGTCTCATCGAATCTGATGTCTCTAATAGTCTTCAATTCATTGGTTTGAGACATGTATACTTTGTATTATGCAGAATGTATACCATAGCCAACCAAGAATCCTTGCTCCACCTTTTCGTCCAACTTCTTCCTCTTTTTATCATTGTCTTGTTGTCTGTTCCTCCCTTTTGATATGCCTTCTTGAGTTTCCTGCTTCTGCTAGTTCTGATCTGGTATGCTTGTCGACTCCTATTAGGGTAAGATTTCTTCTTTGACTGGTCCTTACTACCGTAGAGAACCTGATCAGACTTGTTCTTGTCATCATAGTGTTTTTTGGCTTCGACTTCCTCCTTATGTCGATGACTGCCTTGTCGAAGGTCATAGCAAGATCTTTAGCCAAAAATATTCAGGTTGTCTAGAACGATCGCGGTAGGTATCATAGCAGGTAACTGAGTTGCTTCTCTTGTGAGACTGCGTGTTCTGCTCCAACGTTGTGTAGCAATAGGAACAGGTTCTTCATCTTTCTGATGAAGTTTGTAAGGTCTTTGCCATCCCATCTCAGATAGGTAAGTTGATTTCTAGATGCATTATCTGATTTCGTGACTTGGTCTAAAATCTGCTGATGAGTGTATCCCACATCTCTCTAGCATTAGAGATTGATGCGAGGTCAAGGGTAATGCTATCTTCGATGGAAGAGGAGATGACTACTACTGCTTTGTCGTTCTTCTCTGTCCACTCTCGAAGTTCTTTGCCTATGCTTGTTGGCATCTCTTCAGTGCCATCCACCCACAGCCATCACGCTTCTTCTCTTAGGATGAGCAAGGTCTTCACTTTCCAAACAAGGAAGTTTGATCCGTATGCTTCAAGTACTGTGCAAATATTTGATTGGATGCTGCGTATGGAAGCCATAGTCTCAGTGACGAGGCTCTGATTAAGCCTTGTGGTGCTGGTAATTGTTGGAATGAAATCGAACAATTGAGTCGCTCTGTAGAAACTATTGAAGCCGAGTATTCTGGCTCACGCAACGATTCCAATCTAAGCTCAGAAGAAGTTGATCTATCGGATAAGTCTACTACCTCCAACCGCGATCAATCATCCTCTGAACAACAAAATAGCTACTGCCAATCTGACAATGAGTTTATGAGCAGTAGATAGTGTCTAGTGACAGCGAAAATATATCTACTAATAAAATTGAACAAACATCACAAGATTCAGATATTGCACATTGAACAGAAAAATTGTAACTCGTCTATATTATCAAAATCGAGAATACATCAAAAATTTCTTTTGAGCATTGTCTGTTTCCCAAATCATCACATCTGCGTGAAAGAGGTGTTCTCTTCTCACGAATGGAACTAGCTACTGCTAGAACTATCTCTCTTCCTTGATATGCGCCTCAATGAGTGCTACGTTCATGACTGTTTTTTTTTTTTTTTGTAATGTACATTATGCATGTCTATGCAATACATATATCATATTGGATTAGATTACAAGATTTGATTATCTAAAAGTTTAGCTAAATGGTCGTTAACTATTTTCTCTGTTAACGTTGCATGGAGGCGATGGATCATGATAGTTTAAAAACTTCACGCCCAAGTAGCTGAGGTCTGATAGTTTGTCCATGCTCGATATGTCGTCTTGGACTTAGCTTGTGGATGCCCGATTAGTCGGCGTAGCCCAAAAGAGAGAATTGTAAGGAGAGATAGGAAAACACTAAAGCTTTGAAATGTAGAAACACAACATTTCTTCAGAAATCTTTTGTGGAAAATTTTTAACTTTCTACAGAAATATCAGTTTTCTAAGAACCTTCGCCAAAGTCTGTGTCAGTCCTACTTACTATTTTTGATAATCAATCAGATGGGAAAACATTTTTGTCAAGGCCATTTGTCATATTGACCTATTTTTGTCAAAAAGAGTCTTTTTGCAAAAATAACAGTATTATTCTTGCAAGCTTTGCCGAAACCTTTGCTGACTTTTTTGAGAATTCTAAATATAGTAAGTCATCATCTAGGAGTTCGACGAAGATTAAAATTATCAGGATCTTGCACTATTAAGTGTGCAAAGTTGGCGCCTAGGTATTGCGGTCCTTTTAAGGTTATCCAAGTGATAAACAAGGTGGCATACAAACTAGACCTTCCAACTAACGTTGGAATTCATCCTGTTTTCCATGTTAGTAAGTTGAAACCCTCGTTGGGGGTTGGGAAATTCCTGGTCCCTGTGGAAGATCTAATGGAGCTTCTTCGTGATGAGTCCGCGAGTGGACCACCTGAACCCTAGGCAATTTTTAATAGCCGGCAGAAAACTCTAGAGAATAGAGTGCTTTGGAAATTTTTAGTCAAGTGGAGAGGCAAATCAGAAGAAGAGGATACCTTGGAAAAGAAGGCTAATCTCTAGAAGAAATTTTCAAATTTTTACCTACAAGAAAAAATTTAAGTTTAGGAGAAAGGAATGTTACATACCTATGTAACTAGCAGTACTTCAGTGACCCCTATATGTCCATTTAGTGTTGGGGGCTAAATGGCAAGTTACCCTTGGATAAGGGGTACCCTTAGGATTAAGGGTAGGTGCCTTTGGATAAGGGCAGGCAAGTGAGTATACCTTGGTCAGAGTTATGGAATCAGTTTACCCTTGGGTAAGGGGTACCCTTAGGATTAAGGGTGTGTGCCTTTAGATTAAGGTACTGTGGCCTTGGATAAGGGCAGGTAGATGTCTATGCCTTGGTCAGAGGTATGGAGCCTAGTGAGGTGTTAGAAAGTCATTACCATGGGTGTTTTGGCTATTTTTCTAAACCTTGGGCCTCAACCTTGAGCCATATCACTTTATTGGTCTTGGACCAAAGTATACAAGCACAACTTGGACAAGGGACCTAGTAGGAGAACGCACTTCCAAGGTGTCCAATGAGTTTCCAACTCCCACAAGAAAGGCATTCAAAGATTCATAGGTTATGGAAGAAGTCTCTTGACCTTCCATAAGCCTATGAAGGTTTTTTAACCCCTAGGCCTCTCTCTTTCTCATTGGTTGTGCATGGAACTCCATAATGTATTGGAGGGTGTCATTTGCCATCTATATGAGGGGAGGAAGGTGCCCATAGGGAGGGAGAGAGATCTCTTTTGTTTGTTATGCTTATGCTCTAGTATGGCTACTAGTGTATATCTTAAATTTTTACAAATGGTAAATGGCTCCATCGAGCTTGTCCATGATGGGACTGACTTTCTCTTGGGAATCTTTGTGAAAGTTAGTCAAAGTGATAGTAAAAACTATCAGTGACTTAAGAATGAAAATTTAATGCTATTTATAGAACAAAAAAACAATTATTCTATCAGCTAATAGAATCAGGTTCTGTGAGAAGCTTATCAAGCTATAAAAATAGCTCTGAGATAAAATTGTTTTTGATACGATGTATGTATCAAATTAAGGAATCAGATGAGCTGTGATACCATGCTGGGTAAATGAATGGTGGAGAGTCCGACGACTCAGACTAGTCGAACAATTGGATTGGAATGATCCTACTACTACACAAAGGCAATGGTCTACCAATTCCCTCGATGCGTGCACTACTACTACAATAGGCAAAAACAAAAGTAAAGTAGAGCTTAATTGCACGGTTGTTTGCAAAAGCTAAAGAGCATAAAATCAGACAAAGCAATAAGAAAGTCAAACAGAAAACATAGCAGCAAAACGTACAATGTTGACAAGAACTCTGAACACAATAAAAGACAATGATTGATTTAGATTTATGTATAGAAATACAAGTCATATTGATGCTATGAGCACAAGACAATAGTGGACGAAACCGCGTGCTCAAGAAGCTAGCTTCGCTTTGTAAAAGCTATGAGCTTATTACTGACAATCAGTCTAAAGAAAAAATCGATGCATGAAAGCATCTACAGTGTCTATTTCTCTGTAAATCACAATATTTGATCCACTTACTTCTTACTTAATTAGATTACAAGGTCATCTATAGAGAATTTATTTTTGTGCAGATGAGTGTACAATGAAGATGGTGTGGAGCCGTTGTAGTCACTGTCGTGGCCAATTAAGTTGGAATAGTCAATAAGTCGATATGTCGGGCAAGTCGGGTTTCCCCGATATGTCGGTTGAGTCGACAAGTCGGACTCCCCGATAAGTCGGCTTAGTCAGGCTTCCCCAATAAGTCGGCCTACTCTGAAAAAAATAGAGTATTTCTGCAGGTTGTGCAACAATGCATATATAGTTGCAGCGATATGAATAGAACTAGATTAACTAGATCCAACAATTGAATTGCCTTTTGGCTATATGTTTGATGGTGTTATGGGTTGTTCTTGATGATAGTGGTGGGTTGGACCTCATTAGTCCCAACACACAAACTATAAGTTGAGATTCAGATTGGTCGGCACAAGATGACAATCCAGAGATGAGCTATACTGTGAGCCATTGAAAAATTTGGTAGAGGATAAGATGGACTGAATGTAAGTTTTGTTTCTCTCTTTCTATTCAAACATCATGTTATGAAATAATTCTTTCGTAATTTCGTTGTCCGATTCATTTGGTTTGTCATAGCATAATGTCAATTGTTTTTTTTGGTTTGATGTGATGTAATCATTTCCTTGCAGATGCATTTCATGGATGTTACCTTTCATCTAGAAGAGGTTGTATGCCATCAACCCATTGTGATTTTGCAAAGATTTGTGATTTTGTCCTGTTTAGTATAGATAGTGATGTATGTGATAAAATTTCAGTTTTAGGACATTAATGATTGTACTTAACAATCATAGAGAGTTATCGGTTGCTTAATCAATGGATCTATCAAGTTATACACTTTAGATCTTGATCTAAATTCACTACACTTAGATGTAAGCAAGAGCAATGGATCAAATCTTCATAAACAAGTGAGAGCCGCCTCACACGTGTGGAGTACTGCCCACTGTACGGCCTGCACCTGAAACAACAAGTACATTGGTTCTTGACAGCAATCATTCAATAAAATCACAATTCTATTGACTAGAAATCTCACAAAAGTGTAGAATGCAAAATTCTCATCAATCTCATTAGCAAAATGATGATCCTTTTATGGATCAAGTACATCTAGAGTCTGGTATAGTCCAGCAGGTCTTCACACGTGTGAAGAGTGCCACATCACTCAGATCTATCCATTTGATCCATCCTTGATCCTTATCCAAAGTTGACCTTCTAGAATATGGCTAAAATCCAAAGAGCTAGTCTCCAAGAATATAGGAATATTTCCTACAAAATAGGATCAAAGGAAAATGGTCAACTCTTATCTTCTAAAACTCTAAACACACGTGTGAACATCCACTTGCCATGTGGGAGCATTTGCTCATGCACATGCAAGGATAAGCTAACTTCTAGGTGACTAGTCAACTTGACTAAAAACTAGTCATATCATGTTCACACTTGACTTCATTGATACAAAATCAAAGTAGATATTTACTAATATGAAAAGTACTTTCTTTCACACGTGGGAATAGGCTCCACACGTGTGAAATCAGATCATGAACATTGTACTCATGATTGATCTTTATTTACAATAAAAAATGACAAGTGAGAAGTGACAATTTTCAACTGTATGGACACACTATCTTCCACACTCAGAGTGGTCTATGGACAAGGGAACTTGCAAGCCGATATGAGGTAGCGTTTATCTGGTTTTTGCCCACAAGGTGACGTTGCTTTGGATTCGTTGATTGGCACGGGCACCTCAATTTTGGCTATACGCAAGGCAAGTGTCCATTTGTTTGGTGCAATGGTGAGGATTGTGTTGCATGGCTCCATACCTGAAGCAATCGTTCTTGTAGTTGGAATTTGTTGGTTGTTCATTTAGTCTTTAGTTTGTATTGACGAATTTCATTCTATAAATTTGGAGTCTGGGGAGCCCATTGGTAGGTCACCAATAGACGACGACACCACTATGATGTTTGAGTTTGGGACCGAAGCATTCAAGTTGGGGTCACCAGAAGCATAGTGAGCATTTCAATTTTGTTGGAAATTAAGTTCACAGTTTTCTCCTTGGTGATACTATTTTATATTTCAAGATTTTTCCTACACATTTTTTATCACTGATCTAGGGTCAGATGCAACCAACTTTGGTTCTATGTTTGCTCATCTGATACCTGCAGGAATCACAAAACTTAGATAGCCGAATTATTTGAAGGACAACTACATCGGGCTTACGGTTGATCTTCATCCATGGATCAAAGACTAAAGGGTAACCAATCCTATTCTTTTCACATTTGAATGTCAAGTTCAAGAATTTGAAGAACATTGAAGAACTGGCCATCTTCAACAACTTCAACAAATCAATATTTTCTATAAGTCTGCAGAAATACACTATGTTTGCAACAGTCTGCAAAAATACACTGATTGTCGCACAGTTCGCATTTTTCCAACTCCCAAAAAATGCGCCAATTTTTCAACAATGACTTCTTTTCAAATAATTTAAAAAAATAAAGTTTTTGTCAGCTTTTTCGCATTTTTTTTGAAAGCCAAAAAATGTGAAGTGCTTGTCTACTTCGACGAAATAAAAGTTTCAAGTTCATTGTCGGCTTTTTTGCATTTTTTCGAAAGCCGAAAAATGCGAAGTACGTGACCAAATTCTATTCTGAAGATACCTGACCGAGGTCCATGACACAAACTTGTGTATTCCGACGTCGAGTTATTTGACCTAAGTACACATTGTATAGTTGTCATTGTAGTTCAAATACTTCTTGAGTACAACGAATTACATAGTTGAAAGTTAAATATTTATTGTAACTAATTACAAGGATGCGATTTATAAATACATCTTCATCATGCATTTTCTGTGATGCTCCACCAACAGAGCGATAGATATCTAGCATCCAAGTTTTGCCTCCATTCTGGTTGTAACATTTCAGTCTGCTTATTCACGCTGGTTCACTCACTCTGATCAGATCACAAATGTCTACGACTCATTAAAATCTGATCAGACGACAGTTGTCTTTGACGCCTGAGGAACAACATTATCATACTGCACCATCACACTAAAATTCTGAATTGAACTTATTAGTGAAACTAATCAGCAGTAATACCACACCTTAGCTAATCCCTTCGGTGGATTCTACTCATATTTATTTGACTATGAACATCTTTTAAGATTCTGTTGGTGAGAATGCTTAGCTGTGATTATATTTTTGCATTTACATTCTTTTAGACTATTCTTGCTTATAGCAACCCATAATAACAGGAGAGTTGTTCGACAACTTTTTTTTTTTCTTCATCCATTCGCGTCCCGCCTACAACAGTTTGGTATCAGAGCTTAGCTCAATAAATTGAGAGATTGTTCTATTCTATTACTGTCAGTATGTCTCTTACTGATAACTCTTCATCTTCTTCATCCAACAAAGTTAGAATCATTGATAAGTTCAACAGATCTAACTTCTATATCTGGAAGTTGAAACTTTGGATATGTTGATAGATAGATATATTTGGGATGTTGTAGATGGGTCTGACCTGAAACCAGAAGACGTTGCTCATCAATCAACTAAGGCATGGAAGATCAAATATCAGAAGGCCCTAGCATCGATCACGCTGAATCTGGCTGACTCCCAAATATCTCATGTTACCACATGCAAGTCTCTAAGGAAGCATTAGATTTACTATCGAATATGTATGAGACTCAAGATGTGACCACTAGGCTACACCTTAGAAGGAAGTTGTTTTCTCTTAAAATGTATGATTCTACAGCCATCACTTCTCACAACAACATCTTCAAATCTTTAACGGATCAGTTATCAGCTTTAGGATGTGTGTGTGCTATTCAAGATGATGATGATGTTATGACCTTGCTTTCTTCAGTCCTATGAATGCTTTGTTTTGATGATCTCCACTCAAGACTCATCAAAAGGTCATTGGTCATCTTCTTCAAGAAGAAATGCGAAAAAAGACCAGTGATCTGTCCGTCAAAGACAAGTCCATGGCCCTATACACCAAGAAGAAGGACAACTTCAAGGGCAAGATTCAAGTGCAGTAGCAGAAGCCTCATACTCAATTAGAACGCGGTGGATTGTGCAAGAAGCTCTTTTGCATATATTGTAACAAGGAGTGTCATATCTGCATCTACAACGAGGCAAAGAAGCAACAACAACAACAACCAAATTCTATCAATGTGACAGAATTCAAGAGCACACCTCTGATGAAGACAAACCATCAAAACTGTTAATGGCTTACAATAGTAGCAACGACGACTACGACAACTGGTATTTGGATAGTGGCGCTACCCAACACATCATTTCTCGCAAAGAATGGTTTACTGAATACAAAGCTTATGTCGAAGAACAATTCATCTACCTCGGAGGCTCAAGCACCATCCATGTGGAAGGCAAAGGGACAGTCAAAATTGTATTCAAGAATGATTTTTCCATTTATGTTCTGAATGTTCTTCACTTACTTCAACTATCTAAGAATTTGTTATCAACTTCTAAGATAACTGATGCAGGCTACACTGTTACTTTTTCTTCTAAACAGTGTACAATCTTAGATAAGGATACTACTCTGAGTACCTGCACATGAGTCAAAAATCTATATGGACTTTCTAACTCAGTTGCATTAGCTAGTACTTCCAATTATGATGTAAACAATCAAGCTTTATTGTGGCATGGTCGAATTGGACACGTTAATACAAGATCACTTTCCTACATGCATTGTAATAATTTAGTTGATGGATTGTATTTCTCTCTTTCATTAGATAGGAAATCCTTTTTGTGTGTACTAGACTCTGAGATGACAATTGCTAAATATTGTTGTAGTTAGATGGCGAAGTCTGAAATGCCACAACATATCAGTTGATTCAAAAGTGGCTATGTGAAGAGCTTGACTGTTAGAAGAATAGCAATGGCTGAGTTTGTACAAATAGCTACTTCTTCTTCCTAGGCTAGAACCTTCCGGGATTTGTCAAGAATTGTGCAGCCTTCTGTATCAAATTCTACCCTCCGACCTGAATCCGTGATTCTGCTAACTGAGAGCAGATTTTTGGTCAGATTTGGAACGTGGAGAACGTTGGACAACAACTTGACATCACCTCTTTGAATTCTACTCTGACTATTCCTTCACCTTCGATTGAATGCGATGAGTTGTCTCCAAGTTGCACAACTCGAGAGTGGGTGAATGACTTGTAGTCTTTGAACCAGTTGCGATGGTGAGTCATGTGTTGAGTTGCTCCGGAGTCTAGATACCAAGAATTGATATCTTGTTGTTCTCCGACTTTGGTCATGAAAGTTGCTTCATCATCTTCTTCTTGTTGTTGTTGATTTGAGTGACTTGCTGTAGCACTATGTGCTTGTTGTTGGAACTGCTTCTTCTTTTCGTTGTTGTACTTCAAAGTTCGGCAGTAATTGCTTTCTTCGTGGCCAGTCCTCTTACAGTATTTGCAGAGAAGTTTTTGCGCTAGTTGGAATGATGAAGAGCTTGAATTCGATTCTAAACCATAATTTGGTCTAGACTGCATATTGCTCTTCTTGTCAGTAGAGCCTGACTTTGTAGATCTCTTGGATCTAAACTTCTGATTTTTTGAATACAGAGCTTGACAATCCGATCCTGAGCCTGAGGAGTATGTTGATCTTCTGATCTCCTCTTGTAGAAGCAGCAAAATTACTCTAGATAGAGTGAGGTGCTCCTAGATAGAAATTGCCACTACCCAGTTTTCGTAGGCTTCAGGTAGACTCGATAATAGAGTCATGAGTGCATCATAATCTTCTATGACTGATCCGGTTGCAGTCATCTACTCCATAAGATTTTTGAAGGTGTTGAGATGACTTGAGACACTATCTACGTCAAACATTCTGAGGGTGAAGAATTTCTTCCTCAAATGAAGCTTGGAAGTAACGTCTCTAATGTCGTAGAGAGTTGTTAGGATGTCTCATGCATCCTTAGATGTCTGAATAGCACGTATGTGGCTGATTTGAGTGTCCTTGATGTTGAGGGTGATCAATGCAAATGCTTTGCCATCTCTCAGTCTCCACTTGGTGATGAAGGCTGCATCACCTTCTGGTTTGAGTTATGTGCCATCAACGATGTCCCACAGTTCTTTGGCTAGAAGTATAACCTTCATCTTGAATTTCCAAAGATGGTAGTTATCTCCATCGAGTTTGTCAATGAGAGATGAACTAGATGACGGATCCATTCTAGTTGAACGAGTTCATTGGTAGAAACAACGACTGTCGGAATACTGTTGGCTGTGTGTTTGCTAGAAAGACGTCTTGGTAGAAACAAGACTGATAATTCGCAATAGAAATGCAGATTACTTAAAATGCTTGCTCTGATACCATGTCGTAAAATCGCGTGTGGGCGTGAGCGGTAGTGGAAGCTCGAGGATTAGAGTAGCAAGTAGGAACGGAAACGCAACAGTTAGCAACAGAAATATTCAAGTAGAAGAATTCATACAGAATACGCAAATGAACGATGCAGTAGTGAGAAAAAATTGCACTCTAATAAATATCAACAGTGAGTACAATAGATTGAAGCAATAACTTCAGCTTGCTGAGCGTGATAACGTTGACTATAGATAAAAACTCTGATTGAAAGAGAGTTTCAAATAACTCAAATTTCAAATTAACACTTACATAGCTTGAATTAGCTAATATATAGATTTACAAGTGTTGAGGAAAAAAAATATCTTACAAGCCTTTAATGCTATTTATGCCAGTCTTTGCATATGTACAAAGTTGGTAACTGCCAACCGCCTTTGGGATATTTGGTTGTCCAACTATTTTTAGGGTTGCTGATAAGTCGACATCAATCAGCCAATGTAGCAAAATGCGAAAAAGCCGAAAAACCCAAAGGTGCCCTTAGACTGAAGGTTTGTAACTCCTGAAGGTGCCCTTACACTAAAGGTATGTAAATCCCTAAGATGCCCTTAGATTCAAGGTAGTGAAGAAGACAAAAAAGCCAAAAAAAGTGCCTTACACGGAAGGCGGAGAAGAAACTGAAGGTGCCTTAGATATAAGGCAGCAAAAAAGCCGAAAAAGACGAAGGTGCCTTTGGAATGGTCTCAAAGGCATTCTGGCCACTTGGTCAGTGTGTCTCATTTTTTGCTAAGGAGCGAAAAAAGGGCGAAGGTGCCTGAAAAATTTGTTTAAGGTAAAAGAAGAGAAAATGTAAAGGTCCGAAAATTTTTTAAGTCGGCCTTCGATTTTTCAGGATGCTCATTACTTGAACGATTTGTTTAAGGCCGAGCATAAGAAATCTAACAACAAGGACAAATGGATCCATGGAAGACGAGATGAGCTCCATGAAGCAAAACGAAGCATGGACTCTCGAGCCACTACCAGCTGACAAAAAGACTGTCAAGTGTAAGTGGGTCTACAAGCATAAGTATGGACCGGACGACAATGTACTAAGATACAAAGCCAGACTAGTTGCAAAAGGCGTCTCACAGAGGTATGACATTGACTATACAGAGATCTTTTCTCCTGTTGTGAAACACACATCTCTACGCATAATGTTTGCATATGCAGTGGCCTACGATCTGAAGATCCACATTGTAGACAAAAAGACAACATTCCTACATGGGGAGCTGAAAGAAGAGATCTACATAAACCAGCCACCAGGTTTTACCTGCAAGTCACTTGTTGACTATGCCTGCATAATGCACAAAAGCATCTATGGACTTAAACACTCCGCCAGGCAGTGGTACAAGAAGAAGGATCACGCATTGAGATCCTTGGGCTTCCAGCCTTTAATGGCTGACTACAACGTTTATGTGAAAGTCAAAAACAAAGAGATCATCATAATCGGTGTCTATGTAGATGACATGCTAATTCTGTCACACAACGACAACTTGATTGCACAGTTGAAGGCATATATTTTGAAGCATTTCGAAATATAGGACCTAGGAGAAGCAAAATGCTATCTGGGCCTAAAGATTGACAGAGAACTTCAAGAGATTGTATCTACACCAGTCAAGATACATTCAGAAGATCGGTGATGATTTCAACATGACAGATTGCAAGGGAGTAAATACTCCAATGGTTCCTGGCACGGTGCTGACAAGTTAAGACTGTCTTAGAGACGAAGCAGAACGACAAGAAATGGAGATAAGCCTTACAGAAGGCTTATCGATTCTTTGATGTACTTGGCAAACAATACGCGACACACAATGTTCAGATTGAGCCAATTCAATATCAATCCAAGTTCAACACATTGGAAGCTTGCCAAGAGGATCCTGCAATATCTGCAGAGCACAAAGGTCTATGGCCTATGCTATTGTTAAGATGCAGGATTCAAGATTGAATCCTACAGTGATGCAAGTTGGGCGTCCCTGAAAGATGATAGTAAACCATAGCAGTCGATGTAGCTGTTATATGGATCAGCATAAAACAGACAATAACTGCCCAATCATCTTGTGAGACAAAATATGTTGCCGCATCCAAGATGGCTAATGAGTTGACATGGCTCAAACAGTTCCTAGTTGGACTAGGATAGAGACCAATAAACCGTTGATCCTGCACATGGGACAACACATATACTGTTAATATGACAAAAGACCCAGTGTTTCATTCTAGAATGAAACACATTGCCATCAAGTATCACTTGATCAAGGATCTAGTTGAAAAGGACGAGCTGAAGACCGCCTTCATATCAGCATATGGTAGCTGATATCTTTACAAAACCTCTAGATAGATCATATGGCAAACCAAACACTACACCACTTCCATATACACAATGTTCTAATGTACCTCGTCACTCCTTGCACATCTGTAAATCGGCCCTCACTATCAATAATCAACACCCGGACACTTGCTGCATTTCACACTCTCGATAGTGCCACACATACAACTGACCATGACTAAACACGGGACGTGGCAAGTATAATCCAATCGTATCCATAGTCTGCCCTTGTGCCTTGTTTATTGTCATTGCAAAGGCAACTCTAATAGGGAACTGATCTCTTTGCAATTCAAATGACAAGTCTGAATTACTTGGCACTATAGGGATTCGTGGAATGAAGACTCTGCAACCTATATTTTTTTTGGTCACTAGCTCCGCCTCTATGACCTGTCTACCCAATCTATGGATGATCAATCTTGTGCCATTGCACAATCCTTTGTGTGAAGCTATCGATTGCAAAAGCATCACTATCATGCCAATTTTTAATACCAACCTATGGGAAGGACATCCACTCGGTTGTCAGGTTTCAAGTACTCTACTGGATACACATCAGAACCCTCATGCTCAACCACACTATCAGCACTATAAAACATGCAAGCATCACCAGGAAGCTTCTTAATAACTCTCGAATTGATCACATCCACATCTTCATTCAACGAGGTTAATATGGCAATCAACATCCATGTAACGTCCTACAATATCGAGAAAAGTGTTGAAAATCAAATCGCCCACATCACCTGTGACTTTAGACACACATGCTCTAGCAAAGAAATTAAATCCAAACCATGATGCAAGGTCGTGCGCTCACAACCATCTCCAATACTCCGCAAATCTCGATGAGAACGTATCTTCTTTGAAGACTATGTCCCTAGAAACAAATGCTACATTGGTGGATGGATCATAAACTTTGTGAGCATTATGTTTATCAAGATAGCCAATGAAAATGCACTTATTTGTCCTATGATCCAGCTTCTTCCTAAGCTATTTAGGAACATGAACAAAACGTATACAACCAAAGATTTTTGAATGGATGACACTAGGCTTGTGTCCATGTCATGCTTCATAAGGAGTTTTGTTGTTGACAGCTTTGGTGCTGGATCTATTCTGTACATAACAGATTGTGGCATTAGCTTCTGCCCAAAACTTCACAGGTACATTTATCAAGTTTAGATCAGCCCTTGGAGTCATCTCTAGATCTATGTTACATAACTAGCCCTCTTTTATGGAGAAGTGTGAAAAGTGGTAAAAGCTAGCTAGTTATTATTGTTGCTAGGTGTCATCATGAGGTTGGACCTCATTGATCCTCATCACATGTACATACTATCACGCTTAGGCTTGATTAAGCTTAGATATTGTTGTTGGAACTCGAGCTCCATGAAGAGCCACAATCATTGCCAAAATCAATGGCTTGAAATTAGGAGAGCTAGAGTGCAAGTGGTGCACTTCTTAATCTATGCCATACACGTAGATCAATCACATTCAAGAGGTTGCCCCTTGCTAGGGTAGGCCAAAACCCTAAGTTTGGCCAACCCTAAAAGTAGTTTATGAGTCTCAACTTTATGTAAGCAATTTTAGTTAATTGGAAAACACATAGTGAGAAGATAGCTTTTTTGAGGCATTGGTAGAAATCCGACAACTCAAGAATTTCCTCTCTTGCTCTATTCGAGAGTTGGAAGTTTTTCTCTCTCTAGAAAGCTTTGTAAGAGTTAGTTTCTTTACTCAAACATGCAATAATGACTTGTTTTCAATACTTGATCATATCTTGGAGCTCTACTACGATCAAGATTACAAAATAATTAGTTGTTGGAACAATGTCATGCTTGGTGCCCATTATGAGAGGGAATAGATAACACATCATAAGAGCGAACGCTAATGTCAACGTAGATGTAGCTGCCAAAGATACGAAATGATCAACCAGGTGATGTTTTAAAATAAAAATGGTGACTAAATTTGTTGATTGTTTTTTCTTGTTTCTCATCTCACCAAGGAGGTTGTCCGAAACCAATTGTGTAAAAATTGTATTAGAAAACTATTAAGATCTACATCCATTCTTGACTTGCAATTGCCTACAAGTGACTCCTTTCACTTTGTTGTTTGAGCAAACTAATTTCACCACGTTTTTTTATTTGAAGTGCAAACCAAATATTGCATGGGCAAATGAATTGCATCGGCATTTTCCACTGCAAATGATAAGAGTTGCTGAGACAGGTGGAACGCCTAGCAAGACTTTCAGCCCCCCTTTGTTTGTTAATGACAATGATTTGAGTAGGTCATCAAGTTATTGCTTCCATGCAGGAGAGCACAATTATCATCCCTTTTCTGGCTATTGTGGAGCATTATTTCAGTTGAACATGGTGCCAGTACAGCATTTTTTGCTAAACCCAGACTAGTCAGATCAATTGATTGCATTCTCTGATAGCAATCCTTGCAAAACAAAATGAAAACTACAAGAAACTGATGAAAATCTTCTTAAGTATGCAGGTATGATGATGATTTCAGAGGTTTGCAAGCAGCTATGTTGGATCTGGATTGATTTAGGATGGAAATTGGATCTTTGTTCTAAAATTGGAAATTGATGGAAAGAAAGTTGTATAGTAAAGACTAGACTCACATCAGTCATGGCCTTGATCTTAACAGGAGTGTCTTTGGTTGGCAACAGGCCTATCCAACACAGCCCTCTCAAACAATAAAGGACAATATGGAATATATATATTGACAATAGGAAGTCTTCTTACAGATCCATATTGAGATGCATTATGCTTTGCTTAAAGCAGGCAAATCGATCCCAATTGGATCTGTTTTAGATCTGCCCTGAGCATGAATCGAAGGGGGCAGCTTCATCTTGCCATCTTTGATCCACTTGAAAACAACATAAGCCCCACTCCAGTCAGATCACCCCCCACAAAATCCGATCAGCAGTTGCTAGGAACTGACATCTTACTAATAGCATCACCGTCCCAGCTGCCCTTCTTGCATCAAAAGAGCTTACTGTGTAGCTTTATGGCAATCATCCTTCCTCCAACGATATGAGAACACTCCCACTTGCATGAGAGGTTCAAAGAAAACAAATCCTAGCTAGGAAACTGAAGCTGTACCCACTGGACGAACCCAGAAGAACAAGCATGGAGAATGCTTGTGCAAGCAGGGAGGATCATTGATGCCCGTAAGAGCAGAGTAGTAAGCAGGTAAGGAGATGCATGCAGCCTGCCGATCTCAATAAATGCCTCAAGCAAGCTTGAGCTGCAAACATCTCCAATGCCTCTGCCAGGCACATCCAAGCCTTTTTCCAGGTGTGTTTTGAGCACTACCTTGGTGAAAGGCCAAAAGTTTAAGTTTGTAACTTGCATCTAGAAAACGTATCAGGCTACAGACTTTGAAAACTAAAGAAATTATGTGAAACAGTCTAATAAATGACTGAAATACATCAATTGTCGATTGTTCATGCCTAAGTAGAAAAAGCTCTATTGCAAGGAACTGTTTTTCAGACCCAGGCTTACTTATAGTCATGTCGATAAAATATGGATCTTAGATAATAAGCTTTCTAAAGCCTGACTGGGACAAACTTTTTGCAGCACAGTTGCAAATAGGACTGTTTAATCCATACTTAAATGACATTTCACAGGCTAGCATTGAGGGATGAAGGTTGATACATAATTATATCGAGAACTGATTTTTGACAATCTAGAGATTCTCATCAAACAACAAACTAAAATGTAAGGAGATTCATCCACGCCTACTTCTGAAATACCTGCAAGATTAATGCTGCAAGATGGAGTAAGAACAGTATTTGAACAGCAACACTATTAACAAGCACAAACTTTCAAATTTAACAAGGCCTACATCAAATATTTCAAGAGCAAACCATTTCAATCTTGCCACATGAATGTTAAAAGCCACTCAATATTTTTTACATACTTAACTAACGCACCAATAACTTGTCACTGGTGTGCAAGTGATGATGCTTAAAAAGACTGAAGATAATGGAGTAGACTGTTTCTTGTTCCTGATAGAAAATCTTACTGCTCAGATGAAAATGGAAGATTATTTACAGATAAATACATTTGATGTGTTGAACACTGAAAACCTCTAGAGTTCAACACTTTAAGAGCTTAGAAGGACATCCCCAAACGTATTCTCACCACTGTACATGAAATATAAAAATCCATCTTCATCTTTATGTTCGGAGTAGATAGCAGACATCATTGCCGCTGCACAAGTTAGGTAAAGGGGGAGATTTTAGGAACACAAAAGAGGTATATCTAACAAAGACTTCGACAGTCACATCATTTGACTTGAATCAAGCAATCCCTTCCTCCAAGCAAGCAAAAATTTCTATCGTAGAAGGTAGCATGCAAAAGATGGTGACAAAAAAGTCAGGACATTGAATCAAGAGCACAACAATTAGTAAAGGCTAAAAGCCATCAACACGCTATAGCATGTGCTGCTTCATAGCAAACCTTCTCAACGACAGAAATGAAGTGCAGCTTGGATTCCAAGTATCAGTCAAAGAGATTTCTCACCTGTAGGTGGGAGCATGTTCTTGACAAAAATAAAAATTGCCTTCTCTGCGCTCAATTTGATTCTTTTGCGAATGACATAGACAAACTGTCCAACAGTTAGATCTGCTGGTACTAAGTACCTGTAGCAAAGGAAGCGCCTGTCAAGAGTAAACATAGAAGACAAAGCTTTTAAGGTTCAACTATACTAAGTGGAAGAAAAGAGATGAGGCAAAGCTGCTTACCCTTTCCCGTTTCAAGAAAATGCGTCACAAGGTGAACAAGAAATGGAGTTGTCAATTACCCTGCGGATTTATGGATCCAACACTTCATTTAGGAAATAAGGCAATGCAAAAAGCTCCAAAAAGGAGCATTGATAATCTTCTCTCGGTTTTTTCATTATGATCTTCAATTGAATAATAGCATCAATTTCCAGTACCCTCTTATGTTTTTTCTATACAGGAACCTCCTAAGGCAAAGTTTGTAAGTTTACTTCAAAAAAGAAACAGATCTTTGCGCTTGCAATCAGGTCTCTCTTCATCAGCCCCACACAGTAGGGGAACATTTCCCTCATCAAAATGGATGGAATGCTTTTGACAAGGTGAGACTTTTAGTTGCGATTCTGGACAGAGCCCAATTCTCCTTGCTTAAAAAGAGCATGATACCCAGCCCTTATATTGAGTCGGGCAAAAAATGATTACCTCAAGATCTGACCCAAAATAATATAAAATTTCAAGAGATGAGGTCTAATGAAATAGTGTCTAGATTCTAAAAGTTTAAAAATATTGGCCTAAAATCATGGCTGCAAAATATAAGAGAACGTCAGTGCTGCCTCAGGACCACCAGTCATAGGATTTAATGGTTCCCAGAAGTTCCAATGCCAAAGGGCAACAATTGTAGCCATGGTCTCAACCCAATCCTCAGGAGTCAGAGGGGAAATTGAAAGACAAGAAGGGAGCCACATATGGTATAGAGTTTGGTGTTACACTTATAAATTCATTATGGGTCTTTACCCAAAATAGAGTATAACTTCAGCAATTAGATTTTCGCCTTTAAACCTTTTCCTTTTGCTTTTAGCTTTTGACATACACTATAGACACTATATAAGAGAGGCTGGCGCCCAACCTCCTGTCATTCCATTGAATAGAGCTTTGGTCATTCTTCTATAATCTGACTTTAATCTCTATGCTGATCTTGATTTGTGAGTGTGAGTTCTCATATAATTAGTTAACTCCTATCTAGAATTTGTGGATCAAATTCTGACATGGTATCAGAGCAGGCTCATGAGAGAGAGAGAGAGAGAGAGAGAGAGAGAGAGAGAGATTGTTTGCAGGGTTGCAACTAGATTTGTGAAGGAGCTGAAGCTGCATGTGGAGTCGACGTTGTTAGGAGAACAACGGTAATCTTCTAGGAGAAGATTGGGTCGGCGGAAGGAAGTTACTGGCTGTTTGCAGACCTGATTACTGTCTAAAGTTCACTGATAGACCTGAATCTGTTCACTGGATTCTGATTACTGCTAATTGTTCGCTGGATTCAGATCACAGTCTGCAGATCGGTGATCGTTGAAATCTGGCTACGGCCTACAGTTCGCTACTGCCAGATCGTTGCCTACAGTATCTGATCTCTGGCTGCAGACCTATTTGCTGTCTGCTGGAGACCTGATCGCTGCTGGAAATCTAATCACTGCTAAAATCTGATCGCTGCTGACTGATTGCTGATGTGAATCCCTACAAACCTTTGGCTTATCAGAACTTTGTGACGATGTTATATTTACAGGAGAAGAGCCCTTCTTTCAATGAGTTGAATGCAATACTGCTACAGGAGGAAATGAGACGACAACATCTAATCAACCGGGACGATTTCAAGGAGTAGGCATTCTTAGCAAAGAAGCAAGAGCAAAGTTCCAAGAAGGGTGGCAAAGGGAAAAAAGATGAAGAAGAAGCAGTAGGACCGGGACCAAAATGAATCAAATGAATTAGAAGATAAAAAGAAAGCAGTTCAAAAAGGAAATTGCTTTATTAGCGAAAAATCAGGGCATTACGCAAAGGAGTGCTGGCACAACAAGTTCAAGAGGAAGTAGGATGGTAATTTTGCTGAAAAAGTACTTTGGATTTTGACAGTTGTGAGCTATTTTCGGCATCGACATCTTCAGGTGACTTCTCAAGGGAAGAGGAGTGCTGGTTTATTGATTCAAGTGCATCGAAGCATATGACATCTAGGTAGGACTAGTTATCTAGTTTTCAAGAACTAGGTCTTGGATTATTTCAATCCAGAGATTTTAACATGTCATTAATTCCATCTCAGTGCTCAAAGTGGAGTGTTGGTAGGTACTCCACAAACACATTTGGTTAGATAGGATCTACGAGTTGTTTCAACAGACTCTACAAAAGCTTCATGAAACAGAAAGAAGTAAAAGCAAGGTCAAGAACTAGGAGCTCGAAAATGCTTCACAGCGAGAAGACAAAGTCCAATCCTCCATTAATGGTAGTATGGTATCAGTAACATTTCAAAACCAAGGTCCTATTTGAAACTGTAAAAAGAGAAGAGATCACTTGTTGTATGCATGACAGCATCATACCGTCATGTACTTATATATGCACATTGCAACAAAGGCCTAACACGAGCAACGGACCAAGAGAAAAGGATATCACTTTGGAGCATGCAATGCGCCCTTGATAAAAACTTATCCCATCAACTTTTGCCTTAGTTAAAAGGGAGCAAAATCTTAGGGTTTGGTATTCTTCTCCAAAATAAATGAAAATATCCACTAACAACGTACATTCATTAGGTCATGGCATTTGGGGACACATTTTCACTTGTAACAAATCCATAGATTATTCACCATCGCCTAGTGTCCCCATAAACAACCCATCTCTTTTCTTGGTACACTCATCTCCTTCACATCACATTCTCCAAGAGAACCCTCATGTTACACCCTTTGGAGTTGATAAGGTAGAATGAACAATTTTGTTTTTGGCTGTAGCTTATTCAAATTTTGTTAACTTCTTTTACCTAGGTTAGAGGGAGCAACCAGCTAGGGGCAAATCTAATTAGGTCCAAGGACACTTGACAATGAATTGCAGAAGGTTAACACGAGTCACTGAGGGTCAAGCCACACTTCCACTAGACACATGAGCATTGTCATGTATCTTAACTCCGGACTGTCACAAGCTCAAATATACACAAAGGACAATTCCAAGTCCAATATGAGTCTCCTCACATGAGCGTCAATCTATGATGGTCTGCACGGTTTCATTGTTGTACCATGTGCTTGTAATTTCAAATAATATTGCCAACTGAATCAGAATCACTTAATTCAAAATATTAATTCAATCCAATCTAGGATTGCATCTTGCAAATTTAAATTTGAATAATCGGCTGAAAAAAAAAAAGTAAACTATTTTGCATTTGATGCAAAGAAATTTTTTGGCATTCTTATACATTTCATCCTCCTTATCTTCTTTCCCTTCTTCTTTCTCATTGCTTCATTCTTCTTCTTCTTCCTCTACTTCCTCTCCTCTTGCCCTCTTCTTTTCCTTCTTCCTCTCCTTGCCTTCCTCCTCCTCCTCCTCCATGTCCTTCCTCTCCTTCATTTATTTCCTTTGCTCCCTTCCTCCTCTCAATCACTCTCCACCAACATAGAATCACCCAAACAGGCCTCAAGTCAATAAGAACTCATATGCAATAGCCAATAAATTGTGACTTATTGGAATGTCGCTTGAAAACTACATTTGAATTCATGTTTTAGTCGAAAGAGTTAGCATGTGATATGTGGCAAATCATTTAAGTGCCAACTTTAGCATATAGGCCAAATTGGCTACACCCGAAATTTGGCCCCCCTCACTTGGATAAGGCTTCTAGAAAGTTCTCAAATTTCGGACATGCACATGGCTTCATCTCTATTGATGCACAATTCTAGATTAGATCTACACCATCTATTAGATCTATGGCTATGGCTAATATTGGTAGAGGGAGATGATAGTTCAGATGTAGTCTATAGTGATTGGACCTTGGTGACCTAATTCAAACCTTAGCAACTATAAATAGGTGATCATTTTGTTCCTTAGTAAGGTCTAGTGAAGTACTCTTTTGTTAATAAGAATCAAAGGAGGTTAGTACCTTGATCTCTTTTCACATCTTTGTAAGTAGTGAGCTAGTATTGAGGTAAATGAAATTTCTCCATAGATTTCTTGATCAAAATTCATGTACTCCACGTTTGACATAATCTTGATTTTGTATCTAACTTTTTTGGATCTAAGTTGATCTTGAATGTTCATGATGTGATTGTTTCCTTTGTAGTGACAATGTTGGATTTCTAGCTTGCTAAGTTTGGATGTACATGATCAATCATATCAAAAGCCAATCTTCGATAAATCTTTCACATGATAAAACTCTAATTGTTACTCTTGGCAACAACTTCACTTTGTTAATGAAATGCAATGCACTCTCATATGAGCAGACATTTTGTAGGTGCTCCCATAGTCTCATGTACCTTTCCCATACCAACATATATTCTCTCTCTCTCTCTCTCTCTCTCTCTCTCTCTCTCTCTCTCTCTCTCTCTCTCTCTCTCTCTCTCTCTCTCTCTCGGCCAATATCTCGAGATTATAGACTACCACGTTAGCTCGTATTATTCGGGCAAAGAACTCTGTTCCACACGAGATCCTCCTTGCCGAGTTTGTTGTTCCACCTATACAGATAGATGCAGCTTTTAGCTTGTTGCATATATTCAGAGAGTTCAGGATCTTCCAAATGCAGAGGGAAGATATACATAGATAGCACTTGCTTCTTCACATTCTCTTCATGATCAAGGCTACAGGCTGTCCTGGTTTTCTCAAGCATCCCACCTCCTCCTTGAGCCATTTGGTATCAGGTACTCACCACTACTAGAGCCATCAACCATCTCCCACCCCTAGCTAGCTCACATCATGGCTATGCACAAGCGCTCACCAAATGAATCTCCTTTATACCTCCAAGGTAGGAGTCTCCAAGCCTAGCACACATCCTAGATCACGACACATGGCAACCATGCAGGTCCACGAGTCACCGGTCAAGTCGACAGGCCCAGTAGACATTTAGCTTCAAGTTGGGTTTGGGAACCAAGAGAGTTGGGTCCCTAACATTGGGTGAGGTGGAGTCTGAGGAGCATTTTATCTTTGAGTGCCCTATATACTATGAGATTCGAGGGAGATACTTTTCGCGACATGCCCACCACAGTACGATCACTGATAGCATATGAGAACTCCCACTGTGTTGCACTTATGATATGAGAGATGTTCCTACTACAACGAGATATATGTTAGATAGCTCAGCAGAGTCATCTTAGCTCTCAGCCTCAAATTACCTCTTTCTTCTCTAGGAGAAGACCATGACAGAACCCAAAGTCTAATGATGATGACAATGACGACAACGTACCTATTCATAGAGATCAGAGGTAGCGCACCACTTATAGACTATAGTCATGTTGCAGCTCAAGTTATTCATGATGAGACACATCTCATCCTCCTAGACAACATCAGCGGCTACCAGAGTTGCAGCTCATATCACATCCTTCTATAGTAGCAACAGGACATGATGACGGTGATATACCTCATTTCTAACATTTAGTAGCACTTATGCTCCTATAAATCTCATCTCATTTATTTCAGTTCATATATTTAGATATGTTGTTTCTTTCGTTACTGTTTCGGAGACGTTCCATACAGCTCTCTCTCTCTCTCTCTCTCTCTCTCTCTCTCTCTCTCTCTCTCTCTCTCTCTCTCTCTCTCTCTCTCTCTCTCAAAAGTGCAATACTATTGATGTATCAACTCAGCAACATGACAGTTCACTAAAAAGAATATTATCAAAAATATTTCTATTCAGAAAAAACAAGCCATTTTAAGGTAGTGGTCTATTCTTGTGATTTGAGATCCTAGATGAAAGGTGTTAATCAAAATTAGAGTGGAACGACTTCTAAGAACAGGGAAAGTGAAAAGAGACAGCCCCTGCACAACTTGCTTCATCGACATGATCTAAGAATGCTTGAAAGGCTTCATCATCAACCTCCATGAAGCAAAAGTTTTTCCTCATGTCTTCTAGGCACTTAGCTGCAGAGATATCATCATTGAAGCTATTTCGTTTAGGTTGATACATTGACATTAAACATCCCTGTCACTAATTAATTGGTCCAATAGATGGCAGGTCTCAACAGAAATTAGTATTCAATGCACACATAGATCATTCATTCAGCAATTTGTCTCTTTTGCTTGGGGATGGTGGTTGTGCAAAAGCAGTGCCCTTAGAGCACATTATTTTATGTAAACTTTGTACCAACAAGCTTTTTCTTCACAAATTCACCTTTGATCGCTAATAGAATCTTAGAAGCAATTCAAGTGAATGAGAACATAAGAAGTGATATCCATTCATCAAATTTGACCAACATCCTGCCCCTACCCAGTTATATAGTGATATTTGACAGCATGACTCGATATATAGTTACTCTTTGAATAGTGTAACGGTCCTGCTCCACTTGTATAAGGTATAAGCCACTTGATACAAGGATCTTTTTAATAATTCATGTTTTGGTTACGAAAATCTATCAAAGGATTCATTTTTGTCCCTTGTAACAAATCGCAAGCAGACAGAAAATGACATATGCTCTCTTCATAGAAAACCAGAAACAAAGGATTTTTTTAAATTTGATCACTCCGTTGCCATACAAAACTTAAGGCAGCTCGTGCAATCTGAGAATACATCTTGTTTTTGGTACCCAGATTAAGCCAGAACAAATTTCATGCCATTTGATAGAATAACCTCTTTCAATGACAGGCAGAACATCCATATATGATATAACACATTAAAGTGATTTCTTCATTCCCTCACCGGCTACCAATCCAAAGCAGGACATCTTAACTAGTGAAAGTAAATGAATTAAGTTTCTTGTTACACGGCAGGTTAAACTAGAAATGCAATGGGCAACAAGAGATGACAAATGATTTGGTTGTCAGTCAACCTTAACACATATAAAGAAAAAAAAAGTACTCAAACTCTTCCAATATTCTGCCTCACTCGCTGTTTTGAAAAGTAAGCAAAGGAGCAAAATGTAAATTATAACATAATTGCTTACTTCTTTTTGTCAATATCAGGTATGTCACTCTTCTCGGCCTTTTCAACAATCACCTGGACAAGAATAAAACAGAACCTTGCACAATTATCACTTCGCAATAATTGAAAAAAACACCAATAGTAGCTACAGAATTTTCTAAGTGATGTAATGCAACTGGAGAAGGTGCACACCGGGATCCTGTCGGGATACTTGTCTCTGATTCTGGCAGCCTCTGCTTGCCTCTTCTCTGATATCAACAACCAACTACAGGTAATTCACCAAGAGTTGTACACACGGAAGCAAATGCGCTCAGGAAAAATGTCAAAGCAATTTGGAGCAGAAGGAACAACAACAACCATCTCTCTGATACATAAATATGACTACTGTAGCAAGAACAACATTCCATGATTTCTTTAAGTAATGTGCATAGTACATGGTGGAGCGCAAGTCACCACAAGATTTCTAGAACAGCAAAACTAAGCAACAAGAAGCAAACTGGTTACCTGCAAGTTGGACATGGCCAAATAACTGTTCTGAACTCTTTTCGTTTCTTGAGAAATGATTCAATCAAAAACATTCAATATGTTTAATGTCAAACGTCACGGGGTGCCCAACTTACAAGAGTAGTTGACGATAAACTAACCTTTTCATTTTGTACCACTTTCTCCACATGGTAAGTATAAAAAAGGGACAGTAAAGAACCAGGCAGATAGGAAATGTGTATTTCGTCAGTTTATGGGAGCACTAAAACAGTTGTAAAATCTAGGAGGGTGCATCTTGGGTGAAGATTACTACCAACAATCTAATAGCTATACAGAACAAAAGTGAATCTACATCTTTGACATGAAAGTGTTACACTATCGATTCCAAACATTACATGGACCTTAACCTCAAGTGTCCATAACACAAAAACACACACACACACACACACACACACACACACACGTATATATCATAGTTGCACTGCGTTTCAGAATCGCATTCAGAAACGCGGTTCAGAAACGTTTTTTTTTTTTTTTTTTTTGGGCTGTTTTTTTGGGCAATATGGGTATCAGATGAAAGCTCTAACTAAGAGCATAATTACTGTGTAATTTGCCGACTGTTTCGAGTGCAGGATGGTCCAGTTCAGGTGCATTAATCCATGTTGGGTTCAGTAAAATTTCAAAACTAACCTCTAGCCTGTCCATTACGATCACAGATGGTCCCAGTAAGTGTGTTTTCGCTCAAGGAGTTAGAAGGCCAAGTCATGAAGAGGCCTTACCGTCGGGGGCAGGGTCTACCGGCAGCCCTCGGACCCCGCCGTTGGGGGGCGTTGCCCCCCAAACCCCCACCGGGGGGCTACCGCCCCCCGGACCCCCTGTTTCTCGCCCCCTGAGCATTTATTGAAAACCAGAGCAAATAACAACCAAATAGCTATTGAAAATAAGATTTGTCTGTGCCCCATCTACTGCACTTCTGAGAGGCAAAACGCTGGTTTGACCATTGATCCCCTAAAAAAATTTCAGCCATAAGCTATTTTCCAAAAAAAAATAAAAATTGTGATTCTGGGAGGAGAAACACATTTCTCAGAAACGCGGTTTCCGAAACGTCTGCTCCCATAAACGCAATTATGTGCAACTATGGTATATATATTGATATCATAGTATTGGTGAACCGTTAACGGTTCGTGAACCGTACGGTTCACCAAGTTTGGGAGCATGAACCGTGGTGAACACACACACACACGCATGTATATATATTGATATCATAGTATTGGTGAACCATTAACGGTTCGTGAACCGTACGGTTCACCAAGTTTGGGACCATGAACCGTGGTGAACCGTTAAATAATTAATTGATTTTATTTTTTTTTAACTTCCCACCCCCAAAACCAACCCAAAAAAAGCCAAAAAAAGGACAAAAAAGCCAAAAAACACCAGAATCGTTTAGGGAATTTAATTCTTTCTTTTGGGGGGAGTGTCCTCCCCACCATAGCATTTAATCAAAGGTTGGCGGACCAGGACGCGGACGCGCGTCGGACGCACTTTTTTTTTTTTTAAATTTAGTGTATTTTTGTTTTAAAAAAAAAAAAAGGGACACAGATGCGGACGTGAAATGGCCACGTCCGGTGTGGACGCGCATGTCTACATTTAATTAATAGAACTTTTTGACATATAGAAATGCAAGCAAGTCAATGTTTGAAATGAATGCTACTTCCTCATTAACACAAGGTCAATGTATGGCTTTTGTTTTACTTCCCACCCCCAAAAACAGCCCAAAAAAAAAGCCAAAAACCTCCACAAAAGGCCCTCCATAATGTAAAAAACCTGCTTTTTTGCTCTAAAAAGTAAAGTGAAATGCAAACCCTAACTTTCTCTTTCTAGATAGGTTGCTTCATAAATTTTAGTGTTTGTAAATTTTCTTAGGGCTTTTCTTACTTGTTCAGTTGTTCTTTTCTCTTTTGTAAAAACATAACTTAAAAGAAAAGGCATTCCGAATAGAACGCAAATGCAGCAGAATGCAGTCTATATCATAGTTGCAACTTGCAGGGCATCTCCAATCCACTGCAACAGCAATCCAGAACACACATTGCAAAAAGAAAATTAATTCATGCTGTCCCAGGCAGGGCACCTTCTGGAAAGAGCAAGATTTCTGGTTAGAGAAGTTAGAACACATATTGATGCATATGAACATTCTACGGGCTCTCTTCAACGATACCGACGCAGTGGGAACCGTGACAGGCATGGCAAGCGAATGTGAAGCGAGAAATCATCACTTGATTTGGGGTAAGCCTACATATGACTGTTGATAAATTTAAAGAACAAGCTGTAGGCAACGATTTGGGGTGGACTTTACTTTAAACTGACTTTCCTCATGCATACATGAATGTGTAAGCTGTCAGTTTCAATCGTTGCAGCTTCAAACTGCAGTTTGGGAAGAAAAGAGCAAAATCCATGTCTTTTTTAGCCCTATTTGACTGAGATATAGATCCGATTGAGATGCTGTAAGATGCTTGACTGTGTGTCTTCACGACTACAAGAATTCCTATGGAGTTTATTTTGGCCGTTACGGCACGTACGGCAAGTTTTGAAGGTGATGCTCGCATTTCATTTCCTTTTAAGCCCTATTTATGAACTGAGTTGTAAGCATCCGATTGAGGTGTTGTAAGATGCTAGACTGTGTTTTTCATGCCTACAAGAATGCCTATGGTGCTAGTTTTGGCCATCACAGCACATCGTCAAGTTTTGAATGCAATACTCGCACTATTTTAGCACAGACACATGAAATTGCAAATGTAAGATACACACATCTTGAGCAAGAATGTTCGATGGAGGATATAAGATCCAAAGAAATTTGACACAAAATATAACTACTTGCAACCCTTTTTTCCTCACTAAGAACATGAATAGAACTTACTCCTAGAGACTCTTCTTAACTTTATGCAAAGCAGCTTGACTTGTAAAACTTAGCATATTCAAGAGACAGATAGGCTCAGCATTTACATGAAGGAAAAATACGACATGCAACACTTACATGGCAAACGGCATAAAGAGAATGACATACCAAGAGGATGCTCTTGCTTAAATGATATTTTAGCCATTTGCTCCTTGCAGCCTATCACTATTACCTTAGCAAGGTATTTAGAACCACACCAACTGCATTTGAATCCTAAGGAAATTCAGAGAATGAAAAACAGGCTCTCTCTCTCTCTCTCTCTCTCTCTCTCTCTCTCTCTCTCTCACACACACACACACACATCTCAAGAACTCTCCAAGAAAAAACAAGTTGAAGAGCTGTGCATTAGCAGTACCTTTGTCTTTAACAAAAAGAGAAAAAATTGTGTTTTCTTGGGAAAAAAAGGTTTGCTCTAACAAACACAATGGAATCCATGCATCTATTAAACGGCAACAAGTCTACAATTTAGCAATCACATATTTCACAGGAAGACAAAACATAAAATAGAATTGCCATTATTTTATAGGATATGATTCCTGTCATTTGTGTTAATAGAAAATATCTTCTATGTTTGTATATTTCGAGCCTAAAGATTTGTCAAACCACATGAAGTTGTGACAAACCACGAGGAAGACAGATTATCTACAAAGCTTGCGTTCACACACACAAACAAACATAACCCAGCAGGCGATTTGCTATAACGAAGGGACTTAGAAGGGAACTGTGAGATTTCACGATTATAAAAGGTGGGAAGCAAATGGATAACAATATTACTTACAAGGAAGCGTGATGGACGGTTTCAAAACTAAATCTGCTATAATGAATGGATTCAAAAAGCAACTGTTGAATTTTAGAATAATAAAAGCCAGTTTATGATAGTATAACTCGCCATGGATGGTTTCCAGATGAATCACCTACAATGGATGATAAGCAGCTGATGTATTTCACAATAGTAAAACCTTCAGAAGATATGACTCTCAAGAAGGCGAGATGGATAGTGCAGAAGATAAATCCGGTATAGTGGAGAAGTTTAGTAAGCAACGTTCGATGTCACAATAATGAAACCTGAAAAGCAAACTTATGATAATATTACCCACAAGAAGCGAGATGGACGGTTTCAAGAATGAATACGCTGTAAGAAATGATTTCGCAAAGCAACTGTTGAATTCTAGTGTAACAAAACCTTACAAAACACAATGATAATCATATTACTCAAAGAGGCGAGATGGAGGGTGCTACTATGAATGAATCTTAGAGGAACTGTTGGCTTTCACATTAATAAGACGTGAATGAGAAGCAATTTAGTGATAATATTTTTCACAAGGAAGCGAGATGCATGCTATCGAATATAAATCCGCTTTAATGAATAAATTTACAAAGCAACTGCCGAATTTAGCATAACAATCGGACTAGTCAGAAAGAAGATAAAGCGGCTTACAAGAAGGCGCGATGGATGGTTTCGAAGATAAGACCGCTATAACGAATGGATTTACAAAGCAACTGTTGAATTTTAGATTTATCAAACCTACGAAGCAAACCTATGATAATATTACTCACAAAGAAGGCGAGAAGGATGGCGTGAAAGACAAATCCGCTGCAGAACGTCAGGATGTTTTGGTGATGGCGCTGCTACTTAACGGAGAGAGAGAGAGAGAGAGAGAGAGAGAGAGAGAGAGAGAGAGAGAGAGGAACAAAGCACAAGGAGGAGGATGCCGGCTTAGCACGCTACGCAAGAAAGAAATAGAGAAAGAAAGAGAGAGAGAGAGAGAGAGAGAGAGAGCGAGAAGCAGAAGGGGCTTTGATTTTTGTTGCTTTTGCTTTGGTTTTGAATGAAGAGAGCGAAATGATCCAAAAATAGAACAAAACATTAAATAGACTCATTTAAGAAGAAGCTGATATTTGGCACAAGCTTTGAAACTCAAACATTTGCACGCATGATTGATTGATGTCTATTTATGAGAAAAGATGTGGATTTCATTCATATACTTTCTCACGTTGGCTTGAACCTCCGGGAACAAAGGAACTTTTGGATGGAGAGTCATTGGAGCGTTACTTAACTAAGCTTGCAAAGTCATTGCAGTCTAAGCTTGGAACATGCTTTTTGGTTTCCAAGGAGAGCCTCGAACCGACTGAGTCAAACCTGCTGGGTCCTTCTTTATCCTTTGTAACTAGGTGTTAGAACATGTATTCTCCAATTAGGAGACCGAGATCAAGATCATCAACCTAGAAGGGCAAAGGCGCTAAGCAACCGCAAAGGACAAGCAATGACATCAACCTTCAAACTTTGTCCAAAAATAAAAACTAAACACCTTTGTTGCATGTCCAAGCAAAACAATATGTCCATAAAAGCCTGGCAATCTATTTGAGAAGGGCATTAAGCGCCAAGCAAGAGAATATTTCTTACATCCGGTAAATTACATGGAGAAGGGCCTATGTTTCTTTGGACTTTGCACTTGAGTTCCCGCCCTTAGGCAAAGCATGAGCTTAAAGCCCCCACCCCAAGAGTTCACATTATGTCTCTAATGTGCATCTAGTTTACTACATCATTCTAGGAGACATATCTAATAATAATTTTATTGATCATTATATGGACGCAAAAACAACTGCTTCTTAGTGGTCTAGCCATTTGGTTATGCTTGGGGTTTAAATTCCCACAAGCAACATTATCTAGCCGAATTGAGTAGAGAAAGGTTGGGTTAAATTGTGGATCTCGCAGCGTGTACATAGGTGATCCATAATCCTTGACTTCGATCACACTGATAAACAGAGGTGACATAATTACAATTTCACTTTCTCATTAATGTATGGTGGAATTGAGTAGTCAAGGGCTTGGCTTCAATTGTGGAATCCTAGTTTGAGTACTTAAAAGTTGGACATGATTATGAATAATTCTACATGCAAGTGAAACTCTTTGTTGTAAGATTATTTCATATCTCTCCTATTCCTTTCCAATGATGCTATTAATGTCATTGCAAGATGACTCCCTAAACTATAGATTATGGGATTCAATGGTTAGAAGATAGATTAGGTCTTGGATCACCCATAGTGTGCACATAAGTGATTTGAGTGTAATGAAACATGTCAAAAAATTTCATATTATCTCAATCTCATTTTTAGTTAATATACTATTTTACTATATAGCAATTGGTCTGAGGACATTGGCCTTTCAACCATCGGTGAGTGAGCTCATTTACAATTGATCAGATTATATCTGATAAGAGCATTATGAAGATACCTTTCCTGAGTGATATAAATCAGCCATCTCACTTTGTCTCTATGGATTTGAATACCAAGACAGTAGTGAGCTTCACCCAGATCGGTCATGTGGAATTCGGAATACAACATTTGTTTGGCATCTTTCACCTGATCGGTACTATTGCTGAAGAACAACATGTCATCAACATACAAGGTGATGATAATGAAAGAATGTTGTACTGACTTGAAATAAATATTGGAATTGGCAGTGCTTGGTTGAAAACCATGTTGGGTCAGGATGTGTTGATCCTCTGAAACCAAGAACTTGATGATTGCTTCAAGCCATAAAGTGCTTTCTGGAGTTTACATACATGATGCTTCATATCTTCGAAAATGTATCCTTCAGGCTATAGCATATAGATGTCTTCTTCGATGACTCTGTTGAGATAAGTTGTCTGTACATCGTGTTGATGTACTTTGAGGTCGGCTGCTGCAGCATACGATAGGAGAGCTCGGATCGACAAATACTTTTGACTACTGGAATGAAAGTCTCGTTGTGTCAGAAATGGTGAACTCCTACAACTTGGCCGCAACGCGAAAGTCAACGAGCCTTGATTCGAAGGTCAAATGATTAGCGAAAGTCATCATGCTTCCGAGACAAACGAAGTACAAACGATTCGTGAATCTTAAACATACCTCCAGGACCGCAAGAACCGCAAAGGGACGTAAAACGAAAAGACACGAAAGAAATGAAAAGAACGAAAGGAAACGAAAGAAACGAAGGGAAATCCTTTGTGCTATCAGCTGGTAGCTCAACGGGCTTGGAGTCTTAGACTTCACGCCCAGCTGAAACGGGTAGCAACGACGAAGAGTAACTAATTAGTTGATTAGCGTTAACTACTCTTGTAATTCTTTGTTTTAGTTATCTTGTAAACTCCACACAGTGGAGATAAAAACTATATTTTTGGATCATAACATAGACTGTAATATAGAGAATGTGCGTGAGTAGAGCAAAAAAGAAAAAATACTAGAAACGAAAGAGCTGTGCATGAAAGTCTGCCAACGAGTAGAACACAGCAAAAGAGCTGAGCGTCAGGTCGCCAACTAGCGAGACATTGACGATCTCGCTCTAAAAATCAAACTAATAATACAGTTGCTCTATTCTTTGTACATCTCCTTGTCTTGCGCTATCTTGATTGCTAGAATAGAATCTATTCTGTGATGTGTAGTCGCGTGTCTAGGTTCCTGTGAAACTTCTGTGCAAAAGAAGATTCAAAAAAACAAAATCGTTCGCGACAACGAAACATAAACAATTTCATGACATGGTATCAGAGCTAACAGGTTATCACTACTGATATCCCAGTAGTGATTTTCTAGACAACACAATATGGCTACAACAATCCAGACAAGAGTAGCAATCAGTCTTGATGGCGCAAATTACAAGATCTGGAAATTCAAGATCAAAACACTTCTGAAGGGCGAAGGCATCTGGTCGGTGACCGAACTCTTAGAGGTGCAGCCTCCAGAGGGAGACCTGAGGAGAGCTCAATGGATCAGAAAAGATGAGCGTGCAATGGTGATAATCGTTCCGTCCATAAATGAAGATCTACTCATGCAGATTGAAGACTACGAAAGCAGCCATGCAGCGTGGGAAAGATTAAAACAGAAGTATGAAGTGAGGACTGTAACTTCAGTCATGCACCTTCACAATCAACTGCAATCCATATGATCTAATGGCAACTAGTTGGACCAGCATGTTGAGAAGATCAGAACGATCTTCGCTCAACTCACTGCATCAAGACAGGAGCACCAGGTCCTAGCACCACAGCAGCTGATGTACTTTATGAAATCTCTACCGATGTCCTATCAACCACTGAGAATGCTCATACTAAGTCTACCAGATATGACATTCGACAAAGCAGTCAGTCTTGTCGCTGATGAGAGACTAATGAGGGAAGCAGTGATCAAGAGAAGGCCCTCTTCACAAAAGGAAAGAAGAAGAACAAGAACAAGCCAAATTCGAGAAGACAAAGTCCTCGAATCAACAATCTTCTTCCTGTGATCACTGTCACAAACTAGGCCATATGGCCAAAAAATGTTGGTTCAATCCAGCAATACCTTGCATGCACTACAATAAGAAGGGGCACTTTGCATACGATTGCAGATTCAACCCAAAAAAAAATAACAAAACTGAAAAGGCTAATGTTGCAGAGTCATCCAAGGATGCTGATAGAGGTGATGAAGCCTTCACGATACTTGATGAAGCTTCAACAAGCTACACTAAACATGACTACGATGTAGTCATTGATTCAGGAGCAACATCACACATCACTTGCAACAAGAAGATAAGATGATTATAGCCGGATGACCACGATCTACTACCTAAAGAAGAAATCTGAAGTATTTGATTCTTTCAAGAAGTTCGTGGCATTTGCAGAGCGACACACCTCAAATAAGATACAGATCCTCAGATCTGACAATGAAGGTGAATACAAAAGCATAGAATTCTCAAGATTCTGCCAAGAACAGGGGATAGAACACCAGTTCACTCCTGCATACACACCAGAATACAATGGTGTGGCAGAAGAATAAATGGAACGTTAGTCAAAGGAGCCAGATGCATGATGGCACAGGCTCGATTGCCAAGTCAATTCTGGGCTGAGGCAATAGTTGCAGCAGTACACCTGCAAAACAGATCCACAACGACAGCGCTGGAAAATAAGACGTTGTATGAAATGTGGATAGGTAGAAAACCTGATCTATCATACGTACGTGTGTTCGGATGTACCACATATAAGCACATTTCAAAAGAAAAAAGAAGAAAACTCGATGATAAATCAAAGCAAACCGTCATGGTCGGGTACTCGGACGGAACACAGGTGTACAGACTCTACGATCCAACCACGAAAAAGGTTGTTGCGAGCAGAGATGTGAAGTTCGATGAGTCCACATTCCTTGGACTAAAAGACGAAAGAGGCCATGAGATCTTCACATTGCTGCCTATTCAAGAGGGAGATCAAGGACAAACATCAAATCAAAATGCAGAGCCTAGACTCTAGAGCAGCAAGAAGCAGAAGATCAAACCCACGAACAAGAAACGTTCGAGCAGCGACAAAACGAACCTAGAAGGTCAACAAGGCAAAGAAGACACTTCGAGACCGTTACTCTGACAATCTTCAGTGGAGTGAAGACAATAATTCGAGTACTGTATATTCACTGAAGAGCCAACAACATATCAAGAAGCTATCCAGAGTTTAGAGGAAAAATTTTGGAAGCAGGCAATGTCAGAGGAGATCGAGTCGATGAGGCGAAACGAGGCATGGATATTAGAGCCACTACCAGAAAATAGAAAAATAGTCGACTGCAAGTGGGTGTACAAGAAAAAGATAAAATCAGATGGCACCATTGGCCGCTACAAGGCAAGGCTTGTCGCGAAGGGCTATACGCAGAGATATGGTGTTGATTATTTCGACACATATTCACCGATGGTCAAGATGACAAGCATATGGCTACTCCTTGAATACGTCACACAACACAATCTGAAAATTCACCAGATTGATGTGAAAACAACCTTTCTCCACGGAGATCTAGAGGAGGAAATCTTCATGAAGCAACGTGAAAGATTTGAAGACCCTGACAATCGACAATATGTCTGTCGTTTGCAGAGATGCATCTATGGTCTAAAACAGGCATCACGAGCTTGGTATAAGAAGCTCGATAGTCTTCTGAAGTCTCTAGACTTCAATCCTACAGAACCGGACTGTAATGTCTACATAAAAAGAGTAGGAAAAGATTTTGTGATACGGACTATCTTCATGGATGATTCCCTAATGGTAATAAATTCCTTGATGTTGATCAAAGACACGAAGAGTTAGATTTCTTATGAAATCACAGATCTTGGAGAAGCAACAAAATGCCTAGGGTTAAAGATCAGAAGAGATCGAACAAAGGGCGAAATGCACTTGAGTCAGTCAAAATATGCCAGAAAGGTGCTCAAGCAGTATCACGTGATGGACTGCAAGGAAAAGGCCACACCAATGATAGTTGGAGCCAAGTTGACGAAGCAGGATTGCCCAAAAACAGAAGAGGAAGAATAGAAGAAGACATGTATACCCTACCAAAACTTGATCAGTAGTCTGATGTACCTTACAATTTATATCAGACCCGATCTAGCTTTCTCTGTTTACGCCTTAAGCCAATTCTCTTCCAATCCTGGCATGGCACATTGGCAAATGGCAAAACGAATCCTACAGTATCTGAAGGGTACCCAGAATATTGGATTGACCTACAGAGCTGAAAATCAAAGAAAAGGATTCGAATTGCACCACTATAGTGATGCAAGCTGGGCGAGCTGCAAAGATGACAGCAAGTCCATAACTGGAGGATGTACCATAGCGTGCGGAGCTACAATCAGCTAGATATGCAAAAAACAAACCTTGGTAGCTCAATCCTCTTACGAAGCTGAATACGTCGCAGCTTCAAAGGTGACGAACGAGGTAGTGTGGCTACAGATGATGCTGGAAGCAATCGGGATACCACAAGAAGGGCCATGCACGATGATGATGGACTCTCAGAGTGCCATTTATCTGTCCCATGATCCTGTCTTTTATTCAAAGACAAAACACATACCTCTGAAATACCATCACATTCAATATTTGATCTCGAAAGGAGAGCTCCAGGTCCAATACATAAAATCAGAAGACATGATTGCAGATCTGCTCACAAAGATGCTCGACAAGCCACTCTTTGCCAAGCAAATAATGGCAATTGGATTAAACGTGCAAAGCTGCAAGGTTCAAGAGGGAGTGTCAAAAATGGTGAACTCCTACAACTTGGCCGCAACGTGAAAGTCAAAGAGCCTTGACTCGAAGGTCGAACGATTCGCGAAAATCAGCATGCTTCCGGGACAAATGAAGTATGAACGATTTGCGAATCATTCACAACTTGTAAGCATACCTCCAGGACCACAAGAACCGCAAAGGGACGCAAAACGAAAAGACACGAAAGAAACAAAAAGAACGAAAGAAAACGAAAGAAACGAAGGAGAATCCTTCACGCTACCAACTGGCAGCTCAACGAGCTTGGAGTCTTAGACTTCATGCCCAATTGAAACGGGTAGCAATGACGGTAATTCTCTGTTTTAGTTACCTTGTAAACTCCACGCAGTGGAGATAAGAACTATATTTTTGGATCATAACATAGACTGTAATATAGAGAATGTGCGTGAGTAGAGCAAAAAAGGAAAAACACTAGAAACGAAAGAGTTGTGCATGAAAGTCTGCCAATGATCATAATACAGCAAAAGAGCTGAGCGTCAGGCCGCCAACGAGCAAGACACTGACGATCTCGCTCTAAAAGTCAAACTGATAATACAATCGCTCTATTCTTTGTGCATCTCCTTGTCTTGCGCTATCTTGATTGCTATAATAGAATCTGTTCTGTAATGTGTAGTCGCGTGTCTAGGTTCCTGTGAAACTTCCGCGCAAAAGAAAATTCAAAGAAACAAAATCGTTGGCGACAACGAAACGAAAACAGTTTCGCGACATGTTGTAGTTGATGTTGGGGATCTAAGTAAATCCTTGTGCTACCAGTCAGGCCTTCCTTCAGTCAATACCTCCATTGGCATTGTACTTTCTTGGAATTTAATCTAACTCCTACTCATCCCAATAGCCCTTCTTCCTTCTCTGATTTTTACTCTCTCAAATGAAACCTATAAAAAATGAACTATTTTTCAACAGTCTGCGTATTTGAACTAATTGTCGCTACAATCTGCATTTTTACTCAGGTTTTTCCACAGGCAAAAAATCTGACACCTGACACTGTCGCTTCTTTTTAGCTTCCTGAGCAACTAAGTGTCTAGCGACACTTATGTAAGTTGTTTTTGGGCCATTTAGGCACTTCCAGAAAGGCGACACTTTTTGCGAAAAATGCGATACTGCATTTTTACATGTAGTTTTTGACAGGCAACAATTAGGGAAAAATGTGACACTACATTTTTACATGTAGTTTCTGACAGACGACAATTAGGGCAAAAAGTGACACTGCATTTTTACATGCAGTTTTTGACAGGTGACAAAAAGACAAAAACCCCGACACTGCAGTTTTACACGGGGGATACTACACAGGCGACACCCTGTAGAAATACACAGTATTCCAAGTACAGACTGTCTATGTCTTCACGCTCCAATAGCAACTATTCTAATTAGATAGTTAATTAGCTGTCAAACAATCTTGTAAATGTAAAGCTAAAATAATGCAAGATCTTCCAGTTGCTATAAATGTAAATGAGCGACTGAAGATATTACAAGTCATAAGTCATCAGACAGAGATCAAACGACCAGAACGGGTCTTTCAGTAGCCGACTCCTCAGAGTTAGTGATTATAGAGAGAGAGAGATAAAGATATTCAGAACGTTAGCAACTTTTGAATCTGTAAGTAATGTCACGCGCTTATCAATGCAATTGAATTGTGATCTGATCGTTGTGTTTACAACTACACTATCGCATTCTTGTTGAATGATAATAACTCTCACTCCTCTTACACAAACATTATTATAAGAGAAATCTATGGTTGTCTCTGATGCCTAAATTAATTTTACATTCTCTTCATATCAGATTATCAGTATTAGAAAGATTGCATGACTGTTTCGGACGCCTAATCGTCTCTTGCAATCTTTCCTTTACGACAGTCTAAGACTCCTACACTAATAATTTGATTCAACACAAAAGAACATCTCGTAAACTTCGTTCTCTAAGTAATCCACGATCCTGTTATTAAGAATTTTGTTTCACCAGTTGACATCAATCCAAAACGTCAACAGATGTGGTATCAAAGCTGATAATTTACATTTCCTCACATCCCACAAAGTGGTATCAGATCCACTGGTTTATTGGATTACTAGAGTCTAGGACTTATAATAGAACTTAATATGTTCTAGTTCTATAGAGCTGGTTCAGTCAGTTTATATTTTATCTCTGCTACTCGATAACAATGGAAGGTTCAACCTCAAAGATCCACTTGATCAACAAACTCAACGGAGATGACTTCCACATGTAGTTTAAGATGAGGATGATCTTGATCGAGAAGCATCAGTCTATTCGTACCTTACTGGCTATAGCTGTTGCAGAAGATCTGAACATTCACCAGATGGACGTCCAGATGACATTCCTACATGGATATATACAAGAAGACATATTCATTTATCAACCAGAAGGTTACGTTCTTCAAGGCAAGGAGTATTTGGTATGCAGATTGCACAAGGCATTATATGGTCTTAAGCAAGCTCCCAGGGCATGGTATGAAAGAATCAATCACTTCTTGTTGCAGCACAATTTCACTTCTTGCTCCGCAAACTCTAATGTATATCTCAAGCATAAAGGGTATTCACAGATTTTTGAATCTGTGAACACGATTTTGGTGTTTCTTTAACTTCTTTTTCGTTCTTTTGTAGTTACAGTTCTTACGGTTCTTCCTCTTATTAGAACAGTTACAAAACAGAAGCGTTACTCAGATTGCAATGTGTATTTCTCAGCTTGTCAGTGGGAGTCACGGATCCGATACTCAACTACATGCATAAACCAGCCATGTAACCAGACATAGCTCAAGAAGGTCAACGTTCTGAAACAGGGAGCAATCCTACCACTATCTACTAAATCAGAAAGCGATCAAGAACAAGATTAACTACTGAAACAAGGAACAAGAAACAAATAACTAGATTCCTAACAGCATTTTAACAGTCCAAGAATCAAGAAACACTCATTTCTTGATGTCTAGATTGCTCAAAAACAATCAAGAACTGGAATGTAAGAAAGTATGCAAGATCTACACCACTATTCCAGCCTATTTAGTTTACTTGAGTGTTGATTCCTACTTATTCCACAAACAAGAAATGAATCCTAATCCACAACTATGCAAGAAACAAGAAAACAAGAAACTAGTTAATCCACAATACAAGGAAATCAAGCATGCTCATAGAAATTTCACTCGAGAACATTGCCATGAACAAGGAGCTTAGCAATTATCAAGAACTCGTTGAGGATCTTCTTTATTTGCTCAAGAGAACTTGACAATACATTCAAAGCTCCCTCACAAGAGAGGGGGGCCCTTAAATAAGCAAGAAGGCTGCCCATGTGGAGCCCAAGTGGCAGTTCCACCAAATTAGAAATTACATGTGGAATTTGCCCTTCCACTAAAGGTCACCATCAAAAGGTGGCTCACTCTAACTAATTTAAGGGGTGTCTACATTTATTTACAAAGCCTAGGAAATATGACTAGCTCCTACATGGTCGTTCCTTCTTTGGGATACACCATTAGGCTCACATAGATATTTCACTGTCATCCTAGCTAGTAATTTCTCGGCTCTCATGCTCGGCTCTCAACTTCTTTTGCTCTCCTCCTTCTGAGACTTCCTCGGTCATGGGTGAGAGGTATTCTGTGTCTTCGGCTTGGCTCGGCATCTGGGGATTCTCTGGAATCTGCTAACAAAGGGTCAAGCTATGTTATAATAGCATTATACGTTGATGATTCCTTAATTATCAGCACTTCAAATCTCTGCTTTCATCAAAGTTTGAGATGACTGATTTAGGCCCAGTCTATTACCTTCTCGAAAATAGAATAGAATCGTTTTCAAGATAATTTCATCATTGATGCTGATAGCTAGGTGATTTCAATTCAAGATTCCATCCATGAGGCCCATGTATTTTCAACATTGCAAGTGGGCTGGCCTCAACCATTTTTACGCATGCAATATTGATGTGAGAGGGCTTTTTGGCTCACCTTGTGGAGCTTTCTAGAAATACCTTATGGTACATAATGGAGCTTTCTCTACCTATTTTTTAGACTACTTAACAAGTAGACAAACAAAAACTACAATAGTCTTGTGACCCACACTTTTTGTTTTTCAGAGGTTGATTATGTTCTGCATAATGGTCATGTGACAAAAAGCCAACCTAGTCATAATACATTGGAATGACTCCAGGTAGATTACCCGATAAGGAATCACAGGCTCAGCACCTCCAAGCCTCACCTATGATTCCCTACTAGGCAAATTGTCATGTGGTCTGCTCCTTCCATAATATGTAATTGTGCTCAATTCTCATTTTGGCTACAAGATCAAACGTAAGGAGAATAGTGAGCTTGCATACTCAAAACATTCATACTGCCATTGATCATCACCATGGTGGATGTGAAGGCCCTAGTTGATCAAGGCATTCGACGAATTCCAGATATGTATGTCAAACCGAAGCAACAACGGGTGTGTGTTACAGGGTGTATGAATCATCATCAGTCAAAGAGGAAGTTCCGCTTATTGATTTGGATGGACTTGTGGGTCCTCATAGACATGCAGTAGTAGCATCTGTGTGCAATGCTTGTGAAAATTGGGGATTCTTCCAAGTTAGTAGCAGCTATAGTGCATTGAATCACACTTCAATAGATAAGGCAAACACTTATAATTAAGGATACATCTCTTCGTGCTACTTGTAAGTGATTTTTGAGTAGATTATCTTGTATTTATCTTTAGAACTATAACAAAACATACTGCATTTTTTAGAAAATAGTCAAGTGGCCATTTTGAAAATATATGAATCGATTAATATGAGCATATTAAAAAAATTCTACATCTTTGATGATAGTGGGGAAAGAGATTGGAAGATAGACCTTTGATCATGTAGATAGTCATTTTTTGGAGAAAAGTATTATATGGGCATAGATGAATTTCCATTTTGTTTGCTAAACTCATGAGAAGATGATAATGAATGCAATTCAAAAAAATTAGACATTTGAATAATCATTGTTGTGTGATGGGACATTGCAAATACATATTGCAAGAATGTACGCATGGATCGCATTCCACCGAGCAATCTCTTCTCCCTCACCATGACATTGAACAATCCCACTTACACCTATAAGTGGGTGAAAAAGACCACTAACAAGCTATGCCTAACCCTCAAAACACGAAACGCTACCACCAAGTGTGGTTATCTCTTACAAACGATGGTCCAGCAACACTTAGGGTGCAGGACGACCGCAATCCTCAAAGAACTTGAAGATCAATATCCTAGCACCAGAAAGCAGGCCAGTCCTCAAGTATCAACCGCCCACGAAGAAGCAGAAGGGTAAGACAGTAAGCACCGAAGAAGACATCTCCCCTGACATCTTATCCAGTATATAGGGGAGAGTCTTATCCAGTATATAGGGGAGAATATGTTGAATCCAAAGGGAGCCTTAAATTCTCTCAGGTCCCAAAAGAGGCCCTACTTCAACAGGCCCAGCAAAGAAGACAAGCAGTAGCAGTCGCAGGCAACTCTTTTGATGGAGGCGCTTCCAGCTCCGGTTCATTAGGAGTGGTCCTGCCAACTCAGGTCATTTCAGCTATTCAGGTATTGATTCCTCCTAACATTACTGACACCTCCACCATTCCACCATTACCTCCACCACCAACTACCATCTCCACGCCTTCAATTACACTTAACATGGGCCTTGATACCATTCCAAAAAGGGTAACCAATCCTATCATAATTTCAAGTTCAGATGTTAAGTTCAATAATTTGAAGTCATTGAAGACTTGGCCATCTTCAAGGACTTCCACGAAATTAGCATTTAGAACAAGTTTGTGGAAATACATTACTTTTGCAATAGTCTGCAAAAATGAGCTATGTTCGTGACAGTTTCACCTTTTTCACATTTTTCCGAAATGTGAAACTAGCATAGTTTAATAGTTTAAACTATTTTGCAACAGCTTCGCCTTTTTCGCATTTCTCCGAAATGGACACTTAGGCACAGTTCAAAGTTCAACCATTTTAGGGCACCTTCGGCTTTTTCGTGAAATGCAAAGAGAGAGAAAATTCCTGAAGGTCATCTACTTCAAGACTTGAACTGCTTTAGGGCACCTTCGACTTTTTCGCGAAAACCTGAAGAGAGAGAAAAAGCAAAGGTCGTCTATTTTGAATGAAGGACGTTCCCAGCACTTCCCAAAATTTGTGAAGTGAGAGAAAACGACTTCACGTAAAATGCGAATTGAGAGAATTTTCGACGTCCTCGTCCATGTCAATATTCCTAATTCGTTGACCGTATATACCATGTATAGTTGTCACAAAAGCCATATACTTTCAAGTACAACGGCTTACCTAATTAGGCGACAAACATTTAATTTAGTTAATACATGGATGCAATCTATAAATAGATCATCCCAGCATAGATTACTTGAAGCTCCATCCATGAGACATATTATTTGAGCCTCCCAGTTATGCCATCATTTGTTGTTGTAATTGCTATTTTATTATGCTTCAGTATAATATAACAGCAGCACGCTTTTTCATCTGTGTATAATAAAAATGTAGATGAATGCTTGTTGTAATTGTATGCACTTTGTCGATGTTTGATCGCGCTTGTTTACTCACTCTGATCAGAACACGAACGTCTACGACTCCTTCTCTTCTGATCAGACGATGGCTGTCTTTGACGCCTGAGAAACTCACAATATCATACTGCTCTTTCCATCTATTTCAGAACCAAACTTCACATTGAATCCATTTTTTAGTGATACCACACAAACCATTTTATACCACACAAACCATTTCTAATCTCTTCGGTGGAATGTACTCTCGTTTTTTTTTAGTATGAATTAATTTTTCAGATCTTGTTGGACAATTAGGACACTTAAAACTGTGAATATATTTAGCATAAGCTTTCTATTAGACTGCTTTTGCATCTAGCAGCTGATTGTAACAGGAGAGTTGTTCCGCAATATTCCTGCTCTCTTCTCCGTTAACGTCTTTGCACTCCCTTGCCCCATCAGATTGGTATCAGAGCGTAGCTCATATAGACCGAGAAATTAAGTGGGTTCTATTTGTATTACTGTTAGTATGTCTCGTATAGGTAGCTCTTCATCTTCATCATCCAGCGAAGCTAGAATCCTTGACAAGTTCAATGGTTCTAACTTCTACATCTGGAAGTTAAAACTCCGGATGATGTTGATAGATAGAGATCTTTGGGATGTAGTAGAAGGTGCTGACCTGAAACCAGAAGATGGTGATCAAGCAAAGGCATGGAAGATCAAAGATCTTAGCATGTATCACACCCCCGACTCCCAAATATCACATGTTACCAAATGCAAGACCTCTAAGGATGCATCAGATTTGTTATCAAATCTCTATGAGACTCATGATGTAACCACTAGATTACATCTTGGAAAAAAGTTCTTTACTCTTAGCATGTCTAATTCTACTGCCATCACTTCTCACATCAACAGCTTCAAGTCTTTATTGGATCAGTTATCAGTTGTATGATGTTCTATTCAAGATGATGATGTCATCATGACCTTGCTTTCTTCTCTTCCAAAGTTGTATGGACACTTTGTGGTGATGATCTCCACATAACCTGACATCACTCTTCAAAAGGTGATCGGTCATCTTCTTCAAGAAGAAATACGGAGAAAGACCAGCGGCCTATCCATCAAAGACAAATCCATGGCCCTGTACACCAAGAAGAAAGACCATCTCAAGGGCAAGAATGAAGTGCAACAACAACAGCAGAAGCCTCACACTCAAGGTGAGCATGGTGGATCGTGCAAGAAGCTTTTCTGCAGATATTGCGAGAGAGTCAAACACGACATCAAGGAGTGTCTCATTCGCATCTAGATTAGAGAAAATATGGGCCCAAAGAGGGCCCTATAAGAAATGCCATATAGGAGAGAGAGAAATAACTATAAAGTAATTATAATATTATTTTCTAACTTCTTTACGCATCTGCCCGCACTACTTTCCATGTAAATGAATGCACCTTAGTTTAGTCACATCAAACTTCACTGGTGCTTAGCCATAATTTTCAAAATGCTAAAATATTCCTTCCCAATAGTTGAGAACACTCAAAAATTTGAACTAGGAGTGACATTTCTGAAAAAAGCCTACGCCATCTCTATCTCCAGGGTCAAAAACAAGTGCTTAGCGCCATCTCTATCTCCAGCAGAGTCGTTAGCGCCATCTCCAGCTTTGTTATTGTCATTGTGTTGTTTGTTACTATACTACTATACTGATGACAAAGCTTTTTCATCTTCATGTGGATATGTCACCAGAATATGCTCCGCTCAGGACAAGAAATTCAAAGCAACCCAAAATGTCAACTTCTGATATGGTCCGATACAGGGAGGAAAAGCTAAAGCATATAGATTTATGATCATCATGAACATTGTATCCTATTGATCCATGTTCATTGCAACATCCATATTTCCATTCAGTGAGTTAGTTAATAATCTATATGTGTCATGGTAAAAATGGCCTTTTGGGTTACTGTGAGAATTTGATGCTCTATGGGAATGCACATTCAATGCAAAGAATACATTATTTGGAAGAGGAATCAAGAAAAATATCAGAGAAGTGCGAAGAAAAATCTACAAAGATGAAAACTTGTTTGGATGAAAATGAGATGCTTAAGAGGGAGATCCAAAGGTTGAAATCTTCTTTGTATCATTGTACAACTAGTAATGATGAGATAAAAACTGCATTTCAATCCATGCGTATCTCATATTTGTCTCTTGTTAAAGATATGGATGTGCTCAACAGAAAGGTCTGAAGCAACACGAGGAAAAGACTGGCAAACAAGGATATATGTGATCTATCATCCAGAGGAGGTCATAGAAAAAGACAAAACCGTGCATTCAAGTTATAACTTATTTGGTATTGAATATTGCTTGAACTTTTTGATTCATTCATAATCACTAATTTTGTTATATAAACATTTCAACTTTCTATTGATTTGCTTATTATATACTGCTGTGAATACTATAAGTGTCCTAATTTCTACTAACATCTTCATGAACATTATGTTTGCAATGCAGATTAGCATTGGTTGTTGAAGACCATTTGGCCGATGAGATTTCAATTGGAAACTCACTAGTCTCTATCATGACTTCTAAATCTATGAAATCAATGTTAAATAATAACAAAATGAAAAAGATTAAGGCTTCAGTTACTGATAGCATTGTGGATGAAGTTGAAAAAATATTAGACACTACATTGCTTCAGGGGGCATGTGACTTTTCTAGCATCAGTAGGGAAGCATATGCAACAATGTTTAAGATGATAGAGGAGGCATTTGCACAGGTAAATATTAAAAAGTTTCCAATCCCACAACCATTTCATCTTTTTTAAAAAAGAGACATGTTAAACCAAGGTATGCAGACAATAGTTGGTAATCCATCTCATATCAATGAAGTGTATTGTTAGAAAGGAGAAAGTCTATCTTATAACAATTCCAACAATTTATTTATTGACATTAATCAGTTATTAACATTCATCATAAATTTTTACGGTATTACAAATGAGAATGTCAATAACAAGCAAGTTAGATGAGTCTGAAATTATAAAAGGACAAAAAATGGAAAGAGTCAGTCTCACGGTCATGAATGGAGCACTTTCAAATTCAGAAGACTCAAAAGGCCTCAATTTTAGTGTTCAATCAAAAAATGATATCTGGTGATTGGCAGCATTTCAGGTATAGCAGTTCCTTCGCATAATAAATAGGGATAATCACTTGAATATGGATTTCATATGAGAAATCTTCTGTGTTAATATTATGAGGCTAATCACGTTTTTGTATTCTCTTATAGGTGATGAAAGAAGACCATGACATTCTCTCATGGATATTTAATAGAACATCATATCCTACTATCATAAAAAATCACATGGAGGGAGTTCCACTCAATATTCCTGGAATTGGCACTTTCAACATTGAATGGCATTTCGCAAGAGATCTGAAGACATTAAAATGTATGTTCAATGTATCTCATGACACTAACTCTAAACACCCTTGTTTGTACTGCATGAAAACAACAAAAGACATGACAATGAGTACAGGAATATCAAGAGATCGAGAAGATCCTAATTGGAAACCTGTACTGTCGATTCCTCTACGAAATGTTCATATATGTACATTGCATGCGGAGGTGCATATTATAGAAAAATAATATATCTTCACATCATGTTTGCCTGGATTTCCGAGCCAGAGGCCTCTGCGAAGGAAGCTATTTCCAGATTAGAGGATGTGTTGTCCAAAGTAGACTTACATAAAGGTCACGTTAAAATAAAAAAAGATGACAAGCTATCAAGTAAAACAGAAAATATTCCATGCAAGCCAAGCATTGGAGGATCTAAAGCTCGCAGATTTTTATCAAATTATTCTAGCAAACAATTTAAGGTTCAATACACGGTTTGGAGAGAAATTATTGCAGCAACTCAAGATTTCGAAGAAGAAGGTTATACTCGTATACACAAAGTAGAAGTTTGGAAAAAGTTAGACAACATGGTGTAATACTTGAGAAAAGATAAATTTTCAAATGCTGATGTACAAATGATACAGAAAACAACAATGAATTTGTGGATGCAGTTCAAAGTGCATGGGGTGCTGATCATATAACACATTATATGGTAAGATTTTGATTTTACACTACGATAGACAAATATGTACAATTAAATTAGATACTTTTGGTATTGATTTATATTATGTTTTTATGACATGCAACACATATTACGACATCATTCGACATTCTTTGCAAGAAATAGTGGAAGTCTTAGCATATGGTCATCGCAAGGAATGGAAAAATATCATTGGCAAGCAAGAGCGGCATTTCATAAAGTACACAACATGGCGGTGTGAAAAATGCAAGAATAAGCTTGGTAGCCAAAAATCTTGTATATAGATAAACACACATGTGTGGAGCCTGTTCCCACATGTGAAAATAGTGTACTTGTCATGTACCATAATCATATAGGTTGTACATATGATTTAATTCAAGTTCTAGTGGCTAAAAAGGCCAAAAACTAGTTTTCTAGATATATGACACATGGCATCAATCTATTGATTGCATGAGCCAAATATTTTGGTTAGGTGTCATATCCCATGTGTAGAGGACAGCTCACACGTGTGGAATAAGCTGAAGTAGGCGAATTTTGAATTCTAGAAGATTTCCAAGTAGATTCCCATATAGAAGGAAAATGGACCAAAAGTGCTCAAAATAGAAGGTTTTGTCCAAGTGTCAGTTTTGCATGATGAGTCATCATATGACAAAGCACCTTCACACATGTGGGATCAAAGGGATGATCAGTACCACGAGCTCTCACTTATTGTATATATAGAGCCACATTTGGCCATAATCAGTGTGAGACACCAATCTTGGTTTTGGAAGCAATTTTGAGTGATTCTCTCCATTTCTCTACATTTGTTTTGATTGTTTTGAGGTTCTATCGATGTGTACTTGATTTTCAGGTTGGAGTCCGTACCCTGACAGGGTTTCACACGTGTGAAACCAGCAAGTACATTTACCTTCAATAAATGATTGTTCTTGTTTGGATTTTATGTCTAGAATTGATCTAGATTGATCTTAATCTTATGTAGATTGATTAGATCAAGTAAATCTAACATCCAATCCCTCTTTGAGGATCAGATTAGGATCTACTCTTGGTCCTTTTTGTACTTTTTGCACAGGCGGGACTAGCACAAAAACCAGCTATATACTGCAACTTTTCCAATGGTTTTACAGAAGAATCCAAATTCGTCATAATACAAAATCGACGAATTATAAAAAAAATTCAAAAAGCATGCAAATTTATACAAGCCAGTAGGCTATAGACACACAATAAAATTTTGTATATTAAATAAAAATATTTACAAAGTACAATTCAGCAGTATCTAAGATATTTTCTTCAATGAAAGTTGCAACTTAGAATCATGTAACAATTTTCTTCTTTCGTATGGATCCAATAGCTCATAGTTTTCATGCTTACTCAGATCAACGTAAGCAGCATACAATGCAAAATGAGATGATCTGGGCATGGAATTCACTGGTCTATATTCTAAATTTTAACCGCAATGGTTTTCTTTACAAAAATTATTTTATGCACCCTATTGAAATTATGTCCTCCAAGAAAATGAGACAATGTCTGGATTGCCATAATCATAGTTTCACCATGTTGATGAAACTTTGAATGGAGAACACTTATCGCATTATTCTTGAAGAACTTCATATAGTGCCCCAGTGCATGATCTCTTGAAAATTTTCCAGCAGAAGATCTATGCCCTTCTCGACGAATTGCGAAATCATCAAGGAAAATTGCTTCCTGAAATGATAAAAAACAAAGTAAGCTCTAGTATATAATCTGACATAACGAATCTACTAGTACGTGATAAGATACAAAAACTTACGCATTCGGCTTTGTCTTCCCTGATTACTGTCTCTCCATCAATATTATGTCCACCTTTCGATGTCAATATTGTTGGTGAATAGATAGTTGGTTGTGGAAAACCAAGTTGACTTTGGATTCTAAGAAACTCCTCCTCAGAAGGTAGATCATCTTCTTTGTTGTGCATTTCCTCCACAACCATTTTCAAGCAATATTTCCCTGAATAAAACTTATCATTATGTACATCATCAACACCAGGGAGAAAATTATCAGCATCAAAATCAATTGTATCCGAAAATTCATCAAGCTCTTTGTTCAGAATGCAAAGAGTCTCAGCTTCAGTGAAGTAAAAAAGATCCGATATATCCGATATTGTCAAAAAAGAATTATTATCTATATTATAAGTAGGCAAAGTGATCAAAGATTTATCAGAAGGAGAAAGGGTAGTCGGTGTTCTACGGCCTATAAACGATGCCCTATTTTGAGCAGGATCAAAATCAAAACAATAATCTAAATTAACGCCCGTATCAATAAAAAAGTTATCTATATCTACAATTTTTGACTTTTCAGACTTTGTACCACTAGAAGAGCAGCTTCAGAAGTGGAAGGGACAGCCTCCGAATCGTCAGAAATATTTAACAAAAGAAAAAAACAAAGACAGACTGAAAATCAACAAATCTACATTTTTTATTATGAATTGGGCACTCATCTACAGACTTGAAATCATTACGTAACTTGGTAAACATTCTGTCAAGCTTAGCTTTATAGATATGCTTGTCGAGTGCCACTAGGTCTTGATAATGAATGATGTCCTTATTTTGAGATCTAAATAACAGAGTACTGAGCATGGACTTAAATCTGAGATATATCTCAGAAAATGCCTCCACACCAGGGCCCTCAGTTATAGAAGGAAGAATAAAAAGAAAATTAAAAAAAAAGGATTTGAAATACTCCAAACTATCAGTAATACCAAATTCATGAAAAAAAAAAGAGCAATCTAGAATCAAAATTAGATATTTTAAACAAAAACAACAGACGTAAAATTTCAAATATCGCTCTCAGGCGCAAACTGCAGGTCAGGCAAGCACGTCAAGGCAATGTGCGCTCGAGAGAGATATTACAAGTTGGAGTATCAGATCCGAGCGCAAGAATACAGAGCACAAAAGAAAGGAGATGCAATGCACGCTTGAATGCGATACCGTACGAGGCAATATCGGTTCCAGGCGCAAATGAGTCATCGGAGGGTAATCAGTGCAAACGACGTGCTTGAAATCGATATCTGGCCAAGAAGTCGTAAATTTGCGTGAATATCCAAGTCAAAAAAGACCTATTCATAAAAAAAATTCTGCACGTGTGGAGGAGTAGTGAAGGAACACGTGTCGACTTGTGATTGATCAAAATTAATGCGCCGTACCTAGAATGATTGATCTGACATCTGTCACGTGTGAGAATGACACGCGTCGAAAATGGATTGGTGCACGTGTCCTAGCCCACGTGGCCTCATAATTGAGTCATCATTTTTAGTACGGACATTCCATGTGGACCAATTAGCTAACGACACGTGTCTCAGCCATCTTTTCACACGTTCAAGAATTTCGTATATATAAGTCCTCGAAATTTTCATTTTTTTGCAGAATTTTCGGTTTTCGCTCCCAATATCGCTCTCAAGCGCGCTCTTTCACCGTTCAAACTTCCGCCCTCTCACAGTGCGCTCGAGACCGATACCGCTGGTAGTCCAATATCGCTTTCGAACGTGCATCTCGTTTCTTAAAATATTCTGTGTATATCTTGCACTCAAAACCGATATTCAGTTCTAGTATCGATCTCAAACGTCTTTTTATCTCAAATTTTTTTGTTTTCATCCACTTTGCTTTTGTTCAAACTTTTTTTTGTTAATTTTTTTCTTTTGAGAATCATGGCCAAGACCAAATCCACTGCCCGTGCCATAACCACTATACAGCCATCTCATTCTCACGTTCCCCCTGGTACTGGCCGTAGACATGGCAGGAAGCAGGTCTGGCTGAGGGAGATTAGAAAACTCCAGAGATCAATTGAATTGTTGATCCCTAGAGCTCCTTTCAGCCGATCTGTAAGGAATGTCACTCTGTCACTTGGGCTGAATGTTCGTTTTGTCGTGACAGCCATGCAGGCCTTACAGGGTGCTGCAAAAGATTTTTTGTCCCAGTTTTTTGAGGATACTTGTCTTTTGACAGTGCATGGTAAGCGTGTCACCATCATGCCAAAAGATTTCGTCATTTTCAAAAGGCTTCGGGACCGATATTCTAGTCTGCATGTTGATAATGCCAGCACCTCCAAAGACCTGCCTTTGGATAGAACCGACTTGGCGACTACCTCTAGGAGGAAGAGGAAGCAGCCTGTCCCCACAAAGGCTGGATCTCGAAGGCCAGTTGCTTCCCTTCCTCCTAGACGTATCTCGGCCAAGAGACCCCATATTTTCTTGAGCTCTGAGTCAGATGCTGGAGAATCTGATTCAGATCGAGAATCTTCACCCCTTCCTCCTCCTGTTATTCGTCCAGCTCCTCAGCAGGTTTCATCACCAAAAGTGTTGATTACCTAAGAGGAGCTCGACAAAATAACAGAGAAATCTGTAAATATTGTTTCCACTCCTGTTTCTACTCCTGTACATAATCTTTTTGTGAGAATCCCATACAATCCAGCCCAAGTTTATTTTGATTCTAACCATTATAATCAATATGAGGCCTACTAGCTAATAAAATTGATCTTCTCGGCATTTTTTTTTTCTTCCAGATACATGTACAAGCTTTAAATTAGGTCCCAAATTTTGTGCCAAGCTGAAAGATAAAACCTCAGAAATTTCAGATGTAATAGTAGAAGCCGGGCTATCTTTTTTGCAAAATAGTATTAGTTTCAATTCCCATGGTACAGTTTTTGTTGTTAGTCCATCTTTCATGGAAGCGATAAAGGCGAAAGAAGCCAATTTTGAGAAGGCTGTCTATTTTATCGAATGCAGTCCTGTGGCGAAATTTTATTTGATTCCATATGAAAATGAGTAACGATTGCTCTTTTGTTTTTGTTGCTTTAATCTGGATTGTTGCATGCTTCATTGCTTTAGTAAGGAATTCTTTCGTAAATATGGATTTATCGATATTTGTATTTTGGTTGTTGTAGTCGGCATTGGAGCCTAAACATTCTTTCTGTAAAGATAAATAAGGAGGGAGTATCAAATTTTCTATGTGTAATTTAAACTCAACTGCAAATACACATAGAGAATTTGATTCTCTACTTCATGATGTCATTCTGAAAATACCGACAACGGCAACTTCAATTGGAGAGATAACCATTAGATCTCTCAAGGTATATTCAATTTATCTCTGATATGCATGTATTTCCTTTTTAATTCAAATGTATCGCCATAGCATAAATAAAATTTATATCATAATATTACTAATTTTTGTTTTATATATGCAGTGTGAATAGCAAAACGATGCTTTTAGTTGTGCATGGTTCGTCTTGTATAATACGAAATTTTTTGAGTGGTATAATTTACAAGTGGATGTAGATATTGAAAAGGTAGTATTCTGTTCATTTGTAATTCCTTTTATTCTGATTCATATTTTTTTACTATCATTGTTTGTAATTTGTTGATTCTTGTATTTTGTGATGACAGTTCACTCTTGAACCGTATACTCTTGATGATGTATATAGATTTCGGCAAGAGTTGATCAGAACCTATGTCTAGTACGGTGTAAGCATTGCACCTGGCATCGAGGGCCCTCAAAAGAAAGCTGCTCCTACCTTAACAGCCTTTCAGGTTGCTCAGGATGCAAATCTTATTTTATATGATCAAAAAGGAATAAAAGTCCTTTCTAATATAGAGAAAGAAAATATTATAGCAGAGACTCCTCTTGTCTTAAAAAGATTGAGGCCCTTTCCGAAACAGAGGAGGGCGAGATTGTAGAAGCTGTTTTCTTATCAGTTCCTAGTACTGATAAAGAAAATATAGAAAAATTGATTGAATAGAGATCTATTTGTAAATAGAGATACATAAAAAAAAAAAAAAGATACAATCATTTTACATGTAAACAACTCCTTTATGGGTTTTTTTTATTGATATCAATATAGATTTTTACAATCAAGTTGTATCCATAGTGTAATACTGGAATGCAATTTTCTATATTGATAAAAAGACATGATGATTGGCATGTATTTGCTGATAGTGAATCTCAATGTTCTTCCGTAAGTTGGATTGTTTCGCCAATATCTCTGCATTTTATCTCGAGCTCATGTCTTTTACGTACCTGCATAAAACTAATGAAAGACAACATGGGTTGGTGTATGTGCACGCTATGGTTCTGATCTAATCCAAATATCCGCATGTAAACAAAATTCATATGTTTACAGGCCAAAAAACTTTTATCTCTTGTGGAACGAAACATGAAATATGGACATGTGCAAGAGGGGTTTGTGCTTATTGTGACTCTATATGTATGTCCCTCAATCCTTGAGTGACTTGTCTCTATCTCAAAAACTCCATGCTCTCTTGTCCTCACTACTTTTGTTGACAACACTCTTGTTGTCATGTTGGCAGCTGACTCTATTCTCTTTAAAGCTTCCTTCGATACATGTGGCCTATAACGCCCATTTTGAATGTCTTCTTGATCTTGAGGCAATGTTGTTGGAACCACTATTTCAGTTTCCAAATGAAAAGTTGCCAAAGTGAGATTCTCAACCTCTTCATTTGTTAGGTGAGTGCCGGTGACTATGGGCCAAGTGTATTGCTTGAATGCTCCGATAGGGATTCCATGTGTGTTGAACATTGTTGCTGCAAAAGTACATGAATTGTCCTTTCTTCATGCGTTGTATTTTAGCATACCAAAGAAACAAGGAGCGGGTTTTCCCTTTTCTCCTCCAGCCATCTTTTGGATACATCTCCCTTTTCCTTCTAGCCATCCCATAAATGTCATCCCATAAATGTTGCTTCTAGGAGGTAATCTTCTAATTTCCCAGAGTGCATCATTCACATTTCTCTCAATAACACTTTTTCCATTTTGTGCTGTTGTCTCCACCTCATTTTGTTGGGTAGCACCTATAATTTCTGGTTCTTCTTCTACAGTCACTCTTCTATGTTCACCACGAACACTGTGCTTTTGAGTATGTGTGGTGTACTCAGGTCTATGGCTATCATAATCATTCACACCCTCCACATCTACTGGATATCCTTTTCTTCTAAAAGTTGTGCTATCACCATGCATTTGTGGGTTCTGATCCATGTTAGTCCCTGTCACAGCATGCTGTACCGCACGATTAACAAACCTAGGCTGAGGTGTTGTGTTTGCTCTGCAAAACACACGATCAACAAGATCTTGCAAACTTGGTCCACATCCTATGTGTCTTCTTTCGTTGAATGAAATCTGTTTGGTTGTTTGCAAAATGGCATTTGCAAGATCTTTCATAGCAGCATCATAGAGAGAAATTTGTTTTCTTTGTCGTTCTCCAGCTAACCAACTGCCATGCACTGACTCCGCTAAATTTGTTCGCGGTGTTCTCGCTAGGTCCTCAACATTATCAACATTGACGATCTGCAACAAGTAAAAAATCAAAATAAATATATTAATCTATGTGCTTCATAAAAATATGTGTATCATATGCAAGGTTGAAATAATCTCATAGTTAAAGCCTTACAGGAGACATCAGATTTTCCCAATGGGCTATTCTGAGATTCCATTAAATCATCCATGAATCCATATATTGAAGGTCATTGTCTCTCACTTTTCCTGTGCTCCACCACGTTCTAATCTGTCTATACACAGAAATTGCTATCTCTCTGCTTGTTGCCTTCCTCCAACTTTCACACAAATCAATATGACGCTTTCTGTGCTCTTTTGCGACATATTTGTCTTTGTGAATTTTAAGGCTTTGCTCCCAGTGAAACAAACACGATCTCTTTCTATCGTCCATAGTGTTTTCTTGATTGTATACTTTTCTGATTGCACGCCAGTTCGCTTGTGCCTCGTCTGCCATAAACCCATGAAAATTTGGTCGATTGGAATTATTTAAGTCACCACTGCATTGAGCTTCTCCCAGAACAAGACTTGAGCTCCCTCGTCTTCTTCTTTCATTTCACATGTTGCTATTGTGAGCAATTCTTGCAAGCTGTTCAAGAGAGAATACCTTGTTAGCTGGCAACAATAAGATACAGATCTGTAATAAAAAAATATGATAGAATCATGGCAATTTTATTAAATATACTTACTTTGGATCATACACATGGGCAGTCATTGTCACCCATCCATTTACTCTGTGTGTGTGATCAAACATTATCCAAGCTCTTTTTAATCGCCAAATCCTTCTCTATTCATCCGGACAACAAGGTCCACCCCAAAGGCATCACCTTTTGTGGACATCTTGAACACATGACACCTATCTGTATCTCCTCCTTGTCCTGGAAATAACATACCATGAAAAAAATCATAGCGGCAAGTTCTCTTGAGATTCAACAATGAGTCTAGAGAATCGGATGGAGGACACAAGTCTTTTTTTGAAATGTTTACCATCCTCCAAAATCCAGTTTGCATAACTAGAGGCTGGAATTCCTTTGCCACTCTACCTATGTCCACATCTGTCATTTCATCTCCTCCAGTGACACAGGTTGTAATCAAGTCTCTTGCTATTTCCATTTGAATTTTTCTGGGACCAGCTCCTCTGTCTATTCGAAGTATATTTGCTACTTTATCTCTTATTGTTTCTAATCTTTGTTTGCTCAGCCCTATGCGAACAAGATGGTCATGTACTCCTGAGTGTATCACTAGTCTAGTTTCTCTTGAATTTTCAGGAATTACATAATAGACCACAGATTTGCATACACTAATACATATTGGCACAAACTTGCAATAAAAACACTTAAGAGAGCCATATCGACCAACACACTTAGAGAGTACTTGACCAGAAAAATGAAGTGTGTTTGGTAGTCCCCTTCTATCTCTCCCTCCACAGTTTGGATTGGGACACTCGTACAAACCTGCACATATGCTTTTGCGCACCTTTCTATTAAAAACAATATTTGATGTCATTGGTTTGGTCCACAAATGGCCATCGTATTTCTGCTGCATGCCATCCCACGTATTACAAACATCCTCCACTCCTGGGAGTTCAAAAGCAATGTTGCCATCATACTCCACAGGCAGCTCAGACACGCGTACAATCTTGTCACATGCAGATAAGAGTCTCCAAAACGTTCCATCATTTTCTCCCATTAGTATCTGCTCAGCTGTAGAGTGCTCAAAAACATGTTTTGCCTTTTGTGGATTATTACCATGCACCCCCAAATTTTTGCCATCAAAATACAAATCATCTTCAAGGGCAGTTTTGTTCGCATTAGCACTAGAATCTGCACTATCCACAAGGATGAAATCAGCATTGCAAGTTGATTTGCTCTGCTTCATGCAATATATGTTGGTCAAAGATTTCTCCAGCACAAATATTTTCGTTCCATCTACTGCCACGAGTGGCTGCACTTCTATCTCTTTCTCAAATGAAGAATTTTCGTGCATCAGTATTCCAAAAATCTTCACTCCTGTACTTTTCACCTTCAAAACATCCTCCAAAAAAGCATTGGTAAGAACAGCTTTCCCGCTATGTTGCCAAAAAAGCTCCGTGCAAGTCCCATTGGTGTTCTCAAGGTAGACCTTGATACTTTCCATTTTGTCTTGGTCTGTAGTCTTTCTTCCAGAATGATCCTTTCTGTTTGTTTCAAGCTGTTTCTCTCCTATCACAACTACAAGGATACTCTCTGTGTCGTTCTATGACACTTTTCTTGTTTTTTGTATTAGTAGTTGAATGTAACAAAGTCTTTTTGTGTTTTAAAACAACAAATCTCACTTTGAGTTTTATTCGGCCCCTCTCCAACGAATATATTATGATATATTTAATAAAATATCTTCTTTTTTTAATACATGCTTCATTTTCTACACAAGTTAATATTTAAATTTTTGAGCCACTTTAATTTTACAATAACTTGTTTTATTATATGGGGCATACTCTCTTATACACACACACACACGCTCATCCATCCTTCATTTTTTTTAAACTTTTTTTTATTGCCTCTCTTTATCTATTTATCACTTTTACTTGTTTTCATTTTTAATGATTTTTTTGATTATATGATGTTCTTGTGTTTTTTTTCTTTTGTTTTTATTTTAATATTGTATTTCATTCGTAATCATTTCTCTATATCGAGATCATTTACCTTTTCAATCTCTATATCTCCATATCCTTCTAAATAAAGGACAAGCCCAGGAATAGGTTGCCCCCCCCCCCCAACTCGATTCATATTGCCGATAATACTTCTCCTCGGGAAAAGTATGTTCCGGTTTGAGCGCAGTTTCTTGGAAACAACGACGGTTAATTCACTTTTGGGTGACTATTAGGCTATAGATAAAATCTTGTTGGAATGGCAACTCATCATCAACCACAGCTGTCCAAAGCTGATCATCCACGAGATATAGTTCCCTAGCCTCAAGCCGAGCTCCTAGAAAAAAAAGTATAACGAGGTTTCTTGAGTTTATAATAGTTAAATATTATAGGGAGACCGCAAAAAAAGAATAAATTTTGAAGTGCTGATCCGTAGCAGCTTTGTAGATCCTCACAGCGCGCACTCCGCAACTGGTAGCTCTGACCGCGGTTCCAAATGGGCCCCCCCCAAGACGTTGTTGTAGGCAGGGGCAGCTCCTCGCCCACGAGAAGGTGCCCCCGGTTCCAAATGTGCTCTCCCCCCCCCCCCCCTCCCCCCAGAGACGTTGTTGTACGTAGGGGCAGCTCCTCGCCCGCAAGGAGGTGCCCCCGGTTTCAAACGCCCCCCCCCCCCCCCCCCCCGAGATGTAGCTGTAGGCAGGCGAGGAGGTGCCCCTGGTTCCAAACGCGCACCCCCCAGAGATGTTGTTGTAGGCAGGGGCAGCTCCTCGCCCACGAGGAGGTGCCCTCGGTTCCAAACGCCCCCCCTTCCCCCCCCAAGAGACGTAGCTGTAGGCAGGCGAGGAGGTGCCCCCGGTTCCAAACGCGCGCCCCCCAGAGATGTTGCTGTAGGTAGGGGCAGCTCCTCGCCGACAAGGAGGTGCCCCAGGTTCCAAACATGCCCCCCGAGACATTGATGAAGGCAGGGGTAGCTCCTCGCCCGCGAGGAGGTGCTCCCGGTTCCAAACGCGCCCCCCCCCAGAGAGAGAGAGAGAGAGAGAGAGAGAGAGAGAGAGAGAGAGAGAGAGAGAGAGAGAGAGAGAGAGAGAGAGAGAGAGAGAGAGAGAGAGAGAGAGAGAGAGAGAGAGAGAGAGAGAGAGAGAGAGAGAGAGAGAGAGAGAGAGAGAGAGAGAGAGAGAGAGAGAGAGAGAGAGAGAGAGAGAGAGAGAGAGTTTAGGAGAGGGCGAGATTAAGAGAGAGAGAGATAGAGGATAGTAGAGTATAGGAAAAAGAGAGAGGAGAGATGAGTAAAGTAGATTAGAGAAAAAAACAAGCCAGGGTTTGAGAGGGAGTTGAGAGAGAGAACAAAGTAGTGAAAAGGCAGGCTAGGGTTTGTGAGAAATAGAAGGGTAGATACAAATAGCCGTTGGAACCGTTTGAAAGAGCCGTTGGAAGGATCTGCTGAGGTCAAAGCTTTCTGCGGAGAGGTTAGTGATCTAGACAAACATTGTCTGTTTTCTTTTTTTATTTCAATGTAAAAGAATAGAAAACGATTTGGTTTTCATTTCTATCTGTAATGACTTTGTGTAATACTTGCTAGCAATTAGTTATGTCTGTAATGGGAATTGTGTAATACTTGCTATCAACTATCCTGAGTTTTTTTGTTTTTCTGTCAATGGCATCGTCTACGTTTTCAGAATTATCTAGATACAATTTGCGATCTCGTTGTAGGAGAGAAAGTTGTGAAAGTCAGCAATCTGTTTCGATTTGGGCTCCAGAAACTACATCTATATCTCATGTATTGGAAGAGCCTCAATACATGGATCCGTATTTTGAGCAGCCAGAAACCGAACCACTTTCTGAAGTTCTTCGGCCAACTCAAGAGTCAACTTTGCATAATGACACACATTCGCAAAGTCAGCACCAGGTTCACGAAGACATGTCAGAATCCTTGGATGTTACCATCTAAGAGACTCCAACAAAAGGTAATAAATCTCTCATTCACTTAAAGAATATTACTATGCTTGTAACACATAATTTTGTCATTCTTATTTTCTCTATGTATCTCCATCACTTGTACAGAAAAAAAGTCTCATAAGAGAAAGGAAAATGCTAGTGAGTACTACGGAAAATTGATTCAAACAAATCTGTGCCAATCAGTCTTGACCAGACTAAAAGTCCCGACCACCATCCTTTTGTTCCGTTGTGCAGAATGATCCCAAACGAGGCTGCGAGGCCAATAAGGGAGGACCTGTCCTATTTAAAAGAGGAATTTCGCAAGTATGGCTATTTGGAGTCCAAGGGTTCCTTCATTTTATCATGCACAAGCATGGATGGCAATCAGATTGAAGTTTATCCTGAGATTATTTCATATTGGAATCCCATGTGGCATGCAGTAAACGATGAGTTTGAAGCCGACCTTGGAAGTAATCTAGAGTGGTCCCATTTGTTTGGGATGATAAATTTTACAGTTTTTAGGACAATAATGATTGTACTTTACAATCATAGAGAGTTATTGGTTGCTTAATCAATGAATCTATCAAGTTCTACACATTAGATCTTGATCTAGATTCACTACACTTGGATTTAAGCAAGAGCAATGGATCAACACATCATTTTTTAGTGAGAGCGGCTTCACACGTGTGGAGTACTGTCCACTGTACGGCCTGCACCCGAAACAACAAGTACAATGATATTAGATAGCAATCATGCATAAAAATCACAAGACAAATGACTAGAAATCTCACAAAAGTGTAGAGTGCAAAAGTCTCATCAATCTTCTTAGCAAAATGATGATCCTTTTATGGATCAAGTACATCCATGAGTCTGGTACAATCCAGCAGGCCTTCACACGTGTGAAGAGTGCCACATCACTCAGATCTATCCATTTTATCCATCCTTGATCCTTATCCAATAGTTGACCTTCTAGAATATGACTAAAATCCAAAAAGCTAGTCTCCTAGAATATAGGAATATTCCCTACAAAATAGGATCTAAGGAAAATGGTCAACTCTTATCTTCTAGTACTCTAGACACACGTGTGAACATCCACTTGCCATGTGGGAGCATTTACTCATGCACATGCAAGGAAAAGCTAATTTGTAGGTGACTAGTCAACTTGACTAAAAACTAGTCATTTCATGTTCACACTAACTAGAATGATACAAAATCAATTTGGATATATACAAACATGAAAAGTACATCCTTTCACACGTGGGAACAGGCTCCACACGTGTGAAATCATATCATCAACATATTCTAATGTTTGATCAATATTTACATGAACCAATGTCAAGTGAGAAGTGACAATTTTCAACATGGGATGGGAACAATAGGTTGAGGGCCTTCATGTCAAAGATAAAAAAAGGCAAGATTTTCTCTTCATATCTTTTGTATGTGTCCATGGGTATGTTTACTCGAATAGGGAGAGTTTGTTTGTTTTTTACTTACGTTCATTCAAGTCTTTTTTCATCTTTGTAGCTTTCCAAAGCATGAAGTATTGGCACATTCACGTGGCTGCCACGTTTATCAACTTTGAGAAGCGAGATGAGGGAGAGTTGCTGCTAGCCTTGACTGGAATAAATAGGTAACTGTGTATTTTTGTTATACATATATTATATGGGAATGTGATTGGTATTTAATAGTTTATATCCAAAGTGCAAGTATGGATCTATTGAGGCAACTGGAACTAGTCTTTCGAGTACAGATTGAACTTATTGTAAAATCATTGTAGAATATATCATAACTTTGGTACACATTGATAGAGTTAATCTCAATGTATAACCTCTCGTTCTTTATTGCAAGCTAAATGAGGCTTATGTTAAGCCCAATCTATTTGACAGAATATTCCAGATTAGGCAATTTGGTATAGCCGACAAAGAAGCCCTTTTGAAACATATTCCTCGCGAAGATTTGATATCGATGGGAAAAGAGCTAGAAAAGGAGACGAAGAGAGATGGAGCTCCAAAAACGTGGTACAATTGTTCTTTGGCACTATTGAGCCAGATTGTCTTCAAGGTAAATCATTATTTTGTGGCACTTGAAAGTTATCAATGACTATCTGTTTGTAGTTCCAAAGGCATTAATTTGAAGGATGAATGTGAATTCATATGTATGATGAGTTTGAGGAGAGAACAAAAGAGTATCAAGCTGAGTCATCCACAACGTGAGAGGAAGCAAGGCAACATGCCATGAAGGAAACCGAACGTCATTTCAAGATCAAGTGCTACAAGTTGTCTCAAGTAGCGAATCCTGCGAATGGCGATGAGTTTTTCAGGTTGGTCATGACCATTCCATGGGATAAGCCAAAGCTTCATGTGGCTTCAGAGGAGAAGCTTGTCCTGGTATCCACTGCCAAGGTAAATAGATTCACACTAGCCTTTATTTTTTACGTTAATAAATTTGTAACATTTCATAGTAATAATTATACTTTATAACCGATAGCTTTAATATTGGAGTGTAGGTTAGTGCTGCTAGGAAGGCAAATATAGTGAAAATCATGATCAATCCTTCAGAGCATGCACGAAATGCTGTAATGATGCCGAGAGACAAGAATGCATTTTGTGTATGGATAGACATTGAAACATTCTGGATACAACTAGAGGACTTCACATGCCCACAGTTGATTGAGGTTGTGGAGCAGATAGAGTTCATTAGCCTACCCCAATCATTTCCTGTGTACTTAAAAACATGGAAACGAAAGTACTTCTCAGATATTTTCAAGGTCATTCATGGCAAGATAATGCACTCCCTCCTGCCTGAAAAGCAACCGGATATTATGTGTGCAGCGAGGAGCCTTGTATTCAGGTAAACTTGTTGACATGAAACATTTTTTAACTCCCTCTTTTTGTAAAATATTTTTTGATTCTTTTGTGATATCATAATACAAAAAACATGTTCAGGCTCTCGTTCGAAATGCAGATGGTTATCTCATTGCGTTGCTGGCAAAGAACTAGCATCAATCCCCACAACATGTGGACAATGGTGTAATTTGCAAGGGGGACAATCTCTGTACACCACATCTATGATTGCAGTGGTATGTTTTTTTCGTTTTTGTTAGGATTTGCATCGATCAAGTGTACATTGGAATTGGGTAGCGTGTTCATATTTTCTGGAGCATGTTCATACTTTCTGATTTCAAATTTTGTAGGGCCTCACTACTTGGGAAAAACTGAACTGCCCTTGGTGGCTTGACTTCCCTGAGGGACACACTCCAGATGAAGAGCTTGAGTTGAGAAATGTTGCCACCAAGGCATCCCAGGAGGGGAGTGAAGAATGAGTAAGAGATTTATGTTTCGTAATGTCTGAGTGTCGCTTAATGATTTAATTGTGATACTACTTAACAACATAATTTTGCTGATGGAATTCAGCCAATGGAAGAACAAGCTGAAGCTTCAAAGGTTCGGGGATGGAGGGAAAGACTTTGCCTAAAAAAAAGCCTACGATGCCTATAGTGCAAGATCATGTTGTTGTCCCTAAACAACGGGTCCGTAGAGAGAGGGTGAGCGATGACAGCATGCATACTCATTCTGAGACGACACCAACCATGGGACAGAGAGATGATTCTATTGTAGCAGTTGAGCGAAAGCTCATACTCATCAACATTCCAGAGTAAGATCGATATTACCATTATTTTATGGCCATCTACATGTTGTATGTCAAGTCATTTGTATATGTATACTTATGGTTATCTTCCATGCTTCTACAGGTTGCATGCGAGCATAGAAAGGTCAGGGGCACTTTGGAATGACTTTCAAGAAGAGTTCCTCAAAGTGTTCTGCAATAATGGCAACATTAGAGGCCAACCAACCCCCTTCAGAGCCGTGGAGCTTGTTTTCGCAGACTTTCCAACAGATATAGTCGTGAATGGCACACACAAGACAAGTATTCTAGAATGGAATTTATGGTCTGATGAAATTTTTGAATCTGCATTTGCCGTGGTTGAAAGTATTACTTCAGATTATGGATTCTTTGTCACACTCCATGGTGTGCCCCACACTGTCAAAATGGATGCGCAAGCAAGAGAATGGGGCATGGAGTTGTGTGAGAGGACCATAGTTCATAGTGCGACCCCCCTTGGTTGGACATGCTCAGATCCACGTCGTGAGGTAACATCATGTATTATGTAGTGGGTAAAATTCATCTTTTACACTAATCTACTTAAGGCCATCATTTCATTTCATGTATGCCCTTCCTGTTGATGTCTTTCAGGTTCATTGCCTCACGCTGTCTGCATACCACAGAGAATTTTATGCTAGTTCCATTCCAAATTTTTGGGCTGTTCGTTTCCAGCAGCAGCTAAGTGACATATTTCAAAATAGGGCCCAAGAGAGTGAATGGGTAAGACACAAAGGCCTACCTATTCGTGGAGCTAGCCAGCGTAGCTGCAAGCTGTGGGACTTCCTGTTGAGAGTGTTTTCTAAGCCTGGAGATGTGGTGGTTGATCTTATGAGTGGGACAGGCACCTTTTTACAGATTGCAGCACTTTCAGGCGAAATTGGAATAGGAATCGACAACGATGAAAATTTGCCACTTGATTTTCTCAACAATATGTGACGGTAAGTTGCATGTGCTCATGGGAGAATGTTATTAGTATTTTTTTCTATATATTGTATCGTCAAGTATCATCTAATATTTTTCATTCTTATTGTCGCATATCGTACTTGGGGAAAAACTTGGAGTTGACTATTATGTTGTCCTAATAGGCTATTCGTTTCTTCAATTTGCTAGTAGGATTCATGTTCTGATGCTACTATGATTGATTTAAACTTGGAACAGTACCATTTAGTTTCGACAATGAATATGTTCTTTTTTGGTTTGCATAACCAACTGCTCAATTATTGGCTTGTTATATATTATAGAGTGAATCACTTCAATCAGTTCTTGAATATGTAAAGTAGATAAGTGGGTAATGAGATCCATCAGAAGTGGTACATAATATCTATGATCAAAACTAACTAGGCAGTAAACTACACATGAATTATCGATGATTCATGAAACTCAGCTAGATTCAATGGATTTTGTGACAGAAGAATTTTGTGACCAAACAGTGCTATGATCAGTCCTCCCCTATACTGTAGATTGACTTGGCACCATGTACCTTGCAAGTCTAATAATAGGTTTGAGTGAGGGTAGATGACACTTTTCCAAATTTCAGTAGAGAGTGTTGAAAGTTCAGTGTCATTATAAACCCCCTTTCTCATATTTTTGTATACTTTGAAAATGCCTCAACAACCGCTACGCATCCAAATACACAACAAGATGTTCATCTCTATAGATCACCTCTTCTTTTGCACTCTAGCCATTTATAGAACAAACTTGGACAACAAGTTGGAGTAAAAAAATTGGTCATGTAGAGTTGATGATCATGACATATTGCTGCTCTTGATTGTCCGTGCTCCACAGCAATAGTGCCAAAACATGTGTCATAGCATGCTAGTTCATAAATGATATGATTATATTGTCGTCGCTTCCACTAAGAGTCCGTGAAAATGCATTCTGTCATTATTGGTAAAAACAAAGACTTGGCAATGAAATCTAATGCAATATGTTATGATGTTAAGACTGGTAATCGATAGATATGGGCCTTATATGGGCGTTTAACAAAACTAGCAATGTTTAACAATCAATCCAATCCTCATGCGAAATGTCTGCGTTATTTTTCTGAATTAGCAAAGATAGTCTTTGTGTCATCTAAGAGGTGAATGAGTTTTGTAGATGAAAAAAATAGTTATATCAACTGGAATGTTATAAATAAATCTATATCTGATAGATCAATTTCAACAGGATTGCTGCTAAAAAAATTGTTTAGTCCTCACCCACTAAACAACTATCCTGGTTAACTATTTTGTCTTCAATAATTCTGAATTCGTATTCCAACAAAACTATTATTCATCAATGAATTATTTTGGTTCTATGAGAAATTTAGCAGCAAATGAAAAATTGTTAAGCACATAAAGTAATCATCATCATAGAAAGTAATCACTCCAATATGTCAAAACGAACAACCAAAGAGACTTTTCTGGATACCAATGATTTGCAAGCAAGTTGTTGTCATTTAAATGTTAGATATTAAGATCACATTAAATTGGCCATTTTTTTCAAACCTCTAAGCCAAGGCCTATCCATATATTGAAGCTTTGTACACATACATGAAAGTTAATTACACATATATTTGACATGAAAGGCCTATAAATACATGGAGCTTTGTACACAGGGGATTAATAATGTGATTAATAATGTATCACAATGTATCAAGAGGGAAGGTGTTGAAGTAGGGAATTGATTATTTACTTCTACCTCTTGGAAACTATACAGCTCAAGGTTACCTTTAGACACTAGAAACTAAGATTTTTTATGAAATTTCACGAAAATCATCAAATAGCAACATGCCACTCAGATTGCAATCATATGGAGGTCATCCATCTCTCTAACTCATGGTAAGTCCAGACACTTAAGTCTAGCCCAAATTTATTAATTGTCTTATACTAGTAGCATTGAGCTCACTCGACGCTTGCTTTTTTGTGCTCGCTTTTTTCGCACCCCCCAAATACACTCACAACTTTTTGTTGTAGGTTTGTTGCCATTTGATAGTTTTGACACTGAAGCAAACTGATTGTTTCTGCCTCAACTACAGCTAACAATTTTTAAGATGCGGAAGCATGCATTGTTCTGTAATTGTCGTATTTTTTGGGGAAGCGAAAAATGCAAAATTTAGTGAATTTTATGCACTTAGGCACATTTTAACTGTACTGGAAAAATGCAAAAATGCCAAAGAGACAGAATGCGAAAATCTCGAAAAATGTGAAAAACCCGACAAACACTTTCTGCGCTAGTTTTTGCACATCACAAATCTACAACTAACTTTTGATTGCCAAGTCAATATGATCAATTCATCAGAACAACAATATACACATAAACAATACTATCATTGATGCATACACAACAGAAAAACTAATAGAAAGATCTATTGCTTTATGAATCTCCTTTTGGATAAGAGTTTACAGTCTACCGCTTGTCAGCGTGATAGTATCTGCTTTCTATTCTATAGCTATATCAGCTTTTCTTTTATCTTATCAATAATCAGATATGGAACATCAAGCATTCACCATAAGCAATCACCACAAGAAGACGGAAGAAGAACATGCACAATCACACTATCATACTAAACCATACCGAATGTGAAATGTACAAATAAACCTTGAACTCTAATAGAGAGAGAAAACCTACGAGTAGACTAATAGACTAGCCTATAGCTAATGACAGCTGGTCACAGCTATCAACATTAATGTACATTGTAAACAATAACAATGAACTTTATCATTGATTTCTAACACTCTCCCTCAATGATAAAATTACATTCTTCTATTCCTAATAGAGTACGAAACCTCTCAAATTTACATCTACCTAATGACTTAGTAAAAATATCTGCCATTTGATTTTAAGATTTACAAAAAACAAGATCAATGGCTCCATCAAGAATTTTCTCTCGAACAAAATGGTAGTGTATTTTGATGTGCTTGGTTCGAGCATGTAAAACTGGATTTTTGGCAAGGTGAATGCAACTTTGATTATTGCAAGATATAATAGTCGCATCCACCTGTGGTTGACCTAAATCCATAAGCAATCTTTATAACCATACCGCTTCTTGTGTAGCATTGCTGAGTGCTCGATATTCAGCTTCTGTCGATGATAACGCTACTGTAGGTTGCTTTTTGCTGCTCCATGAAATTGCAACTGTACCATAATTGAATGTATGACCACTGGTAGATCTTTTGTCATCAATATTACCTGCCCAATTGGCATCTGTATAACCTACCAACATTGGCGTTTCAGGTTGACCATACTTCAAACCAAAATTTAATGTCCCTCGAATGTATCTGAGAATACATGTAGCAGACTTCCAGTGTGCTTGACTAGGATTCTGCTAATTGACTATCCTCTTTCCTTGAAGTATTCATCAATGCAAGAGTACCATGCCCGTGGGGCTTGCTTCAATCCATAAATGGCTTTGTTGAGCTTACAAACAAGATGCTCTCTCCCTGGCTCAACAAATCCTCGAGGTTGTACTAAGTACACCTCTTCATCCAGCACTCCATTAAGAAAAGCAGATTTAACATCCATTTGCTAGATCTTCCAACCATAGAAAGCAAAAATAACAATGATAGAACGTATAGTCACCATCGTAGCTACGGGTGCGAAGGTTTCCTCAAAATGAATACCTTCTTGTTGCTCAAATCCTCTTGCAACCAACCGTGCTTTGTACTTGTTGAGTTGCCCATCTGCTCCATATTTGATCTTATAAATCCATTTGCAAGTGATAGGCTTCTTACCATCAGGTAGCTCAACCAAATTCCACGTCCTCTTTTTCGATATGGCTTCCATTTCTGTTTCCATAGCTGCACACCACTCCTTGTGCTCCTTTGCTTCATCAAAAGTTTTTGGTTCTTGAGCCTTGATCTTGCAGGAGGTTTTGATTTCTACTTGATCTTCTAAGCTCTCTCTGCTCACTTGATTCGGGAGTATCTCCCTTATTAGCATCACTTGTTACTGACAAGTACCACTTAGGTACTCTCCTAGGAGTCTCATTATTAACCCTGTCTTTTTCCATTGGCTCTTCCATATCAACACCAACTTCTTCCTTCACTTGCACTTTAGCTTTATCATCAAAGGGATCAATTGCCAATTTTATCTGGTCATTTTGTCCAATCTCATCAAAAGTAGCATCTCTGAAAATCACGATCTTTTGTGCATCTGTGTCATACATCCTGTATGCCTTGGGCTCTTTCATCATATCCAAGGAAAATACACTTAACAGCTTTTGCATCCAACTTCTTTCGTTTTTCATCAGACACATGAGCGTAAGCATCACAACCAAATACTCGTAAATGAGAAACATTAGGTTTCTTTCCAGTAAAGGCCTCGTAAGGTGTCTTACCCTCCACAGACTTAGTAGGACACCGATTCAAGATATGAGTAGTTGTGTTGCATGCTTCTGCCCAAAAAGTATTCGGCAAACCCTTGCTCTTAAGCATTGCCCTAGCCATCTCCCCAATGGATCTGTTTTTCCATTCTGCAACTCCATTCTGTTGTGGTGAATAGGGTGTAGTAGTTTGTCTCTTGATTCTCTGATCCTAGCAAAAATTTATAAACTCTGTTGAAAAATATTCACCGCCACCATCTGATCTGAGGGTCTTAATATAACAACCTGTTTGTTTTTCAACTAGAGCCTTGAACTCTCTAAACTTGGCAAAAGCATCAGATTTCTTGCTTATGAAATAAATCCAGATTTGTCTACTATACTCATCAATAAATGTGATGAAATAGTTACAACCACTAATGGACCTAGTTTGTATTGGTCCACACAGATCACTATGAACAAGATCAAGAATGTCATTGGCTCTTCTTAGTTCATTCCCAAATAGACAAATGAGAGATTTCTTGGCAAACTCTCACACAAATGGCACTTTTCACAACAACTAGAAAGTATTGTAAAAATCTCCCCCCACTCAACAGATTTTCAATATGTCTGATACTGCCCTGGCCTTTCTGATGCCTCCGGGACCGTGCTTTTCACAACAACTAGGAAGTATTGTAAAAAATATCCTTACTCAACAGATTTTCAATTTGTTTGATGCTGCCCTGGCATTTTTGATGCCTCCGGGACTGTGTCTTCGTTCTCCACTGATGATTCTGAGCTCCAAACCTGCAAAAAACACCAAAGAAGGAATTCTTCCAGCCGTTTTTGTCTGTCCAAGCTTTCACCTCCCGTGAAGGACTTTCTCACCTCATTGCGGAGCCTGTGACAAGCTGTATCCACTGATCAGGCACGCAGGACTATCGCTGCTCTGATACCATGTCAATAATCAGATATGGAACATCAAGCATTCACCATAAGCAATCACCACAAGAAGGCGGAAGAAGAACACGCACAATCACACTGTTATACTAAACCATACTAAATGTGAAATGTACAAATAAACCCTGAACCCTAATAGAGAGAGAAAACCTACGAGTAGACTAATAGACTAGCCTACGGCTAATGGCAGCTGGTCACAGCTGTCAACATTAATGTACATCGTAAACAGTAACAATGAACTTTATCATTGATTTCTAACATATCTCACTCTCTTTGATTTCTTCCTCTTTTGCGCTTCGTCTGCATAAACTTATATTCTATCTTTACATCTTCTTCTAAGCTTTTATTGTAAAACTAATACCCACATTTTAGCACCATTAGTTACGATTATCTGATTCTATTGTACTTGCGGATTGCACTTGCGGCCACCTTTGCGAGATCTGATTCGTCCCGCGTAGAGGTATCCAGGGATGAAGGAAAGTGAAGTTCATTTTTCGACACTAAGAACCTGATCAAACATCAAACATAAGATATGATAAAGTTGTTGTCCATAAAAATAGTAAGCTACTGTATTTCACACGCGTGGATCCGAAAATAGCATAAAATAAACATTCTACACACAAGATTGCAAGATATCACCAATATAGTGCACCAATGGATAGATGAACCCAAGAGAACCATGTATAAGCATGAAATGAGATAACAGAGAGAGAATGTCTTCTCTTCCCACGAGTTACGTGGTTTTATAGTAAGTCCAAACCTAACGTTAAACTTTGGTTTTCCTCCATAATGAAAACCCTACTATTTTGTGACTAGATTCAATGTCTCTACTACTCAAATTGAATCTACCAAAAACTCTTGTTGTATAGTTTCCCACACTTTCCAAAAGTATTTATTCAAATGCCTTTAGACTAATATAACTTTGATAAGTCAAACTCTAAGTCTAATATGAAAATTGGCCTCAATTGTGTATTTGGCAATTTATCAAACTATGACCAATCTTGACATCTAGAAAATGAGGTTCTTAAGAAACATACTGAAATTTTATAGTCTTCTTTACGTGAGTTTACAAGTTTTAATAATGAGATAAGTAGCATTTTAGAGATACCACCATCTCCAAAGATGAGAACATTTGCTTGCTGGCATCTCCATCTCTAGGGACAAATATGTGTTTGCCACCATTTTTATATATATCATATCCATATATTCAAATGAGTTATTTACTATGTATGATCCTACATTATATTTTGAAACTCATCCGTTACTGTCACCATAATGTTTATTACTATTTTTCGTTCATGACTAAGCTTTATCATCTTCATGTGGAACTTCCACCAGAGTATGGTCCGCTTAGAATAAGGAAGTCAAAACAATTGAAATTATTAGATTTAGATATGATCTATTATAGGGAAGAAAAGCTAAAGCATTTAAATTTATGGTCATCAAGAACATTCCTATTGATCCACATTCATTGCAACATCCTAATTTTCATTCGATAACTCAGTTAATAATTTACATGTGCCATGGTTAATAATCTACAATCAACTAACTTGATTTTGTTAAACCTTGTTATTTTATGGATCACCTGCTGGGACACGTGTACATTGTCGATTTTATTATCGTCAATTGTTATGTTTCATGCTTGCTTTATATGATTGATATAGTCATTTCACATCGCCCAAGATATTTGCATTTATTTGTGTAGCATAAACATGGTGGTACAAATTGTTTGAGCAACTCTTTGAGCCTATGGATCTTTTTTCATTACTCTATTTTATTTCATGATAGCTATTTTATGTAAAAAGGTGGCTTGGGGGTTCAATATCAATTAGAATTTATGGTGCAATTTTGATTTCTTTGGTCTATCTATTAAAGATCCATTCTAGTAAATGCTCTCAAGTATGCACGGTTCTTAATAAATGCATTTTACATTCATGGACTTTATGCATACCTTGGGGCCTTGATGCTGTCACAGGAATATGCTCTCCATGCCTCTGATCATCACCACAATGCTTTCCTTTGGCAATGCCTCTTAATTGACATAAGATACTTAAGGACATACATTGAATAGCACATAGTAGTTGGGAGCACTATTTTCCTCCGGATGTGGTCTCCCTTATTATTCATATCACACATTAGATGCTTGAGCTCTTCATGGGATAACTCAGCTACATTACTTGTCAATGACTGTATTTAATGATCTTTGGTACTCTTTGAAGTACATTGTTCACTGTTCATCAATTAAGGCCTTTCTACGCTTTATATGATGCCATATTTGTGATTCTGTTCTTAATTGTTAACAAAGTAGCTAGTGATTCTTGCTGCAAACTCACTTTACAAAAGGAAACAATTGTAGCCCTAGAGCTTCATATAACCATAGAACACCATAGAAGTACTCAACTTCTTAAGAATGTTAATGCTTACAAAGGTCCACTCAAACACAAGCTCCAAACAATAAGTGTAGGAACTCAGCATACACTTCTGCAAGATACAAGGCCACTTGGGCTCTAATTGATGAGGCATTCTCTTAAAAACCAAATTTTTCTTCACAAGGATTTCTTGAGACTAGACGCAGGCTACAACATTCATATGCACCCCATTACTGTACGATTCACTTCTTTGCCCACAGACATAAGATTTACATTCTTTGCCATCACGTCCTTAGCCTCGGATATGGGTCAATACAAGGCCAAGGTTCACTGACCTCTAAAAATATAATGCAGCCAGAGTGTTGAGAAAAGCAAAACTGGACAAATTGTCATGGTGCCGGAGATTGCCATAGTGTAGATAAAATTTCCAAACTGCTGTCCATATCTGCATCAGTTTCTGAATCCGTGTCATCTGGATAAAAGTCTACATCCCCACCTGAAGCAGGTGTCCTTGCTTCTTTTATGATCCGCATAATCTCATCCAAACTTTGTGGTGGGTGACTCAGGTCATCAAAAGCATAACTCGCATCAGTCCCATCTATGAACTCTGCTGACAAATTCTTCAGAAACCATACATGATTTTTGATTTCAGGAATAGTAATCCGCTGCAATTAGTATACCATCCAGTCACCAGTAAGCACCACAGCAAGCATAAAGCTTGTGTCAGAGATACAGTGAAGAGTGAACATTGGATTAGAAAAAGGCAATTGTGAAACTTACATTAGCAGGATCTGAAACAAATATTCGAGAGAGCAAATCATGACTCTCAGGGGAAATTGGTGCTGTCTCTGGGACTGAGTATTCCACATTCAGTATGCGCTGAATGGACCAAACAAAAATCAACATCACTACTCATCACCGAATGCAGATTGGACAAAAAACGACTGCAAAATGATTCTGCACATTTAGTCTGGGAATCAAAGTTCTGTTGAGTTGGTCCGCTGGACAAGTCATCAACAAAGTCCTTACAGAAATGGTCTTTTTAAAATTCTTTGGATCTTCTGGATCTTCGAAAGGATAACGGCCCACCAACATGACATATAAAGTTACCCCACAAGACCATACATCTGCAATCTGCAGAAAGGATCGCTCCGCGTTAACCAGGTGCTGTTTTGCATACACTAATATACACATCAATAAAATATGAAGTGCAACAGGATCTTCAATCACAGTATTGGCCCCAAGTCTGAGAAGCCCAGAAGCTCCAAGGAGTTCTAATAGTTTATGTAAACAAATTGTTGAATTTAATAGTGAAATCAATGTATTATATGTATGAATTTGTCACCTTTCCATCATACTCCTTTGATAAGACCTCTGGTGCAATGTATGCAACTGTTCCGACAGCAGATTTTGGTTGTGAATGTAAAACGGATGACTGTACACATATACAAGCATAAGCGTATATAAGAACCGGAGCCCCAATTAAATTGACTTAATAAGCTGGAAACTCAACACCTGCAACATTTTTTCAATTTCAAAACCTAAACTACCTTGGAGTATCCAAAATCACATATTTTTAGTCGTCGAGCAGTGCTTCCATCCAGCAGAGTATTTTCCAGCTTCAAATCTCTGTGGCAAACCTCCTACCACATCAAAAGAAAGCAAGCAGAGTCCTACGTGAGAGCTATAAGCTTGCACAAAACAAAGCCAATGCCCACAAGCAAAATTTACGCAAAAAATCAAGTGGGTGATACCATTGAATGACAGTAGCTGACTCCTGATATCAGCTGTTGGAAAAAAAACCTTGCCTATTCACAACAAAGGAAGCAAATTTCAGCACGCACCACCAAGTGCTAAAAGTCTGACCAATTTCCCAATAAGTAAATAGCTTGCAAACACGATCATGAATATGCTGCTTCATGTATTTCAAACAAAACGAGTTCAAAACCTTACCTCATCCTCGCTAAACCGCCCTGCTTCGCAAATTTTCTCAAAAAGCTCGCCCCCAGCAGCGTACTCCATAACTATAGCCAAATGGGTTGGTGTTAACATAACCTGACACAAACAACATGAGACAGAACATCAATCTTCTGCCGCTCATAGTTCAAAGAACAGTGATCTGAAATAGATTCGAATCTAGATTCCGAAGGTAAATGTTTTTTTAAATAATTCCGAATAGAACACCAGATATGTCCGAAAACCTAATTTTTTCCTTGTAATCTGAAGGTGAAATTAATTCCAGTTCCTAAGAGCTTAAAGAATAAGGAAATTTATAGTCAAATTCATCAAAGAAAGACAAGACGTGCCTCTTTGAAGCGAATTATGTTGGGATGCCGCAGAGAACGATGATTGATTATTTCTCTCGGCACATTCTCGTCAATCTGTAGAAAAGCAAGTTCCATAACCCTAGTCACATGGTCTTGCACATTATGCCATGGCTGAGTCTAACTAGTTTTCATAGAAAAATTCTTACCCAGCTTCATAAACAGCCTACAAAGCTAGAAATGAATATGTGAAGAATCTATATAACAATACAAAAGCCCGAATTTGACTAAACCAAACTAATCACTATGCTTGTGATAATATAAAAGATACTCGAGGACGATCTACATTCTACACATAAGGAATGCAACAGGTTCCATATGTACGGAACAAAACAAGGTCATTTTTGAGATCAAGACAAGCGTTGCCTCAAAGTGAAAGAATAACTCAAATTAGTGTTGTCAGAATGCATCCATCCATCCAGCAAATGCAAACAGGCTAAAAAAAACGAAGACGACGGAAATGTGTGGTGGCAGGTTAAAAGTAACCGTCTCGCCCCGATCGATATACTTGACGGCCACTAGCTCGCGCGTCTGTTTGTCTCGCATCAGCTTCGCCACGCTGAAGTTACCAGACCCAATGTCACGCACCAGCTCGTATCTATCCATGTCCTGCAGGCCAGGCATCTCCATAGCAGCAGCAGCAGCCCTCCCCTAATCCCTCTTCTTCTTCTTCTTTGCCTCTGCTTGCCTCACACCATGCCTCATTGCTGCCGCCCATAAACTCTACCCTTTCCCATCATCATCACCATCATATGAGCTCTGATTTCTTGAATTTGGTAAGCCATGATTTAACAGCCCACAAAGGTAGATCGATCAGAAGCCCAAATTCCCACATTTCCCTACACACTAAACAAATTGCACACTACTCTTTGAGTGGGATCAGATCGATCGGATCGGATCGAGTCCTGTGTGTGTGTGTGTGTGTCTCTCTCTCTCTCTCTCTCTCTCTCTCTCTCTCTATCCCCTCCCTTTCCTTTTCCAGCAATAATTCTTAGGACTATTTTGTATGGGGTAATGGAAATGGAGGGACTTCATGGGCCCAGCCCAGCAAAAAAGCCTTTGAGCCTCCATACTTCTTCTTTTTTATACTTCTTCTTTTTTGTTACTATCAATCAACTTGTGGGGGATCTCATAGAATCTAACCTAAGTGGAAGAGCCCAACTCAAGCACCATCAAAGCAACTCACCTCCTCGCACAATTATTGCAATTATTCTCTAATCGAAGTGGCACAGCCCAACTCAAGCACCATACACCACCTCATCGCATGTGGGAAGCTGTTGAGCTTCCATGGTAGGCCAAGGGGGCCCAACATCCCCTCAGGTCCTCTCCTTGGATGAGTATATAGATAGGTGACTTGTTGATATCAACTCTAGTCCTAAGTTGGGTATCAAAGGACATACATGACTAGTATATGCTCATAACTGCTGACTTGGGCTAGTCTTAGCAGAGTCAATATTAGTATTGGACAAAAATATGCATTTTTTCTTAATTTCAATTTTTTTGGGTACTTGAACAAAAATTACATATTCAATACATTTCAATCAAGGTGACTCAAAAATACACTGGTGAGCACCAACACAGTGTCTTGCTTTTCAAATCAAGTGCATTTTGCAATGAAAAAAAGGTCACGCCTTTCAATAATTGCATACCACCCTTCTAAAAATAATAACTTTCAACAAATTGTATGTATCTATATATGAGATGATAATTAGCTGGTAGCATCTCTTGGATGGATATAATCAGCCGGTATTACCCTTGCAATACCTAATAGAGCACATAATTGAAATTATGATTATGGCAATATAGGCTTTCTCATCAAGAGCTTTGTAGTCTTTACGTACAATTATTAGCAATATAAAGGATTATTTAAAGGAGGGTGTTATGTTCTCCAATAGTTTTGCATTTAGAGACTCACTAGTACTTTATAAATGCCAACAATCAAGATAATGTTGAATGACATTTTATATAAGCTTTTAACGTGCCTAATTCCTACCTTCTACATTTTTCCTTTTGAAACTATATTGATGTGTACTAACATAATGAGCACAATAGCTAAACTTAGTATTCACATTACATGCAATGCCAAATTTGCCCTATTTCCACGTATGCATGGGGATTGAGCCAAAGTCTTAATTACCACACTAGACACTCTTGTCCAATTAACTAGCATGATAGACCTTGGAATAGGTTAGTATGTATCCTAGGAAATGATTAAATGGCAAAAGGTGGTTTCTTAAGAACTCACATCACATCAACATCAAAGTCACTTATTTAGTAGAACATTACTTTTGCTTCAAAAAATTTTAAAACATAAAAAATTGTAAAAGAAGATTATAAAACAAAACATTTTTTTTTATAAGACAAAACCTTCCTCAGCCTTGATGCCCTCTAAGCCCATCAAGGCCAAGGAAGGCCTTTCGCCAAGGGCCTTGTTGGAATTTAATCTAACTCCTACTCATCCCAACAGCCCTCCTTCGTTGTCTAAATTTTACTCTCCCAAATGTAACCTGCAGAAAATTGAACTGTCGCTACAATCTGGTTTTTTACTCGCATTTTCGCACAGCTGAAAAATGCGAAAAACCCGACACTGTGTTTTTACACGGGTTTTATGACAGCCGAAAAATGTGAAAAACCCGACAAATCTGCAAGACAACGACAACAACCTGATCGTTTTGTCCCTCAGACGTTCATCAGTCACGATGAACCTGCCACAGTTGCATAAGCTTTGTCAATGCCCAATGCAGACAATTGGAAGGCTGCCATGGATGTTGAGTATCAGTCTCCAACGAAGAACAAGACCTGTAGTCTTGTCAATCCTCCTACTGATGAAAAACCAATTGACTCCAAGTGGATCTTTAAGCTGAAGCTTAAGCCAGATGGATCCATATCCAAATGGAAAGCTAGATTGGTGGTTAAAGGCTTTGAGCAAGTATATGGGATAGACTACACTGAGACCTTTAGTCCAGTGGTAAAGCATCAGTCTATTCGTACCTTATTGGCTATAGCTGCTGCAGAAGATCTGGACATTCACCAGATGGACGTCCAGACAGCATTCCTACACGGATTTATACAAGAAGATATATTCATCTATCAACCAGAAGGTTACGTCCTTCAAGGCAAGGAGCATTTGGTATGTAAATTGCATAAGGCTTTATATGGTCTTAAGCAAGCTCCTAGGGCCTGGTATGATAGAATTAATCACTTCTTGTTGCAGCACAATTTTACTTCTTGCTCTGCAGACTGTAATGTATATCTCAGGCATAAAGGGTCAAGCTATGTCATAATAGCATTAAATGTTGATGATTCTTTAATCACCAGCAATTCAAATCAGTTATTACAAGAAACTAAATCTTTGCTTTCATCAAAGTTTGAGATGATTGATTTAGGCCCAGTCAATTACCTTCTTGGTATGGAGATCAACAGAGATCGCGCAGGCAGAAGGATAACTATAAGCCAATCCTACTTGACTAATGTACTTCGTAGATATGGCATGGAGGACTGCAAGCCCATAGACACACCTATGGATCCAGGAGCTAAGCTGTCCAAAGAAATGTGTCCCAAAACTCAAGCAGGTCAGCAAGAAATGTGCAGGTATCCTTATCAGTCTGTCATAGAATCTATTATGTATTCTATGATCTACACACGGCCTGATCTAGCATATGCAGTAAGCACATTGTCTCAGTACATGTCCAATCCAGGCCTACAGCACTAGAAAGCTCTGCAAAGAATACTGAGGTACATTCAAGCTACAAAGCACTATGCTTTGAGCTATAATTGTTGGAGAGAGAGGGGAGATGAATGACGAACACGAACGAGACACAAACACGAACAATAAATGAATGAGAAGCGAGCTCGAACATAAAATGTTCGGTGCAACAGAGTGAGTTATACGACTCTCTCCGTAAGCATGACTACGCCTATCAGAATGACAGAACTTTAGTGATAGAAATCACGATCATTCTAGATTACGTAGCCAAACATTAATAGATGAAGCGCTAGAGGAATAATTTGTCGCAAATAGCCAGACAAATTATATGTCACGAATAATTTGCAAAGAGCTAGACTGTGCTCGACTGATAATTAGTCACGAATGATTCGCGAAAGGCAAGACTAAATGCTAATCATCTATTACCAGAAAGAACAACTAGAAAGATCAGACAGAATGAATGATAAGCATAGCAATGTTGACATAGATCTGAATGCAAAACAATGAACTCTAGCAGATTAATTATATCATGTATACATGTCAATAATGCGGTAGAGCACAATATATTAGCGAACGAAACCGCGTGCCCTACGAAACTTATTTCAATCTGTAAAAAGGGATGAGACCTTAATTCTGACAAAAATGAAGAATCAATGCTCAGGGCATCTACTTCATCTACTTCTCTATCTCTCTCTTCACTCATCAACTTATTCACCCATTAACCTGAATACACAAATGGTATCCAGTATATATACATTATATTACAGGTGTGCAGATGTGGAAAGTACAGTGGATGTGCAGTCTATAAGAGATCGTGGGTGGCCGCAGTCGTGGTCCAGTCTATTAGCGTAGCTGCATGGGGAAAGCGTGAAAAGGGTGTGACGTCAGTCAGTGCTGAGGTGACCGTTGGTGATGACGATGCAAAAAGTGTGTCACTCTTATGAATAGCCTTAGGATTAGATTTACAGGGTGCCTTTGCTTTTAGGGCACCTTTGGCATTCTGTAGGATATTGTCCCCTTTTCGTCTATCACCATAACCCGTGTAAAAACATAGTGTCGCGATTCTTTCATCTTTTATTCGTCTGTGCGAATTTGCATGTAGATATGCAGGTTGCGCAACAACGTTAGTAAATATGCAGCATGAAGTGAGATTTAAAGAGAGTAGAAGTAATAAATCCAACACCCCCCCTTAATCTAGATTTGTGAATGCCTTGATCTTCAAACTGAGCGACGCACAAAATTTGTTGTGTGCATTAACACTGAGTTCTTTTGTGAAGATGTCTGCAATCATGTCATGCGTTCTGCAATACGTTAAGCTCGCCTCTTTGTCGAGAACCTTGCCCCTGATGTAGTGATATCTAATCTCAATGTGCTTACTCCTAGAGTGAAATCTAGGGTTGGCCGATAAGGCAATAGCACTTTGGTTGTCACAAAACAAAATTGTAGGGCTGTACTGATACAGATTAATGTCTGATAGCAAATTTCTCAACCAAAACACTTCCTTAATAGATTAAGAAGCAGCAATGTATTCTGCTTCAGTAGAAGAAAGTGCGATAGAGGTTTGCTTACGACTGTTCCACGAAATAGGACCGTCGTTGAAGAAGAATGTAAATCCAGATGTGGACTTACGATTGTCTGCATCTCCTCCCCAACTTGCATCAGAATAACCACTGAGCTGATGAAGATTGTCGTTGCTGACATCTCCATAGCAGATGCACTGGTCCATGGTAGATCGAATATACCTCATGACTCGAATAAGAGCCTTCCAATGGGTAATGCCAAGATTAGCCATGTATTGGCTGAGTGAGCTAACAACAAAAGAGATATCTGGTCTTGTACAGACCATTGCGTACATGAGAGATCCTAGTATCAATCGATACGGATGCTCTCTCATTTGCTCCTCTTCCTACTTGGTATGGGGACTTTGGTCCTTTGACAAATGCAGGCCTGGATCCATTGATGAGTGAGCTAATTTACAATTCATCAAATTGTATCTATTAAGAACATTATAAAGATACCTTTGTTGAGTGATGTAAATCAACCAATTTGCTCTGTCTCTGTGGATTTGAATTCCCAGACAGAAGTGAGCTTCATCCAGGTCAGTCATGTCGAACTCTGAGAACAACATCTGTTTTGAATCCTTAACCATATTGGTATTGTTGCTAAAGAGCAACATATCATCCACATACAAGGTGATGATAATGAAGGATTGTTGCACTGATTTCGAATAAACGTTGCAATCAACAGTGCTTGGTTTAAATCCTTGTTCAATGAGGAATGTATTGATGCTCTGAAACCAAGCCCCGGCAGACTGTTTCAAGTCGTACAGTGCTTTGTGGAGTTTACAGACATGATTCTTCATGCCTTCCAGAACGTATCCTTCGAGCTGGATCATGTAGATATCTTCTTGTATAAGTCCATTCAGATAGGCTGTTTGTACATCAAGTTGATGTACTTCGAGGTCGATAGCTGCATCATAAGACAGGAGCATTCAAATCGACGAATGTTTGACAACTGGACTAAAAGTCTCACTGTAGTCGACATTCGAGATCTGGGTGAATCCTCGTGCTACCAGTCTGGCCTTCCTTCGATCAATTGCTCCGTTGGCATTATATTTGATCTTAAAGATCCATTTGCAATCAATGATATTGCAGCCAATAGGAGCTTCGACGAATGACCATGTCTGACTTTTGATCAGAGAGGAATACTCTCTATCCATGGCTTCTCTCCAGAGATTAGAGTCTGGTTGGCTAAGTGCCTCTTCGACTTTTGTCGGTTCCTGCATCAAGAGACAGGCAGACTCAGGAGTATATCTTGTGGGCTGAGTGCGCACTCGGCTTGATCTTCTGGGAAGATTCGACTGATAAATTGCTCCTGGGACTTGTTGCTGGGTAGCAGCAACATCTTCATCTGATTCGCTATCTCGAAGTGGGTCGACAATAGACACGCCTGAGTCAGAAGCTCGGACTGTCGTGTCAATGGCAGGTGACGAAGGTTCTTCTTGAGCAATATCCTTGCCTTTGAGGTCGACGAACTGATCCTCGATAAAGACTATATCCCGGTTATACAAGATTTGCTAGGTATCGGGATCGTACAACTTGTAAGTGTTATCAGATGAAGTATATCCGATCAAGATGGTCTTGAGACCTTGGAAGTCCAATTTCTTCCTTGTGTCCTTTGGGATCTGCGCATAGGTAATGCACCCAAACACTCTTAGGTTCTACAAAGAAGGCTTAGAGCCTATCCACACGTGGGGTGTCTTATCTGAGAGGGCCTTAGTCGAACATCTATTCTGGATGTAAGCTGCAGTGGAGACAGCTTCAGCCCAAAATCTCTTGGGCAAAGATGCATGCGATAGCATACATTTAGCAGATTTCACTAGAGTGCGGTTCTTTCTCTCAGCTAAGCCATTAGACTGAGGACTGTAAGGAGTGATGAATTGCTGCTCAATGCCTTGGCTTTGGCAATACTCCTTAAACTCGACAGAGATATATTCTTCATCGTTGTCTGACCTTAGGGCCTTGATCATCCTTCCAGTCTCTTTTTCTGCACGCTCCTTGAAGATTCTGAAGCAATTGAAGGCTTTTGATTTCTTCTTTATGAAATAGACCATCGTCCTTCTGGAGAATTCGTCAATAAAGGTTATAAAATACTTGGCATCCTTCAACGAAGGATTTTTTATCGGGCCACAAATATCTGAATGTACAACATCTAGCAATCCTTTAGCAACATGTTGATGGCTTGACTTAGATGGTTTCCTAGTCTATTTACCAACTAGATAGTCTTGATAGACAGGTAACTCGAATTTTTCGCAAGGATAGTCGAGATCAAGAACAATAGATTGTCTAGACATTCGTTGTACAGGATCATAATTTAAATGACTCAATGTATAATGCCAAAGTAAATCTTTATTTGAATGAATTGAAGTACTGAGAGCCTGACTAGAGGCACAAAAGCAATGACTCAACTTATACACAGTCTTGTATTTCATGGTTGTTTCGTTTGCAGTATCTACAAAACAGCTTCTTCTTTGTCTACGGATTTAACTGTTCCTTGTGCTGAGCTGGTTTCTGGTCTGGCTTTGATTGCTTCGGGCCTTTCTTCTTCTTCTGCTTTGTCGTGCTCTTGTTGGTGTACAAGGCGTGAGAATCAACTGAGGAACTCGAGGCTTCGTTCCTTCGCGTGTCTTCCTGCAATAACATAGTAATGACTCTCGAAAGAGTCAATTCTGGATGAGTCGTGATGATCATCACCCAACTGTCGTAAGAACTTGACAAGCTTGTAAGCAGTTGCATCATTGCATCTTGATCGACTATGACAGATTCGACAATGGCCATTTCTCTTAGCAGGTTCTTGAATTGATTAATGTGATTCTGTAGAGAATCACCATTTGTCATCTTGAGAGAGAAGAATTTCTTCCTGAGATGTAGCTTGGAAGCTATATCTCGCACTTCGTATAGTGTGCTCAAGATGTCCCAGACTTTTTTCGATGTCTGAGCCTTGGATACATGGCCGATCTGGGTATTCGTGATGTTGAGGATGATCAGTGCGAAAGCTTTTCCATCCTTCAGCTTCCATCTTGCGATTGATGCATCGTCCGCTTCGGGTTTCCCTTCTGCACCTGTAACAACATCATATAATTATTCTGCCATTAGCACAATTTTCATCTTAAATTTCCACAGATGGTTATTGGCTCCATCAAGCTTGTCCATGATAGGACTGGCTTTCCCTTGGGAATCCATGTGGAAGAGTTAGTCTAAATGATAGGAGAAACTATTAGTGACTTAAGTATGAAAATCTGATACTGAAAATACAGAACAAGAAAACAGTTACTCTATCGGCTAGTAGAGTCTTGTACTGTGGAAGCTAATCAAGCTATGAAAATAGCTCTGATACCATGTTGGAGAGAGAGGGGAGATGAATAACGAACACGAACGAGACACGAATACGAACAAGAAACGAATGAGGAATGAACTCGAACAGAAAATGTTCGTGCGCAACGGAGTGAGTTATACGACTCTCTCCGTAAGCATGACTACGCCTATCAGAATGACAGAACTTTAGTGATAGAAATCACGGTCATTCTAGATTACGTAGCCAAACATTAATAGATGAAGCACTAGAGGAATAATTTGTTGTGAATAGCCAGACAAATTATATGTCGCGAATGATTTGCGAAGAGCTAGATTGTGCTCGACTGATAATTAGTTGCGAATGATTCACGAAAGGCAAGACTAAATGTTAATTGTCTATTACCATAAAAAACAACTAGAAAGATCAGACAGAATGAATGATAAGCATAGCAATGTTGACATAGATCTGAACGCAGAACAATGAACTCTATCAGATTAAGTATATCATGTATACATGTCAATAATGCGGTAGAGCACAATATATTAGCGGACGAAACCGCGTGCCCTACAAAACTTATTTCAATCTGTAAAAAGGGATGAAATCTTAATTCTGACAAGAATGAAGAATCAATGCTCAGGGCATCTACTTCGTCTACTTCTCTATCTCTCTCTTCACTCATCAACTTATTCACCCATTAACATGAATACACAAATGGTATCCAGTATATATACATTATATTTCAGGTGTGCAGATGTGGAAAGTACAGTGGATGTGCTGTTTGTAAGAGATCGTGGGTGGCCGCAGTTGTTGTCTAGTCTATTAGCGCAGCTACATGGGGAAAGCGTGAAAAGGATGCGACGTCAGTCAGTGCTGAGGTGACCGTTGGTGATGACGATGCAAAAAGTGCGTCACTCTTATGAATAGCCTTAGGATTAGATTTACAGGGTGCCTTTGCTTTTAAGGCACCTTTGGCATTCTGTAGGATAGTGTCTTCTTTTTTCCTGTCACCATAACCTGTGTAAAAACATAGTGTCGCGATTCTTTCACCTTTTATTCGTCTGTGCGAATTTGCGTGTAAATATGCAGGCTGCATGACAACGTTAGTAAATATGCAGCATGAATGGATGCAGATTAAAATGGGATTTAGAGAGAGTAGAAGTATAAATCCAACGATAATGACAAAACAGAAGCTGCACTCACATTGACCACTTATTCAGATTCAGATTGGGCTGGAGATGTGGATACCAGAATATCCAAATCAGGCTACATTTGTTTCCTTGCAGGAGGACCCATCTCATGGAACAACAGAAAGCAAATATGCATTTCTCTATCCTCCACAGAATCCGAATATGCTGCAGCTACATCAGTAGTGAAGGAAATAATTTGGCCAAGGAGGCTGCTGCAGGATCTGCAATTCTCACAGATCAGTCCAACAATACTCCAGTGCGACAATCAGAGCTGCATAGCTCTATATCAGAACCCACGAACTCATAATAAAACTAAGCATATAGAAGTTCAATTCCATTTTCTTAGAGAGAGTAAAGATGTTGTACTAAGTTACTGTCATACATATAGTATGTTGGCTGATATTTTGACAAAGCCATTGTCTAGAGATAAGCATTCTACTTTAGTAGGTATGTTAAATCTCAATTGTAGATCAGATTCATAGCAGTTAGCTTAAGGGGGAGTCTTGGAATTTAATCTAACTCCTACTCATCCCAACATCCCTCCTTTGTTCTCTAAATTTTACTCTCTCAAATGTAACCTGCAGAAAATTGAACTGTCGCTACAATCTAGTTTTTTACTCGCATTTTCGCATAGCTGAAAAATGCGAAAAACCCGACACTGCAATTTTACATGGGTCTTTACACAGGCAAAAATTGCGACACTTGCCCTACAAAAAGCCGAAGGTGTCCTACAGATAAAGATAGTGTACTTCCAAACGCCAAAGGTGTCTTACAAATCCCGAAGGTTGCCCTCGAGTAAAGGCAAAGGCCAAAAGGCCAAAGGGTGTCGCATTTCCAGTCTGCAAAAAGAAAATACACAGATTGTCGCTATCAGACCAAGAAGCCTTCACGCTCCATCAACGAACTGATCCACTGATCAGTTTTACAACTGTTATCAATCTTGTAATTGTAAAGTTAAGCTAGTACAAGATTCTTCAGCTGATATGTATATATACATGTAATTGAGTGAGGGCAAAAAACATATAGATGGAAGGATTATGATCATCGGTGCCTGCTTCCATAGGCCTAAGGCAAAAGGCCCTTCCTATGGTGGAACGACCAAGGAGGCAAACCTTCCTCGGTGTGAAAGTAAGGATTGGCCTTTTGCGAGAAGATTTCTGCAAGTTTAGTGAGTTTTTTTGGACAAAAAACATTGATCGTGATAATCATGGCTTTCTTCGACATTTTGTTCGAGATCAAAGGCAATTTCGATACATATAAAATTGTTTTTAAGGATTGTCTTACTTTTCCAAGGCATCCATAACTGCTATAATTGAAATGTGACTGGATAGTTGACACCAAAAATTAATGACCATCACTTTCTGCAACACGTGTAACACATGCGAGCAGTTCATAGAAAACAATGGTAGAGACAACCACAAAATGCTATTTTTAAAATTGTCACATTATGAATAACACTGCAAAACAAATGACTATACTCAACAATAAAACTAATCATATCTAGCTTGCTGGCGAGTTGGCAAAAAAAAAAGGCCAATAGGGCTAATCGGCCCTATTGGGCTGATTTTTTTGCCAGTGAGGGTTGTATCATGCCAAAACAATGTGGGCCATCCTCAATTCTTTATGCAAATCAAACCTTGGAGTCTTCGAACTGGAATTCTACTCTTTGTCGAAAAGCACTGACAACATGCTCGCAATTTGGTATGCAATATTTGTCTTTTTAGAACCTTGTTGAAAAAATAGACATTATGAATGACAAGGGTGAGCCAATCTTGGGCAAAAGTTCAATTGAGTGAGCATATTTTCGATTAGGAATTCTAGATATCACTATATGGACACATCCAAATGTATGTTTCAAGATTAGCCAACCTATATTCTAGCTCATTCTCTTTAGATGAGCCATACCATACAATAAGGTGCACTCTATTATCAAGGTCCTAGAAAAGAGTCATCATAGAACAATCATGAAAAGTGTATTAATAAGGGATGTAGCAATAACTTAGACCCATTGTAGATAATGAAGGTGTTTCTATCAATGGTTGTACATTCCATCATGTAAAAATGCCAAAAATTTCTATGAAAACATCTTGAAGCATTGATGCATCTTGTGGATATTACTTGAGTATGGACTCATTTTTTAGATGGACAAGGTCTAAGAAATTGGTGCTTAGATCCTCATTGTTAGCATTTGAACTAAATTGTCCCGATATTTGTTTTGTGTGTAGTATGGTGTTGACACAATCTATGCCGATGCAGAAAGCTGGGATGGGAGAAAGTGGAAGTTGTGCAATTATTGATCATACAAAGGCTTTTTTATTTTTATTTTTTTAATTTTCAATTTAAAAAGATCATAATTAAAATTGTAATTGTTGACATCGTCTCCTCTTTTGTGTTCTATGTTCATGTCATAGTTACAATCACAAGTTGAAGATTCCAATCAGGTGACCGAAGTAGCTACTAAATATTCTGATCATGTAGAGGTCATGGACACTGAACAATTGATAGTCGACCAAAGAATGATTAGAGAATGTGCGTAACGAGGACATATGAGCACATGATTTGCAAGAGCAAGATACAAAAGACCCCACAACCATGATAGGTAAAGAAATAAATGAATCAAAGAAAACACCTAAAGAATTTGGAATTATGCCAATTTCATTCCATGTGGATATGATGTTAGTTACCATGAGCAATTTAATGTTAATAAGATCCACACCACCACTTCTCCTTCCTTTAAATCGAATTGCATCAAATTCTGCAATTAAGAATATGGGAAGCCAACGTTTGAAATTAAAGCATGCCTTCATATATGAGGGGTATTTCATGGAGAAGGGAGATTTTGTACTTTCACTTTGTATTGAAGGAGGGGTGATTATAGTTAAGGACTATGCGAAGTCGTTGTGCGGTGAGACATATGGGAACAAATGAGTATAGAATTCGATGAGAAGATGAAAGATGGTCCAGTCTTGTCAGATATGTGTGGTTGCATGTTGATATGTTGGGATGCAAATCACAGACTATGAGGTTGGATGGAGGCCATCCATGAAAAATTTTCAGAGGACACTAGCAAGTATGTGCTTGTAAGAGCTTTGTTCGTCCACCCAACAAAAGAGAGTGCAATGCACATACTTGCATCCATGAACCAAATAAATTAATAAGAAATATAATTAGATGTTACTACAATGCATTTGTTTTTTACAAATAAAACATTGTAGATTATGATAAGTATCATGCTTGTTAAACTTAGACAACTATATTTTGCAGTTTGAATGAGATAGGGGCGGTTAAGACAGACCTAAAGGATCAACTATATAGTGTTAGGTAAGTGGCAAAGTGCAATACAAAATATTTTTAAAAACATTTTACTGAAGATGAGTTGCAAGAAACTAAAGAAACAAAATGTTTCTATTGCCAAAGCTTTGCTAGCTTTCCACCCTGATTTTGACAGAAAAGACACACGTGCGCGAACAATTTTGCGACACACAACACAAAATCATTTGTGCTCCACAAAGGACCAAAAAGATCAGCCAAGTATCATGGGGCACAAATATTTGATCATATACCATGACATCAGCAAAAGTACTCTAGAACGTGGCTAATCTGCCGCTCTTGTAATCAATGATTAGTTGTAGATGTTTAATCTTTCTGGTCTGGGAAGTTACACGACGTGACACGAAAAAGTTCACGAACTATATACTTTTTGTTTGATGCATAAAACTGTAAGACGAAAATATATAGAATACATGTCCGCCTGTGAGCGAGACAATTTTGGAAGAGGATCAGTAGATCCAGAAGTCCGCTAGTAAGCAAGACATTATTCGTGAGAGAATTGTATTTCTCTCATGCCAATGCACTATGTGGATCTGTCACACAATGCTTAAAATCATAAGATCAATAAATTATATTGTAGCTGTTATGTGCATATTTTCTTGAATGGTTGTATGATCTCGAATGAATATTTGTCTGCAACTATTCGTGTATCTCATTCACTTGTTTATTCAATTCTGCACATTGGTTTGATTTTGTTGAATGCTATAATAATCTATAACGTAGATCAGTAGTGTCTGTCTACATTCTGGAGGATTGTAAGAATGATATAGCCGGCAGTGACCAACAATCATATCTGAATTCCTCACGAACTGATTTTGTTTGCAAATGTTTTTGCTTCGCGATCACTTGGCTTTCAGCATAAATCAATCTCAGAGCTCATTCAAGTCTCATTTCGCTTCGTTTCGTTTCGTCTAATTTTGTTTTGTTTTGTTTCATTTTGTGACAGAGCTTGATTCATCTTGGAACTAATGGCGTATGCAAGATCTGGCCTGGTTGAGATCATCACATATATCAAGGACCCGATAAGGGATTGGTATGGATAGCCCTTCATTTTTGCCTTTTTCTCATTGGTCTGAGGGCATGTTCCTTGGATAATTTGAGACCTGGATCCATGGGATTAGATACAGGCTTGCAATCCATAAAATTGATTTTCATCAACAAATTATGAAAGTACCTTTGTTGGGTGATATAGAGAAGTCTTCGACTTCTATCTCTGTAGATCTGAATCCAGAGACAATAGTCTGCTTCTCCAAGATCTGTCATCTCGAATTTTTGGGATAGCATCCTCTTTGTATTTTTTGTCAGAGCAATATTGTTGCCAAATAGCAATGTATCATCCACATAAAGTGTGATGATGACAAAAAATTGATCGACTTTGAAATATATACATTACAGTCTGTAGAGCTAGGTTCAAAACCACGATCGATCAAGAATGTGTTGATTTGATGAAACCATGCTCAGGAAGATTGTTTCAGACCGTACAAAGATTTGTGGAGTTTGCATACCTGGTCTTCATGACCATTGAGGATCTAGCCTTTTGGCTAGATCATGTAGATGTCCTCCTCGATAACTCCATTGAGGAATGCAGTTTGTACATCCATATGATGTACCTCAAGATTTGCTGCAGCAACATAAGAAAGTAGCAGTCGCATAGAGGTGTACGGCGAATGGGTACTGAAGGTCTTGAAGTAGTCGATGTTGAAAATTTGTGAAAATCCCCTTGCCATGTTGTGTAGCTCCAGAATCAAGAAACCACTCCTCTGACTGTTCGACATGGTGATGGCTTACCATGAAGACTTCCTGCTCTTCATCATCTTTGATGTTCTGCTTGGTGTCGGCTTCATGAGCTTGCTGATCTGGTTGCTTCTTCATTTTGTCGTTGTTGAACTTTAAGACTCCACAATCCTGGATCTCATGATTTGTCCTCTTGCAGTACTTGCAGAAGAATCTTTTTTGGTTCTGAACAGGTGGCCGATTCTGGGCCTTCTATGGTTGCTTTTGAATGTTGTCAGTTTGCCGAACAACTTTGTTCTTCTTCTATTGCTTTCTTGAGCCCTTCTTTGAGAATAGAATTTGTGAGTCATTGATGGAGGATGCAGATGCTCCACTTCTTCTTGTTTTCTCTTGCAGCAGCATAGTTATGACTCTGGATAATGTGATATCTAAGTGTGTGGATACCATCATCACCCAGTTTTCATAAGAAGATGGTAAGATCAACAATAAGGTCACTAAGGCATCAGAGTCTTCGATTGCTAAACCTATTGCTGCCATATGATCCATTAGAGTCTTAAATTCATTTTTGTGATTCTGAACAGAATTACCATCTGACATTATGAGTGAAAAGAATTTTCTCCTTAGATGCAGCTTCTATGTGACACCTCTCACTTCATATAATGTACTCAATATATCCGAAGCCTCTTTTGAGGATTGGGCTTTTAGATATGACCAATTTGTGTGTCGGAGATGTTGAGGGTGATCAAGGCAAAAGCCTTGCCATCCCTGAGCTTCCATTTGGAAATGGCTTGCTCATCGATAGTGGGAAGTAGTTCGATTCTAGCAACTATTCCCATAGTTCTTTGGCCATCACTATCTTGAAGTTCCATAAATGGTAATTCGAACCACCCAGCTTCTCTACCATTAGAGAAGATTGTGATTGTGAATCCATTTGGAATTTTAAAATGAGTATATGCAGATAGTAGATTAATATGACTGAAAACAATAATAGCAACTGCCTACATTATATCAAAACAACTGTTTTGATATTATATGCTATAGATCTGTCTCTAGGAATCAGAGAATGAGCTCTGATACCATGTTGAAAATCAACCGTGTCGGTTGAGGTCTCTTGGTGCATAAAAACTACGTTTATCGGATTCAGGCAGATAGGGTCTGCCTTACTTGATCACGACTTTGAAGTCGTTGAATCTATGCAATTGATTCCATAACCATGCACAACATTATGGTGAATCGAGTTTTAACTTTGCGGAAGTGTTGACCTAGGTCCAATGATCAGAGCAAGAAATCAAGCAGTGCTAACAGTCACATAAAATGATAAAATCTACAAAACAATCAATCTGCAAGGATGAATCAGTTTGAACATACAATCATCATACACAATCTAAATTGTTGGAACAATAATGGATTAGTTGTGCAAAAATACAATGTGATTGCAGAACATAAGCATGTTCTCCTTGATACAATACTCTGTAATAACAGAGAAGAAGAACGATGAATCCTCGTGCTACCAATCTTGCCTTCCTTCGATCAATTGCTCCGTTGGCATTGTATTTGATCATGAAGACTCTCTTGATTCTTTGATCTTACTTGAATATGTACACATGGCAAACTGACTACAAGAATGATTGATGTGTGATTTACAAATCAAATAAGATTAAGGCACTACGTGCTATTGGCAGTCACACTCGGACAATATCTGATTTGGTTGGAGATTCTGTCCGGCCCTGAGAAATGTACTGGTGAGCCTCCAAACCGATGACATTGGCGTCAGAGACTTTGATGTCGATGACGTGTAGCTTCCCTTTGATCAGATGTCGAAGTCGGAGACTTCGATGTCGATGAAGTCGATGACGTGGAAGTCAAAGACTTCGATGTTGAGGCAGGGCTCAAAACCATTTCTCCGAAAAAGTCAATGTCGGGCATGTCGATGCAGACTGTCATCGACTTTCCTTGTAATTCTGAAGACTATAAGAATGTTTACAACAACAAAATGAATGGATCTAGATTAGTAGAGATAGAGATAGGGATGGAGAATAGAAATCCAACATGAGAGCATAGATAGTAGGTCTTATGTGAATTTTACATTTCATATTGGTATATCATGGTTTTGTTTCACATTTAATTGCTTTGCAGTATGTGTGTTATTGCCAATTAGTAATCATTATGATGTCTTGAATCAGAGATACTACTATAGCCAGATCCGCACACTAGCATTGCAGTAGACCTTGATGATGATGATGAAGTTGTCTTGCTTGATCCAGTAGACTTGGAAAACTTCACATGCCATAACAAGTACATTGATGTCGCATTTAGCATTGCATTTTATTTTTGATAATTACCTTTTCAAATGAATTCACTTCATGCTCACCTCCAATAAAGTGAGTTGCCTATGTATGCAGAGGAAGTTGCACAAAACATGCTTCATGTTCGTGATGTTGCGGACAAACCGAAAAATCAACACCAAACTCGCAAAAATATTTATATCGATGAGTGCATGGATGATTAACTAGTTCACATAGATTTTATGTGTATTAAGAGCGTTTCAAAATAGTTGCGTATGTTTGAAATACTATACTACTAGCGTTAAATCAATTAAAAATATGATTACTTGATTGATGATACTATCATGGAGTATCAGCTCGCTTTTTAAAAAAAAAGCTTGTTGTGGAGAGAAGAGCTCTTATATTTTGTGTGGAGTCTCTTGTTTTCATCTCATGAAACAAGATTGAATGAAATTTGCATAAGCCTACTACAGAGATCATATAGCTTCAAGTCTCATATAGATTTGTTTCATGCTAGAGACACCTATACACAACAACTATTGTCTATATAAGGATCATAACCAAGCTTCACTATCATTTTTTTTTCTTTTGAAAAACTAAAATTTAAAATAGATAGGCATAATATTTCAAACTAAGATGCTTGTTAACGGTTATTCAGCCTTTTCATTTGAAATGTCTTTGCCTTGTGTTTGCATGTTTTGAGCATCATGTTGACTACTATCTACTATATGTAGTGATAGTAGGCATGTTGTCTGTGTTTAGCATTTGGCTAAGAGGTATAACTAGTATAACTAGCATTTGGCTAAGAGATATAGCTAGTATAACTAGCATTTGGCTAAGAGATATAACTAGTATAACATAGTATTTATAAACATGTGATAGTATCTGACATAACCAAGGAATTAGAAAAATAATTCTCACTCATCCTTGAAAGTGATGATTGTCATGATCACCTCTCTTAGGCCAAATAAACTCACTAAGCTTGCATTCTATTTAGTTGCAAAATGTCCACGCTCCATGAAAGCAGTTCTTAATTTTCTTTTCACAATTTTTTTTTCACATGCACCTTCCAAGTAGAAGGTGCATGCTAGAAAAAGGTCAAAACCTTTACCATTTTTAGCATGCAACTTTTGATGCCCAAAGAAGGTGCATGTAAAATTAACTCATGAACTCCGCTCAAAGAGGCCCCATCATTTTCTTCATTGTAAAGTATAAATGGTTTTCTAGTGAAATTTCCACTAGGTCATGAATTTTGGCGAGGCTATTATGTATAGGGGAAGGCCCCCTGTCCGGGGGCCATCCCCTTCTGTGATAACCAACTGGGTTTTTGTTTTTTTGTTTTTTTTTTTAAAATAGCCTGCGAATTTCTAAAAACAGTAGGTTTAAGATTTAAGTTTCTGTTCAGTTACTAAAAATAGTGATGATTACATTATCATGACTTTTTAAAAATAGTAAGAATACCTTACACATTGTAAGTCATTAGTCATTAATAGAAAGTAAAAAAAGTCTTCAAGCTCTATGTGGTATACAGTCCCACTCTGACAACTCAATGGGATTCAAGAACCCTTGCCCAAGGACAAAATTCCAATTGGGCAAGACTATACCAACTAAAAGGTAGTTGGAAGAAGAAGAAAAATTGACTCTATACTTAAAAAAAACTCACTTTTTATGTCCACTAGTTACACTTAAAGCACATTGGATTTACATGCATAATGGCCTTTATGCTGTGAAGTGGCAAGAAGCTATGGAAAGCGAGTACAACTCACTTTTGACGAACCAGACCTGGACAGTGGTCAAACTTCCCCACTCACAAGAGAGTTATCGACAACAAGTGGATCTTCAAGAAGAAGATCAACTCTAATGGTTCCATTGCAAAATGGAAAGCACGGCTGGTGGCTAAAGGATTCACTCAAGTCCAAGGAGTGGATTATCATGAGATTTCTAGTCATGTTGTCAAAATGCAGTCAATCAAGACTTTGATTGTGTGAGCAGTCCCAGAAGACCTTGAAATACATCAAATGGATGTCAAGACAACATTTCTCAACGACTATGTCGAGGAGGAGCTGTATACCTTCCAACGGAGGGATTTGAAGTCAAAGGCCAAGAGCACAAAGTGTGCAAGCTGCACAAAGCAATCTATGGTCTGAAACTACCACAAGGGAAAGAATCAACTCTTATGTTATTCAATTGGGTTTTGCAAACAATTCAGCTGATTGTAATGTTTATTCCAAGTATATAGGTGTCAATTCAGTCCATATAGCTCTTTACGTAGATGATGCATTTATTTTGTCTAACGACACTTTCCTACTGCACACTACTAAGAGTGATCTATCAAAGGAATTTGACATGACTGATCTAGGTGCTGCTCATTCTTTATTAGGAATTCACATTACTAGGAATGGATTGCAAAAGAGATCTATCTTATCTAGTAGACATATCTAAAAGGCATTTTAGAAAAAATTCATATGTCTGATCGCAAACCAATTGAACACCAATGGATCAAAGCATAGGATTGACTAAACCTTCTTGTACTGAGACCGAAAGTGAGGTACTCGACTTAGCGAAGTATCCTTTTCATTCACTAATCGGATCTTTGATGTATGTCATGCTATGCACTAGACCAAATCTAGCATACACTATTAGCACGTTAAGTCAATTCATGTCTAATCCTAGGATCTCTCATTGGAAAGCATTAAAGAAAGTGATGAGATATATTCAAAAAAGTTTATTTTGTGTTATGATGGAATGCTATCGACCTACTCATCATGCGAAGCTACTCCGACTCAGATTGGAGAGGAACAGTCTCTACCAAGAAATCTACCTCTGGGTTCTATTTCTATCTGGTAGGGGGACCGATTTCGTGGAATTCAAGAAAGCAAAAATTAGTCACACTTTTTTTGACCAAGGAAGAGTACATCGCAGCATGTCGAGCTTCAAAGGGAGCTATATGGATCAGGTTATTACTTCACGATTTGCATCAAACTCAGTTCAATGCTACTACTAAGACTTTTTGTCTTTCCAAAAGCTCCCAAGAGTTAGATGTGAAAGCTAACTCATGATGTACAACAAACACAAAACTCCTTTACCATACATGCTTAGATATAATGTAATAACATTCACTAGGAAGGACAAAAGAAGACATCTTAAAGAGTTGCATTTCTCTCTTCTTTGGGGAAATGACAGATCAATGACCAACTCCACTTCAATTTTAATTGCATTTAAATTTGAAGAGCATTCAACCTTTTGACTTAATGAGCTATATGTGATGAATGGCTTCAAATCTACTCATAAGTGAATGAGTATGTAACCTCCAGAAATCAAATATCAATAGATGATTATTGGGTGAGTATAATGACCTAGAAAACTACCTCATATTTATGAATGAATTATTTCAATTTTGCAAGTAAATCACCAAAATAAAGCTCTTATTTGCGGTAGCTAGGATAGGGAGCAAAGTGCTTTATTGATCTTTTGATTTGTGGCTGTTGTAAGGGTAAGCAAATCATCTTTGGATCCATGACCAATATGCAGCATAAATGGAGAATAATTTACCTTCAATAGGACATGTGTTATACCTTTAGAATGAAGTCGTGCATTCCACCTCTAACGGACATGCATGAAGCTCCATCAAATATAATATCCAGTGGCATGATTATAGACCAAATAACTTTAAAGAATGCCTTGGATTGGCCTGCCTCCACTTATATCCTTTTAATGTTCAAATGAATCTACAACAAAATCCTTCAAACATATGACAAGAATGATTTGTCGTGCAAGATGTCGTAAAACTGTGGGTGTGAGCGGCAATGGAAGCTCAAGGCTTTGAGCGTAGGCGTGTAGGAACGGAAACGCAACAATTAGTAGCAGAGATATTCAAGTAGAATGATTCATACAGATTGTGCAAATGAACAACGCAGTAATGAGACAAAAATTGAACTCTGATTAATATCAATAGTGAGTACAATGGCTTGAAGTAATAACTTCAGCTTGCTGAGCGTGATAAAGCTGGATATAGATAACTCTAATTGAAAGAGAAATTCAATTAACACTTACATAGCTTGATTCAGCTAGTATATATATTTACACTTGTCGAGAGAAAAATATCTTCTGCCTTAACTGCCATTTCTCCAGTTTTGCATATGTACAAAGTTGGTAACTGCCCATAGGATATTTGTTTCTCCAACTATTTTAGGGTTGATGATAAGTTGGCGATGTCGATCTACCAATGTAGCAAAAACGCGAAAAAACTCGAAAAACCCAAAAACTCGAAGGTGCCCTTAGACTGAAAGTGCCCTTAGACTTAAGGTATGTAAATCACGAAGGCGCCTTTAGACTGAAGGCAGCGAAGAAGGCGAAAAAGCCGAAGGTGCCTTAAAATGGTTTCTAAGGCATTCTGGCCACTTTGTCGCATTTTTCGTGAAGGGGCGAAAAAGACAAAAAAGGCAAAGGTGTCTTAAAAATGGTTTCTAAGGCATTTTGGCCACTTGGCCACTGTGTTGCTTTTTTTGCTAAGGTGCAAAAAAGGTGAAGGTGTCTAAAAAATGGTTAAGACATAAAAAATTTCAAAGGGGAAAAATGTGATGGTCCGAAACATGCAGTCGGCCTTTGGGGTTTAGGATGCTCATTACTTGAACGATCTGTTTAAGGATGAGCATAAGAAATCTAACACTCCCCCTTAGCGTGGATCCCGAAAAGCTTTGATCTTTAGATTTGACATATCGTTAAATCTGAGATCTTGCTCCTTTGATAGAGCCTTTGTGAAGTAATTTGCTGCCATGCAGTTTGTTCTGCAGAAAACCAGCTCTACTTCCTTGTTGTGCACTTTCTCTCTAAGGATACCTGATTTCTATATGTTTGGCTTCGAGAGTGAAATCTCGGATTGAGAGATAGCGCTATTGTGCTTTGATTGTCACAATAGATTGTTGTAGGAAGTGATTGTGCAAGGTTGAGGTCTGCAAGCAGTTGCCTTAGCCAGATCGTCTCTTTGGTTGCATTTGTGGCAACTATGTATTTGGATTCCGTTGATGATAATGCAACTGAGGTCTGCTTCCGGCTATTCCATGAGATTGGGCCTTGGTTGTATAAAAATACAAATCCAGAAGTTGATTTTCTGGTGTCGACATCGCTTGCCCAATTCGCATCTATGTAGGCCTCAAGGATGTTGGCTGTGTGGCTGTCTCCGTAGCAGATACTGAGAGTTTTCGTTGCTTGGATGTACTTCATGACCTTTGTTAGTGCCTTCCAGTGAGTTAATTCTGGATTTGACAAGAACTGGTTGAGTGCACTGATCGAATATCCAAGGTCTGGTCACATGCAGATCATTGCGTACATCAGTGAGCCGATGATGGATTGAAATGGGTAGCGCTTCATCTCCTCCTATAATGGTTTTCATAAACTTTATTGTACTTACCGATATGATGGAGGATTAATTGGCCACTCATTGTACTATGGATTGGGATAGCACTAATATTGGAGGTAATCTATCCAATCCCAACTTTCCTCTTTTGTGGGGTTAACACTAGTGCCATAGCGAATGTGTTTGGTGGTATAATCCTCACTATAGTACCTCATCTTTTGCTCCATAGGCAAACAAAAGAACTGTTGAACACATTTCAACATATTCTCGCACAAAGCAGATGGTATACCGCCACCTATTACCTAAAACATGATTGTACAAGATTTTACATTACGAGGCATCTTTTTACATTCCTGCAATATGTAAGTGCAATGTCCCATCACACAACAATGATCATTCAAATGTCTAAATTTTTTGAATTGCATTCATTATCATCTTCTCATGAGTTTAGCAAACAAAATGGAAATTCATTATGCCCATATAATATTTTTCTCCAAAAAATGACTATGTACATGATTGAAGGTCTATCTTCCAATCTCCAAGATGTAGAATTTTTTTAATATGCTCATATTAATCAATTCATATACTTTCAAAATAGCCACTTGACTATTTTCTAAAAATTGCAGTATGTTTTGGTGTAGTCTAAAGATAAATGCAAGATAATCTACTCAAATATCACTTACAAGTAGCATGAAGAGATGTATCCTTAATTATAAGTGTTTGCCTTATCTATTTAAGTGTGATACAATGCACTATAGTTGTTACTAACCTGGAAGAATCCCCAATTTTCACAAGCATTGTGCACAGATGCTACTACTGCATGTCTATGAGGACCCACAAGTCCATCCAAATCAATAAGCGGAACTTCCCCTTTGACTGATGATGATTCATACACGCTTGTAGCACACGCCCGTTGTTGCTTGGGTTTGACATACATATCTGGAATTCGGTGAATGCCTTGAACAACTAGGGCCTTCACACCCACCATGGTGATGATCAATAGCAGTATGAGTGTTTTGAGTATGTAAGCCCACTATTCTCCTTAGTTTTTATCTTGTAGCCAAAATGAGAATTGAGCATAGTTATATATTATGGAAGGAGTAGACCACATGACAATTTGCCTACTAAGGAATCATAGGCGAGGCTTGGAGGTGTTCTGCCTGTGATTCCTTATCGGGTAATCTGCCTAGAGTCATTCCAATGTATCATGGATAGGTTGGCTTTTTGTCACGTGACCATTATCCGGATCATAATCAACCTCTGAAAAACCAAAAGTGTGGGTCACAAGACTATTGTAGTTTCTGTTTGTCTACTTGTTAAGTAGTCTAAAAAATAGGTAGGGAAAGCTCCATTATGTACCACAAAGTGCATAAGGTCCACAAGGTGAGCCAAAAAGCCCTCTCACAACATTATTGCATGCATTAAAAAGGTTGAGGCTAGCCAACCCACTTTACAACCTCATGGATGCAATGTTGAAAATACGTGGGCCTCATGGATGGATTCTTGAATTGAAATCACCTAGCTATCACCATCAACGATGAAATTATCTTGAAAATGATTCTATTATATTTCTTTTAACATGATACCCATTATGTCATATAATAAGGCCAATGGTAAGGGTATAATGGTGGCAAGACGAGGGGATGAGCCATTCTATACTTACCATGGGCTGACAAACACTCACTATCTAGTCCATAATACTCATGGACTTTAGTGGCATCCCTGACTTAAACAAATCGATTTTAGCTAAAAGATACAAACAAACAAAAAAAAAACTCTTGGGGGTGTACAACACTGGCGCACACTTTCTTTGCAAGTGTGAGATAATTTTGTTCTTTTTTTAGTTACCTTTGTTTTGGAAATTTTCTACAAAAATGGATCTACTATTTTGTTGCATTGAATGTCCATTGTCGTATGAAACTTTATAAGGCACAAGGTTCAATGTTAGATATCTTCTTCACATAAGACGTTTAGTGGAGATTTTTAATTTTTGGCAAGACTATGTACATGACATTGTTTATAGTGGTAGAGGACAAATGAGCATCAAGAACTTGGCTTTACTTATCTTTGTGTGTGTGTGTGTGTGTGTGTGTGTGTGTGTGTGTGTGTGTGTCCAAAGCTTGTCTTTGAGATTAACTTGTTGAAGTCTATGTCATGAACTTTAATAACCCCATACCATTATATTATGTAACACAATACAACAATTTTCAGAACTTCAAGTTGTTAGTGAATATATTGAAATGAATCATTAGAAGTTTAAATTCCAACTGCTACTAAATTCATTGAGCTGTTTGAAAAGCGTATTTTGTAGTAAAGCACGGACACTCTTTCCAGAGGTTTTAAAAGAATATTTGTTGACTAGCAATGTCGAATTCTAACACTTTTCCTTGCACGTGGGCTCCTAGATTTCAATTCACGCACAAAGTACCCTCAATTGAAGGTAGTTTTGTCATTAAATATTGGATTTATGGCCAAACACATTGATGTGCTACCACTAAAGGATGGCCATACAAAATGGAGACTCTTTATAATGCAAGTAACATGAAAGGCACTCTTAAGAAGAAGAAAAAAAATGAAATGTACACCTCCCTAAAGAGCCTTTAAGCTCTACAAAGAAAATTGGCTGGGTGGCCTCCAATTAGTCTTGTTAATATAATCGTTGACCTCAACAATGTCCAAGAAACTAAAGCAAAACTGCACTTGAAGGATTGGCACACTTGCTTCCCATTTTGACACAACCACGAAAGAAGCATGCATTATCAAGCTTCCCCTCCGCTGGCCGCCAATCCCTCGCCATCTCGTTCTGCTTGCAAAGCTTCCACACCACTATCTATAATCATGAACATTCAAGCCCTAGTCCAACATCCCCTCCGCGCAAAAACAAAGCCAAAAAGTTGGCCGAGAAAGAAAAAGAATTCGACCAGGAATTGTGAAATTTTAAGATCTAATGATGACCCTAAACTTGGATCTAGGCCAATAGTAATTGCACAAAAAATCACTTGTAAAATTCTTTGACATTTCTACACTATCTCACTAGTTTGATGAAGATCACTCTGCCAAAATAAAATAGAATCAAAAGCTATTCAACACATGTTTAAATCTGATTTTATTCTCTATAAATAGGCCATACTACAACAACAATGCATTTAATTCCTTACTAAAATAGAAATTCAACAGGCATACATCCAATATTCCACACAAATTTAGAAGAGATACAAAGATGAGAAAGTGGAATAGCTCTAATGTTCTACTATTCAGTGTAGACCCTACTATTTATAGCTAGAAGTGATGATTCTCTCTCTTCTCTCAAGAGTCAGTTGGCCTAGCTTATCCAAAACTTGACCTAAACTAGTCATATTGGCCAAAATTGTCAAGAAAATTGAACTTTTGTGTGTACAAGTGATTAAAAGAACTTGGACCCAACTCAAAAATGGTCATGTACTCTGATTTTACATATGTGAACAAACCATGTGAAGTTTATCTACAAGTTTGGCCTCTAAAATGCCTATAATAGCCAAAAGTAGTATGGAAAAATTTTCATAGGAAGGGATGGAATTTTGCCTAAAAATAAATGAATGAATGCTTGCTCTTTATGTTGGTAACAAGGGGGCTAGAGTGTAAAGGGACTGGCTGGCTACACACCAAGAAGATAAATGCTCTCTCTCTCTCTCTCTCTCTCTCTCTCTCTCTCTCTCTCTCTCTCTCTCTCTCTCTCTCTCTCTCTCTCTCTCTCTCTCTCTCTCTCTCTCTCTCTCTCTCTCATGGACTCTACTACATGCATATATCTTTCCATATTATATTTTCATAAGTAATACACTATGAGTACCCTAAGTAACCATGATGGCTTTTGTCTCGCCCTACTAATTTGAGTCTCTTCTACCTTATACATGCAAAAAAAAGTGAGCCTTTTCGAACTTTGTGAAAGGTTGCTTAACAAGTCTATGTTACATGGTGAAGATCGTTACACGTGTTTAGGGTTATAATCTAATGGTGTGCAACGTTGCTAGCTTGGTGCTCAAGTTTACCTCAATAAACTATAGGAACACCTTTGCTCCATCCTTCCTATTGTGGTCTTTTTGCCTTCTTCTCTCTTTGCTCTCCCTACTGCAACTGGCTACTACTATGTTTTGATGTGGAGGAGATATAGCAAGGCCTATGGAAGGATTACACATGCTCTTACAACAACTACAAGTATGTTAGCAAGTATTGGGCAGCGAACTACTGTTGGTTTCTCCGATTTTTTGATTCATGATTAAGAGATTTACTTGCCTTGCAAGCATGATTGATTGGCTAACCAATACACTTTTGATTTATGCTAGAGAGTTTTGTAAAGCATACATAAATCAAAGTTTCCAGTTTACAATAGATTGCTGCCTCCGTAGAGGACTGCGCCTACTTGAAAGGTATGAATCTTGCTCATAGCTATAATACTTTTGCCTTGGTATTGGTCGTTGGTGAACCAGCGCTATATGTGATTCAATAAGGAAGTTCTTTGTTGCTCTGCTACGGTGGCTAGGTCTAATGGATGGTTCGGGTCGTAGTATAGTGGTAGACCGATCGTCCAGTTCCTAAGATCTACAAAAGCTTATAAATAAAGATAAGATATGAACAAACGGGAGCACCAAGGCTTCCCAACTGGCAAGGGAAATCTCTCTAAGGCTTGGCTAAGGCTTTCCCAACTAGCCAATGACCGCAAAATAAACTTGCTAAGGCTTACTTGACTAGCAATGTTTTAAACTAAACTAGGCTTGCTAAGGCTTCCCAACTAGCAAACCCGTTAACTAATTCTAACTCCCAAAGGGAAATGAAATATTGATTGTGGCTAAACTAAGCAATAAAGCAATAATAAGCATGCCACATTTAAAACCGATGAAAAGGAAGCAAGAGGAGGCCCGAGCACCTTCCCTAAAGCTATGCACCTTCCCAAAGGGAACACAATAAAACCACAAGATAATAACAAGAGCAATTTGTCATAATTACAAAGTGTTATTTACAAAGGAAATGCCTCTCTTCTTATAGCAAGAACAATAGAACTGATACTCCTGATGCGATGGTGCATCCTCCTAAGACGCTTTTACAATCGTCCTTGAGAGATGCCCAACTAGCATCGTTGTAGGAAAGTATCCTGAAACCTGCATCATGACAATAACACAACCCGTAATCCCTCGTTGATTGAAGATATTGCAAAATGCGTTTTGCGATCTTCCAATGTGTCGAGCCTGGATTCGTGTAAAATTGGCTCATCCTAAATACTGCATAAGCAATATCAGGATGTGTGTTGTCGGCAAGGTACATCAGTGATCCTATCAGGTTCCTATAAGGTGTTAGCTGCATCTGTTCTCTCTCTTCCTCAGTCTTCGGACAGTCATCATTTGTCAGCACCGTCCCCGCGAGCATTGGAGTATTTGCTCTTTTGCAGTTCAGCATCCCAAAGTCCTCTAGGATCTTCTGGGTGTATCTGGACTGGTGAAGGTATAACTTACCTCTCTCATAGTCCCTTTCAATTTGTAAGCCTAGGTAACACCTGGATTCTCCCATATCCACGATCTCGAAATATTTCGAGATGTCTGTCTTCACTTCAGCAATTAGCTTCTCACTCCTGCAAAGTATCAGAGTGTCGTCCACAACTGATCAATGAAACAAAGTTGACATTTTGCCAAAAGCTATTGTTGTTCCTTAAATCTTGTAGGTTACATTCTTCGAGGACTCAGAATTTTGGGACGGTGGAGAAGAACAAATTTGTTACTAGCAAATTTGTGATTTTAGTAGTGAAATTTATAATTGTTCCAAATTCTTTTCACTTCATTTAGTTTTGTGGATCCATAACCCACAAACTGCCTATCACTATACCATGGACACTGATAATGAATATATGTCCGACTATGAAGATCAATGGGATGGAAATGATTATGAGCACAATAACCAAAGTGATAGTCACTGGTATGATGATCGTGGTCATGATCCTCAACCAGATGATCAAAAATATCAGCTTGGTTTTTGAGGAAAAGCCTATGATTGGTGGCAAGGAGTATTACGTCATCCAGAGTATGAACCGAAGTCATGGGACGATTTCAAAGAGTTTTGTGCAGAAATATTTTATAAATTATTATATGGACTCTTGGTATATGCTAGAACAAACTGGTTCAATGAAGGCATATAATACGAGATTCCATCTGGTAGCATCTAAACAGAGGTGTCTTGATGAAGAGTTATCCATCCGACACTATCTACGTGGTCTTCAGGATCACATCCGTCAACATTTGGATAAAGTACTTCAAGTAAATCCAACTTTGGCATATGTAATGCAAAAGGCGTTAATTCGAGATCGAAGGATAAGACAAGAAGAAATGCAACTACGAATCAAACTGGAGTCTTAGCAGGAAAAAATTCCTACACCAGTGTGTTCAACTCTCCATCAACAAAACTCCCTAGAACTATCAATATGCCAATTCCAAACTCATCGAAGTGTTGATTTGAACAAAAGTATTTTAGAGAAAAATTCTTCAACTGATGAAGGATCGAAAGGGATCAAGGAATCATAGCATGTGTCTCTTCATCAACCTAACGAGTCTCAACATCAACAACAGGTGGCTCATGACCAATCCTTTGAAATTATTGATCCAAGAGTTTTTGGGCTTAATGCTACAACTGACTATCCTTGTATATATAACAGAGTCATTTTTGGGGATCAAATTAAAGATAACCACTGCTTACAACATTGTATTTATGACAAATTTATCTTTTGGGGTCAAATTGAGGGTAATCACTGCTTACAACATAATGAATATGAGTTATTCATATTCCAACATAATGACGCTCTCTTTGAACAGAATGACGAGTTGGAAATGACTAGAATGTGGCCAAATTTAGACAATGAATCATTCGATTTGGAGCATTACTATTTTGGTTTATCATGAACTATACTTACGCCAAATTTGGACAATGAATCATTTGATTTGGAGCACTACTATTTTGCAGGAACTATACCCATCGCTTCACTCTCAGAGGAAATCAATGGATCTATGGCCATTCATCTTCATCGAGATAATGCTACCAATCCTACTCAAACTGATTAGGCAACATGAAAGATGTGGCCCGAATATTTTTTGACTTCCGCCAAAGGATTCACGGAACATGGCACTGAACAAAGGACTACATGACCTTCATTTTTGAGGGCAAAAATGCTTAAAGTAGGGGAGTGTCATGTGCTACATGTAATTAGCCCATGAGCTTACTAATGAATTTCCAAATATAGCCATGGAGCTAAAATAGATTAGAACTAGTCAATAGGACAGTTAATAAAGTGGCTCGAACAACCTCACTGTATTTGTGAATAGCGGAATTATAATAATGGTTGTAAGGCCCAATATAGCCAAATAAGGTCCCAAACTTGTGATAGAAGCACTTATGACTACTATAAAGGGCTAAGATCGTGCTAAATTTGGAGGCTATTGTTCATTTTGTAATTTTGAGTTTTAAGAGATCTTGAAGCTTCTCTTTGAGAGCTTTCTTGATGGAGAAAGTGGTTCATGTGCCTAAAATCACATGAGAGCTATGATCATGCTCTAGAATCAGGCCCCTATCTTGTGAATGATGAATAATCTTGAATAATGATATCTTTCCCTCCCTATTTTGGTGAAGTTTTGTTACTTTTAGCTATTTTCTTGATGTTTGACTAGTTTTCATGATTTCTTGCATTTCCATTGTAATTTGATGCTATAAAATTGTGTAGACCAAATTGACCAAGAAATAAAGGCTATCCAATCTTCCATTCTTTTTGTACGAAACGTATTTTGAATATTAGAGCTTATTACTCTAACTGATGAATTTTGAGTGCAGGTATTATTACATGAAGACAAGAAATGAAGCTGTAGAGCAATGCTAACAGTTTGATATGCAGGTTCTAGAAATAGAATCTAATGATGAACCATTTGATGGTATGACTTCTAACCTTTTCCTAAGGGTATATGCAGGTACTAAGAAGAGTACCTAAAGAAAGAATCCAAAGAAGCTTTGATGTAAAAGATCTAAGAATCCATCTTCCCAAAACCATTGTATATGTAATTGGCCTTGGGCCAATTGATCTTGCATAATTTGAAATGAAAAATCCTTTGGGGGGGAGTTCCAGATCTTGACCCCCCAGCAAGTCTCTTGAACAAATGATTTTGTGATTGAATGTTAAAGCTCTTCCCTAAATTTTTGAGTTCCTTTTCAAGTTCTATTTAACAGTGTTATGATGACTTGTTCTTTTTAAGTCACAACTTCTAAAGTCAGGACTTTAGAAATAGTAGACCTTCACTTCAAGTTCATAGCTTTGGTATTAGAGCCAAGGTCTATTATTTTTTCTTTCTTTCTTTGTGAAGTTGATGTGAGGGCCATGTGTATTCATTCTTGAATCAAATGCCAATACACAAGACTTTGTATGTTTACTTTCGAACAGATTTTCCTTCCGCTCGAATTTCCTTTTTCTTACAAGATCTCTTTAATATTAGAGCTAATAGACTCCATTTGGGAGGTCCTCGAGAATTGGATCTCCAACTTGCTTTCTATTTTAGAGACAATACTTTGTTAATGCGAGCTTCTATCTTTCTTTTTGGAGAATGACATTTCTCTGAATCTTCAGCCTTGAGTTTGTGTATCACAGGTGAATTCCAAAAACTCCAATCAAAGATGGATAGCTCCTCACGAGGCTCTTTAAGCTCCTCTTCATCTATGTTGTCATCTCCTCATGTTTCCTTCAAGTCAACTTCCTCTACTCGATCTAGGAAAAGGAGGTTTGCTAAGGTTGATATTAATCTTTTTAAATTTTCTAAGTTTGATGGAGATAGTAGTAATGAAGAGAGTTTGCTTGCCTGGATTCGAAATCTTGATAGTTTCTTTGAGAAAAGTAGATACTCAAATCAATCCAAGATTCGATTTGCAACGTTACATCTAGATAAGTATGCATCTCTATGGTGGGCAGCTATGAAATCTAATCAAGAAGCTGCTTCCACTTGACATAGCTTTAAAAAGCAAATTAAAGCCTACTTCTTGCCAAAAGAATTGCTTTTGAAAGTTTAGACTTTACATTCCATTTCCAAGAAAGAACATAAAAGAAAGTTCTATTCGGGTTTGCATAGAAGTATACAATATGGCTTAGATCTAGTACAAGCTGATACTTTGGAACAAGACATATATTATGCTACCAGAATTGAACTGCAAGATAATCATCGAAATGGAAACGAAAACAAAAGGAAGGAACATCCCACCACTCAAACTCCAAAAGAGAAGACTCAACGCCTTTCCAAAGAACAAGTGCAGGCCTATCGCAAGGAAGGAAGATGCTTCAAGTGTGGGAAAAAGAGACACATTTTCTTCAAATGTCCACTCAAAGATACCAAAGCTTCATGGGGACAAGTCCATAACAAACTCTGTTTAATTCTCTTTGATGTAGACACCTCTCATAAAGTATCCAAAAATTTTAAATGTTTATTTGAGAAATGTCCGTTGAGGACAACGGTTCATGCGTCGGAGGGAATGTAAAATTGTATAGACCAAATTGACCAAGAAATAAAGGCTATCCAGTCTTCCATTCTTTTTGTATGAAACGTATTTTGAATATTAGAGTTTATTACTCTAACTGATGAATTATGAGTGCATGTCTCATTACCTGAAGACAATAAATGAAACTGTAGAGCAATGCTAACAGTTTGATATCCAGGTTCTAGAAATATAATCTAATGATGAACCATTTGATGGTATGGCTTCTAACCTTTTCCTAAGGGTATGTGCAGGTACTAAAAAGAGTACCTGAAGAAAGAGTCCAAAGAAGCTTCTTAAAGCTTAAAGACGGTACCTGAAAAAGGCTCACTTGAGTCTATAAAGAAGGCTCACTCGAGTCTATAAAGACTGGGAGAAGAAACCAAAGGACTGATCACCCTTTGTGTCACACTCCATTATGATTGGGGATGGGCAACCCCTAGAAAAAAGAGCCTAGGAATTGATGAAAATTATGCAAGGTAAGATGGACATATACAAAGCCTTTCCCATGACATGAAAAACACTTGGGTGGATCCCAATGTTGTACACAAAGAAATATTCAACTTAAAAGTGACTAACATTGAATGTTAGGCTACCTACCTTCTATCCTTATCAATATGTAACTTACCTACTTTTCCACATGGCTTGAAAGCAATAGGACACCTAGGAAAATGCGCCCCACCTCACCCTCTCACTTCACTTATCCTAGAGTCTCCCTTACACCTCTCACACTTATTTTGGACACCTCAGCCACTTCCTAAAGACTACACATTCCCTATAAAAGGACTAACTCGCCCCTCTCCCTCATTATTCATCTCCCATTCATTTTTGCTTTGCCTCTTGCTCTTGCTTGTGTGTGTGTAGGTGCTTGGAAGAAAGCTTGGAGCTATGGCTTGAGGAGGATCTATCAAGCTTGGATTGGAATCACTTTTTGGAACCACTTTCACACACACTCACTTTCTCCTACCTCTTTCATCTCTCTCTCTCTCTCTCTCTCTCTCTCTCTCTCTCTCTCTCTCTCTCTCTCTCTCTCTCTCTCTCTCTCTCTCTCTCTCTCTTCTCTAAAACTTTTACACCATCCATAAGAGTGATGGCCATGCATGTCACACCATCCATGACTTGATGGCTTTGCATGTCACATCATCCATGACTTGATGGCTTTGCAAGTCACACCATCCATGACTTGATGACTTTGCATGTCACATCATCCATAACTTTTTGGTCGTGCATGTCTGATTTAGGAGTTGCATGTCTGATTTGGGAACATGCATGTATGAAATTGAAGTTTGCATGTTGAAATTGAAGCTTGCATGTCAAATTGGATTCATGCATGCCATACCTACTGATGTCAAATGCCTATGCATGTTATTTTCTTGATCAGTAAGTCCTTGCATGTCATAAGGAACCACTTTTCTTGGTATAAGATTATTTAAGATCCAGAATTTGTAAACTTCTGGTTGATGTAAAAGATCTAAGAATCCATCTTCCCAAAACCACTGTATATGTAGTTGGCCTTGGGCCAATTAATCTTGCATAATTTGAAAAGAAAAATCCTCCGGGGGGGGGGGGGTGTCCCCATCTTGACCCCTCAGCAAGTCTCTTGAATGAATGATTTTGTGATTGAATGTTAAAGCTCTTCCCTAAGTTTTTGAGTTCTTTTTTCAAGTTCTATTTAAAAGTGTTATGATGACTTGTTCTTTTTAAGTCACAACTTCTAAAGTCAGGACTTTAGAAATAGTAGACCTTCACTTCAAGTTCACAGATGCTAATGAATGGATTAGATGTTTTTAATGCTAAGGTTGGCACATGACAGTGGCAATGGTGGAGAGTACATATCTACCAAGTTTAAGGCTTTTTGTGATGAGCATCGGATCAAGAGGGAGTATACAACACCAAGGACCCCACAACACTTTGTTAAAACTTTTGGATGCCAATGCTATATCAATATAACTCTTGATGGACCAAATGCTATGACATCCCTACTCACATCATCGAGGATCCATCTTCAAGGAAAGGTACATTTGTTGGATATAGTGAGGTGAGTAATGCCTACAAGGTTTACATTCCTTCTACTAATAAGGTGATTATTGGTAGAGATGTCATTTTTGACGAGGCGAACATTCCAAAAGTATCTTCAAGCATTGATGGTGATGTGGATGGATCTAACATTATTGATGTTAATGTAAAGGATCCTACTTTAGATGGTGATGATGGACCTTCATCAAGTCAAAATCTAAGGAGAAGATCAAGGGAAAGACAAATGCCTTCAAGGCTCACATATAACGAGAAAGGTAAGCAAGTGGAAGAGACTCATTTTTTTTTCTCACACCTTTTAGTGAATCTTCTTGTGTAGATGATGCTATGCAAGTAGATGGATGTTTTTATGATTTTTCAAAAACTAATGGATTTGGAAAAGAGATTTTAGTCAATGGCTTTGATGGTCAAGTGGAAAATCAAGAGGTTGATCTCAAAGGGCTTCAACAAGTCAAAAGAGAAGTTGGTAATTTGGAGCTAGTCAAGAGCATCAAGGGAGAGTCAATTGGCAAAGATGTTATGGATCAGTTTTGCAGGTTATTGAAGACTCAAGTAAGGTCAAAGGAGCATAAATGAAGTGCTGTTCAAGTTTACTTTACTTGTCCTATCTCATGTTTGAGCAATTTCATGTGGATGTGTGTAAATTGTCAAGATATGGTAAAACTAGTTACATTAGACTTGTCTTTGGATCAAACACCCAAAATCTTATGCAAGGCTCTAATATAATGTGAATAAAGTGAGTTTTTGGACCTTGAATGGATCCAATCAATGAACAACAATGATTATTTGCATTGCTAGATTCATGTCCATCATAACTCCTCGAGGAAATGCCAAAATTATTGATCTAACAAGCAAGAGCAATCTAAAACAAGATGTAAATGATCCAAAGGGTCTTCAAACTTGTGAACTACGACTTGTAGTACCACAAAAAATTTAGCTATTTAGGTATCGCTTCCTCTTGCCATTACTAACACCTTCACCATTCCACCATTACCTCCACCACCTACTGCCATAACCACACCTTCCATTACGCTTAACATGGGCTTTCGACAAAGCCATCTCTTGTACATACCTCCACTCTACCTGACTCCTCGGTCAACGCAGATGACTTTGCACTACAATTACTAACGCAAATCCAATCCACCACGATAACCACTACCCCATCCACTCTTCTCCTACAAAAACTCAATCTCCCTCACTTTTGCGCTTCATGTTGATATAGTGGAGCTGTGGAAAACTCACGACTTTCTCCAAGGTATGTCTCCACTATTTACAAACAACTTCCGTTCCTTAATAAATTGCGCTGACAAATGACAGAGGACATCAGCAACAAGATTTACCAATCCCGCCAACAACAATCTCACCTCCAAGAAGCTCAAAAGATCCAGGACGAAAACGCTTCGATTGGGGGATAATGTTAGCAACATAGTAAAACTAATAAAACACCATGGCATGTGTATTGTAAGGCCACGCGTGAGTAAATACTAGTTAATAAACTTCTATTATGGCATGTGTTTTGAAAGTCCATGGGTAGAAGCCTAAATAAATAAAACAACTTAGACTTAAACTTAAAAAACTTAAGCTTAGAAAGATTCTAAGTTATTTTAAGTTCTAAAGTTAGATGTTATCAAGTTCTAAGTTCTAAGTTAGAAGTTTAGAAGCCTTAGAATGTCAAGTTTAGAAACTAATCCCATAAGCTAGTGGAAGCTTATGGAAGGCCCTTCTTGCTATAAGACGAGAGGCTCCCTTGTAAATAACACTTTGAGATTATGGCAAATTGCTTCTTGTTATTATCTTGCATTTTCATTGTGTTCCCTTTGGGAAGGTGCATAGCTTGAGGAAAGGTGCTCGGGCCTCCTCTTCGTTGGTTTTAATTGTGGCATGTTTCTATTTGCTTATTGCTTAATTAGCCGCAATTTTCAAATTATCTCCCTTTGGGTGTTAGATAGGATTTAGTTAGTCATCTTGCTAGTTGGGTAAGCCTTAGCAAGATTTTGTTATTTAGTTGATTTTGGCTAGTTGGGTACGCCTTAGTCAAGCTTAGTTTAATTTACATTTTGAGCACCAGTTGGGAAGCCTTGGTGCTCCCTTTCCATTCAAGTTTTTATTTCTATTTGGAAGCTTTGTGTAGATCTTAGAAGGTGGACGACCGATCTACCACTATACTATGCACGAACCCTTTATTAGACATAGCCACCGTAAAAGAGTAGAAATACTTCCAACACTCCAAAAAGATCACTGAGAGAAAGATTCGAGCCTAAGAGGCTCTGATATGGAGAAAAAGGCAAATAAGTGGAACTCAACTCCCTAATTATGCATATTTTGTTTCACATGAGGAGCCGAAGGATGTACAAGAAGCACTCAAATAAAGAGAATGGTTTCTAGCCATGAAGGAGGAATATGATGCATTGATTACCAACAAGACATGGGAGCTTGTGGATCTACCATCCAACAAGCACACTATAGGTTGCAAATGGGTTTTTTGAGTCAAATATAATCAAGATGGCACAATCAACAAATATAAGGCAAGACTTTGTGCAAAGGGCTTTGCCCAAGTTTATGGATTTGATTATGAGGAGACTTTTGCTCCTGTTGCAAAGATGGTATCAATAAAAATCATCATATCCATTGCTCATTTTTTCAAATGGCAAGTGTTTAAACTAGATGTCTCAAATGCTTTCTTAAATGGATATCTAGAAGAAAAAAATTATATGAAACAATCTCATGGGTTCATCCAAGACAAGACCAAAGTTTGCTTGCTCTTCAAAAGTCTCTATGGACTAAAGCAAGCACCAAGATCGTGGTATTCTCGACTTAACACTTCCTTATCTCGCTACTTTCTTATCTCACTAGGATTCAATCTTAGTAACTTTGATCCTTCCTTGTATGTCAAGTTCTATGCTAGTGATATTGTCATTCTTCTAATTTATGTTGATGATATTATCCTAAGTGGAAGTTGTATCAATTTAGTTGAAGAAACTAAGATTGCACTTGGAGGAGAATTCAAGATGCAAGATCTTGGAAGAATTCATTATATCTTAGGATTAGAGATTGACTTTCATAATGAAAAAGCTTTTATTTGTCAATCTTAGTATGATCTTTCAATGTTGAAAAAGTTTAATATGCTAAGAGTGTTGATACTCCTATAGAGCAAATTGTAAAAGACCCTAACAAAGGTGATGAAAGATCCCTCATGGACATCACTCTTTTTAGGAGTCTTATAGGCTCCTTAATTTGGCTTACAATAGCTAGGCCTGATGTAAGTTTTAGTGTTCATAAGTTGAGGCAAGCTATGCAAAATCCTACTATTCATCATTGGAAAATGGCCAAAAGGGTACTTAGGTACATATCTTCAACCTATGATTATGGTTTGTTATACAAAAGTGAAGATCTTTTTATTGTGGGCTATTCTAACTCGGATTTTGCTAGTGATAAAGTGGATCGGAAATCTACAAGTGCATATGTCATATGCCTTGGAGGAAATTTATTATCTTGGCTTTCTAAAAAGCAAGATACCATATCACTCTCATCTTGTGAAGCTGAATACAAGGCACTTACTACTACAACAAAAGAAGTACTTTGGATAAAAAGGTTGCTTTTGGAGCTAAAGACTATCAAGGAAGAGATCTACCATTGATCATGTGTGACAATATTTCAGCCCAAGCCCTTGCCAACAATCCAATATTTCATGGAAGGAGCAAACATATCGAAGTTGCACATCACTTCGTGAGAGAGAAGCTCATTGGAGGGGAAATCTATTTGGAACACATCGACACATCATCGTGTATTGCAGATTTGCTCACCAAACCTTTGAGCAAAAATTCCTTAATCAAGCATAGAGCCAATCTTGGATTATTTCCAAGATCCATGTTCAAGCCAACATAGATTTATTTTTAGGAGATAAGTTGAAAATGAAAAATCATCTATCTTGACTTTAGGCTTTGGTAAAGTTTTTTCTATGTGTATGTAATGTTTCTTATTGCAAATGGCAAATTTGGCCTAGAGGAAACTCAAGCTACATGGTTTTATATGACTAGTTGATCAAATACAACATAATATAGGATGTAGGCATATAAATGCCAAATATAGGCTTGTAGAAACTCGTGGCATATCACATGCAATAATTGTAAGTGATCCAAAGTGACATGCAAGGCATGCACAAAGTGTATTGGACACATGCATATTGATTTGGATAATTCTAGTTTAAAAATTGCCACTTGGTAAAAGTAGGTAGATATGCATGCATGTAAAGTGACAAATGTCACTAGTTTTTAGTTATCACTTTCAGACGTGGAAGAAAGTAGAAGAGAGATGGTTCTACCTCGAGCTATTCCAATCTCCTCTCTCATAATTTTTGATGAAGAACCAAGCTTTGAAGCCATTCCATGTCAATTCGGATCTATTGCCTTGTATGCTGGAATTCTCTCTCTCTCTCTCTCTCTCTCTCTCTCTCTCTCTCTCTCTCTCTCTCTCTCTCTCTCTCTCTCTCTCTCTCTCTCTCTCTCTCTCTCTCTCTCTCTCTCTCGTGGAGGAGACTATGCTAATGCATTAAATTCTTTGTACTTCTTCTCTTTTGATGTTGAAAGCAATCATTCTTTGATTTCTAGCATGCTAGATTGTGCTTTGGTCATAAATTCTTGTACTAGATCTTGATATTCAATCTAGAATCAGATTATGTGCTAAACACAAAGCTTAACAAGATCATTCACACTTTAGAATTATTTCCCACACGTGTGAACTTGCTGAATTTTCATCATGATAGAGACATCATCATCATGAAGACAGAACACAAATGAGTAAGATTATATATTAGTGATCCTTTGAAAGATTGGTGTGTGCAACTAGATGACAAGAAAAATAGAACAATTGAGGGTTTCTTTGTTTTAGGCCATTTGAATGTTAAGTGAGATGGGTAAGTATGTGCATCATTATCATGACAAGCACAAGCAAGTCGTTCGAAAGACCAACGAAGCCTTCCTCTTGTGCTAAAACCACATGGAAGGAGCTTGTGGTTGAGCACAAAAAAATCCATCATAAATACAATAAATAACACGAAGATGCAAGATCAAGGATCATGTCAAAAAATGCAACATCAACGGTTTTGTGTTTATTTTGTAAGTATGCCACAGACCCAATTTTTTGATTTATTTTTACATTTGCTTGTTTCTTGTATCTAAAGAATACACACACACACACACACACACACACACACACACACACACACACACACACACACACACACACACACACACACACACACACACACACACACACATATATAGACAATTGTTTTAATTTTTGACAAGAAAAAGTTTATGGTCGGTGGCCAATGGATGATATGAATATCAACTTCGCTACATGCCCAATTTTAAAAATATGCGTCGAGAACTAGCAAAGGACAACATCTTTCCGATCAATGATGATTATGTAACCCTAAAATCTATTTTAGCTAATTGTTACATTCATCTTGATTACTTGTCACCCTAAATAGATTTGACACTTAGATTAATTAGTTCCAATGTCTTTGCAAACAATATATCATCCTATAAAAATAAAAAGGCATAAAACTTTAATCAATTTGGGAGGAGGTCAACGTCTAGTCCAAACAAGTTTCTTTGGAGGACATTTCTAGTGTCACTTCACTAATTGTCCATATGACATCACCAACAATGGAGGTGTGTATGTATGAATCATAAAGACACCAAAATCATGAAAAGGGAACATGAATTAACAAAATTATATATAAGTGATCCTTTGAAAGATAGATAGATGTGTGTAATCAGAGGACAAGAAAAATAGAATAATTGAGTTGTTGCATAGAGGATTCCCTTGTGTTAGGCCCTTTGGTACCGTTTGGATGGTAGGTGAGATGGTTACATAAGTATGTACGTAATTATTATGACAATCACAAGCAAGCCGCTCAAAAGCCAAGGAGACCAATGAAATCTTTCTCTTGTGCTCAAACCACATGGAAGGAGCTTGTGTCCAATGAGCACAAGAAAACCCATCACAAATATGATAATGGGTCAACCATCTCGAGTTTGGGGTCAAATAACAATTATGTGTTGATCTTGTAAGTAAGTCGTAAACCCAAAATTTGTTTTTTTGCTTGTTGCTTGTATTTAAAAAATATCTACATTGACAATTGTTTTTTGACAAGAAAAAGTTGTTGGTCGATAGCCAACGTATAAAATAATTCTAAAACCTATTTTAATTGATTGTTACATTCATTTTGATTACTTGTCACCATAAATAGATTTCACACTTAGATTAATTAGTTCCAATGGTTTTGCAACCAATATATCTTGTTAATATAAAAAGGCATCAATTTACACATGTACATGCTTGTAAGTGTACATATAAATGTCATTGAGGAGGAATAGATCGATGTGGAGAAAGCCACTTAAGATCCCACCCTAGGTAGACACGAAAGTGGCAGTGACAAAAATTAAAGTCTCCCCAATAATGTGTCTATGTAGAATGTAATAGAGTAAAACAAAACATCTCTCTCACACACACACACACACACACACACACACACACACACACACACACACACACACACAGGTGCGCACTAGAACATATACTCAAATTTGTGATATGTGACTCCCTCACAACTAAATGGGGGGAGTGCATGACTTATTAGCCCGTCCACGTAAAAATCTGGGTAGGGCCCTAAGAGAGAGGGCCTCCCTTAATAATTAGACCGTCAGTATTGGGGGGTATTCCAGCTACCGATCAGATGTTGCCACGTCCATGGTTGTGGACATCCAAGGGAGCGCGCTCAAAATGATCCGTTCGCCATTGATGGCTAAGAAGAATTGAGAAGAAGAAAGAGAAAAGGGAGGGAAAAACAAAACAAAAACAAAAGAAAAGGAAGCGAGAGCCAGCATTGCTGCTTTTGATCCTGCTGCTGCTGCTGCTGCTGCTGCTGCTGCGGAAGTAGCGCATTTTTTCATCTATTATCCATCATGGCTGCTATGATGGTAACGCATCTGCTGATTCCTTTTTGCCTTTTACTCGTTTGTCTTAATCACGGCTTTCTGTTTCTGTTTCGGTTTCTTGAGTACTTCTCCCTCTTTCTGTTTCTTGAGCATCGATTCCGGTTATTTCTGTTTCTTTAGCGTTGGATACTGTTTCTCTTCAGCACTGCTGCTTGTTTTCTGTTTGCTTAGTACCGCTTTCGATTTCTGTGATCTGCTTACTCTTTCTGTTTCTTTAGCACCGCGTGTTGCTGTTTCCTGAGGACTGCTTCCTGTTTCCTTTTCTACTTTTTGCTCCTGTTCTGTTTTGTTTCCTTTCGAAAAATAATCCTGGCATTCATTTAGGGTTTTAGTGATCTAGGGTTTTTGTTGATCAGACTGTTGCTGATTTAGGGTTTCTTTTTATGATGCAGCAACCCCAGATCATTCTGTTGAAGGAAGGCACGGACACATCGCAGGGAAAGGCTCAGCTTATCAGCAACATCAATGCGTGCATGGCGGTGGTGGATCTGGTCCGGACCACCCTTGGGCCACGTGGAATGGACAAGCTCATACATGACGATAAGGGTACAACTATATCCAATGATGGCGCCACTATCATGAAGCTTTTGGACATTGTTCATCCAGCCGCAAAGATTCTCGTTGATATCGCAAAGTCACAGGATTTAGAGGTTTGCTTCGATCTACCTTTATCTGCCTAGCAACCCTATCCCCTGCAGTAGCCAAGTTTGGTAAGAATTTTATCTGCATCCTTGAAGACGCAGGCTCAAATTCATATTCCCTGGGAGTAGCCAAGTTGGATAAGAGTGGTTGATGTGTCCTCGGAGAGGCAGGCTCAAATTCCGGTTGCCATACTGAGTTTCATAGGAGTACCTCAAAGACACGGGGTTGACTCCCGGTTGCTGCAGGAAAGGGATACGTAGGGGACTCGTACCTCTTGGTGTGGCCGAAAATTGTGGATCAATAGTTTTAAGTACTGCCGTACTTCAGGCTATTGCTATAACCATGGCTGCAAAAGAAATATAAAGATAAACAGAAAAATAAGCCTCTAGTAGCAGTCATTACCACATTCCTGATTTGTGCAAAGCGTCATAAATAGTGTTCTATAAATTTATCTAGTTAAGAATACTCTTTACATTTGCAAAGGTACATGTTGCTTTAATTTTTCTTGTGCTTTTGCGTGATACATTTTTGTAACATTTTGTTGCGCGATTGGGGCGATGCTCAGCAACGCTTATAAGGCTAGATAGAGCTGTATTGGAAATGGTGGGTCTGTGTCAATTTGCTACAGATTGTCTAAATTTTATAATTCTAGAGCTGATAAGATATCATATTGTTCTCTTCCGTATTCACTCTGAGTGCTTGTTCTAGGTTGGTGATGGTACAACCACAGTTGTGCTTCTTGCTGGAGAATTTTTAAGGGAGGCAAAACCATATGTGGAAGAGGGCGTTCATCCTCAACTCCTAATTAAAAGTTTTCGCACTGCTGCTAACTTGGTATTCAACTTGCCTTGACCACCTAGCTAGTTAATGTCAATGTCTCACGATTTTATCAGTTTTTGATTGGGCATGATCATACCAAGCTCAAATATAATTTCTAACCCAATTGGCTCATCTTTGACATGATTTGTGATAGGCTGTTCAAAAAATCAAAGAACTTGCGGTAAGCATAGAAGGGAAAAGCTTTGATGAGAAAAAATCCCTTTTGGAGAAGTGTGCAGCCACTACCTTGAGCTCAAAACTTGTTGGTGGGGAGAAGGAGTTCTTTTCAAAAATGGTTGTGGAGGCAGTGACAATTCTTGGAGAGGATGATTCTCTTAGTATGATTGGAGTTAAAAAGGTATTTGATCTCCTTTACTTTGCTCCAATGATGCAAGTCAATCTTTTTCTTGGCTTGTAGAAGATGCATTTTTGGGTGGTTGTTATAGATCCACATATTGGGAAAATTCAGATGAAAATAAAAATTATGCTTTTCAGTTCTTAGCAATTCCACAAAGGCACAGCCTGCTATCTCTATAAGAGAGTGCTTCCATTGAGATTGATTATTTTCAAAGCTTTTGGCCACACGTATAAGACTTTGAATACATTCACTAAGGACTTCATGAATCATCTATTAACGACTTTGTCTTGTTGTCTGAAAACTAAATCTTCTTGAGAAGACAATAGAGTCATTACTCTTTGTATGATAATTTCTCAACATCAATGGTCATGTGAGTCCATGTTCATTTACTGTTTTCAATGTTCCTTTTTATTGGAAATTTATAGCTCAATTTTCGGATCCACCCTCCGTGCCTTGGCCTGCCAACAAGTAGGATCCGACGACCATCTCCCATCCCTAGCTAGCTCTCATCTTGGCTCTGCACAAGCGCTCTCCCAGACCAATTGCCAGAGGGTCTTCCCCCTCTCCCATGGCATAGAGATTCTTCCCAGAAGCTCACCTATATCGTTGTACCCTTATAGGATGAGCACAAAGGAAGAAGTTTTTAGCAGTTGCAACAATATTTAAAATTGGGCCATGTTAGGCCTAGTAAGTCCCCTTGGGGGGCGCTAGTTTTATAAGCTAATAAAAAGCTATAAAAAATTAAACAAATTAATTATTAAAAATAGATACCCTTTACTTCTTGTATTAAGAGTGAGGACGTTGAAGAAATTGGGTCTAGGACAAGGTATGGCTATTATGAGTTTTAGTCTTGCCGTTGGGATTGACAAGTGCTCCCGTGACCTTCCAGCAATGATGAACGATGTTCTTCGTCCATATTTGGGTAAGTTTGTAATAGTTTACTTAGATGATATTATCATCTATAGTAAGACCTTAGAGTAGCATCTCAGGACTGTCCTGAAGTTACTAAGGCAGAAGAAGCTCTACGCCAAGGAATCTAAATGTGAGTTCTTTCAGACAAGAGTAGTTTATCTCGATCACATTATTTTGGACCGTGGGTTGGAAATTGTCCCTAATAAAGTCCGTAAGGTTTGTGAATGGCCTATTCTCTTGACAATCAGAGAAGCCAAATCTTTTCTTAACCGACACAATAAATTTAGTCCTCCGGTTATTTGGATTGAATAGTTGAATCAAAGCTTTGAAGCTTTGAAACATTGTGTGTCTACAGCCTTGATTTTACACATAGTTGATCCTAACAAGTCGTATGTGCTTGAGACGGATGCTAGTGACTTTGATGTAGGGGTAGTCCTATCTAGGATGGTAGACTGGTTGCTTTTGAAAGCAAGAAGTTGGATCCTACTCATAGTTGCATCAGAACGATGTTCTGGAACCCCGGAATTTCGTTCCTTACAAAAACCAAGAATTTTTTTTATAGCTGCCGCGATGCCCCATTTCTAGCGCACTTCTTGGAGAGAAGAGAAGCTTGTGGAGAGAAATAGGTGGCCAAATGGGTACTGTGAGCAATCTATGCGGAGGCCATGATGATTGCAAGGTGCTTAGGTGTCCATTGGCATTACAGTTTATATCTTAGGTGGCTCTAGGCTTGTTTTAGCTCCCTTTTTCCAGAGGCAGGCCCGTTACGACCACCACAGCCGTCCATCATCTACAGGAGAGGCTTTTCCATCAGGGAGTCAGTTGGGGGAGGGCCTACTGAGGGTAGTGGCCTAGGTTTAGTAGAGGGACAGTTCCTATGGCAACTATGGGAGGTGTTGGGGAGAGAGCACAAGGGGGAGCTGTTAGGGACCCAACTCCCTTGGGTCCCAAACCTAACTTGAGACTGGACGATGGCTGGGCCTGTTGACTTGACCGGTGACTCGTGAACCTGCATGGTTGCCACGTGTTGTAACCTAGGTCGTGCTCATGGCTTGGAGTCTCCCACCTTGGGGTGGAACGTGAATCGTTCGGTCTCTTGTGGTTAACTGGCAACTAGAGGTATGCGGTAAGAGAGAGTCTAACATATGGTATCAGAGCCACTGTATGCCGAAAGCATGTGTGTTGATCCGAAAGGGTTTTCTTGTAAAGTCTTGTTCTTGTTGAAATTCATTGTTAAGCAGGAAATGTGTTTTATTTCGCTTTGGGATTTCCTTCTAACATCTGTTTTTATGCGGTTTTAAAGTTAAAAAAACAGATTCTGACCCCTCCGCGAGCTGCCACGTGGCACTGTCCTGCAGTGGACAGGTGGCAAGAATCTGCGGACAGGGATTCCGCTGGGGTCTGAGCAGTGCGGACAGAAATTCGCCTGGATCCGTACGGAATTTGGGTCCCACAAATCGCGATGACCAACTGCGATCTGCAGAAACCCGTGGAGAGGGTGCAGACCAGCGAAGGGGGGAGGGGGGCCTTGGGCGCCAGCTGGCAAGAAATCTGGCAGGTGGTCCAGGTCACCCATCTGGAGGCTTGGGTGGCAAAGTAATGCCACTTGGCAGAGTTTGATCAAGCATGAAAAGGGAGGCATGCCTCTCCTATGCTAAGTTTCATGAGAAGAGAAAGTGGAGGTGGTGCTGCATCTCTCCCTTTGCTTTCTTCTTATCCTTCAGCCATGGACAATACCATTTGGATAGTGAGGAGTGTTAGGAATTAATTCATCGTAGAGGCCAGCCTGTGTGCTAGAAGGCCTATTTCTATTTTTAGTATAGGTACTATCTATTTCTAGTATAGGTACCTAAATTAGTATCAATTTTGCTAGAATATTATAGAAATCTATTTTAATTAAGATAGCATAGATTTCTATTGTTAAGACTTCATAATTAGCATTCCAATTGCTATTGTAGAAGGATAGCTTTTGCTTTTGATTTTGGGCAGTCTCTATAAGAGCAGATGGGTGCCCACCCACCTCCACATTGTTATCTCAGTTTCTAGTTTATGAAGCATAGCTTCTTGCAATCCATCTTCTTCCTCTTGTGATTGATGTTTTGTGTGAGTACTAATAAGATTAGTTTACTCCAATTTCTGAATTCTATCATGGTATCAGAGCCATCTCGTTAAGATCGAGATCTACGGAAGGAAGGAAAAGATCAGCGCTGCAGGTTTTACTGGTGGAGATCGCATCTAGTGGAGGTGCTATTTGGTGAAGGCCGCATCTGGTGGAGGTGCCATCCTGTGTAGATTTTTCTGGTGGAGGTCACATTTGGCGCATGTAATACCTGGAAAGAAATCAGCAGGAGCAGGCGTTTACTGAGGGCGGGAACTTCTGGACAGGCAGCAATATCAGTTAGGTAGATCTGAGGGAGGCAGCATCCAGAACAACAGAACAGGCGTTTTCTAGTGCAGACAGATATGGTGCAGGCGCACTTGAACAACAGGTCAAAACTGGTGCAGATTTAATCTGAGGCCAGGTTTTATCTTGTGCAGGTTTTATGTGGTGCAGGTTCATCTGAAGGCTGCAGCAGCTAGTGAAGCTAGCAGCCAGGACAGGTTCTACCTGCCAGGTTTGGATAGCGGCAACATTTGAGATAGGTAGTATCTAAGGGAGGCAACAGCTGAGGACGACATCAACCAGACAGGCAACGATCAGATAGGTGGTATCTGAGGGCGGCAGAACCTGGACAGGTCAGAATCAGACAGGTTCTCTCTAGGACAGCAGACAGGCAAATCTGAGGCAGGTAGTATCTGGACAGGAGTTATCCAGGGAAGGCGACAATTAATAGATTGTTGCATGCAATCAGATTCCTAGTAGAAATCCTATCATGAAACTTCTAAATATACTTCAGGACAAAGATTATTGGGAAATTGTCATGGGACAAGAGGTGATGGCTCACGATCTCGTGAGTAAGTCTCGAGCTTTGTTCTTGAATAATAAACTTCATACCTTGAAAATGGAATTAGAAGAATCAATTACGGATTTTATTACCAGGGTGAAGGATCTAAGAGATCAGCTCTCTTCTATAGGGGAAGTTGTACTTGACAATACTCTTGTACAAATTGTTTTGAATAGCTTACCATTTCAATATCAAATTTTTGTTATGACACTGAGTTTGAGGGAGAGATCGCCGTCATTCGACGACTTGAATGGTTTGCTACTTCAAGAAGAGTTACGAAGACAAAACTTGATGTCTAGGGAAGATTTTAAGGAGCTGGGTTTCTTTACCAAGAATCAAGGGAAGAAGGGCAAGAAGAAAGGAGGTAAAAAGGATCAGAAGCAGGAAAGCAAGGACAATTTGGAAAAAGGAGATAGTTCGAAGTCCAATCCAAAGAGAAATGGGAATTGTAACTTTTGTGGTAAATATGGTCATTTTGCGTTTGAGTGCAGGAAAAAGAAGGCAATTCAGGACAAGAAGAAGCAATCAGGGAACTTCATTGAAGACAAAGACAAAAGTGAAGCTGTGGGATGCTATGAGTTATTCTCAGCTTCAACATCAGAGAACTCAAATGATTGTTGGTACATTGATTCTGGAGCAACACAACATATGACACCACATCGTGAGTGTTTACACAGTTTGATGACATTGGTGTAAATGCACATGTCAAGCTTGGAGACAATTCTTCTTATGACATCAAAGGTCGAGGTACAGTGAGAGTACATTTACCTTCAGGGAATATAGGAGAAATTAAGAATGTTCTCTATGTTCTAGGTTTAAAGAAGAATTTACTTTCAGTTTCTGCTATTGCTAAACAACATATGAAAGTTGAGTTTGATGATCAGAAGTGTCTTATCAAAGACAAAAATAAGGGTTACAAAGTTGTGGTCAAAGGATCTTTGGAAGGTCGACTTTACAAACTTGATGCGACTACATCGGATCATCAGGTTTGTGCAGCTTTTGATAGTATGGAGAGCAAGATTTGGCATGAAAGGTTTGGACATCTGAACTATAAAAGCTTACAAGTTCTAAAATGCTAAAAAGAGTGAATTGTTCCAAAAAGCGATTGTGAATTTAGGTCATATCGTGTTTACTGGTGTAGTAAGAACGAATCTTAAGAAAGTTGTGATGGTTGCATGGCATGTGCCAGCCGATTTGATGACATTGCAATCTTTCCTTGGATTGGCTGGTTTTTATATAAAATATTCTAAGGATCACTCCATGGTCGACACGCCTATCATAGACATAACTCAAAAGAATAAGTTTGTTGAGTGGACTGAGTTTCAACAAGCAAGTTTTGATTGATTAAAGCATGAAGTGGTTGAATTTGTCACTCTTAAAATTGTAGACCCCGAAAAACCATATCTGTATTCTCAGGAGTTGGCACAACGATATCTTTCAACTTATGAAAAAGAGTTCTATGCCATTGTCCATGCATTAGAAGTATGGAGGCATTATTTGTATGGAACTAGATTTTATGTGTACAATGATCATGATTTTTTAAAGAACTCGTGTAGATAGCCTGATTTTGGAGGCCAACAGGCAAAATGGTCTGACTTTATGCAAGAATTTGAGATGGAAATTTTGTATAAGAAGGGAACAAAAAATTTAGTTGTTGATGTACTGTCTCGGATAATCTATCAAATGACATTTGTGGTCATTGAGAAGGGCCTATTAGTTGAAATTGAGGAGAGAAGGAATGTCATATACACATATTTTTGTCTTAGTGCGAAAGTATTGGACTTGTAAATTGTGATATTTAAATGGTCATATTGGTTTGTGGTGTTTTTTGTAAAGAAATGTAAATGGTAGGGTTCTCATGAAGTTGTTGACCTGCTTGCACTCAATAAGGGGTATTGGGGCTTAATTTAGAGGTTGTTGGACCAATCTCCCACAAAGTAGAAGTTGACTAGTCAACCAAAGACGTGTCATATGTGGTATGTGGACACTTGGCCTTGTACACGAGTGGCACTTGTTGGCCGAAATTAATAACTACCTTACTTGCGACTACTACCAAGTGTCAAGAACAGGTGGCTGAGGACCACATGTCTGCTTAGGAGGATTGGGGTCAAGTGGGTGCTGAAGGTGAAGGGCGTGGGAATCAGAACAAGGAGAGAGCTTTTATGCCCTCACCTTGCCTTATGCAGCTATGGCTGGGAGGAGATTTTGCAACAATGCTCTTTAGTTTGTTTATGTGGTTGGATCTTGTTATGTATTATAAAGAGGTGCACATACCCCTCTCTCCCTTCACTCAGCAAAATGGGAGTCTAATTTTGTTTTATGGGTTATAATTTATTAAATTATTGAAAATAAACATATTTCATTCCATTTCTTACGTAGGGAATGGGACATTCTTTAGATCAAAACAAGCTCCATGGTGATGGTTTTAGTTTATTTTTCTTTTGTTTCGTGCTCAGTTATTTGTTCTCTCTCATTTTATACTTCTTAAATGGTCAACATGTCAAAACGTAAAGTCCATTACGTTGGTTCTAGCTTATTATTCCTTTTTGATGTCGTTGTTGGTCATGTACTTCTATAATGGGTGCTCTATACATCCTCAGATGTCCCATCAATTGTTCAATGCATGGTGTTAAATATATACAACTTAGAATCTAAGGGATTGATAGCTTGCCCAACACTTAAATTTCAAATTGTAGTATGTATTAATAAGCAAAGCATACATTATTTACTCCATTGATAGCTTTTTGTCCAACACTTGTATTTCACAAGGTAGTATGTATAATTAATTAAAGTATACATTATTTACTCCAATGGCTTGTCAATCGTGAAACATTCACTTTTGTATTAGGTGAACATGGCAAAAAGTCTACATATCCTTGGGAAATTGGAATTTATTTAGATTCAAAATTTTGAACTTAAAAATTGATAATTCATAGGAAAAGCTTCACAACAAAGTATATATGCAAGCAAAATAATAAAAAAAAACTCGTTATCAAACAAACAACCTACGAAAATGGGACCTTAGTACTTACGATCCATCAATAGTCGAGAATATTTGTAAACATGGTTTCAATAGAACTTAATTCTCTTGGGAAGACCACCATACACTGTGTAAGTTGCATCTTATGTCTAGACAGATTTTTTAGCAATTTCATTAGGTGTATGAAATGTTGATGATGGGAAGCATCAATTCATTAGAAAACTCTACTTCATGTCGACCTTAAATTGTGATATTGTTGTGCTGATATGTGCTGGAAACTCCTCAAGATGTTGGGGTATTGAGCAAGGTTGTACTTTTCGATATCGTATATTCTTGATGTCTATCTTAAGGTAGTTTGTTTAAGCATTATTTGCACATACACAAAGCTTAAATGTCGGATATATTCTAGTCAATCTTGGGTATTTGTTAGTTGCAAACCTTTTAAATTAATGAGGTTTTATTTGGGCTATGATCATCATATTGGAGCCACCAGTTTTCCAGTATGACATGTTTGTTGGAACATCTGGTAAGCTCTTTTGGAATTTGACTCCAACGAGCCTGCACTAATTAGGACATATAAGAGGATAAAAATCTCAAAATTCTTGTATAGGGTAGTAAGAAGTTATATTGATTTGTTTATTATTACCTTGTTACTTTCCATTTCATATATATGTATAATGGTACACATGTTGCCTTATGTTCTTTGGTATATTTGCAGTTTATTCTCCTATGAAGCGGTTCATATCCAAGAGAATCAAAAACTTCTTTAAACTCTAGCAACATGTTGTGGGTTTTAGTGAGGTCATTCAGAGAAATAGAGTTTTGTCATTTTAATGATGCGGTTTACATAGATTTAAAGAGCTTGAAATCAAAGCTGGGCATGCGCAATGAGATTGAAATTTGATGTCCCATAATATGTACATCATTCAACGGGTTGTAGACTTGTGGAGATTTGGTATGCCTTCATATTTGTGACGTCAATGATTCTTGATAGTCAAGAGGTTTTGGGCTTTTGAAATTGCGTATTGTGTTCTTTAAATCGATATTTTGGTTTGCTAGAAATGCTATATCTATTTTTACTTCTAAGAATTATCTAGTGATCTTTTTGATTTCATGAAGAAACATTTCACTAAATCTTGATTCTATTAGCTATATGCATTTTCTTTGATTCCAAAGGAATTTGTGATAATTTAATGAGTGAATTTGTAAATATTAAATTAACATAGCATGGTATGGCTCACAATGCTCATTTATTCCTCACATGTGCTAAATTACATTTAGCTTCTTAAAAAGTGAAGTAGCCTTATAATTTGGGCTATGTGTTTAAATGAAGAAAATGCAAGTGTTGGTTCATTGTTGCAATGACTATGATTTTCTAACATGTGTTAGATTAAAGGTTGGGCTCCTTGATGCATTGCTTATGGCTTTTGCTGTTCTAGTTTGTTCATCAAGTATTGGTGTTTGGCAATATCAGGTACCTGGAGGGACCATGCGAGATTCGTTTTTGGTGAAAGGGGTAGCTTTTAAAAAAACTTTCTCATATGCAGGATTTGAGCAACAACCTAAGAAATTTGAAAATCCTAAGATACTGTTGTTAAATGTGGAGTTGGAGCTTAAATCAGAGAAGGAGAATGCAGAAGTCAGGTAAGCTTGTGAGAACAACTTTGTTATGTATATTTTTTTAATTAGATGATTTGGAAAATGGTGATTCTTATATTTACATCGTGCTTCTAGTGCATTTGTCCTTTGCTGCAAGCGTTCTTTGCCCCACCTAGTGCTAGTAAGATAAGTTGCAGAAAAATCAATGTGGATAATGTAGTATTCATTGCTCTTTGTAGACTTTCAGATCCAAGTCAATATCAATCTATTGTTGATGCTGAATGGAACATCATCTATGATAAATTAGATAAGTGCGTAAAAGCTGGTGCAAAAATTGTCTTATCTCGCTTGGCCATTGGTGATCTAGCTACTCAGGTAAGGGTTTGTAGTTTTGGTGTTGTTTTATGATGGTCACTCTTTTAACATTGTGCTTCCACTTTTAGGCAAATGCCTTTCAAATCTTTAGTTTGTGATGTTATTTATGGGTTTTGATATTGGTCATATGAGAGAGAGAGAGAGAGAGAGAGAGAGAGAGAGAGAGAGAGAGAGAGAGAGAGAGAGAGAGAGAGAGCCCTGTTTTATTACCTTTTGATAGCATAATAATGGAGGGAAAGCCCATTGATGGAGGGCAAAAGTCCATTTTGAATTTTGAACCCAACCAATTTTTGGCGCCCAAATCATATGGCTTTTTAAAAAAGACTTACAAGAGCATTTATCAAAGCACAAATCGAATGACGAGGCAAGATAACGTATTATTGAGTATCGTTCACGAGAGAGAGAGAGAGAGAGAGAGAGAGAGAGAGAGAGAGAGAGAGAGAGAGAGAGAGAGAGAGAGAGAGGGATTATTAATGTCCGTCCAGTGCCCGTAGGCACAAAAGACAAAAGTACAATAAGTAGGAGCAATGTCCATGTGAGGACTTATTTCACAAACTATCTCTCTACCAAAAGTCAACTAATTACAAATAAACCAACAATCTCTCTTTGTGTAAGAAGGAGATGCAAGAGCTTAACCTCCCGCTCTGCTGAGGTATAGATGCAAGAGCTTATCCACCAGCTCTGCTGAGGCAAACAAGTAAAGAAAAACCAAATCACTGAGTAGTTGATATGAAAGAGCACGTTATAGATTGTGAGGTGAGCACTGGAGGCTGACGAGTGACGTGACAAGAGGCTGAAGGCACCTCCGCTCTATCCCTCTTCTGTAAGAAATGTGTGATGAGAGTTTGACTATGACCATCATCTTGCCTGCAAAGGTAAAAGAGATGCTCGATAAGAGTCCCACATACCTGGGGTTTGGATATGCCAAGAAAGAGCCAAGGGAGAGAGGAGTGTCTATGTAGATAGGACATCTGAAAATGAACTGTGACTCATCCTCTACCTCTTGTATCAAGCATAACTGGCAAATCCGATGTGGTCTGGTTGTGTTAGTATGTCAGCCAGCAAGTTGATGTGAGGAGACACGAAGCTGCCCTATACGGTATCTCTCAAGGTATTCGTGGAGAGCCCAAGACACCAAGCCTTTGTTGAATACATAGCAACTGGAGAGATAATAATAGAAAAGAGCAAACATCGTGAATATAAAGGGTAGTACAAAGTCTCTTCATCTGAACAAGGGCTGTATGCCCCTTACGCAGCCTGGTTGTGGATGCAGGTGAAGATTTACAAGACCTAGCTATGGAGTATCTTAACTCAGATGCTAGATCAACTATGAAAGCTTGAGAAAACTTGGCTATGGAAATATCACACACAAGGAGAATTGCATGAGCATCTCACTAACTCAAAAGTCTCAAGAAGAAATGAATTGCTAGTGAGGAGAGGAGGGCGTGGGTCCTCCAAATCTCTTGTGAGGCAAGCACCTCCTTTACATGCATGGAAAGTCTAGGTGTCAACCATAGGAGTGAGCTACTTGGCCAAGTGGGCCACTTGCACTAATTTACATAACAAAAGGGGGGGTCTCATGCATTTAATTAAAAAACATGCCCCATGAGTTATGTACAACTTAACTAATGCTTAGCCAAAAGGGGTAAAATAGGCATTACTCTTCAACACCCCCCCTTAATGGCAATTTTATTCAAACTGACACCCAACAAGGTTCTGAACTTTTCAAACTTATCTTTACTAAGTGGTTTAGTAAAAATATCAGCTGTCTGGTCGTTGGTGTCACAATAAACTAGCTCGATCTCCCCACTGTGCACTTTCTCTCGTATAAAATGCTGGTCCACCTCTATGTGTTTTGTCCGTGCATGATAGACTGGATTCCTTGCAAGCTGAATGCAGCTTTGGTTATCACAATGTAACAATGTAGGTCTTACTTGAGCAATCTGCATGTCCTCAAGTAGACGGTGTAACCAAATGGCTTCACAGGCGGACCTCGTAGTCGCCCTGTACTCAGCTTCGGTAGACGATAGAGCAATAGTAGGCTGCTTCTTACTGCACCACGATATAGCTCTTGAACCTAGGCTGAAACAATAGCCTGTCGTCGATCTCCGATCGTCTCTATCACCTGCCCAATCAGAATCTGAATAGCCTTCCAGCTGAAGGTTCCCGTCATCCGTGTATCCAATCCCATAAGTCACTGTCCCTCTCACATATCGTAGGATCCGCTTGGCTGCCTTCCAATGTGTTTCGGTAGGCTTACACATGTATTGACTTGCAATTCCAACCGCATAAGCAATATCTGGCCTGGTGGTAGTAAGGTAAATGTTAAACCTCTTCAATAATTTCTGTGCATACTTTGCCTGTGAGATAAAAAGATAACGCTTCCCTTTCCAAACTTCAACTCCTAGGCAATAGTGTAGCAAACCCAAATCTTTCATTTCAAACTCATTAGAAAGATTCTTCTTAACACAAGCAATAAGCTTCTTATTGCTTCCCGTGATGAGTAGATCATCCACATAGAGCACAACAACCACAAAGTCTTCTCCTTCCCTGAAGACATAAAGATTGCAATCAGACTTACTCTTCTCAAACTCTTGCCTTGCAAAGTACTCATCAATTCGGCTATACCAAGCCCTTGGCGCCTGTTTGAGCCCATACAAGGCTTTCCTAAGCCTGCAAACCAGATTCTCCTTGCCTGTTATTTCAAATCCCTGCGGTTGTTCCATGTAAACCTCCTCCTGTAGGTGCCCATTAAGAAAGGCACTCTTGACATCCATTTGATGGACATCCCAATCAAAATATGAGGCTATAGCCAAAACGGTCATGATAGATGTCATTTTAGCAACAGGTGCGAATGTCTCGTCATAGTCTAGCCCCTCTTGCTGAGCATAGCCTTTCGCCACCAACCTTGCCTTGTACTTGTCCACTGTTCCATTGGCATGAAACTTGGTCTTATAGACCCACTTGCAACCTATTGGTTGCTTCCCTTCTGGCAATGTAGTGAGCTCCCATGTGTCATTCTTGACAATGGAGTCGTACTCCTCCTGCATGGCATGTTGCCATACCTTTTCTCTCACGGCTTCGTGAAAGAACTGTGGCTCATCTGCATTCAGAATAGTGGACATAAGAGCAAAGTTAGTCTCTTGTCTCTCATGAGACCTAAGAGATCTTCTGACACCCTGTTCACTGCTCTCTCCTTCTTCAATCATTTGACATTCTTTAATTGTTTCCCAATACCACCTAGGTAGCTTCTTCCTAGCAGTAGGTGATGTGGATGGTGACCACGTATCCCATGGTACTGTTTTAGTCTTCCGTTTGTCCCCAACTTTTGCTTCTGGTACTTGGCCAAAAAGAGGTCTCGAACTAGTAGGTTCGATTTCCTGTTGTTGCTCCTGCACTTGAGGCTTACAGGACTCTTGACTAGGATCGTCATCCGTGGAATCAATCAAGGGTATGAACTCAGTAATTCCTTCCTTCTCCTGCTCCTGTATCTTGGGTGCATGCTCTTCATCAAAGATGACATCTCGACTTAGGATCTTCCTCCTGTTTTCGAGATCATATAGCACATAAGCTTTCTCACCTTCACTATACCCAAGAAAGACACACTTTATAGATTTTGCATCAAGTTTCTTCCGCAAGTCCTTTGGTATATGTGCATATGCTGTACACCCAAATACTCGAAGGCTGCCCACCTTGGGCTTGTTGCCACTATATGCCTCTTCTGGCGTGATTCCTTCAACTGCTATGGTTGGACTCTTATTCAATAGAAAAACAGCAGTTGCTACCGCTTCTGCCCAAAAGGAATTTGGCAACCCCTTTGCCTTGAGCATGCTCCTCGCACACTCAACTATAGACCTGTTTTTCCGCTCAGCCACGCCGTTTTGCTGCGGTGTATGTGGAGCAGTAAACTGTCTCTTTATCCCACATGCTTTGCAAAGATCTTTGAACTCATCAGAAATATACTCACCACCCTTATCTGACCTGAGAGTCTTTAACCTCTTTCCTGTGTGGTTTTCCACCATAGCTTTCCACTGTTTGAAGTATTTGAACGCTTCAGATTTCAGTTTCAGAAAATAGACCCATACCTTCCGAGAGAAATCATCTACGAAGGTCATGAGATAGTATGCCCCCCCTGCTGATTTGACCTGCATGGGACCGCATAAATCTGAATGCACAAGTTCAAGAATGCCCTTGGCCCTGGTAGCTTTCTCCTTTGGAAACTTTTTCCTCTGTTGCTTCCCTAATGCACAAGCCTCACATGTATCTGAAGAAGACTTAATGCTAGGAAGATCTACTACCATTTTGTGCCTGTTCAAAACTTGCAAACTTTTGTAACTCAAATGACCATATCTCTCATGCCAAAGCTTGTCCCGATTAGTATCTCTTGATAACAAGGCCTCTTGGCTAGGAATGGTTGTGAAAAGCTTGTAAAGACCTCCTTCTTGCATTCCCTTGGCTACCACTTTGAAGTTCTTATCTTTGTCTTTTACCAAACATTTAGAATCATTAAACTCTACCACCATGTTTTGTTTGGTAATGGCACCAACAAATAACAAGTTCTTAGCCAACCCTGGTACATGCAACACTTTTAATTTCCTTCACCTCACCTGATGATAGCTGTATTGCAACTGTACCTTTGCCCCTCACCATACGTGTAGAATTATCTGCAAGGCAAACATGCTGGCCATCTTCTGTCTCCTCATAGGTGCTGAACCAATCTCTATGAGGTGTCATGTGCTTTGAGGCTCCAGAATCAATGTACCATCCACCAAATGTGGATTCAGATGATAGGGCTGCGGTGAATAGCTCAAGCACACCAGATTGCTCCTCCTCTGCAACTTTGTCAACAAAGTGACTCTGCTGGTTCTTTCCCTTCTTCTGATCACTTTGCTTCTTCCTGCATTCAAAAGCAAAATGCCCATACTTACCACAATATTTGCAGTTGCCCTTCCTCTTGGGTGTAGATGAGGAATTGGTGCTTGACTCCTCTCCAACCTGTAACTTGGACACCTGCTGCTCCAAGCTTTGCTTTGAGTTCTTCTTTTTGCCTTTGCCTTTCTTCTGAAAGTTTTGCTTCTTCTTAGAAGCAAATGCAAGCTGTGGATTATCTTCCCTTTCAGAAAGATTCTTCCTTCTCATCTCCTCCTGTAAAAGAAGACCACATAACTCCCCAAAGGTTGGGAGTCTTGATAGTTGAATGACAAGTTGTTCAAGACTGTGGGAACAATACTCCTGTCACTTACTTTCTCTCCAACTGAAGCAAGCTGATCCAATAGGTCCTTGACCTTTGTAATATGATCACCAATTGTTGCACCTGCTTCCATCTTGAGAGTATGTAACCTGTTTTGCAAATACACCAGCCTGGCTGAATCCACTGTTTCAAACATAGACTTCAGAATTGTCCAAGCATCAGCTGCATCCCTTGCATTGCAAATGTGAGGAATAATATTGTCCTTGACAGAAAGATTGATTATCCTATGAGCTTTATGTCTCCTGTTCATGTAGTCCTTCAATTCAGGACCCTCAGTCAGCCTAAGTAACTGCTCACCAAAGGGCGTAGCTGGTGTCTCTGCATCCTGCGAAGTCCTGTATCTAAGGGATAAAGATGAAAGTGATCCTCATCATCGTGAAACTCTGACTGTCGCCCTGTGTAGGGCACCCTGGTATCGACAACACCAATGAGCTTGTAAGAAGGCATTGTTTTTGGCCATGACTGCAGCGAGACATAAGAGAGTATGTCCACCGTTGCACGACTTGTCAAGTGAAAAGACCGAGAGAGTAAGTCCTCCGGGCTTGCTACATCCACTTGAGATACCTACAAGAAGGTGGGAAAGCATCTTTATGGATTTTATTGTTGGTCTACCTAGGACCCAAGCTAGGTATAACTCCATCATGGTAATGGTAGATAGGTTTTCCAAGATGGCCCTTTTCATCGCACTGACCAAGAAGGTTGTAGCCCCGCAAGTAGCTGAGTTGTTTATCCAGAATGTGGTCAGGTTGCGCGGACTTTTGAAGTCCATTGTGTTTGACAGAGATCTCAAGTTAATTGGTAATTTTTGGACAAAGGTATTTGGCAAGCTTGGAATGCAGTTGTGGATGAGTAGTACAGAGCATCCTTAGACGAATGGCTAGATAGAGAGGGTTAATTAGATCTTGGAAGACATGCTTCATGCATATGTTAGTGGTACGCAGATAGACTGGGTGAAGCACTCCATATGTATATGTAGTGGTTGGACCACCAACATCAGCAGATGTCCTGGTAATACCATTATTATCACAAGCCAATGTATGTATCTCAGGGGATCCACATCAAACATCATGAAACTCTATTTGTTTGGAGGATGCCTTGGCATCAAAACCACCCCGACTTAGACCACGCTCAGAGAACAAGAGAACATCTGACAATAAGTCAGCATAAGGAGAACTCATACTATCTGAGAAGATCTCAGGAGGGAAATTACAAGCCACAACATACATATTGTCCAATCTAGTATGTCTACCCAATAACCATATCAAAAGACAACGTGCTTGTGCATCGGGTCTATTAGCTTATACGATAGATTGTAGTGATTCCCTCTGTAGACGTGCAATCCCTCGGACCCTTTGCCATCGCTAGATATAGTCTTTGGCCAAAATGTTGAGTCCCATACAAATCTCAAAAAATGTGTGGTGGTCCTTTGTAATGACTCATGTTGCTCTTTAAAAAGCATAATATCTCCCATGATATGAAGTTCATCAAATCTATTGTAGCTGTTGAATGGATATCGTTACAATTCGACAAACTGATACGAAGGTTATGTGGATGAAACTCTGGGCTGCTCTTGTACCATTGGCCTTGTCTTTTTTAATCCTCCATGCAGTTTCTAAGCATTTTGTATATTTGGACTATCACAAACTTGAATGCTATGTAGTTTTTGCTCATGAAGCCTTTCTTGACATTTGAGTGGAAGGTTTATGGATTCCTTTCTGAGAATTGTTGCCCATGATCTAGCCTTTTTCCTTATGTCGCTCAATTTTATTCTCCAATTCTTGGATCTTTGTGGTGGTAGTATGTGCCGGTGCTCCGTTTGCCCACTTCATCTACGTGGAGACAACTTGGGGCATTTCCCCGTTTGAAGCACCTTGAGATCTTTCGGGATTCTACGATGTACCTAATCTCCGATCTCAAATTCTCACGAACAACGGCTTTGGTTAGCATAGAATTGGGCTCTATCCTAAGCTGATCTAATGCTTTCCTTAGCCACCTGCAACATTTCCTGCATGTCATGCAAGAAATCAATTGCAGCTTGCACCTTGAGACCTTTGAGTCCAATAGAAATAGGGGAACAGGTTGAAAGCAATACAAAAGCATAAAAGGACTAACATACTATTTTATGGGAACTCAACTATTGCGAGATGCTTTTCCCAATCTGACTATCGTCTGGAAACGTTTGCATGAAGCATATCTCCCATCGGATTTTGGGTGATCTGAAGACAAGAGTCTTAGAGTAGTTTCTAGTCTTTCAAAGGCTGCTTGCCAGAACTTGCCAGTGAACTTAGAATCTCGATCACTAACAATATCATTTGACAATCCATACAACTTGAACAACTTTTCTACGAAGATTTGTGCAAGTTTTGAAGCCTTGACAATAGACTTTGTTGGAATAAACTGTGCCATTTTGGTTACCCTACCAACAACTACCTAAATGGCGTCATGACCCTTCTCGACCTGGGAAGTCCGATCACGAAATCCATGGAAATACTTTCCCACTTCTTGTTGGGAATTTCCAATGGAAAAATTATTATTAATATGACTTCTTTGAAAGGCGAACAAAAGGTGATTTGAAAAGGTGGGTGGTGGGGGGTCGGAGTTGAATTTTAACCACACTTTAAACAAGAATTAATAATCGAAGGAGAAAAAGAAGAATGTGTGCACCTATTCAAAGGAACTGTTTGCTCTGATACCAACTGTGACAACTCCCATAGATCTCCAACCTCCAATGTAAGACTGGTGACAATATCTGCAACTCCATCTCCTTGTGACCGACGTGCCATAGGCCGCAACGACGGTGATGTGATCCCATCCCTATCCCTCGGCATGGTGGCCCTCTCTCTCTCTCTCTCTCTCTCTCAACTCTCGAGTGACGAGTCTCTATTATCTATCTAGTATGTCCTAAATTCTAAATTCTAATCTAGTTTCTAACCCTAATTGCTAACTTTTAACTCCTAAGTTCTAACTAATAACTCCGAAGTTCTAACTTCACTTCTAAGTAGTAAGTACCTACTACCCAGGTCCCACACCCCTCTCACAATGCCCAGGCCCCACACCGAACCCCATCTCAAGATTCAACACACACACACACACACACACACACACACACACACACACACTTGCGTGTCATTGTGAGATCTATGTGAACTGTTGGGTAGGGTGCTGTGTTGCAGCGGATCGCGATCCGCTGCAAAAACGTTCCGGATCGTGCGATCCGGAACGTCAGGGATCGCAATTTTTTTTTTTGGTGGAAAAAGGAGTAATGGCCAATTTCTTTTTTTTGAGTTTATGACTAACTAAATCAGTTTTGAATGGTGTTCTGATGCCAATGGTTTGCAGATCTACCGATTCCATTTTCTTTTAGAAAATGATAGAAAGAGTTAGAAGGAGCCTTCCTTAGATTGGCGGGAATTGTATACTTCTTTTGGACACTTTTTGGTGTTTTGCACCCGAAACAGTCGGCAAACTACACAGTTCAAATTTCTGAAACCATATGAAAATGCAGCCAGTTTTCTTAAACCATCTACTGATGTCCAGATTTCTAATCAATGTAGCCTGCAGCCATCTGAAACCAAGCAACACATCTGCATAACAATTGCTTTTTTGATATCCTTTCACATGATACCCATATTGGCAACTATACAAAAAAAAAATTGCGTTCCGGGAAACCCTAATGGGAAATCCCGGATCGCGTTCCGGAACGCAGACTGCAACCTTGGTAGGGTGCAACCAAAATTCATCATCAAATGAAAGCCTTGTTATGATCCTTGTGCTTCGGTGCCTCCGCGGTATATTTCCTAAGGGTTTTTGATGAGCCTTCAATCACTTAAAGCCAATGATTTGTAACATATGGCTTGAAGACGATGATTAATAGGGAGATCCGAATCCAAAGTAGTTTTTGTTCAATTATTGCATTGTTGGGCTCTAGCTGTAAAATAACGTCATTGTTGTTTAAGTATCTCTAGAGTGACTTGAAGCATTTTCGGTGTGCATAATGTTTTGATGCAGTATTTTGCGGATCGGGACATCTTTTGTGCGGGACGTGTGGCAGAAGAAGATTTACAGCGTGTAGCCAATGCAACCGGTGGTGCAGTGCAGACTTCTGTCAACAATATTGTCCCTGAGGTGGGTTCTAAGCTGACCAAGACATGCTATAGTAGATTCGGAATTCATTATGGGATGTTTGAGCTGTAATGGACATTTTTAATTATTTGACTTGTATTGCTTCTTAGATTGCTGCTTTTTCTGGCAGCCTGTCTGTTATGATGAGTCTTCCCAACCATAGTGAAACGAATTGCAGTTCAAAGCCATCTGATTTAATTCACAGTGATTTGCTGTTCGATACAAATTTTGAGAAACACTTTTAAAAAGTTTGATTGTCCCCAAGTTCTTACATCAAAATCTGAATGAAACATAAGGTTTCTCAATGTTTTGCAGCAGGGCAATTTAAGTCTTAAAAAAATTGCACTGATTCAAATTGCGATTTGGATTGACTCTATTTGAATAAAGTTGTGATCATGTTTACAATATAGAGTGTTAATAGTTTTCAGTATGTTTCTATGACTAAACACAGCTTGTTTGAATTGATCAATTTGTCGATTTGACCTGATAGTTTTCAAGAAATTTTACTGGTGAATCTGATTTAGGGTTTAAAGAAATAAATTTTTTATGTTGGATATTTATTACAGCAAAATCATTGCATTGTCTTCTGTATAGGTGCTTGGAACATGTGAAATTTTTGAAGAGCGACAGGTGGGAAATGAGCGATTCAATATTTTCACTGGCTGTCCATCTGGGGAGACAGCTACCATTGTGCTTCGCGGAGGTGCTGATCAGGTAGATTTGCAGACATCTGATACTTGAATTTTGGTAAATAATCAGCTTATTGTCAAGCACGTAGTCCTAATGATGATGATTGATCTATTGATTGTCTGACAGTTCATTGATGAGGCAGAGCGTAGTCTTCATGATGCAATAATGATAGTAAGAAGAGCAGCAAAGAATTCAACAGTTGTTGCTGGAGGTGGAGCTATTGATGTATGTATCAAGAAAAGCATTTGCCTTTCCTTCATATCTTAAAAACATCGCTTCCGCTAATACATATATGAACTGGGCAAGTACTTTAGAAATGAGTAATACAATCCATGGCTTCTATTTGCATGGTATCTTTTCTATTTCCTCAAGTGGATCCTCTCCAACCAAAATCATTTAATATGTTCAACTCTAGATGTATTTCTCCTCTGTGCGCTTAGCGGTAGTAATGTATGCTGGTTTTACAGATGGAAATTAGCAGATTTTTGCGGCAACATGCTCGGAGCATCGCTGGAAAATCTCAACTTTTCATTAACTCCTATGCCAAGGCACTCGAGGTAGTTATAATCGTTCCTGCTGCTTATCATTCTAGGATCAAGTAGATCAACAACGTTTTTGCTCATTCCACTTTCATATTATCCAGCTGAACTATGCATTGAGCCTATTGACTGGCTACTTGCTCAGGTAATTCCTCGTCAGCTGTGTGACAATGCTGGTTTTGATGCCACTGATATCTTGAACAGATTGCGACAAAAACATGCTCTTTCTTCGGGTGCGAGGATTCTTGCCAAGAAGTTTGCATAGAACACTTTCATGTTCTTAGCTTTTGATCCTTTGAAGTTCAAAGCTGATGCTTTGCATTGATGACCACAGGGGAAGGTGCTCTTTTTGGAGTTGATATCAACAATGGTGGCGTTATTGACACCTTCACAAATTTTGTTTGGGAACCTGCTGTAGTTAAAGTAAGAATTGAAGCTTTGACAAATAGATCATATTTATAAATCTGTACACAAATAGATCTTATTTATAAGTCTGTGCTGTTTTCAGCTTGAATAAGATTTGATTACTGTCTCTGCACTATGCACACTAGGGGCATATCTTAATGCTTAGGATCACAAATTAATAGTGTGCTCCGCCCTTGTTTATTTGCAGATTAATGCTATTACTGCAGCTACTGAGGCAGCATGTCTTATTTTGAGCGTTGATGAGACGATACGAAATCCAAAGGTAAGTGACTCTTATATTTAGTGTGGTAATTTTCTTAGTTTGAGTGTCCTGAACCCTAAACCTTAGAAATCCAAAGGTAAGTGACTCTTATATTTAGTGTGGTAATTTTCTTAGTTTGAGTGTCCTGAACCCTAAACCTTAGACCGTAAACCTTAAATCCAAAATCAAAGTTGAAATATGAAAACCCTAACTGCTACTTTGCTAGGCTACAACAATACACCTGAAAATTTTCCTGAGTCCTGGCAACCCAACCTCATACCTGAAATAATTTGAAAGCAAAAATGTTCGAATAATTAGTCTTCAACTTTTACATGATAAGAATTATGACACAAGATGTAGTGAAGGATCAATCATAAGGTAACATGTTGTGCTAACAGATGTCATTTGTGTTGCGTATTCTATTTCAAGTTGCAACTATGATTTAAGAAAGAAGCCTTTGCTATGACAACATTTAAGTAGCTCTCGCTTGAGAGATGCCTCCTTTTTTGTTCATATCCCTCACTTTGTTGTTCAAAGAGGAAATTCAAGAGAGGGTTTCTGAAAATATTTTTTGTCATCTTTTTGTGAAGTCATATATTTCTTTGGATGAATAAAAAACAATCTGCTGATTCTGATGTTTCATATACTTGAGCAGTCAGAGAGTGCACAGGGGGAAGGTGCTGCCAATGCAATGGCTAGAAGAGGCGGTTTTAGAGGTCGGGGGAGAGGCATGCGAAGACGGTAGTTTTTAGTTGACACAAAAACTATGGGATGCTTCTTCTTCTATGAGCCCTTAGGTGGTGAACTTGCAACAACGTTCAGAGACTACTTATCAGGAGAAGATTGGCTATGTTGATGCTTGACAGTATGATCATTAAGTTTTTATAGAAATGTGAGTGTTGACATTACGAAGCATATGGGTTTCTTTTGATAAGCTGCCTAACACCTCATTCGACTTATTTAGGGAATTTTGTAGGTACAATTTATCTTAGAAAGGGATATGGCTGATCATCTTTTAGCTTTCTATTGAATTTTTCCAAGTCTACTTATTTGAGTGGAGTGTTAGTAATCTATTTTTGCATATCAGAGTTGCAATAGTCCAAATCCTTGAAAAGATTGGTGGTGGTTGATTAGGGGTAAGCTCTGCTACCTGCAAGCTACTAGTCCTTGCTTAGGTCTTACGGCATGTGTGCATCTTATGGTTTTTGCCTTGGTCAATTCTAAACTCTAACCTGAACCCTAGCTATAACCCCAAACACCAAAGCCTAAGGTCCATGCAAGCTTGTTTCAAATTTGTGAATTCCTAGATAGCGGGTTTGCATGCATGTCTGCAAGGATGCGGTCATAACTTATACTTGGCTAGAATTTAATGTCATTGCTGGGTTTTCTAGCATAGTTTTGACATTGTTTTGATGACTAATCTTGTACGTAACTGATCACTCTTGTGAAGGAACAGTTTAGTCTCGACTTTTTTCTATTACGCATGTGAGCTCATGCACAAGTAGGCATTCCTTTTCCCAGTGACATTATTGGTCTCCCTTTGAATTTGTGATTTGGATATATTCCAATCTCATGAAGAGATATCAGCCCACAAAATTGATTTGATTCTTGGTTAAATATGATTTTGCGACTCTTAATTTTATTGCAAAAGCAACTTGAGAGGTTGAATTGAGATTAGGGGCAAAGCTCATGGTGGTCATATAATTAATCACAAGGTTTTTATCACTATTTGATTTGACTTGCTCTTGCTAGTACTCCATGCACCATATATAAATGAAGTGTGATGATCTATTATTATATTCAAGCAAAAACTACATTATATTTTTGTGGAAAGCAGATTGTGATTTCCAATATGCCCAAAATTATAATAGAAGTGAAATCCTGACAATAAAGTGAAGTATCCAAATGTCCAAATCAGAGCTTGGTGCAAAGTATGTTATAAGATAAAGTATCTACGTAGTTGCATATTACCATTGTTAAATGTTAAAGAAAGCAATGCTCCAATTGAAAACTTGTTGACAATAAGAATCATTTTGGCTCGCGCATATTTGTGATGTTAGATTGATTGTTGAAGTAGGTATAGAAATTGGTTTGCAAGTGGCAAAGCTTGTCAAAAAGGACTCACAAGGCTAGACCTAAATAGCATAAACAAGAAATCTCTCTAGTAGATGTTCTAAAAGGGTTTTGTATGACAACTTACAAGGTTTACTTATGCCAATTAGTAAATCTGTCAATCAAGTTAAGTATAAAAGTTTGTGTTTTCCAATCTAGTATGCTTTGAATTAGTAAATCTGTCAATCAAGTTAAGTATAAAAGTTTGTGTTTTACAATCTAGTATGCTTTGAATTGGAACTCTCTTAGAATGCTTCTAGCCATTCATGTAATTATATATTTGGAAATAATACTCGTGCTATCTTGAGAATCTAGAAGCTGTAAGTTTCCATGTACGTTAATGTTTTGCACTGATATTGCACCTTTCAACACTATTACTTTCAGCTTGCATGTAGAAGTGGGAATGCAAGACTTCAAAAAGTCTCAAATCTTAACTACTAATAGTAGTATTTGCATTTTGAACAATAATACTACTTTGACTTGAAAGCCTCGGTACTTTCAAAGTTTAAGACTACCACTCCCATTATGATACCACTTTCATGTATTGTAGTTTATCGTACTTATCATAAAGATTTGCAGTTTACTCTGTAGTAATACTTTGGCCACTTACTAGTACTTGGTCCAAGATTACCAATTGTACATGCAATTTTGAAGTTGCAATTCTTTCCAAAATATTCTAAATTCAACATTGGGGTTTTGAGTACTCATAATCTGGCACTGATTTTTAGTACTTTGTCATCTCTTCCAGGGTCCAAATGTTCACTTGGACTTTTTGGTATCTACGTACACCAAAGTGCTAGGTGCTTAGTAGTATAAGGGCTTTGGCGTAATTGTCAAGGTGTCTTATAATTTATTTGTCCGCGTAAGTTTTGTCAGAGAATTTAAAATAACATTGGCCCCTACTCAAAACAAAAAGAAATAAAATGTAAATAATATTGGCACCTATCTAAAACAAAAAGAAATACAATGTACTAAAAACTTCGCAACTCTTAAAATACATCATGTTTGCCTGAATATCAAAAACCACGTCAAAAAGTGATTAAAAGTTTTATATGATAGATTCTTTATTTACAACATAAGCAAATGCTTACAAACAATCTACGATGAGTAACTACTACTTAGTAACATCATTATTTCTCCAATAATTCTTTGTTGAAAAGAAAGTTATGCGAAAACTCTTGCCTACTATTGGCACTATGATGAATAAAGTTTGAAAATGCATCTTGGTTTCCAAGTGAAGCTTTGGATGTGAAGTCAATCAATTGAGCAAACCCTTGGATGCAAAGTTATGAAAATGGCATTTACATGAGATAAATGAAGTTCCTATTCTAAGGAAGTTGTAATAGCAGCTTTCTATTTCTCGTCGACAATGGTGCATTATTCAACTATCCTTATGGGGACATTCGAATGAATAAAAAAAAGTATGATTTGTGAAAATAAAAATGATAAGGTGGTGATCTAAAACATCATGACAAACTTGAATTCATATATGCCCAAAGTCATTATAATCCAATCATTTAGAAATAATAAAGAGTTCTTAGTTCAAAATGATAGAATAAAAGAAAGGCCTTTTTTTTGTTGAATCCATGAAGTTGAGCATTTAGTTATAATAGCATACAACTTTGTGCAAAAAGGTATTGAATAAAAATCGGGAGGGTAAATTTAAGTGAAGGATACAATTTTGTCGATATAGATGCATCTGGATGCTAGTAAAAATTTCTTGTGATATAAATGAGTAATTTTAGTAATAATTGAAGGGACATGCTTTCGTTACTCCAGATCTAAAATTGTTAGGGGTCAAAAGTCAAAATGACTAGGTTGCATTTGAAGAGTAGAGGGTGAATCAAATTCTAAAAAAATGAGAATGTTGAATTATTATAACTATATAACTAGGATGTATCAACAAAATCAAATGTCATCATAGGATTACTTTGGGGTAGAAACGAGGGGGAGTAGTAAGAGAATATTGAAGCGAGGTCCAAATCGGAGGTTATTTTGTGTGCTAACAAAATTATATTGTTCTTTCATTAATTTAGCTTTTGCATAGATGCATTCCTAAAAGTCATTCCATTTGATGTAAAATAAAATAAAATTTGAGGCATGATATCTATAACGAATAAGCTTTATCGTACCATCTAATTAGTCTTGCTTTGTAGCTCATTTTAATGAATTGTAAATATGAACACCACTTTGGTTCCAATCCTAAGTTAAGGAATAGAAGCGAAACATGAAGCGAAGCAAAGTGAAAGCATTCACGAACAAAAGCAGTTTGTCAGGAATTCAGATATGATTGATGGTCACTGTCGGTTATATCATTCCTACAATCCTTCAGAGAGTAGACAAACACTGCTGATCTATGTTAACAGATTATTATAGCATTCAACAAGATTAAACCAATGTGCGGAATTGAATGAACAAGTGAATTTGACACACGAATAGTAAAAAACAAAATACATTTGAGATCATACAATCATATAGACTAATATGTGCATAACAACTATAATATCATCCATTGATTTTCTGATTTTTCAAGCACTGTGCGACAGACCACACAGTGCATTGGCGTGAGAGAAATACAGTTCCCTCACGAATAATGTCTCGCTTACTAGCGAACTTCTGGATCTACAGATCCTCTACAAAATTGTCTTGCTCACAAGCGGACATATATTCTGTATTTCCGTCTTCTTGTCTGGTTTACTAGCTTGCTTGCAGTATTGTGCATCAAACAAAAAGTATATAGTTCGCGAACAATTTCGTGTCGCGTCGTATAACTTACAGATCAGAAAGATTAAACATCTCTAAGTAATCACGAATTACAAGAGTGGCAGATTAGCCACGATCTAGAGTACTTCTGTTGATGTCATGATATCTGATCAAATACTTGTACCCCATGGTACATGGCTGATCTTCTTGATCCTTTGAGGACGACTGATTTTGTGTCGTGTCATGTCGTGTCGGGTCGTCTTTTGTCAAAAATTCAGAATTGAAAGCTAGCAAAGCTTTAGCATTAGAAACATTTTGTTTTTTCACAAAGGGCTTCTTAGAGAAGTATGACATTAATTATACAGAGACATTCCCTCCTGTTGTAAAGCACACATCTCTACACATATTATTTGCATACGCAGCTGCCTATGATATGAAGATCCACATTTTAGATGAGAAGACAGCCTTTTTGCATGGGGAGCTGAAAGAAGAGGTCTACATGGACCAACCACCAGGTTTTTCCTGTAAGTCACTTGCTGACTATGTCCGTAGAATGCACAAAAGCATCTATGGACTGAAACAGTCTGCCAGGTGTTGGAGGTATTCCCAACAAAGTGTAAATAAATAAAATCCTCCAATAAAATGTGTTGTGAGGGCATGACATCCTGCGTGTATAAGCCCATGGCCCAATGAGCACGCAATTGAAGTTGTAAATAAAATAAACTTGACTTGGGCCTTGTAATCAAAGTAAAACTAGAGGCCCAATGCCATTTTAAAACTTAGAGATCACTTTTTAGAGTTGGGTCCAAATTGGGACTCACATGAATCTTGTGATTTCTAATGTACTTTTTGCGGACCCTTGGATCAAGTTGGGTCCAAGATGAATGGTTAGGATCATTGTGAATATTAGCCAATAAGATTGAGGGGCAAGGGCCTTCCCCATTTTATAAAAAGACACCATTTGTACACTATTTGGATGCTTAATGAGAAGGAAGAAACTGTACCATTTTTGGAAGAGAAGCATCCTCATTTGCTATTCACTACTATTGCTCTTGGTTGTGTTTTCTATTGCTTTTTATTTCCATGTTTATTGTTTGCCATAGTGAATGTTTTTCCATTAGCAAGCATAAAGAGCATTTGAGCTAACCTCCACCCTCACTCTCTTTCTCTCTCTTTCTCTTCTCTTCTCAATCTCTTCTTCTTCATTCCTTCCCTTCAACCAAACTATGATGAATGTTAGTGTAGAGGAGTAGAGTTAAAGAGGAGTAGTATAGTGGTGAGTAGAGTTAAGGGAGAAAGTAGGAAATTAACTAAAAGTAGCATCTATGCATAGTTAGGCACCTATCAAGTGATCTAACCTTTGTTGACAGGCGGAAGGGCTATACTACGAGAGATCTTCGACCCCACACCAGACAGTGGTACAAGAAGAAGGATCACACATTAAGATGGATCCTGCAATATCCGCAAAACACAAAGGACTACAGCCTATGCTATTGTCAAGATGTAGGATTCAAGATTGAATCCTATAGTGATGCAAGCTGAGCATCCCTGAACGACGATAGTAAAAGCGTCTCAGGAGGATGCACCATAGCAACCGATGCAGCTGTTAGCTGGATCAACAAAAAGCACAATAACTGTCCAATCATCCTATGAGACAGAATATGTTGCTGCAGCCAAGTTGGCCAATGACCTGACCTGGCTCAGACAATTCCTAGGTGGACTAGGATAGAGCACCGATGAGTGGTTGATCCTGCACATGGACAACACCTCTGCTATTCATCTGACAAAAGACCTAGTGTTTCACTCTAGAACGAAGCACATCGCCATCAAGTATCACTTGGTCAGAGATTTGTTTAGAGGGACGCGTCTTCATACCGACAAAGCAGATGGTAGCTGGCATTTTTACAAAGGCATTGTACAAGGCAATGTTTGAAAGGCAGAGAGCCAACTTGGGAATCAAAAAAATACACGGTTTAAGAGGGAGCTAAAGAAACATTGAGTTTCTACTTTTAAAGCCTTAGTATTTTTTCTTGTATTTTGGACTGTTGCATATTTTAACTAGTTTTTGCACAGTCTGCACATCTGAACTGTTTTTCGCTCAATTCGCATTTTTCGCGTTTTTTCGCATTTTGATGAAAGACGACAATAGCTCTAAAATGACCCAAGATTTGTTTTAACCAACCTTTAGGTTTTCCGGCCTTTTCGCCACATACTCAGAGGGCTGCCACTTTAGGTCAAGCCGACACTTCAGAGTGTCTATATCCAAGGCAGGGTGAGGACGAACTATCAAACCTCAACTACTCGGGCGTGAAGTTTTTCAAACTACCATGTTCTACCGCCGCCATGCAACATTAACGGAAAAATGTAGTTAATAAACGGGTGTTTAGCTTAAACTTAGCTAATCAATCTTGTGATCAAATCCAACATAATATATGTATTGGATCAGAGACATATAGAGAATAGAGTATCCTGCAGCACTCAGTGAGGCGCGTATCAAGGAAGAGACATAGTGCTAGCAGTAGCTAGTTCCACGGGTGAGAAAAGAACACCTCTCTCACACCGATGCGTTGATCTGGGAAATAGACAACGCTCAAGAAAGAATTTCGATGTACACTTGATTATGATAATATGGACAAGTACATCTTTCTTTACTCAATGTGCAATCTGTGAATGTTTTGATGCTTGTTCAATTTCATCACTAGATATATTTATGTTGTCATTAAGACATTATTTGATATTCACAAACTTATTGTCAGATTAGCAGTAGCTATCTGCTTGTTCGGAGGATGACTGTACGTGGCCTGAGGCAGTAGCCTTAATCGATAGTTTGGCTCCATCTGAACTCCTATCGGAATCAATCATAGAGCCCGCTATATCACAACGATCGTATCAGAGCAACCCGATTACTCACCCTTGTCGGAGCTTTGTTGGTTTGAAGATTTCCATCATATATAATGTTATGGAGTTGTTGGAGTTCATGTCATAGACTTCAACAAGTTGATCTCAAAAATAAGCTTTTGGACATTCAATGTGACAATTTGACATGTGGTAGCAAAAAATTGACCTTCCAATATAAGTTCTAATAGTAGGTCCAGTTTTGTAGAAAATTTCCCCCAAAAAAAAACTTTCACACTTGCAAGGAAAGTGTGGGCCAGTTTTTCCTTGTACGCCCCAAGAGTGTTTCTTTTTGCTTGTATTATATTGATTCGTTTGAACCAAAAGCAAAACTATAGTCCTTGGGTCTTATGCACTAGATAATGGATATGCTGGTTATTCCGTAGTACATAATGGAGAATTTTCTAGATTGCTTGCAAACAACCAAAATATACAATAGTTTTTGTGAAGTCCTCTTCCAAGGGACCAACTAGAATGTTGATATTAGAAAAAAAAAGAAAGAAACGGATGGTGGATTCAACCGATCCAACCAAACCTAGATCAATCGGATATAGCCCCCAAGTAATAAAATACTAGCAATGGCTCAAAGGTAAGATATGTCAATGTAGCTACCATCATGTAGCCAAGCTCTCAAGGGAGGCCTATTTCTATACTTACATCCTCCAAGGCTTTTCCACAACTAGGAGTGAACTATCAGTCACAGTCGCGAAGGAACCACGACTCTCTTGCGCTCAGATGGAGTTTAGATGCGATCGCTAGACACTGACAGCTGAATCACTCCTACAGTCCTCCAGAATGTAGTCAAGCACTGCTGATCTACATTTATAAAATTAATGCAGCATTCAACATAGTTTCAACCAAGGTGCGAAATTCAAATGAACAAGAAAAACTCAGACACACGATTAACAACAGATGCATTTGCATTCGAGATCAGACACAACGAGAAAAACATCTATATTGATCTTTCTCTGATTTCTTCAAGCACTGCATGCAAATCCATGCAGTGCGTTGGCGTGGGAGAAACACAGTTCTCTCACGAGCAATCGTCTTGCTTTACTAGTGGATAGTTGGATTTATAGATCCTAGACAGAATTGTCTTCGCACGCAAGCGGACATGTATTTAGTATTTTGTCTTGATTGCTTACTTGCATCAGACTACTACATTACACTGAATGTGTACTCTGTTGATATATATGTCAAGTATCATCCAGTAAGTATAGTCTCTCTATGTAAATCTAAGATTAGAGTGATTAAACATCTACAACTAATCAGGGAATTACAAGAGTGGCAGATTAGCCATGACCTAAAATGTATCTGCTGATGTCATGCCATCAGATCAGATATCTGTACTTCTAGGTACTTGTGTGATCTTTGCTAATACTCTTTGGAGCGTGAGGGCAAAACGGATGTCGCGACAATTTTCGTGTCGCGTTGTTGGTTTCGTTTCCATCGTTGGTTCCATGTCCATCGTTGGTTTCATTTTGCTCATATGCTTTTCTCTCGTACTGGACCGCAAAACATTCTCGTGTCAAACCACAAAAGATTCTTGTTCGTGAATCTTTCGTGTTCGTGAACCGTTCGTCTTTGTCTCCTTTGACTTTCGTGTTCGCGAAACTTTTCGTGTTTCGTGTCTCCTGACTTTTGTGTTCGCGAACATCTTCGTCAGGCCGAGGGCTGAAAGCTAGCAAGGCTTTGTAAACAGAAACGTTTTGTTTCTTCACTGAAGACATTAAAATGTATGTTCAATGTATCCCATGGTGTTAACTCTAAACACCCTTGTTTGCACTGCATGAAGACAACAAAAGACATGACAAGGAGTACATGAATATCAAGAGATCAAGAAGATCCTAATTGGAAATCCGTATTACTAATTCTTCTTCAGAATGTTTATATTTGTACATTGCATGCAGAGGTGCATATAATAGGAAAAATAATATATCTTCACATCTTGTTTGCATGGAATTTCGAGCCGGAGGCAGATGCGAAGGAAGCTATTTCCAGATTAGAGGATGTGTTGTCTAAAGCAGGGTTACATAAAGGCCACGTCCAAAGCTCGCAGATTTTTATCAAATTATTCTGGCAAACAATCCAAGATTCAATACTCGGTTTGGAAAGAGATTATTGCTGCAACTCAAGATTTTGAAGAAGAAGGTTCTACTCGTATACACAAAGTAGAAGTTTGGAAAAAATTAGACAACATGGTGAAATACTTGAGAAAAGATAAATTTTCAAATGCTGATGTACAAATGATACAAAAAACAACCAGTGAATCTGTGGATGCAGTTCAAAGTAGATCATATAACACATTATATGGTAAGATTTTGATGTTATACTACTATAGATAAATATGTGCAATTATTTAGATACTTTTGGTACTGATTTAGATTATGGTTTTATGACATGCAGCACATATTACGACATCATTCGACATTCTTTGCAAGAAATGGTAGAAGTCTTAGCATATGGTCATCGCAAGGAATGGAAAAATCTCATTGGCAAGCAAGAACGACATTTCATAAAAGTACACAACATGGTGGGACTAGCACAAAGAACAGCTATATACTGCAACTTTTCCAATGGTTTTACAAAAGAATTCAAATTTGTCATAACACAAAATCGACGGATTAAAAAAAAATCCAAAAAGCATGCAGATTTATACAAGCCAATAGGCAATAGACAAAAGATCAGATGGAGAAATAGAATGCAGAATTAAAATGTCTTCCATGTCTTTTGTTATCAAATTGAAAATCAAATGTTGAGCTTATGCTTCCATTATCAAAGCTGAAAAAAAAATAAAGGTAAATGGGTGCCACTCGATCAAGACTTGGAAGCCAGTGGACATTCAAAACGAAAAAACATTGAAATTATATACAATGATGCAATTTTAACATGTGTTGAGGTGGAAGAAGATTGGAGTCTAAATTACATTAGGTGGGAACTATTGCTCCTATAAGATGATATACTTTCAGACTTCAAATTCATTTTCAATGGTAAACTCGTAAGTAACTATAAACACTCGACTCTTTATGAATAGTTTCTATCAAACTTTGTCATACAATCTCTATACTAATTGTAACTCACTTTGTATTAGTTTTATGCAGGTACGTAAAAGACATGAGCTCGAGATCAAATGCAGAGATATTGGCGAAACAATCCAGCTTATGGAAGAGCACTGAGATTTACTATCAACAAATACATGTCAATCATCATGTCTTTTTATCAATATAGAGAATTGCATTCCAGTATTACACTATGGAGACAACTTGATCGTAAGAATCTATATTGATATCAATAAAAATCCCATAAATGGGTTGTTTGCATGTAAGATTGTATTTTTTTTTATGTATCTCTATTTACAAATGAATTCTTATTCAGTAAGTTTTTCTATATTTTCTATATCAGTATTATTACTTGTTAAGGCAATAGTCCCCTCTTCTATAATTTCGCCTTTCTCTGTTTCGAGAAGGACTTCTATGCCTTTTAAGGCAACATGCCTCTCTCCTATAATTTTGCCCTCCTTTGTATTGGGAAGGACTTCTATGCCTTTTTGATCGTATATAAAAATATCTGCATCCTGAGCAACCTGAAAGGCTGTGAAGGCAGGAGCAACATGCTTTTTCGGGCCCTCAATTTCAAGCTTGACACTTACACCGTTCTGTACATAAGTTCTGATCAACTCTTGCCGAAATCTATACACATCGTCGGGAGTGTACGACTCAAGAGTGAAGTGTCATCACAAAACACGTGAATGAGCAAATTACTAACAATGATAGTAAAGAAATAATAATTAAAATGAAAGGAACTACAAATGAACAAAATATTACCTTTTCAATATTTACATCGACTTGCAAATTATACCACTCAAAAAAGAGCTTTGTATTGTACAGGACAAACCATGCACAACTAAAAGCGTCCCTTTGCTGTAGACACTGCATATATTGAATGAAAATTAGTAATATTATGACATAAAATTTATTCATGCTACGATGATAGATTTAGACTAAAAAAAATCCATGCATATCAGAGATAAATTGTATATACCTTGAGAGATTTAATGGTTATCTCTCCAATTGAGGTCGCCGTTGTCGGTATTTCCCAAACGACATCATGAAGTAGAGAATCAAATTCTCTCTATGTACTATCAACTGACTTTACTTTTACACAGAGAAAATTTGATACTCCCTCCTTATTTATTTTTACAGAAATAATGTTCAAGCTCCAATGCCGATCAAAATAAAAACTAGAACAGGAGTTATCATCCAAATTAAAGCAACAAAAGGAAACTATCCTTACTTATTATCATATGGAATCAAATAAAATTTTGCCACTAGACTGCAGTCGACGAAATATACAGCCCTTTTAAATGTGGCATCTTTTGCCTTCACTGCTCCCATAAAAACTGGACTGACAACAAAAACTACTCCCTGAGAATCAGAACTAATACTATGCTACAAAAAGTTTCCGCTGGCTTCTACAATAACATCTGTAATCTTGGACGTTTTCTCTTTGAACTTTGCACAAAATTTGGGACCTAATCTATAGCTTCTATTTGAATCTAGAAGAAAGAAATCAAAATAATTGCCGAGCAGATCTATTAGCTAAGGAAGCTTCGTATTGGTTATAATGGTCTGAATCAAAATAAACCTAGTTAGGATTGTGTGGAATTCGGACAAAAAGATTTTGTACAAGGAGAGAAAGAGATGTAGATAATATTTATAGATTTTTCAGTTATTTTGTGAAGTTCCTCTTGGATTATCATCACTTTTGGTGAAAAACCTTCTGAGGAGCTGGACGAATAACAGGAGGAGGAGAGGATGATTTTCGGTCTGAATCAGATTCTCCAGCATCTGATTTAGGCCGCTGGTTCACGTGGGCGCACACTAAGCGCGTGCCTCCACCACCCACCCCCTCTCCCGGGCCTGTCCGGACTGCTACGACTCAGGGGAGGGGGCGGGGGTAATTGAACCAATCTGGGCCCTGGGCGCCAAACTGGTCCAACAGCCCAGAGGGAGGGGGTCAGCGCAACGCGCTATCTAGCATGCCTGGGGGAGAGGTAAAGGACGGGGGGGGGGGGGGGGGGGGACAAAGATTATTCTCCTACTAATCGACTAATCGACATTTTAATCTTCATCCAACTTTTTATCCTGATCTGCAGTTTTTTTTGTGTTTTTACACAGTCTGCATAACTACTCAAAAACGGCTCACAGTGTCGTCATTTTTGAGATTTTTGCTTTTCGGGATTTTCTCTCACTTTGGCTTTTTCGCAAATGCCAGATGCCTCAGATGTTAAGAAAATAGCTTTGGCGAAGACCTTCGTGTTATTCGCATTTTTCGCATGACAGTTTACGTTCATTTATGCAAAGTGACAGTTTACGTTCAAATCTGCAAATAGATTGTTTCACAACCAAAGCCACCGTCTTGCATTAAAGTTGAGAATACACTTTAAAAACCCGACCGATTTAATCACCACAACACAACGTCAAGTGCAACAAGACAAGACAACAGAATTGCTCTCTCACAAACTGTATATTCACACTAATAAGCAAGTACAAAGATAAAGTTACTTAAAAGCACTCAAAGGGCTCGTTAAAGAAAGACGGTCCGATAATTCTAGAACGAAGCACACGTGGTGCCGTTGAAATTAGAAAGCACTGTATAAGTCGATCTTGTTATTTTAATTCTCTCCCTCAATGATCAACGTCTCTCTTTACTTTAAAGTTTGCTCTATTCATGGAACATACATCCATGATAGTATCATGAGTAAAAGGCTTTTTACATAACTAGATCTAAGCCAAGTTTGGCTCTAAAAGTTTCAAACTTCTCTTTACTTAAAGCTTTCGTGAATATATCAGCAACTTGTAACAACGTAGAATAGTGTGTAATATTTATATCTTCAAATTGTAGCTTTTCACTCAAAAAGTGATATTTTACTTCAATATGTTTGTTCTCACGTGAAAGACATGATTCTTAGCCAATTGTATTCCACTTTGGCTGTCACAGAAAATAACAGTAGGATTTACCTGCTTCATGCCAATCTCACATAACAACTTATGCAGCCAAATAGCTTCCTGAGTGGCAGAACTTAACGCCTTATATTCGTCTTCTATAGAAGAAAGATAAACGATGTCTTGTTTCTCTAGACCATGAAAAACAACCGCTACCAAAATTGAAGGCATAACCTATTGTTGACTTTCTATCATCTACATTTCTTGCCCAATCAGCTTCAACATAACCTTGCAACTTATGTAAAGCACTTTGTCTTGTGTAGACCAGACCAAGGGTAGGTGTACCTTTCACATACCTCAAATTCCTTTTTGCAGCTTTCCAATGATCCATAGTGGGTGATGACATGAATTGGCTAATCAGACTTACATCATAGCAGATATCAGGACGTGTAGTCATAAGATATATCAAACTACCAACTAGTTGACAAAATAAAGTAGCGTCAACATGTGCACTATCATCAACACGAGATAATTTCTTACCAGCTTCGCAAGGGGTGATGGAAGGTTTGCACTCTGTCATAGAAAATCTCTCTAATATCTCGCGCACATACTTGTTTTGACATAACCTGATATCATTGCTAATTTGCCATACTTCGACACCCAAGCAATAGTGCATAAGATCTAAATCTGTCATCTCAAATTGCTTGCATAACTTGGCTTTGATAGAATGAATGAGATTTTCATCATTGTCCGTGATTATAATATCATCAACATAGAGTACAATCAAGGCAATGCTATCTTCATTTATTAGAACATAAAGGTTTGGATCTAAATTTGTTCTTACAAACTCATGAGAAAGAAAGTAATTGTCAATGTGTCCATACCATGCGCGTGGCGCTTGTTTAAGGCCATAAAGTGCTTTGCGTAGCTTACACACCTCATGTTCTTGTCCCTTTGCCATAAAGCCCTGTGGTTGGACCGTGTAAACTTCTTCCTCTAGGTCACCATTCAAAGATGAGAACTTCACATCCATTTGATGGATCTTTCACCCAGAATGAGATGCTAAGGTGATGATAAGACGTAGCGTAGTCCACTTAGCCACTGGAGCAAATGTCTCTTCATAGTCAATTCCTTTATTTTGCTCATAGCCCTTCGCTACTAGGTGTGCCTTATGCTTTGCTATTGTGCCACCCACATGAAACTTTGTTCTAAACACCCATTTGTTGTCAATGGGTTTCTTTCCAAGTGGTAGATCAACCAATTCCCATGTATCATGCCTGTGGATGGACTTCATCTCCTCTTCCATTGCCCTTTGCCACTCTTTGTGATCCTTTGCCTCATCAAAGGTTGATGGCTCTCGACACTTCAAAATGTCACTCATTAGGGCATAGTTTGATCAGGAGACTTCCTTTCCCGCGTTGATCTTCTCACTTCTTCTTGTGTGCTAGATCTTGGTTGACTTAGCTTTGCGTTCTAGGCTCTTGGATAGGTATTGTCTTCTCATACTCACCCTCTTGATCTTCATCTTCATGTGCATCATCCTCGGAGTGTCCTCTTCATTTTCTTCTTCCAAGATTGTGAGAAGCCTTTTGATGCTTTCATCAACTGTATGGTCTTCATCTTCATACCTATGCATCTCATCAAAGATCACATCTTTGCTTATGTGAATCTTGTTCATTATAGGATCAAAACACCTATACGCCTTCGTCCTCTCATCATAGCCGACAAAGATACAGTTGATTGCTTTAGCATCAAGTTTCTTTTGCTCCTCCTTTAGCACATGTACATAGGCCCCATCCAATGACATGAAACTTGTCGATTCTTGGCTTTATTCCTGTAAATGCTTCTTTGGGAGTCACACTTGGAACTGCAACTGTAGGGCTCCTGTTTTGCAAGAACGTTGCCACACTGCATGCTTCCGACCAAAGTGAATCGGGCAAGCCCATTTGCTTTATCATGGAGCATGCACTCTCCATATTTCCTTTCAGCTACACCATTACTATGCGACGTGTGTGATTGTGTGAATTGTCTTTTGATGCCATGTTCCTTGTAAAAGTCCTCAAAATCATCAGATTTGTATTCGCCCCCTCTATCAGATCTTAGCACTTTGATGCATGCATCCAGTTGGTTCTCTACTAAAGTCTTAAACTCCTTGAAGCGAACAAAAGTGTCAAATTTCATCTTCAAGAAATAAATCCATGTCCTCCTAGAGTAACCACCTATGAAAGTCATAAAATAATAGGCTTTCCCCAATGACATGGTCTTCATTGGGCCGCACAAGTCGCTGCCAATAAGTTCCAACAGTTTCTTAGCTCTTGCAGCTCCACCTTTCTTAAATGTCTCCTTGTGATGCTTTCTCATGACGCATCCTTCACATATGGCATGATGATCATCCTGTAATGCTGGTAATCCTATTACCATTTTTAGCTTCGCCATCAATCTTAAGCCCCCATAGTTCAAGTGACCTAGTCTTATGTGCCACAACTCAGATTGAGATGCCGTTGAGATAGCCAAACTATATTCTCCTGATTTTGCAGCATCCAATCTTTAAAGACCACAGTTACTATCTCTATAACCTTTCGCCACCACCCTATGGTTGTGGTTCATAAGGCATCCATCCTTGACAAATTCAATCTTAAGATGTTGATTTGTCATTACACCACAGAAAGCAAACTTTTTTTGAGTCCAGGAACATAAAGCACATTAGGGATATTCTTGATTTTACCATCAAGAAACTGCACAGGTACATTGCCAACACCCTGTATTTGGCATTCCTCCCCATTGGCTTGTGTGACCTTGTCCCCATCATGGATTGGTGAGAATTTCTCAAACCAATCGTGTTTCCCGGTCATATGCCTTGTGGCGTCTGAATCTATGAACCAGCTGACACCATGATCAACCTGGGATGCCAATGCCATTGAAAAGACACTTGTCTTGTCATCTTCCCCATCATCTTCGACAATGTTGCCTTGTTGCTTCACCTTTCCCACCTTTATGTCCGTTTTTTTCTTGTAACACTCGCGTGCCCAATGACCCGATTTGTGGCAATAGTAACATTTACATTTCTTTTTCTTTTTCACCTTCGATGACGACTCTCCCTCGTTATCATCATCCTTGGATTTCTTAGAAATCCTCTTCCACCCTTTTTGCTTGCCTTTAGCAAGCAAAGCTTGATCATCCTGTGGGGTTTGCCTTGACTTCACCACCTCACGGCGCTGCTCTTCCTGCAACATGATTCTGTGGAAGTATTCAAAAGTAGGTAATCTCTCCCTTAAGCGATGCCGCTCACAAACATTTGTAGACCTTCCAAGACACCGCTCATAGTGGTTTGTACCAATTCAACGTCCCTAATTGGTTCTCCAATTGCCACAAGTTGATCTCTCAACTCCTTTATCCTGGTGAAGAAAGATCCCATCGATTCACCTTCTTCCATCCTGATTGCGTTCAACCTCGACTTCAAGAACATGGCTTGAGCTAGATTGCAAGTTTGAAATTGCATTCTAAAAGCTTCCCAAGCTCCCCTAACTGTCGTGGCATCACTTATATGGGTGATCACATGGTCTTTCACTGAAAGGTTGATCAAGGACAATGCTCTCTGTGCCTTTTTATCAAAGGTCCACATATCACATGGAGTGGTATTTGGTCGGACTTCAGTACCTGCTACGATGTCCCATAACTCCTTCTCCATCAAAATGCTCTTCATTTTGAATTTCCAGATGTTATAGTTAGAAGCCCCATCAAGTTCGCTTGCATCGCCCAAAATTGTCTCATTGATGTTTGCCATTTCCAAACTGCTTGAAACTCCACTTGTAGGACAAAAAGTGTATGCCAAAGCCAACCGTGATGTCAAAAATAAAAAAATAATGACCTGCAATTTTTGGCTTACCAGGCCACCTGTCGCTCTTTCGCCAAATTGAAAGCCAAACTGGCGTCGCTTTCCGAAATGCTTCTCGTCACCAACTCTCGACTACGTGTCCAATGGAATGGTGAAATCACTTTTGGTGCGCTTTGAACACTTTCTTCGTGGCAATCACTCTGTTTTGACATACCGTACTTGCAGGTACAGTCAGGGTGCCCTTCGTTTGGAGGCTATAGCCTTTCGTCTGGCCAAAATAGGCTTTAGAAGGTGAAAATAAGGGCACTTTGAGTTTTTGAACTATCTTTTCACCTTGAAGGGTTTTCACTCTTCACCAACTTCAGGACCCAACTCAAATTTTAGGATGAAGATTTTTAAAGAGGTTGAAGTGCCTTCTACACTTCAGGCCCTTTCAAATGAAGTTCAAGTTGGAGTTTAATAGATTCAATGGTTATCTAATATCTGACTGCCTAGATCACTTCTTGGCCAATCGATTTCAACCGTTGATCACAATAACTCCGGATCCAACGATCACAGTCTTCCAGACACACCAACCTCACTTTTTGAGATCGGTACACCCTTCCTCACGTACAGGGCTAGCGCAACTTGTCGCGCATTCTGGCCTGCGACCTTCATCGCGCCATCTCCACCTCTTTTCAAGCTTTTCCTTCAAAGGTTATGGCTATGGCAGCCAAACAAATTCTGATCCACCTCTCTACTCAGTCAGCAGCCGCCCACGACCTTTTTACAGGTTTTTACCAGTAGCAGGACGCCCACCATCACATGTTTACAGATTCAAAAAAGCTTCAGAAACAGGAGAGGTTCACCGTTGTTTAGCTCAAAACCCTAGCTGAATGAAAAACAACTTTTCTTGGACTTTATTTAGTCTTTTTCAGAAATTCTTTGAGCAGCTACCTATCCCACTGAGGTCACCCTACATCAAGCCAGCTTTTGCTCCAAACCGCTCTTCAAACGGTATCCGATTGGACTCAAGCCAATCATAAATGCCAAGCAACCCTCCATCTGAATTTTGGGCTTCAATCTTTGTTTGCTTTATGATTCAACCGACAATTCACTGTCTTTGAATCCTTTTTTCAATTTCGATCCATTCCACGAATCTCCACAGACTCGGTTTTGTGCTTCCTAGCTAACAAACCGTCGTGAATTCGTAGCTCTCTATTCTTGTCCAATGATTGTAGCCACCAAGGGCTCTGATACCAAGTTGAGAATTGTTACATACCTATGCAACTAGCAGTACTTTAGACCCTATTAGTCCATTTAGTGTTGGGGGCTACATGGCAAGGTACCCTTAGGATTAAGGGTATGTACCCTTGGATAAGGACAAGCAAGTGACTATACCTTAGTCAGTGGTATGGAGTCATGAGACCCTTGGATAAGGGTTACCCTTAGGATTAAGGGTAGGTGTCTTAGATAGATGTACTAGTGTCCTTGATTAACGGCACTAGGTGTCTATGCCTTGGATGGAGGTATGGAACTTAGAAAGGTCTTAGAAAGTCATTGGATGACTATATTTCTAAACCTTGGGCCTCAACCTTGAACCATATCACTTTATTGGTCTTGGACCAAAGTATACAAGCACAACTTGGGCAATGGGTCCTAGTAGGAGGGCGCCCTCCTAAAGGGTCCATTGAGTTTCAAGTTCCACAAGAATAGTAATCAAAGAGTCATAAGTTATGGAAGATGTCTGATGACCTTCCATAAGCCTATGGCTCTTGAACTCCTCTAGGCCTCTCTCTTTCTCATTGGATGTGCATGGAACTCTATAGTGTATTGGAGAGAACTAAATGCCATCTTTATAAGAGGAGTAGGGCGCCCATTGGGAGGGAGAGAGATCTCTTTTGCTTACCTTGCTTATGCTCTAGTGTGGCTACTAGTGTGTAGAGTAATTCTTGTGTGTAGTATCGTAAGGGTTTAGATCTTGCTTATGGTATGAGACATAAGTAGGGTTTGGATCTTGAGTAAACTATGATTTGTTGCGATATGCTTGTGATCTGTTTATGGTTAGCAAGGGGTGCTAGATAGGTCTTGCTTGGAACTTGGATCTAGCTATGGTTGGGTGGTGAATACTTGAAGCCAGCTTGTTATCTTCCTTTGTGTTTAAGAGTAGGATCCTTGGAGGCTTGCAGATCCTTACTTGCAGGTGGAGGCATATTAGCTTGGAGTTGGAGAAGCATCTTGGAGCTTGCAGGTTGCTTGGAGGACATTTGGAGGCTCTACCTTGAATTTGGAGGACTTTCTCCTTTTTACTTGTTAAAGTGGTATCAGAGCTAGACAAAGGATGATAACCTTTCTAAACTTCTTCAAGTTCTATTAAGATCACCAATTAATTTTTTTTGGGAAAGATTATTGGCTTTCCTAGTGGTAGAAAGCTTGTAGTTGGAGTACCCAATGAATCTATTCTTCTTAAGAAAAGAGTAGTGATCTTTATAGAATTGTTTATGGGCTGATTTTTGATTATGTTAGAGAAGTTTTAAAGTGGGCTTTGGGTTTTTGAAAGTTCTGAAAAAAGATTTGTGGGATGGTTAGAGGAAGTCTTCCTCTACATACACAACTTTTTTTTTTGCAAAAAGATTGATTCTAGCTATGTGTTTTGATCAAAACTAGTGTTTTTTATGCATAAATGAAGTGTTTGAAGTTCTGTTTTTCAGACCTGTAAATCTGAAAATCAGATCTAAAAGTGAAGTTTTCATCCAAACTTCATTAGTTACACCTTTCTATCTCCTAGTTTCATGAAGATGGCAATGTAGGACAGGAATGGTAGTGTAACTTTGTTTATAAAACAAGTTTTGAAGTTCTGTTTTTTGTGATTATGAAGCTCTGATTTTCAGACATGTAAATCTGAAAATCAGATATGAAACTTGAAGTTTTTATTAAGCTTCATTAATTTTACTTTTCTAGACACTAGTTTCATTGGATTTGGAGATCTAGAATAGTGAGAAATGTGAAAATTTTGGTTTCTTTTGTAATGACAAATAGAAATGGAATGGGATTGGGATCTTTATGTAAACCTTAGCTTGTATTTAGTTAAATGAAATATACATAAAGATTTGGTTTTCATTTTTGCTTTGGATTAAGGCAAAGGTAGCTTGTTATTGTTGTTCTCTTAAGCTTGGATTGAGCTTGCAAATAGTAGGCTTGGATTGAGCTTACAAACAATAAGATTGAATGAGTAGAAATTAAGTGCTTTTATTTTGCATTGGATGTAAAAATTAAAGCATTTCTATCATTCTAATTTGAACCCTTGTTGTTATATTTGCATAATAGGAAAACACACAAGCAACACCAATGGATCAAACCAATGATAACCCAACTTTTGATTTATCAAACCCATCCAATGTGGCACAAGCTCTTCAACATTTGTATCAACAAATTCAAGCCACTAATAAACAGCTTCTTGAAACTAAACAAAAGAACCAAGACTTGGAGTCCAAGTTAGCCAACCAGAAGAAGCATGTAGTTCCACCTCCCGTAAAATTGTTTAAGGGAGAGAAGAAAGATAGGAACTTACAAGTGGTAAGTTCATGGCTTAATGTTTGGAACAAATACTTTGGCATGAACCAATTCCTAGAATGTGAAAATTTATCCACTATTACTATGTTCCTTGAGGGAAGAGCCTTAGTATGGTGGGATGACCTAGTTGCAAAAGGCAATCAACCTTGTACATGGAAAGATTTTGGCATAGTATTTAGGGAATACTTTCTACCACTGTTAGATGACTATGAACACTTTCAAAAGTTGAGTCATATAACAATGAATAAAAGTTTGGAACAGTTTATTCAGGATTTTCATGAGTACTTGAATCCACTCTATAGTGACATTCTACCCAAAGTACAAATGCTAATGTTTATTGATGGGTTACCAAAAGATTATCCAAGTGGATGTTCATAAGAACCATCCAAAAGCCCTTGAAGATGCTATTAGGGCTGCAAAGTTTTTTGATGACACACCTAAAGACTATCTTGGTGGTGTTGGGTACTTTTCCAAGATAGATCTAAGATCGGGTTACCATCAGATATGCATTAAGACAAAAGATATACCAAAAACCGGGTTTCGAACTCGCTTTGGTCACTACGAATTTATGGTGTTGCCTTTTGGTTTGACGTATGTTGTTATCTATGTCACCATGATTCTTAGTCTCGATCCAAAATAAAAATTTTTTTGGGGCAAATTTCAGAATCATATTCATGTGACGAAAATTCATCCTACCAAAGACCTCATGCCAAAATATGTGAAAGCAATCCATAAAATGAAAATTTAACATTGGATTAATCAAGCAACTGACATAGTAATGACAATTTAACACTCAACACGTGTGTTTGGATGAAGACACTATAATCTATGGTGCCTTAAGAACTTGGGAATATTGTCTTTAGTTACTGACAGTTTTTTTGTTTGCAAAGCCATGCATTTTGAGAGCATGAATGTTGAGGATTCTAGTTTGACACCAATAAGATGCACGGAAGTTTCATGAGGCCTCACATTGTGAGAATCGACTAGTTATGAGACGCCACAAAGAAAAAAATATATCATGCTAGTGTAGAATCTACATTTGTACAAGTGAATGATACTTACGCGAGAAAACCTATGAAAATTTACGTTTTAGAAGATTTTAGTCGCTTAGCCCCGATTAAAAAAAAAAAACAATGTAAGAAGAACAAAGTGTTTATGTGTGGGTTTTAAGCCAAAGGAGACCTTGGCCCTCAAGGCTTCCACAAATGTCAAAACTCGAGCCCTCAAGCAACCTCCCTTGAGCCCTATGTTCCTGTACCAGATTACTTAGGGCAAGGCTTTCCCCTACAAATAATGTACTCAAATCTTAGAGAAGCAAAGATCTAGATTGAGTTTGGATACCACCATTACTTAGGGCATGATTATGGGATTGGTTGTGATTTTTCCCTCAAAATACAAAGTTGTCATGGATGGAATCTTTAAAATACTAAACCCTCATAGATGGAATCCTTGAAAATTATGTTTGTAATTTTTTTTTTCAAGTTTTCTATTACACACATTATGTATAATATTGGGATTTGTTGACCCATGGTAAGAATATAATGGCTCTTCCTCTCGTCTTGCGACTACCGTGGCTTGACAAAAGGACTTGCCATTTTCTCTTTACAATGCCTCTAAACACTCATTAGTTAGTTTGTACGTGATGGTGAATGATGCTCGTTGGATTTTTGAGCCCTTTACAAAGCCAAATTGCATTGCATATATGGTTTAGCCTCCCGTAAGGTACAAATGCACTTTTTTTTAGAGAGTAGATGATATTATTGGCATTTATTTTCATATGCTTGAAGTGGATATGATTTAACCTTTCGTAAGGTACAAATGCACTTTTTTTAGAGAGTAGATGATATGATTGGCATTTATTTTCACATGCTTGAAGTGGATATAATCGTGCAAAAAACTTCAATTCTTTGGGAATTATGGTTTTAGTTTTGTGCATGTTTTTCCATTATGAAAAAGGACCGTAAAATGACATGTAAAGTAGATGATTATTTGTGAAAGTGACATGGAATTTACAACTTATTCAATGTGCAAAAGAGTTTGGGACATAACATTATACCTCCTAAAAAGTAAAAAAAAAAATTCAACGGATTGTTAAAAAAAAATCTCTTGCGTTTGGAAGAAATCTTTTGGTGTCAATAAGAGTTAAGTTTCATGAAATCTCTTTCACTATTAGAAAATGATTTTTTTTGTTGACATTTGCACTCGATAAAACAATTAGAAAAAAAAAATGCCCCTCCAGGGGAGGCATCTAAGGAGCATTGGGCCGGTTGGCCCCGGTGCATCTTTAACCACACGTTTTTTATTTTATTTTTAAAATTGGCTGCTCGGGCGCCACGTGTCCGGGCAACCAAAATGTTATTCCATAAACACTTTTATGTATCCACATGCGCGCAGTTTGCCAGCGCCCACCCATGCGGCCGCCCGGCGCCTAATTCTTGTGCCCAGTGCTCACCTGCGCCACCCGGCCCAGCCAGTGCCCACGAAAATCAGCAGCACCATTAATTTTTGAGGGGCCCGGGCCAAACTGCCAGCACGTGTGGCCCTGCGTCAATGGGTGGGGGGAGGGCCGCAGTCTGGACAGAAAATGAGTCTTTCTTTTTCTTTTCTCTCTCTCTCTCTCTCTCTCTCGCTCTGCCTCTGCGACGTCTGCGTGTTACCTTCGCTGCTCGATCCGACGCCCTTGGAGAGGCAAGCAACGCAAAAGAGAGGGAGAGCGCAGGTCACGGTCACAGTCCTTCCTTCCTCACATCTTATATTGCACTCGGTCTTTTTAGCTGATTGAAAGGTCGAAGCGATCCGTATTCTGATTATGTAATTGCTAAGAAAGCGGCCACAAAATTACGATTGATTTGTTTCGCAAATCTTAATGGTAGATCTTGTCCATTACATGGAAAAGGCATGTAGCTGTCAAAACGAGCGGGCATTGAGTGCGTTTTTAGCAGCCATAAACTGATTGCTACGCATTTTCTGATTAGAAACAAAGATCATAACGGCAGGGATTTTCTTACATTATTACAGTTGTTAAACGCAATGTTTTTTTACAAATCCTTGAGTTTTTGGGGTTTATGATCTGCATATACAAGTCGTTGATGTATATTTCCTAAAAACAAACGATATTTTTCGATTGATGTCCGCCTGTACAAATTCTCAACGAACAGATCCAAAAAAAATTAAGCAATTTATATTTCTCGAGGTTTGAGATCCACCTCTACGAATCCTCAAGAAAGAAACCTAAAAATCATGAGGAGGATGAAGGAAAAAGACGATGAGAATAATTACGATGAGACGCCTGCCTTTTCGGGTGCCACACCTCCTGAAGATACTTTCAATATCGCATATCTTATCTACTTTGCACTTGGCGCTGGGATTTTACTTCCCTGGAATGCATTCATCGCAGCAGTGGATTATTTCGACTATTTATATCCAAACACTCACATAGACCGTGTTTTCTCTATTGCCTACATGTTTCCTTCGTTTATCTTTTTACTCTTCCTTATGGACTTCGGCCGTACGTATTCTATGAAAAGTCGTATCAACTGTGGCCTTGTTCTTTATCTCATAACGATCCTGGTTGTACCGGCCATGGATGAAGCACTTCTTAAAGGTCAAAGGGGCACACAATTTACACACTACGTGACCGTTGGGGCAGTGGTGTTGACCGGAATAGCTGATGCATTGGCCCAGGGAAGCCTTGTGGGGGCAGCAGGGGAGCTTCCAGAGCGCTATATGCAGGCCCTTTTTGGAGGAACAGCCGCATCTGGTGAGCAACTAACTCAGTTTTCCACTTTGAATATGAAAATTTGCTACTAGGCCCGCATTAAGTCGAAAAAATAGAAAGCTCTATGGAATTACTGAAGAAAGACAAGAAAGGAATAGATGATCAGTGTACTTTTTTTTCTCTTGTATGTGCTAGTTTGTGCTGTTGAGCTCCTCACTCCTCACCTCGATTGGAGGAAAAGAAGTTCTCATCAACAAATCACTTGGAAGACAAGTACTGAATGAATCGTTTGCTAATTTTTTAAAAGAACAAAGGTGACATCGTGGAAAATCACATATTGTTATTTGCTATCATATCCCTACAAATTAACAATGATAGAATATATGTGTGGTGCTATGCACGTGTTGAGCATCTCGTATAGGACTACTTTTTACGATGATTATGGACTAAGAGTAGATTTTATTTACAAATTCACATTCATTGCTAATGACATTTACAATTTTAACATACCCCGTAGTGAGCCATTTCACAACAGAGCATAAGAGCTTGATTTCAACAACAAATTCCTTGCATAGGGACGATGGACATTGTGCCCCAAGTTCTTGCCTATTCATTCTCAGACACCCGTGCTATAAACTTTACTTACAGAAATTCTCTTCGTTGTAAGAAGACGATCTATGTTATTAACGAAGGGAGAAGACTTATTAACTCTTTGTTTAGTTCCTCCTTGGGGATTTTTGGTAGGAAATTATTCCTCATGCACCACCTCCTGCATTAACCGACTTACACATCTAGACAACATATGCTAAATCTTTACCATCCCCACTACTCCCATCGTTATCTCACCCCAGCCTTCATCTTTCAACGTTTTCATGCCCAACATGATCACCTCATTGAGAACCTCAATACTCGTGGTACAAGAGATATCAAAGATCTGGAAGAACTTCTCATTCATGCAAACGACATGCTTTCTCCCATCTTGGCTGACCTCTTATATCATGCAGTCCCTTAGGGCTTCCCCACTTCCCGGTGCACCAATGTCATACATCCTATTCACAAAGGGGGTGATCCTATGAAACCAGAAAACTACTGCACTATTATCATTGGTCACATTATGGCCAAAGTATAAGACAACAATTAGCAGCGAGGCCGAGATTAGACACCTACATGCTTTGGGACAAGCGTTCTTTTGAGCCCACTACTCCATGTCTGATATGAATCTTTGCATTGAGATTTGTTATTGAGGAGGTTAGATCCAGGCGAGAGTGTGTATACTGTTGTTCCTTTGACTCCGTTCCAAGACATTTATTTATCCAAAGATTACAGGACCTTGGTTTCAGTCAAACAAGATATTGGTGGTTAGTTTTCTATGTGATTTCGGATGGATTGAGAGAGAGAGAGAGAGAGAGAGAGAGAGAGAGAGAGAGAGAGAGAGAGAGAGAGAGAGCTTCATTAATTTCTTTTAGGTACCAAAAGGTACATAAGACCAATGTGAATACATCCCAAGTATGATATCATCCAAGGGAGCATAAATGTGTCTCTAAAGCAGCAAATAAACTGTTATTTAGAACTATACAAAATTAAAGAGTTTAATCTCAGCTAGCTATCAAAAGAGAAAATGTAAAATAAGGTACGATACACATTGTGGCTGCCAAATAGGTCTCATGCTAGAGTACCATGTACGATATTCAGACTCTGCTAAATAATGTCAAAATAGATGTAGTAGGTGCTGGCGTAGATGATGATGAAGCTGAAGCTGGGACTGATGTCGACACTGTATGTATATGATTGGTTGGAAGATGGCATCAACTTGAAGTGGTGGGACAGCAAACTCTGCGAGAAGGGTCTGGTGCGGTAGTGAGGGTTTGTGATAACTTTCAGCATTCAATGCAAGAGGCAATTCTGGAAACTAGGGAATTTGTGAGAGGCAACTTCTTGTGTTAATCTGGAGTGTAGTTGTTACCATGCACTCAGTATGCTTAATCTAACCTATTCTAACTATGCCAACCTCAATCATTTCATGTCTCAAATTAGGTAGCTTATGTATATGCAACTGAAGCTCTACCTTTGGCCTAATTTCGTCAAATGCCAAGAACCCTCTTACAGCCTCTTATAGTCTATTTTTTTATGTACTTCAGAGTTCTAAATGACATTCAATAAGCAGCTGCACCCCAGGCACCCACACAATAGGTCATAAATTGCTGTTCTCAAGGGCCTAAAAAATTGTGTGATCCAAATAACTGCCAAAGATCAATATACGACTGTTCACATGCTATTTGGAGATGGCCTAGTTGGAGGTAGTTGTATCATGGTGTTTTTAACCTGAATGCTCACTTTAAAGTGTTTGTTCTCGTCCTTTAGGGGAGCTTGAAAGAGGTCCCTATCGGCGTATGACATGATTTTTCTTGCATATTTGTTTGTCTTGATGATTTGACCTTATGTATACAGGATCAACTAAAAATTCTAAATAGATACTTCCTTTCTTTTATTATATTACGATTGATCCAAATGTAGGATGCTTTGAAACCCAAGGCCATGGTGGGCTTCACAAGTTACATGAAAATTTAGGGAAAGGCTTTTGTACGTTTGAGACAAATACTGGAGGAAGAACTGAAATTTCATGAATTCTATTGCACTTTTTCTAGGGTACATGTTGGTGAAGAATGTTATAGGATACAAGTGGTCCAAGACATAGATCAAAGTTTACTCTTTGACACTGGTTGTCTGTCACCAATTTGTGCTTTTGATAGAACTATTCCCTAACATAGGTATCTATGTTTCTGTTAACAGGTGTGATTGTGTCTCTTTTACGTATTGTGACAAAGGCTGCTCTGCCAGCAACTGCAAGTGGTCTACGCATGAGCTCTGATCTGTACTTCGGAGTTAGTGGGGCTTTTGTTGTAATCTGCATCGTCTTTAATAACTTGGTGGACAGATTACCCGTCATTCGTTACTACAATCAGCTGAAATTGAAATCCTTGGATCTAGCACCACTATTAAAGCGAGAAGAAAAGGTTGAGAATGGGCTTGAGAAACATAATCAATCATCATATTCTGCAGAAGAGGCTGCAGTTGTTGATCTTTCGTTACCAAATTTGACAAATCCTGTTAGTTATTTGCATGTGTTCAAGCAGATCCAGGCGTTGGCTATTGCATTGGCATCGATTTATGTTGTAACTTTGTCAATATTCCCTGGTTTCATTACAGAAGATGTGCATTCAACTGCTTTAGGTGACTGGTATCCTATTCTGCTGATTGCTGCCTACAATTTCTCTGACTTCGTTGGCAAAATGTTGACGGCTTTGTATTGCATTGAGAACAGATCATTGATGGTGGGTGGATGTATAGTGAGGGTTTTGTTTTTCCCTCTATTTGCTGGCTGTCTACATGGACCCAAAATACTACGCACAGAGGCTCCCGTTTTCATCCTGACTTCTTTATTAGGTGTTACCAATGGTTATCTTACTAGCGCAATAATGATGTATGCCCCAAAAGTAGTGTCCTTGCAGGAAGCAGAGACTGCTGGGATAATATTGGTCATCTTCTTGGTGGCTGGACTTGCCACAGGTTCTGGCCTTGGATGGGTATGGGTGATATAGAGCTATGTATTCAATGCGCAGATTATTTGAAGGTATTTGTTTGTTGAAAGAAATGGCATCACTGGCTGGAGCATTTGTTTGCTTTTGCATGATAGTATTTTTGTGTAAATGTGGGCATGCATCCAGTCTTCCTGAGAACTTGGAGCCACTTATGTATATCTCAACTTCTCAATGCAATATACAGTTTACTTTGTCCCTTTGTATGTAAATATTTTGCTCTTACTGAGACGTAAAGATTAAAGTGTCTAGGAAGCTGCATTTAATGTGGCCCAAACCAGGGTTGGATAGTTCATTTAGAAACCTGCTCTTACTTCTCTATTTGTTCTTAGTTGGTTCACATCTAAAGCTAGCAGCTCATGTGAAAACTTGTTCATTGAGGGGGGAAATTGATTTTACAGATACATAAATTTCTTGGAAATGAATCACTGAATAATACATTCTGCAACATGCTAAAACACATTGGAGTTGTGGTTGAGTTCTGATGTGGGGAAATGGTCAAAAGAGTCGTTAGCATTGCTAGTGCTCTAAGATGGTACATGCCATTGGCCGCGAATCGCGATTCGCTGGGATCGCGATTCTCGAACTGCAATTCTGAGAATTGCGATTCTGACAGTGAATCGTGAATTTTTTTTTTTGGAAAAATAGCTTATGGCTGAAATTTTTTTAGGGGAGCAATGGTCAAACCAGCATTTTGCCTCCCAAAAGTGCAGTAGATAGGGCACAAACAGATAAAAGTCAGTGCTATTTGGTTGTTATTTGCTCTGGTTCTCAGTAATTGTTAATGGCAAATGCTACAGTTTGGGCTATCAACTCTATGGATGATGATCACATTTGCAATCATTTCACTGGAGCTGTGAGTGCAATGTGCATACAGTTGGGGGTGCCCCCCCCTGGCGGGGGGATTAGGGGGCACCCCCCCCCCCCCCCAAAGCAAAAAGCTAGGTACAATTGCTCTACAGTTCTCTATCTCTTTCCCACTGGAACCATCTGTGTATCGTAACGAACAGGCTAGAGAAACTAACTGTGAATCTTTATCCTTGACAGAACCCAACATGGATTAATGCACCTGAACTGGACCATCCTGCACCCGAAATAGTAAGCAAACTACACAGTAATAATGCTCTTCATCAGAGCTTTCATCTGATAGCCATATTGCCAAAAAAAAAATTCAAAAAAAAAAACGATTCTAAGCGATTCTGGTTTTTTTTTTTTTTTTGAATCATGATTCGGATCGTGATTCTGAATCGCCATTCAGAATTGCAGTGCATTTATGGTTTGAACCATAGTTGCAGCGCGATTTTGAATCGCGATTCCGATTCGCGATTCAGGATTTTCCCAGAATCGTGTAGAATCGTTTTTTTTATTTATTTTTATTTTTTTAGGCAATATGGGTATCAGATGAAAGCTCTGATCGAGGGGATTATGATTGTGTAGTTTGCCGACTGTTTGGGGTGCAAAACACCAAAAAGTGTGTTTTCACTCGGGGAGTTGGAAGCCCAAATCATGAAGAGGCCTTACCGTCGGGGCGGTCCCCTAGAGCTTCCTGCTATATAGACACTGTAGATAAAAATGCCACCACCCCCCTGTAGATAAACAAATGTGTGCCGAGAAGGGCCCAATATATATGCCCCCAACTGTATGTACATTGCACTCACATCTCCAGTGAACCAATTGCAAAAGTGATCATCATCCATACAGTTGATAGTCCAAATTGTAGCATTAACATTTACTGAAAACCAGAGCAAATGACAACCGGATAGCTACTGAAATAAGATCTGTTTGTGCCTCATCTACTGCACTTCTGAGAGGCAAAATGCTGGTTTGACCATTGATCCCCTAAAAAAATTTCAGCAATAAGCTACTTTTCCAATTTTTTTTTTTTTTTTTTGCGATTCAGGGTCGCGAATCGCGATTCGCTGCAACTATGGTTTGAACTAGTCTATTTACTTAGTATCATCACTAGATTCAATTAATCTTTGTGGGATTTAGTAGAAAAAAAGTATATTTTTACATTGAAAGTTTTATAAAGAATGAATTTTCACAGCTTGCTTAAGATTTTTCAATCAAATGCCAGTTGAGACGGTTCTCCATACTCAAAGAGCTTCCTGAAGCCAAAATAGAATTCGAGGTTCTAGCTCCTTTCCCATTGATGTAAACTAGGAATATTTTGTATTCCAATGTCGTAGATCTCTGTGAGTTGCATTTTTCTCCAGGAGCTCTTGAACCTTGGTCTCTCATATTAAAACTTGGGCACTTTTTAGCTAACTTGTCAACTCACATCCTACTCAAAATCAATGGCAACCATATGCCATAGCTCTATGATTCTCCCTCTTCCTATTGCTCATGCATATGCTCTTCCCGCAAATTTTAACATAACTTAATACACGCTCCGCCCAATGCCAAAGGACATGAAACCAAGTCTTCAGTTTTGACCAAGTTTTAAGCACTCACAAGAGGAGCCCCCAAATCTTTTCCTTTAGTAAGTTAAACTTGCAACATCTTATTTCTCCATCCACATGCCTTCATCACCTTAAATCCTGTTGTTGGAAATCCTCTATCCATGAGTTTGCTAATAATTGCAATCCTGTTTATCTTCACCTCATGGAGTCCAAGATTCAAAATCCTAAACATAGCTTTGTGGAAACTGACTAGTTGTTTGTGGAGCATTCACCTTACAAAATAAAACTCTTACCTAAAGATTCTTGTGAAAATCTTTGATCCAATAGTCGCATAAGTAGGAGCTTAAAAACCTTTTTGTACTAAAATCATAAAAAAATAAGAGTCAAAAATAAAAATTTATGGACTACAATTTGGAAGTGATTTGTTGGATTCCAAGGAGCAATATTAACCATAAAGCAGTTTATTAGTAGATAAATCTTTGCTGGAAAGTTTAGAATGAGACTTGTGAATTATTAGTGGTAGCTTCTAACATTTTAATTACAATTGCCACTCCTAGAACATTCGCTTGTGGCTCATTTATTCACCTATTTTTACTCCACAATTTGTCCCTTCATGTTGATATGTGACGATTATTTTGAGCTCTTCATGAGCAGCTCTCTTTTTCATTATTGAATGTTCTTTTCTCACAAATGGCCAACACCTTAGTCTTATGTAGGAAGGGAGTCAATCTCCCACTACTATTACAAGTCAATAAATTATCGTAGTAGAAATCACAGAAAGTTTCAAAAGGTTTATAAACAATTCCATAGAGATTTGTTGTTAATTACGAACCAAAATTGATAGAAATCCATACATCTTCTCTAATATCAATATGACAATTGTCTAACATTTTCCTTAAAAAATCATAGTAGGGAAAGCCTCGAGACATCTATTAAAAAGTACATGAATGAAATCTTCACCATGGATAGTATTCTTGACAAGAAAAGAGTAATAAACTTTGTTTATGTGCACATATAGTCATCCATCTAGGAGTTCTACCATGGGAGCGTCCTCCCCATATAGGTCTACCACACAAAGTAGGAGTTTCCATTCATTTAACAGGTGCATCATCAATGTTTTTGAGGAGGGCAAGCTACTTTAGGACTCTTTCAATGAAATGTAACCCTTTTCCACTAAGGGTGGGAAAAACAAGGGCATTAACAATGTCAAAATTTTTTTCACTCCTTTGATAATGAATTCTCGAAAGCAAATACAAACTAATGAAGTTGTGACAATCAATTTTGCTTTAAAGGATAGCCACATTAGAAAAGTATGAAGTCCAATTTTTAGGTTATCCTTGGGCATGAAAAGATCAAGGGTTTATTGGGATATACCATCTGTTTTTGCTTTTCTGCAGAAAACCACTAGTGGACAGGGTCCTAAAGAAATAAGGACAGTCCTCCAAAATAGGGACAAAAAGTTGGGTCCCTTCAAAATGAAGAGAAGAAATACGACTTTAGACACTTTAGTATTTTGTAGACTATGGGGCCCATGATGTCCTTGCTTGTGAGTTCAGACCAGACACCCCAAGCAGATACTGGTGGTGAGGCTTCTCGTATTGTCACCCCCACGTCACGACCGAAATTAAAAGCAACTCATCGAAAGAGGGCGCGCACGATCCATCGACGCAGACAATAGCTCCCATCTCAGCCGCAGTCACAGCCGCAAGCTCTCCAGGTGTCACTGCCTCAGCCACCACCATAGGTGCCGCAAGCTCCCACACAAGCCGAGGCAACCAACCGTCAACATGGAGAAGGGCAGCCACATCGCCACCACCCTCACAATGAAGTGTCGTAAATCTACAGGATCAGAGAGCTGAGCTCGGATACCATGTAGGAAATCTACAGGATCACAGAGTTGAGCTCTGATACCATGTTGGAAAATCAAAGAACTCGTGATGATATCGGATTAGTAGAGCTCTGATAGAAACATATGCTCAAATACCATGTCGAAAATTAATGGAAACGCAGTGCAGTAGAAGTGGTGAGCAGGTGATGTTGTAGCTGTGGATCGGAAGTGCGGCAGTTACCAGCAATGCATTCAATATGGATCGAACAATACAACAATGTGCAATAGAACTAGAATAGTAGTGAAACGATGCACTCTGATTGATATCAAAAACGTGAGTACAAGCGTGAAGCTAGGCGCAAATACCAGGCTTCAGCTAGAAATCGTTGATAGCAGAATACTGGAATACAACAATAATAGCTAACTAATTTTAAACTTACTTAACCACTGATCATTGTTACAGAATAATTCCTGTTCGTTGTTACAAAAGATGCATGTAAGAGCGTTCACTCCACTGGATGTCAAATGATCAGTGCATTGGAATCCTAAGTTAATCTACTTATAGTCCCACAGAAGGCAGCCGTAGTATGTGGGTCGGATTTTTTAATTGATACTATCAAAAAATATACAAAGGATCGGATTTATAAAAAGGGTCGAATGATTTGCAAAGGGTCAGATTTATACAAAGGGTCGGATTTATTAGACCCGATCCAATCTGATTCGATCTAGGGTTTTCGCCTCAATCCGATCTGATCCGGGGTCAGAAAATCTCTCTTTGATGGGATTAACATTGGGTCGAAAAACAGGTTTGGGTCGAAAAAATTCTTTTTTGAATTTTTCAATCTTCTGTACAACACTTTGAGCCTTCTTCCTTCCTTCTTTTTGTTGTTTTTCAAGAATAGATATAAACAAGAATTTTCCAGGACGCTCATTACCTAATGGAATTGGGCTTGAGCATAGAATTCCAACACTCAATGTGGATTCTGGAAAGATTCGATCTTTAGATTTAGCTGATTGTTAAATTTGAGATAGTGCTCTATGGTGAAGTAATCTGCTGCCATAGACTCTATCCTACAGTAAACCAAAGAAATTACCCTTGCGCTTTGGTTGTCACAATAGATGGACGTTGAATGTGACTGGAAAAATTCGATATCTGCAAGTAGGTTTGTCAGCCAAATTGTCTCCTTAGTAGCAATTGAGGCAGCTTAAAAATCCGATTCTGTGGACAATAATGCTACTGAGGACTGTTTTTGGATGTGAGAGATTGGGCCTTGATTGTATGGAAATACAGAATTTTCTGTGAAATCAGTCTGCTGGGTTGGATTCAAAAAATGTACTCCAGTGCTAACATGCATTTCAGATCCTTCATTTACTTTAGATTGCTACCGAGTAATAAAACATCATCTACATAATGAGAGTGATAATGGAAAGATCTGATACAGACTGGGAGGAAGTAGTTGTATATAGAGCTTGACAACTAGAAGAATTGTAGTGGTTGAGTTTGTAGAGGTTGCCACTTCTTCTCCCGAAAGCTAAAACTTTCCGGGACTTGTCAAAAATGGTGCAGCCTTGTGTGTCAAATTCGACCTTTCGACCCAAATATGTGATTATTCTAACTGAGAGCAGATTTTTGATCAAGTTTGGAATATGTAAAACATTGGACAACAACCTAACATCACCTTTCTAGAATTCGACCCTGACTGTTCCTTCACCTTCAATGGAGTGAGATGAGTTGTCTCCAAGTTGCACAACTCTAGAATGAGTGAAGGGCTTGTAGCTTTGGAACTAGTTTCGATAGTGAGTCATGTGTTGTGTTGCTCCGGAGTCCAAGTACCAGGAATCGAGATCCTGTAGATTTTCAACCTTGGTCAAGAAGGCAGCTTCATCTTCCACTTCATGCTGGATCGAGTAACTGGTTGAGGCAACATTTGCTTGTTGTTGGGACTGCATCTTCTTTTCATTATTGTACTTGAGTGTTCTGCAGTCCTTGACGAGATGACGAGTCCTCTTATAGTATTTGCAGAACAGGTTCTACTTTGGCTAGAATGATGAAAAAGAATTCGAATTCAACCTTGAGCCAGATTTCAACCCTGAGTTAAAATTTGACCCAGAGTCAATATTCGACCCAGACTGCAAGTTGCTTTTTCTGTCAGGAGAATCTAACTTCCGAGATCTCTTGGATTTGGACTTCTGATTTCTGGTTGTATATAGATCCTGAGAATCCGATCTTGAGTATGAGGAGGTTGCATTCTTTCTAATCTCCTCTTGTAACAGCATAGAAATGACTCTTGATAGAGTAAGTTGCTGCTGGGTCAAAATACCCCATGACCCATATTTCACAAGATTCAAGGAGACTTGCATTGTGTTGTCGATGTAGCATAGGGGTCCGTCGTTGGGAGCGGCAACCTCGCCTTCACTTGCATAGCACGAAGAGAGAGAGAGAGAGAGAGAGAGAGAGAGAGAGAGAGAGAGAGAGAGAGAGAGAGAGAGAGAGAGAGAGAGAGAGAGAGAGAGAGAGAGAGAGAGAGAGAGAGAGAGAGAGAGAGAGAGCCTAGGTTGAGAAAGGCCTTGGGGGCTCGAGTGCATACCCAAAGCTATTCTATCCCAATGTAGGGAGAGAGAGAGAAGAAGGAGAGAGAGAGAGAGAGGGAGAGAGAGAGATGGAGATGGGGAAACCAAGAGAGTTATATTAAAAAAAGATGGAAGATGATACAATACAAAGGAAATGGCTCCCTCTTATAGATTTTAAAGGTGAGCCTCCTTCACTCTCATTGGCCACTTCATTGGGGCAAGGATTCTAATCCAAGCCTTAAAATAAACGAAAACTTAAATCTATTGGTGCTAAGAAAGCACCAAGGCACTCACATGATTCATGTGAGTTTTAAGTTGGGCCCTTTTAGTTTTTTTATTTGCAACTTGACTTAGGGCCTCTATTGTCATTTTAGAGTTTTAAGCCCCTCTTCCTAGGATTTACAACTTGCTACTTGTGCTCATTGGGTTGGGCTTACACACGCAGGATGCCAGTGCCCTCGCACTTATTACCTTACTTACAATGTACTGTGGCAGGGCCCACTAGGTAAGGCTTGACCAACAGTATTTTAAGTGGTGGGACCCACTTGTTTATTAAAGTGTAGGAAATACCCACAACAGAGTCCATGGCCCAAAGTAGTGTCGGTCCCTCTGCACTAGGCTGCAATTGTCGTGAAGGGGCGTTGTTGTCGGTTCTTTTATTGTTGGAATATGGGTGCTTCGGGAAAGGCATGGATAGAATTCGCTTACGTAAAATCTGAGGCTTTATTAGTAGACGATCAGCAAGAACCATGACTTGCCAGATTTTCAATAATACCCATAAGGGTCTAGTGACCATTCCGGATAACCTTGTTCATCAATAATTGGGTAGTTGAGGCATTCCGTCAGAGTATCCCAAGATAAAACTGGATCCTTATAGATTGACGCAACTGGTCCCAACGTCATAGGCTCTCCCAATTCGTAATGTAAATACGACGTGCTCGTTTGACTACTTTGTTGATCCAGGTAGTGGTATGCTTGAACTTGAGGACTTTCCTCTGCAGTCAATCTTACAAATTGAGGACAAGTTGTTGTCGTCGTACGCACTGGTGCTTTGCTGGACTGGAGGCCTAATTGGGCTTGGATTCCCTGAGTTTGGCCTTTGAAGAATGGATATACCCGGATTTGGCGTTGGTTTGGGCTGCTGCATTATGGAACAATAAGACTTTGGTTGAATCTTGCTCGTTGCGGGACAATCATCAACTTTAGTCTTCCCTTGGTCATTTCACTTCCCCGTTGAAGGCTGCATGATGGCACTTTTCCTTGGATCTTGTGCTAAATTGCCTTCAAGTTGCCCTGTTGGTGCTAGTCCCCTTTGAAATTCATCACTAAGAATTCTTTGTAGTGATTGCGCCAAGAGACTTGGTAAAATCCGTTGGACTTCATCGGATGCCAATTTCTTGACTTTGTCAGTTACCATTGGCATGATGGATTCTACCATCTCTGTCTTCTGTGATGGTTTTACTTGTTTGCCCGAGGGTATCTTTGCGTACTTTGGGAGTTTTGCCAGATTGTCCTCTTCGTCACTCGTTTCATAACCCGGTGGCACCAAGATTTTTCTTTTATAGTGCGTTCGAGGTGGAAGGGTCACCACAAGTGCATGTCGGTCTACATAGGCTAGATGCCTCCTGGCTATTTGTGAATTTCTCATTGGGCAATCTCGGCATGGATGAGCAACTCCGCATTGTGAACATGAGGGATCAAATGTTGATGTATCCCCTCGATGTGGACATTCAGCACGACAGTATTTTCCTCCGCATCCATAGCACCTAATTGAGTGCAGTATGCCATAGCCTCTAAGTTGATAGGCATACACCAGTAACAGATTTCCCTCTGGATCTATCATCAAGCCAGAAGGCTACATCCTCAATGGTCGAGAAGACCAGGTATGCAAACTCCATAAAGCTTTGTACGGTTCTGAACAATCGTCCAGTAGAAATGGGATAGAAGAATGATGGATGGATAGTTGTTGATGTGGAGGGAACTGATCAGCTTGATCTGAGGTTCATTCACTTGATTCAGTCAAGGGATGTTGGATCTTGATGGATAATGTGACTGCAACCTAGTTTCGACAAGATCTGATTAGTTTCAATTGGCAAATAGTGTGATCTTAGCTCTTTTTCTTGGTTTTTGTGATTTTTTTTTTAAAGATTTCTTCAGATTTGAGTGAATCTAACCTTCAACCTTCCTACAGTAGCTGTATCTAGACCATTTCTAGATAATGTGAGTTCTGCAAGAGTTCTTGATGGACAGATTTGTCAAGATCTTGAAAAAACTCAGGTTTCTAGGCACTTTTCGGCACCTTTTCTTAGATATTTCTAAATCTAACCATTGGATCTTCACAAACATTTCACAGTAGCCAGATCTAGTTTAGATCTCTTTTTAAAAATCTTTGTGAAGGTTACTTCCCAGCAAATCTCAAAAAATCATGGAAAAAGTGCATTTTTTTGGGGTTTTTGACAAAATTTGAAGATTTTCTAAGAAAAAACTCTTGCAGATTGGTATGCACTTGTATCTAAGTCATATTCACCTGCTCACCAAGCTGAGAGAGTTACTTCCCTAGGAAACTCTAAAACTCTTGAAAAAAGTGCATTATTTTGGGGTTTTTTTTTGCAACATTTTAAGATTTTCTGGGAAAAAACCCTTGTAGATTGGTATGCACTTGTATATGAGTCAGATTCATATGCTCAGCAAGCTGCAAGAGTTACTTCCCAAGGAAACTCAAAAAATCTTGAAAAAAAATGCATTTTTTGAGGTTTTTTTTGGTAAAATTTTAAGATTTTTTGCAAATGAACCCTCACAGACTGGTATGCACTTGCATGTAAGTCAAATTCACCTACTCACCAAGCTGCAAGAGTTACTTCACAAGGAAACTCAACAAATCTTGAAAAAAGTGCATTTTATTGGCGTTTTATTGTAAAATTTTAAGATTTTCTGGGAACTAACCCTTGCCGACTGGTATGTACTTGTATCTGAGTCAGATTCATTTGCTCACCAAGCTGCAAGTGTTACTTCCCAAGGAAACTCAAAAAATCTTGAAAAAAGTGTATTTTTGGGTGTTTTTTGGCCAAATTCTGAGATTTTCTGGGAACTAATCTTCGCAGGCTAGTGTGTACTTGTGTTTGAGTCAAATCCACCTGCAAACCAAGCTGCAAGAGTTACTTCCCAAGGAAACTCAAAATTTACTGTCTGAGAAGGTTCTAGGCCACTTTTTGCTCTTGGGAACCTTCATAGGGGCACTTTTTTTGGGATTTAACTCTCGTAGACTTCTCTGTGTCCTTCTCTCAATGAGATGGAACTTCAGAGAGCTTTGCAAAGGTTAGTTTTGAGTTTTGAAATTTTCTTTGATTTTTACAAGGGATTTTTGAATTTTTATGGGGTTTTCTCTGTTTTTTGAAAATCTATTGGGAAGTAACCTTTGCAAGCTTCTATGCAGGTATGGGACATTACCTTGGAGCTGCTGCCAGTCATGCGAAGGTTAGTTCTTGCTGGTTTTTGTGAAATTAAAATCTGATGAGATTTTGCCTCTCTTTTTCCTTCCAAAAACAGATTTTGAGTGTTTTTTGAATTTTTATGGAGTTTTTTGGATTATTGGAAGGGATTGGGTGCTTGGAACTGATCCTCCCACCTCACAATCTCTCCCCACAATACATTCAAAAAAATAATCACAAAAAATGACAAAAACTAACATTGCTCACACTATTCTACCCCAAAATTTTGATTTTTAGATGAAAAAGATTGGAGAGAGAGAGAGAGAGAGAGAGAGAGAGAGAGAGAGAGAGAGAGAGAGAGAGAGAGAGAGAGAGAGAGAGAGAGAGAGAGAGAGAGAGAGAGAGAGAGAGAGAGAGAGAGAGAGAGAGAGAGAGAGAGAGAGAGACAGAGAGAGAGAGAGAGAGAGAGAGAGAGAGAGAGAGAGAGAGAGAGAGAGAGAGAGAGAGAGAGAGAGAGAGAGAGAGAGAGAGAGAAACCTATGCGGCAAAACGAGTGTGTGGCACTCCCCGGCAACGGCGCCATTGTTGTGTCGTAGTAGCCCTCTCGCCTGTCAACAAGGGTTAGAACACTGGATAGGTGCCTAACTATGAATAGTTGCTACTTTTAGATAGTTCTTTACTTTTTGCCTAAAACTAGCACCACTAACATTACTCACCCCTAACTCTACTCCATTAAGCTAACATTCATCATAATTTTTATGAAAGGGAAGAGAGAGTAGAAATGAGAGAGAGAGAGAGAGAGAGAGAGAGAGAGAGAGAGAGAGAGAGAGAGAGAGAGAGAGAGAGAGAGAGAGAGAGAGAGGCCTTGGGGGCTCGAGCACCTACCCAAAGCTATTCTATTCCAACGTAGAGAGAGAGAGAGAGAGAGAGAGAGAGAGAGAGAGAGAGAGAGAGAGAGAGAGAGAGAGAGAGAGAGAGAGAGAGAGAGAGAGAGAGAGAGAGAGAGAGAGAGAGAGAGAGAGAGAGAGAGAGAGAGAGAGAGAGAGGGAGAGAGAGAGAGAGAGAGAGTGGCTCCCTCTTATAGATTTCAAAGGTAAGCCTCCTTCGCTTTCATTGGCCACTTCATTGGGGCAAGGATTCTAATCCAATCCTTTAAAATAAATACAACTTAAATCTATTAGTGCTAAGAAAGCACAAGGGCAGTCACATGATTCATGTGAGTTTTAAGTTGGGCCCTTTTAGCTTTTTTATTTGCAACTTGACTTAGGGCCGCTAATGTCATTTTAGAGTTTTGAGCCCTTAGTCTCTTATTCCTAGGAATTACAACTTGCTACTTGTGCTCATTGGGTTGGACTCACACACGCAGGATGCTAGTGCACTCACACTTATTACTCTACTTACAATGTACTGTGGCAGGTCCCACTAGGTAAGGCTTGGCCAATAGTATTTTAAGTGGTGGGACCCACTTGTTTATTAATGTGTAGGAAATACCGACAACAACTTGATAAAAGAGTCATTACTGCATCTGAATCTTCAATGTTCGATCCTGTTGCAGTCATTTGTTCCATGAGATTTTTAAATGTGTTGAGATGGCTAGAAATAGTGTCTGCATCAGACATTCGGAGTGTGAAGAATTTCTTCCTCAGATGTAGTTTGGAAGTGACATCCTTGATGTCATAGAGTGTAGCTAGGATGTCCCAAGCATCCTTGGCTGTCTGTGCAAATACAATGTCCAGAAGTGTTAGATATCGGATGATTATTAGAATCGCTAAAACATATCAGAAGTAGTTTTTTTATGAAGATTTTAGGATTAGATATACTGAAAATGTCTACAACTAACTAGCATTGAATGCTATCTTCTATATTAATTACAATTGTCTCAGACTATACAATGTAGTCGGACTTCCGACGCGAACAATACTCGAAAATTACATAGATTTGGACTTTATACAAAGGATCAAAAAATTTACACTGGGTCAAAAAATATGCTGAGGGTCAAATTTTTTGGAGTCGAAAAAGTTAGACCTGATCTGACCCGATTAGGGTCGAAGACGTCCGAATAATTTCTGCCTCAATCCGATCCGATCCGATCCAAGGTCAAAAAATTCCTTTTTGACAAGAGTTACATTGGGTCGGAAAATCCGATACTAGATTTTTTGATCTTCTGGGTGAAACTCAAGCTTTTTGTTTTTTGGATTTTGTAAAGTTTTTAGGATGCTCATTAATAAATATATTCGAAGCTGAGTATCAAATCCCAACACTCCCCCTTAATGTGGATCCTGAAAAGTTTTGATCTTCAGATTTAACATGTCATTGAATCTGAGATGATGTTTCTTTGATAGGGCCTTTGTGAAGTAATCTATTGCCATTGATTCTGTCCTGCAATAGACTAATGATACATCCTTGCTTTTCACTTTCTCTCTTAAATAATGATACTTGATTTTGACATGCTTGCTTCGTGAATGAAATCTCGGATTTTGAGAGAGAGAGAGAGAGAGAGAGAGAGAGAGAGAGAGAGAGAGAGAGAGAGAGAGAGAGAGAGAGAGAGAGAGAGAGAGAGAGAGAGAGAGAGAGAGAGAGAGAGAGAGAGAGAGAGAGAGAGAGAGAGAGAGAGAGAGAGAGAGAGAGAGAGAGAGAGAGAGAGAGAGAGAGAGAGAGAGAGAGAGAGAGAGAGAGAGAGAGAGAGAGAGAGAGAGAGAGAGCAATGGTGCTTTGATTGTCACAGTAAATGGTTGTTGGATGTGACTATGCAAGGTCGATTTCTGCTAGCAGGTGTCTCAGCCAAATTGCCTCTTTAGTAGCATTCGTGACAACAATGTATTCCGATTTGGTTGATGACAATGCTATTGAGGTCTACTTTGGCTGCTCCAAGAGATTGGGCCTTTATTGTATAAAAATACAAATCCAGAAGTCGATCTTTTGGTGTCAACATCCCCTACCCAATTTGCATCTGTGTATCCTTCCAAAATATTGGCAGATTGGTTGCCTCCATAGCATTGTGGGGTCGAAGATCTCTCGTAGTATAGCCCTTCCGCCTGTCAACAAAGGTTAGATCACTGGATAGGTGCCTAACTATGCATAGATGCTACTTTTAGTTAATTTCTTATTTTCTCCCTTAACTCTACTCACCATTATACTACTCCTCTACACTAATATTCATCATAGTTTTGTTTGAAAGGAAGGGATGGAGAAGAAGAGATTGAGAAGAGAAGGACCCTTGATCTGTTGAAATCCCCCTGCTGCTTGCTGGCTCTAATCTTGGCTGGTACTAGCCTGTGCAGCGTCAAAATTAGGTGGCGGTGGAAGTACCACAGGGGTGGGCTGGCTCTTCGTTTCCATGTATTTCTGGCACGCCTTGAGGGCTTGCTTGGCCTGGGCGAGCTCTTGCGTTGCGCTTGCCCGATACTTATTGAACTTCGTCTGGTAGCTGTTCAGGGTTTGGCTATGAATCTGCACTTGACGTCGTAGAAGAGTCATCTCTGATTGGAAAAGTGGCCTTGTGTCCGGTGTAGATTGAGCTAACCAGGCGAGCTTCTCGTCTTGTAAGGCTTTAACCTCCGTCCCCAGGCACGTGGTCTCTGCTTCCAAAAGTGTAAGTTGCGTCTGGATGGGGGCAAGTCATTGGGATGCTTCAGCTTGAAGCTCCCGCACCTTTGTGGAGGCCTCAGTCAGCGCTTTGGAGAGGCTTTGAATATATTTGTTTAGGCCCTCCTCCTGCTGCAGCTTGGCAATCTCCTGGTGCCCTGCTTGTTCGTGTTGCTGAGCCAGAATCAGCTCTTGTTGTAGCTTGGTGATTTCTGCTTGCAGCTGTATATTACTCGTTGCCAACTGTAGTACCCTGCTTTCCAGAATAGCTTTGGCTACTACCGCATCTAGGATGTATTTTCCTAGGGTTTAGTATGCCGTCGTTAGATCCGTGGGAGCCGCTGGTACATTGGCACTGGCATGGGCTTGTGTTGTATCGGTTCCGACGACTTGTGGAATTCCGTCGTCATTGTCTTCGATCAGGTTTTCATTTGTCTTGATGCCATCTGGGGTGGTAGGGTCAGCCCGATCTGGTGATGCTACAAAAATTGTTTGTACAAATGCGTCATCAGGCAACAGTTGGCTTCCCTTGGCAACCTTTGGCAAAGCAGGTGGGGTGTGAGAAACAACTGTGGAAACACGGGTGAGGACGGTTTGTCCGAACGAGAGGATGGCAGGAACAATGGAGAACTGAAGGGTGGTGTGGAGTATGGAAGAAGGTGAGGATGGAGCAAAAAGTGTCTAGAGTGGGGGTGAAAAACTGATAACTTGCATCCATGCCAGAGTGTTGGGGGACAGTTGTGAATCAGAAGGATTGAATGTGAGTGGAGCAACGGTGGTGGCAGGAGTAATGGAGGATGCGATGGTGACAAATGGAATAGCGGACATTGGAAGAGAAGTAGGAGTGGTATCAATAGAAGAAACGAGGATGGAGACAAAAACAGATGTGGATGGAACAGGAAGAGAGGTAGCGGCAACAGAAATTGGAGTGGGAGGTTGCACAAAAGAAGAAGTGGCGGTGGTTGATGGAGTGGTTAGTGCTGCAGTGGAGACACGTCTTCGGGTAACAGGTGGAGATGTGGATGTAGAGACAGCGCCACGCATTCATTTGTTGGCCGTTGTGTTAATGACTGCAAGTTGGGAGGAGGTAGATGCTTGAGATGGTGGGTAAAGGTTAGTATGTGGCACAAGGGTAGACAGAGGGATGAGCGTTGGAGACCGCGCACTTTCACCTTGAGAAGTGCGTAGACAAAGTTACACAACAGGGGGCCTGCTGCGATTTGCTCACGGTTGTTGGGTTTGATGGAGTTTGTTAGTTCTTGAATAAGGAAGCTATGCCAGTTGTATGGCACAACGGAGGGGTTAGGAAATTCCAGAAAGGATTCCACTATCGGACTCAGCAGCGTAGACTAGATTTTATCCTTGCGAAATGTTGAATTAACCAAAAAGTTATTCAATAGATGCGCAGCTGCCTGAATGACGGATTCCGTGATAGCTTCTATCAGGTAACCATTGTTAGTCTGGATGGAGATTTTTGGTGTGGTTTGGGTGACGAATGGTTTGATCAGAGCTTTGGCATGGCGATGGGAGATGGGTTGACGATCACCGGACATAATGCCAACGGTGATCATCGAGTCGGCGTTAATCCTGACCTTGTACGTGGTACCTTGGTACATGAATTTGAAACGAGCCTTGTCCTCATCCCAGATGGCGTAAGCGTGAAGGGCGAGGCCCATGTTAATCTCAGAATGGAAGAGCGCCGAGTAAAAACCCATTACTTCAAGGAGGGGGCCGGCTGTCTACAGCCATGGTTGGATCAGAGTGTTAGAGAGTAGTGGCCAAATTTGCGTGGCCTCGGGGATGTCACACTGGATCACCTTTTTGGAGCCAGAGTAATGGCGTCCCATCAAGTTGTTCTAAGTTCATGACTCCATGATTAAGAATTTCCTTGATCCTATAAGGACCTTCGCCCGTGAGTTTTAACTTCCCCTTGATCGCCTTGGTTTTATACATCAGGACCAGATTTCCTGAATGAAGATCTTTCTTTTGTAATCTGCGATCATGCCAAGCTTTGCGATTTTCCTTTTCAGCTGCCAGTGCATGCATAGCTAGTAAGCGTGTTTCACAGAGTTTATGCAGAGCTTTGTGGCATAGCTGTAGAGATTTGGACTCATTAAGACGTTGCGCGGTGGCAATTCTTAATGAAGAAACTAAAAACTCTACTGGCATCACAACATCGTGACCATATACCAATTGGAAGGGTGTTTGATCAGTGCTCCCTTTATATGCTGTCCTGAATGCCCATAGTGCAGCATGCAACTTGTGTTCCCAATCTGATCTGCTAGCTTCAATTGTTTTCGTGAGCACGCTACACAGGATCTTATTGGATGATTCTGCTTGCCAATTACCACGAGGATAATAAGGCGTACTGGTTCTGTGGATCACGAAGAATTCCTCCAACAGGACCTTGATGGTCTCGTTGATGAAATGGCTTCCGTGATCACTGACTAGTTCCACCGGGCATCCGAAGCGCACAATGATATTTTCATAAAGGAACTTGGCAATGGTCCTAGCATCAGCTACTCTTACTGCCTTGGCTTCGACCCATTTGGTGAGGTAGTCTGTGGCTACGATTATGTATCGAGCCTGGGAACTCCTTGCTGTAGGGTGAATTGGACCAATATAATCCAATCCCCATTTTTTGAACGGTGCTTGGGCTAAGACTGGGTGCAATAGATCATAGTTCAATCTCGTTTGTCTCCTCGCCCTTTGGCACACATCGCACTTTTTCAAGTATTCCTCTGTGTCTTTATGAATCGTTGGCCACCAACATCCTGATTGCAGGATCTTGCGAACTATAATGTCAGCTGCAAAATGACCTCCACCCATGCCTTCATGTGAAAGCAAAATGATCTGGGTGGTCTCATGAGGAAGAATACATCGCCAAAGAATTCCGTTTGGACCTCTTCAGTACAACTGGTTGGCAATCAGCTGATAAGGTCTAGCCTTCAAGATCAATGTTCGCTGTTCCGCCTTTGGTAGTGATTTGTCTGGTTGGCCTCGCATTAGATATTCAATAGTGTCGGCAGCCCATTCTGGTACTGTATCCACGTAAAATAAGGCAACATCTGCCAGCTCATCGTCGGCTTGGGTTGCAATCTCCTTTCCCTTGATTCGTGACACATGATCTGCCATGTAGTGTCATTTTCCCTTGAGAACTACTATTTGAAAATCAAATTCCAACAACAAAAGGAGCCATCTGGTGATTCTCCCGGTGTTGCAAGTTTTATTAACGAAATATAGCAAGGGTTGATGGTCCGTATAAAAAGCAAAATGTGTGGCCATCAAATAGTGTCAAAATTTCTCAACCGCATAGATAATTGCCAGTGCTTCCCGCTCTGTGGTTGAATAATTCATGTCGGTATCACTGAGCTGTCGGCTTACAAATCGGATAGGAAAATCCTTTTTGTGTTCACCTGGCTGGGTTAAGACTGCTCCAACTGCATACTTCGATGCATCCGTATGCATGTGGAACTCAATGGACCAATTGGGTGGTCGTAAGATTGGTGCTGAGACCAATATGCATCCTTAATCTTCTGGAAAGCCTTTAGAGCTTCCTCATTCCAATGTGGATCCATTGTGAGCTTGTAAATTGGTCTGGCTAACACCGCAAAATCAAGAATGAAGATCCTATAATAGTTAGCATGACTCATGAAAATGTAGACCTCGCGGATCGTCCCCGATGTTGGTAGATCAATAATGATTCTGATCTTTGATAAATCTATGGTGATTCCGTGTCTTGACACTATATGGCCGAGTATCAAGCCATGTGTCACCCAAAATTGACATTTTTCTGGATTCAGGGAGATCTGGTATTTGCGGCATTTATGTAGCACCTTTTTCAAATTGGATAACTGTTCTGAATCTGGTCCATGCACACACAGATCGTCCAAGAAAATTTTCAGAAATTTCTGCAAATAATCTTTGAATGCTACCTACATGACTCGTTGGAAAGTGCTTGGGGCATTGCAAAGTCCGAATGGCATCACTTTATAGGCATAAGTTCCCCATTCCGTGGCAAATCTTGTCTTGTGCTGGTCTTGGGGGGCTATTTTCACCTGGTTGTAGTCGCAGAAAACTGTAGGCTTCATCGCCAGCTACTCTATCGAGGACACTTTTCGTAAATGGTAAAGGAAAATGATCCTTTTTGGTGACTGCATTAAGTGCCTTCAGATTCACACAGATACGCATTTTGCCATTCTTCTTGGGTACTATAGCAATCGGCGATACCCATTCTGTGTGCTCGATTTTGTAAATGAAATTTGCATCCATAAGCTTCTGCAACTCTTTCTTGATCAGTTTTGTATAATTCGAGTTGCAGCGGTAGTAACGGCTTACCTTGGGGACTGCTCCGTCCACCGAAGGTATGGTGTGTTGGACTACTGTTGGCGGAATGCCCTTTAGATCACTATAGCTCCAGGCAAAACAGTCTTTATATTCCACCAACGAGGATCATAGTCTCTTGAATTGCGTGGGTGTTAACTGCTCTCCCACATGCACTATCCTTTCTTCTTCTCCTGGTTCCACGAGATTCATCGGCTGTGTTCGTGCAGGTCTCTCGAAGACTTGTTCCGCTGGTGCCTGACTTTGATCAGGTTCTCGTTGGGCTTGCGGCATCATGATTATCACGTCGTCCAATGTGTAATTCTTGAAAGTATCAGACATCTCATGAACTGGAGCTCGTCGAAATTCCTCTTTCAGCATATTGATCTTGGCCCGACTAGTCATTTTTTTATATTTTCTGTCACCTGTGTAGAAGAAGACAATGTATCTAAGTCCAACTTGATTGACTTCAAGGAATCCAACACCTTCTTTTCTCTCTTTTTTGTCATTTTGGTGGGTTCATCCTTGTTGTCTTTCTTCGGGTGTGCTGTGACATTCATCTCATGGTTGCGAATATCAAAGTCTATTGTAGCTATTGCCTCTTCGGGTAGGTCACTCCATCGGATCACCTAGTTGTAGCGTTGATTCAACCAATTCTTCTTATTCACAGGTGCCTTGGGTGGTTCGATCCTTGAGACTTTCGCCATAGCAGACCTTTGTGGTGGTTGAGCTGCTACATTCTTGGTTCCGTAACAATCTAGGTCCATGTGGTGTAGGACTTGTTCATCAGTCAGCTCAATCTCCTCATTATAAGTTAGAGCATGTTGCCAAGGGACTAGATCATCGTCCAGTGGGTTATCAATCGGCTCCGTTGACAGCCATGCTATGTTTATCATATTCACCCCAATGTGATTGGTGTGTCCATAGTGTAACATTTGGGTGAAGATGTACTTGGTTCTGGATCTGATTCATATTGACATGTCTGGCAGTCAATAGTTGCTCATGCATCCATCCATCTCATGACATCCGTCTCTGAATGATAGTGACCTCCCTTGGCTGACCTTGGGCAATCAATCGTATGATCTGTCATGGATGATCCGTCATCAGCTTTGGGTGCAATAGGTTTCACCACCCATGTGGTTGGATCTACCTTTACAGCTTGTTCTCTATTCTCGAAAGTGAGTTTCCTTGTACCTTAGTTGTGTACTACTTGCGCAGCCCTCAACCATGGTCTTCTCAGTAAAACACGGTATGCAGATGGAGATTCAGGTCTATCTATGACCACAAAAGTAATCACATACTGCATGCCTGCTATCTTTACAGGAATATCAGCAACTACACCTTTTGGTTTCACACAAGATTGATCTGCTAGCTTGATGGCGAATCTGGCTGGCTTCAATCCTTGTAGACCCCATTTTTTGTACAAAGTAGTGGAGATCAGATTGACACCCAATCCTCCATCTACCACTGCCGCCTCGTCCTCGTATCTCTTGTGTTTGATTGGCAAAGTGATGTTGTGTTCCTCACTTTCCCATGCTGCTCCGATGTGGAGGACGTTACTTGTTTCATCATAGCCCGCACAATATATGGGCTCAAGCGGTACTGGCTCCTCATCCGCTTTGGCCCATTCAACTAAAGGGCTTTTCGCTTGTGGTGCAATCCGTAGTAGTTCTCCGAGTGGTAAACTAACATGGCTTGACAACAAGAGTGTGAGCCTTTCAATGCGTGGTTCCTCAGGCTCCACCATGTGAAAAGGTGGTTCATGTTGGTGCAACCGATCATTCTGATCAGTGCGCAGTGGTGAGCCCGTTTGCGGTTCCTGTTCGATGCCGACTGGAGGTTTTGTGGGATTGTTTCATTCTTGCTCTTTTTCCTCCTCTTGTGGCTTTTGTACCAAGTGTCTTATTTTTTGGTACTGCCTTCTCTCTTCCCTCACATTTGGATATGGCGCTGAAGTTAAGGGTTGGTCGTCAGTGACCGATGGTGATGGTGAGGGAGCCACTTCCTTCCTCTTCTGTGCTCGCGTAACAGCTAACACAGGAGCGTGGTCTTGTCGACCTTTCGATGGCATCCTCACTGGAACTGCTAGTTGTTGTATGGCAATGAGGTTAAGAGGTGCACTGGTTCCAGGTTTAAATGGACAGTTTTTGAAACAGTGTCCATAACCGCAATCCCGGCACGAGGTTGTATATTGTCCCTTGTAGGGACATTCTACAATTCTGTGTCCCTCGCCGCATCCGTAGCAACCATAATTTCTTCCACCTTGATGTTGAGCGTACTGCTCCCGTTGTTTCAGTTCTCTTCTGATGCTTCGTGGTAATCCGGCTAGGAACCACATGATCACTGCATGGTCAGGAGTCAGGGCTGCACTGCACTCGGATCATAGATCTTTGACTCGTTCAATATAGTCCTGGACCCTTTCTCGTTTTTCCATCTTGACTTTGCTCAGTAGGAGAAACCGGTTTTCCAGGAACTTCCTTGGCTATTAGGATTTTTGGCAAAATTGCAAAAAAATTGACTATTCCAAATCTACATGCAAATGCTAAAAATTTGATATGCAATCTATTAGCCACCACTTAGGCTGATCCAATGATCCAAAAGTCGGCCAAATCCAGTATGTGAAATCAAAAGCTGGAATTGATCAAGTTTATAGATTTATATAGGGTTTTGATCTACAAAAGATCCAATCTACAAAAGCAAAAAAACTCGATTTTGGTGTAGAATCCTCTCTAGCATGCGCTAGCCTTGATATCTTCACCAAATCATTGACAAATATGATTTCCTCCTTCATAACCTGAAACACAAGCTCTAATACCATGTGAAGGATTTCAAATCATTTATGATCCAATCCACAAAAAGATCTTGGATTACAAAAGAAGATATCCTACCAATGTCACCGATGTAGGAAAATCAACGTCTACACACAAAATGAGATGCAAACTCTAATAGAACTTGATCAAACATGAATCAAATGATAAAGTCCTGTTGCTATCCGTACAAAACCAGCAAGCTATTGTATTTCACACGTGTGGATTCAAAAATAACAAATATAGATCATTCTACACATCTGATTCATTCTGGCTGAGTGAGATCGTTGGTAGTGATAACGATTTCAAAATACTGTTGGTTGCGCACTTGCTAGTTCGTTGTCTTGATAGAAACAAGACTAATAATCCGCAATAAGAAGCACATTACTTGGATGCCCGCTCTGATACCATGTCAGAAATCAGTGGGTTGTGCAGAAGTTGGGAGCGGGCTAGATGAATGGATCGAAAATGCAACAGTTAGCAACAAAATAGTTCAGACGATGGATTCAAACAAATGCTTTATGACTACTAACAACTGTAGGACAAATCGCACTCTGATTATATAATCAACAATGAGTACAATTGTATGAAGTTATAGCTCTTGTTGTGCATGATAACGCTGATACAGATGATCTGATTGATAAATTACAATTTTCAAAAGTGTTAGATGTCAGATGATTATCAGAATCGTTGAAGCATATCAGAAGTAGTTTTTTGATGAAGATTCTAGGATTAGATATAATGAGAATATCTACAACTAATTAGCATTGAATGCTATCTTCTATATTAATTACAACCACCTCATACTGTACAATGCAGGCGGACTTCCAACACAAAGTCGTTGGGTCGGCTGACAGTGTTCAAAAATTACATAGGTTTGAGTTTTATACAAAGGATCGAAAAATTTACACTGGGTCGAAAAATATGTTGAGGGTCAAATTTTTCGGAGTCGAAAAATATAGATACGATCGACTCGATCCGGGGTCGAAGACGCCAGGATAATTTTCGCCTCGATCCGATCCGATCCGAGAAGTTTACAAATTGCCTCACATAATAAAAAAACAAGATTTTTCATACTATGACAAGTTTTCTCATACTTGCTCTGACAAGATCTAAGAGCATACATTTGATGACATAACCACTTGCTTTCAAAATGATTTGTAAACATATCTAACCCATTAAAGACATGAAATATGTCCATACAAGAGGCATCATACAAGACTCGCATTGCCTCACTTGAACTTTGAGATGTAGACACCACTTGAAAATTGCCCCTATTTGCCATGAATTGTGAGCCACATAGACTCGGCCTTGCCTCTCCTTGGAACCATGTGTTGAGAAGATTCCTCCTCAAGGCTTGGCAAATCTCCATCATGCACTTGGATTTTTGGTAGATATGGGAATTCTACCATCATCCTCTTGATTGAGATGAGATCCTCCTTACTCCTTACATGCAAACGAATATTGACAAAGCATATGGATCTAAAGATCCCCAAAGTATCAACTATTGCAATCTTCCTATCAAGCACTATTGATAAGAGATATCTCCAATTGAAGTCTTGAATGAAGGGGCCTTGGCATTTTGCGAGTAAATTTTTTGCGAGTTTTGTGAGGTTCTTTTTTGCCATGATTCAACAAAAAGATAGCACATGGTGTGCTACCTTTTTTATGGTACACTTCAATGTTTTTTGGTTTGGTACATAGTTAAAAATGTCACAAAATAAAAAAAATTCAAATTAATTTTTTTTGTTTTTGCAGCACATCGGCGTGCACGATTTGGAGGCTGCACAAAATAATAATAATAATATTTTTTTTCCGGTCAACCCGTGCACGCCGGCATGCTAGGTTTGGATACTACAATTTTTTTTTTTGAGCTGTCAAGCCGTGCATGCCGGCGTGCTAGGTTTGGAGGCTACAAATATTTTTTCCTCATTTCATATAGCACGTCGGCGTGCTATCTTTAAAGGTTGCAAAAAAAAAAAATTGTTGTTTTACTTTGTTTGGAAGTTGAAAAAAATATTCTGAAATAATTTTTTTACTCAAAATTTGATTCGTAAATGTGTCAAATTAGCTTTTCTATTTGTTAAAATTGTAAAATATAACTATTCTATGTTTGTTGATATTTGGGAGTCCTACCCATGTAAATACTTTGTACATATCCAAGGTATGTGAATTGAGTACATATCCTTGTAGAATAGGGCGAGTTGGGTTAGGTAGATCAAGTTCCAATGACATGCATAAAGTCTAGTTGGTCTAGCATGACATGCAATAATGTTGATTATGTCTAGATTGACATGCATGTAGAATTTCACATAGAAATGGTCAAATATGGCCTTGTAGAAACTCGAGCCATCATAAATACATTGTGTCCTAAGTTTACATTGAGACATGCAAGACATGCAAATACTCTAATGGACACATGCATGTAGTTTTGTAAGTTCATGACATTTGGAGAAAGTACGTAGAAGAGGTAGGTGCAAGGAGTTAGGTGTCAAGATAATAGTAGTTTGCACTTGAATAGGTGTAGGAAATGCATTGAATGCAAGGAGTACCACGAATTTTGGCTCTCCTATATATGTACATATCATTCTCTCATTTAAAATGATGAATCAAGCTTTGGTAAGGTCATAATGTCAAAAATTGATCTCATTCTATTTTGCTTGAAATTGTATTCTCTCTGTAACTCGAGATTGATGTCTTCTTCATACATTATTTTGCTTATGTATTTTCTCTATTTGTGAGGAATTAGTGTTGCTTTGATCTGTAGCATTCTAAATTGTGCTCTAGCCTCAGATCTGTTGGTAGATTGCAAGATTGCTCTACAAGTGATCTGTGTGCCACCATAAAGCATGGTACAGATCATTCACACATTTGTTGTGGTTCCCCACACGTGTTAATTTGCTGGATTTTTCAGCATATTTTATAATTTACTCGGCTAGCACACCGACATGCTAGTCAAATCAGCTCCAAAAACAAATTTATTTTTTCAAAAAGTTTTTCAAAAAAACTTCATATTTTTGAAGTAAAAAATTTGCTAGCTAGCACGTCGGCGTGCTAGCCTTTACAACTTCAATAGAAAAAAATTCAAAATAAAAGTAAACTTATATATATTGAGTAACAAAGTATTTTGTAAGGGACCTATTTAAAATTTGATGGATAGTCAAAGTTTTAAGTATGCATCAAACCACAATTCTTATTCTTCAAAAGGGTAGCACGCCATGTGCTACCATTTTGTGGGATTATAAATTCGCAACAAATTTACTAGAATGTCAAAATCCGTGTTAATGAATCTTAGTTGGAGCAACAAGATGTATAGATACGAAGTGATTGAGCCACTTCTTTTAAGGAAAAAAAAAGGGAGGTGCGGAGGGGGGGGGGGGGGTTGGGGGATAGGATTGACTTGAGTTGAGAATCTTTTTGTGATTCATTCATAGAAAATATAAAGACATGCAACCTCATGCAAGGTTGGCCGCAATAGGCCAACAAAAACTCCATGACACAATAAGTAGTTAATTTCCTTGAACAACAAGCTTGAGAAGAGTGACCATGATTAGTTTCTATTGATTCCTCTTATTAGGTGGTGAGACAATGTTAATTGCAACTTGGGAAATGCTCTAATAGATACAAAAAAGCTATCATGAAATCATTTTTTCTTGCCTTTTTGAGACCACATAATATTCTTATTTTGCCTTCACTACTTTCAAATCAAAATGCGCATAATTGTAGCTGTTGATATAGGTCAAGTTTGCAAAATGTAGCGCAAGCTGCTACGCAATATTAAAGACAAAATATTTGCTACAAAGCAATGACAATATTTTTTATGCTGTATATCATGCAAAGGACTTTCCGTCTTGTCATGTTGTAGTTCATTTATGTATTAATTGATGATCTACTAGGCAAACACATAATCACATCTCTCAACTTTTTTTATTATGATTTGCAAGACTTTTTTCTTTTTGTTTTGTCTTTGGTGAGGTTTTTAAAAAAGGTGTCTTATTTCTTGCCGACACTATAGAATGTTAGCATGAAAGCCTTTGAAATGATATAAAACAACATAGTTTAATTTCAAGGCCTTGCAAAGTTAAGGACTTCATCTAAAACTTGGTGGATGATGTATGAATATAGGAAAGGACATATTAACCAACTGAAAGGCTCTAGAGCAAACTTTTTTATTACCTTGCATTTTGAAGCATTGATGTTCACTTAAACATAATTTTGAGTGGATGATGTATGTGACAATTACTGCCTCCTTGAATTAAAAAAAAAGCCTTTATATTTTTAGCATCCACATTGGATCCAATATAAACTTAGAGATGGGTCAAGGGGAAAAGGAATATACTAATCCACATATGATCTTGATCGTGCACTTGATTAAATTCAAAAAGGTGTAGAGCAATTGAGAATAAACCATGATCTTTTGAGCCACCAAACAAGTTCTAATTGGCAAAGATTATGTCAAGAACATAAAGAAAGATCTCAAAAAAATCCTTGAATATGCCTTGACAAAATGATATTACCTTAGTTGTGTATATATACTCTAATTGTTTATTTGAACTTTAGATCAAATTTGTCAAATTCATATGAAGATAGAATTTCTTATTATTGATTACTTGCTCAAGTCCACATTCAATAAATGGGAGAGAAAAATTGTTGTTTCTTGTGTACTAGCACAATGTATTTATCAAATTCACACATCCTAATTTCCCAAACTTCTTGGTACCATCATGGAATGATTGCCATTTGAGGTAAATCACACTCCAAGATATAATAATATGTATTGCAAATTCAAGCATCATGACCTTCAATTCAAATGTTCAAGCAAATTAGCAAGGGCAATGCCGCACTAAAGTCCTTGAGCTTGTCTTTGTACATTAGTTAGCTCGTCTTTTTACATTAGTTAGCTGAATCAATAGGGTCAACTATAGTAATTCCTTGATAAGAAATAGATCTATTAGAGCTTACTAACTACAATGTTCTTGTAATGATTGCTTCATGCAACTTGAAATCTTTGAAGTAATGGAATATATCATATCGTAGAAGGGCAATGCATTCTCATTCAAAATAAATCTTGGCTAGCATTCACTCTTAAATTGTGTAGATGAATTTAAGACCTTTGCTTTATTGTTGGGCACACCAATAACAAATGACTATTGTCGACAATCATTATAAAAACCTTTAACACTTCAATGAGAGCAATAAAACAATACATCAAAAGCTTTGCCTTTCAAATTTATAACTAAGAATACAAGATTTGTCAAAGCTAGAAGACCTCCAAACTCCAAAATTATGCAAGAAATACCAGTATTCACAATTGGCTTGTGAAAAATAGTGATTTTTTGACCAGATTTTTTTTTAAGAAAACCAATGATATAGCCCTAGTTTATTGGTTACTTTGCCAGATGCTATGCACACTGTACAATTGCCAGTAAAACCAGCATCCATGAAACTTGACCTATATTGCAGTGGTACACTTGCAAATGAAATTCCGAAATTATAGGGACTTTAGATCCCTAGATATGCCCAAAAATCTAGTGAAATTGTCGGTGTTCGCGAAAGAAAGTGAAATTGCCGAAAAGCCAATGAAAGCGAATGTTCAAGAAAGCCAGCAAAGTATTCAAATACAACCGGCATCTGTTTTTGTTTTTTTGTGTTAATTCTTATATAGTCACAAATTTTTAAAACTTCAAAAAATTTGGTTTTTATGGCAAAAAATAGCATAAACTTACAAACATATATATAGGATTCCGGAACGCACATGCAGCTGCATCTATGGCTTGTTGTCAGAATTAGGGAGGGCATGTGCATTTGTATAAGGGAGAGGGAGAAATCACCTGGTTCACTATGGAAATTTCCATTGCTGATCTTAAGCATCACATCTTGAGACAAACCATAATCAGCTTCAAGAACACTTCTCAGAAAAATGCTCACAAAAATCATATTTTACCATCAACGTTGATATGGTGGCTTACAACAATCTTAAAATAAGCTTTAGAGGGAGAAAACCACATCTGTAATCGACAGGAGAACTATAGAAGCATATGAACCACTCATACATCCTTTCTTGAGCAGAAATATGCCAAGGAGAATGCTTTCACTACAAGCATTGGTAACTATATGTATTATACATGCTTATTATTGCAACCCAGTGGTTAATCAATAAAAAACATTAGATGTCATATAAAAAGATTGATCACAAACCGAGTTCCCTTTTTAACTGGGAAAGGATTTCTTCTATTTCATCAACTTGTACCTCAGCAGTGGACATTGTCTCCTGCTTAGATTGGTTCCCATTTAGATTCTTGCTTGTTGCACTCTGGGTTCTCAAATTATTATCAAAACCCACACCAGATTCGCGTGGCTGCATATTTTCTGGTTCAATCTTCAGTTCTTTTTCCAAAAGTTCTACAAACTCCTCACCAATTTCCTGCAAAGTATAGAAGAAGAAAAAAATTTGTTGAAGACCAAAGATAACGGCGATAGTAGATAGGTAGACATTTTGTATAACTACAAAAAAAATTGATTCCATCTGATAAAACTAATGCCATCCACGACCTATATCTTTGTAGAAAGCCAGGGATGCTAGCCCATGTAGGCTTATGATAGACAAAAGTATTTGAACCAAAGTTCCAAGTGCCGTACCACGGCACCTGGTACGGCACGGGTTCCGTAGGTGCCGTACAGGTGCCGTGGAACTTCAGTTCCACAGCACCCAGGGCACCTGTTTTTTTTTTTTTTTTTTTAAAGTCATTTTTTGGTTTAAAAACCGAAAAAAAAAAACCAGGTGCCGTACCATGGCACGTGCCGTGGTACGGCACCTGGTACGGTACATGGACTGCCGTGGGGTACTTTGATTTGAACCAATTTCTCATAAGATAGACATAAGTATTAGAACCCAATTTCTCTCAGGATAGAACAAACACCTGAACCTGATTTCTCCTCTATGGTTAAATCCAATTCCTCATAGCTCAGACAATCAACTAATTGTTCATGAATTTTCACCATCATTACTCATGCCTTGCAGCAAATGGTGTTATACTAAGGACCCAAATGCCGAACTCTAGCAAAGACCAATTTGTCTAGTTGGTAGGGTCAATTATTCATCTTTTACATCCAAGAGAGATTCTTTGTGGGACATCCCTAGTGCGTTTATGGCTTTGGAATTTAGGGTTCGGGATTCTATAAGAGGGTTGCAATGGATCTTAGGTTGATTTGCTCTATTCTTCCTTTATGGCAAAGGTATAGAAGTATCATTCTTACTTTTACACAGGACGGGTTAAATCTTCTAGGCATCATTGTGTATGATAACATGATAAAGTTTGATGAATGAAAATGGTACTGGTTTACCAACCTCAACTTTATTAAGTATTCAGAAATCTAAGCTTAGTGGCTGAAGCAACCTATTTAAATTTTGAGAGAGAGAGAGAGAGAGAGAGAGAGAGAGAGAGAGAGAGAGAGAGAGAGAGAGACCATTATTTCACAACTGCAATGCCATTAGAGATGCTTAGTAATCCAAAGAGATAACTTACAGCAAGTTCTTCCCACAAGCTCTTTGATTTTGCTTGAGACGATGCTGCAGATTCTCTTTCATTCAAATCAGCTTCCAAATCTCGAAAGAACTCATCTGCGTCATGTCAAACTGTCAACATAATCCTACATGTCATATGGAGACTTAGCTTGATACAACTCCACAAAGAGCATTCAGATGAAAGTAGGTTATCTACCAATAGAATTCTGAAGATCTCTGAACAGAATGCCTGCAACACAAAACCCACTTTCCAGGTCACAAGAAAACAAGCATATGGATATATCATGAAGGGCAAAGGATGCACTGAAAAATGGCCAGATCTTAAATCGATGTATACCTAGGCCATAGAATTCCTCTTCCTCACGTCCCTTTGTGTACCCTCCTTGAAAGTTCCAATTATACTTATTCCTACTTTCACTAGCCTCCCTGCTAGCATCATACTTGGCACGACTTATGGGGTCTACCAGAGTTTGATACGCCTGCTTGGCATGCAAAAACCTGTCCAGAGCACCAGGCTGCATGAAAATCAAATCAATTAAGACTCACATGTCTGCTACAATTCTTCTTGCAGCACTACATGAACAGCCATTCTCTTTGCAGCAATGCATTGACAAATATAACCAAAATTGCAAGGAAAGAACATAAACCTATCCCGACTATCAATCTTAAACTGGAATAGTATGAAGTTCACGTCCCACCAACGCTACTTATGTGGACACCCCACATGAACGGCTTAGCCTCAGATCCTTGGGCACCATTCAGCAACAACAGTTAACATAAATAGTTGCCCTTCATGGACCCCCCCAAAATCCCAATAGCAAGTGGTAATTGAAAAGAAACCCATCACATTAGAACAAAGATTAGACTCTTATTTTTTTGGCATTTTCCAAAGGACTATTGTTACAGCTTTTACTCCCTGTCCCAATTGTTTACTGTTTTTACTTACAGATGTACTTCTTGTAAATACAGAAATGGCTTAGTCACCGGCCTGTGGTGACATTTGTAAATGGCTAAGTCACCGGCCTGTGGTGACACTTGTAAAAGAAAGGTAAATAAAATGGTTATCTGTGTTACTGCGCCTTTGAGTCGCATGCTGAGCTTTGGTATATGTATAAAGTCCTCAACCAAGAATCCTATGGTGGGCAAACAAACCCAACCAAACCTAGATCGAACGGATCAAGCTATGGATCAATCACAAAGAGGAATGAGGCATCCTACCAGCAGCATACAACTATCAATCATGCAATCAAGCATACACTAGCGAGAGCCCAATAGGTATACTTATACCCTCCAAGGCCCATGCACCACTCTTTGACACCTCACTGGACACCTCTGCAGCCTATCTAGGCCACGTCATCCAGTTCCCCAATGACTCACTGATAGACCCATACAAATCCACCATCAAGTGTTTAGACCTACAACCATTAATTATGACCATATATACATAAGGGCCCCAATTCCCTTATAGTCACAATTAACTTACGGGTTGATGGTCTACCGATCCCTAGCGTGGACACGCTACCCGAGACCAGTCGTGGGCTTGACATTCTTCCCCCCTTATTCAAGTTCTGTCCTCGAAACTTAAAACTGGGGAAGTTCTTCCTTTAAGCTTCCTACCTGTACCCAGGAATTATCATTGTCTGTGCAACTCTTCCATCGAACCAGATCCTTGGTAACTATACGATTTCTCAATCGTTTTTAGTTCTTGTGTCCAAGATCCTTCCGGGTTCAAACCGAGACACCCTCGATGATTCATCCAACAGGTCCAATTGGTCTCCAGAACCAAGATGCACTCCTTCACTTAGACTCTTCTTGAGTCGGCTTACGTGAAATACCGGATGCACTTGAGATCCTTTCGGGAGTTCCAATTGGTAAGCTAAGGATCCGATCTTTTTCAAGATCTGATACGGTCCTCTATATCTAGGGGATAATTTATAATGCTTGCCGGTACGCATTACACTAGAATCCTTCCGGATTCTCAAATATACCCAAACCCCCATTTGAAAGTCTCGAGGCGATCATTTCAGATTAGCATAATGTCGGTGCCTATCCTGGGCACACTGGACATTGTTATGTGCTATTTGTAGCATTTCCTGCATATCATGTAGGAAATCCGCTACCTTTTGAAACCTGATCGTACGAGTTTCTACCAAAATGAGTGATATAGGTTCAAAACTGTTCATAAGCACGAACGGGCTATAATCGGTAGCCAAATGCTTTATTATAACTTAATCTCCTTCAAGGATAAGTTCCTCTCCGAGGAGATTGCAATCGAAATGCATATATCATTTGATCTTTTGATCATGCAGGTAATCCTTCTCTTCAAAACGATCAAGTATAACTAGAATCCGAACTATGATTTGTCAATCATAATTCACCGGACTCTTGTCCTATACTCAATAAGAGAACGTGATACCCTAGCATAGGCAACTCAATCAATGATCAGAAGAACTTTAAGCTCAGAGTCATCTCTAGTTTAGCGAATACGGTCGACCAAAAGTGAGTAGTGAACTTCGAATCGCGAAAGTTCATAATGTCACTTGGTAATCCGTAAAGCTTAAATAGACACTCTAAAACTACTTGAGCAAAATCAGATGCATTACCCAAATAAACATAGCTGATTTGGGCTCTAAGAGAGAATATTTCTCAAAGAGTGCTATTTCACATCCAAAATCTCAACCGAAGATTAACTCAAAAGAACATGTTGGTAGCATGAATTTCTCCCTTGCATCAATCCACGGATCTCAGTCTACACTAAGATCGAGTTGATTGCTTCCAGCAAGGAACAGGTTTCAACAAATCCCATCTTGCAATAGAATTCCCTAGTTCTGACACAAATCAATCGGACTTGTAATCAGCCACTTTCCTACTGCAAGAGTGCTTTCTAATTTTCCCCCACTTAAATCTTCAAACCAAATATCTACTATAATCCTTAAAGGATTCTTGTAATATCTAAATATCCTATCGTTTCTGATTCTTGAAACAGGTCTGTCATCTATTTACATAACAGATTCCTCCTGGAATCTATGATAGATGTTTCTCCTTGATACCTCTCTTTTCATCTTACTTCTCCCCCCTTTTTAACAGGAAACAATACGAGTTTCCAAGGGATGCATATCAATCAAGATTTGCCATAAAAGAAGTTTCAAAGAAGAGATCTGAGAGAAAACCTAAATTAACCTGTAGATCAGAAAAAGTACTTCTTGAAGATTTAATCAAGGAAAATTTTAGAAAACGCTACCATTAACCATTTCTGTGACATCGTCCAAGGTCACCGGGTAATAAAAAATTACCTTCCAAGGAATCACAAGAAAACGGGTTAATCAATATTCAAGAAATTCACCAATATATCTTTTATAAAGAAATAGCTTACCGGGTTTCCGGTTTTGAAAATTTGAGATATCCAAAAAGGGGTCATGACCAATACCTCAAATTTTCGACAAAACACCCATTTTATGACCGATAGTATTTGGCATCACTTAGATTTACGGCCTTACTACGGTCAAATAATGCCGTTAGTTTCAGATCTTCATTTTGGAATTGCATGCGTCCCATACCACAGGTTCTTCCTCCATAAAGGCCCTCCACTTCCTGATCAAAGTGTCTCAAAATCTAGACTTATATAAAAAAATATAGAAACCACCGGTACCATTGAAGATCTCGGGATTTCACATTCCAACTTCAGAGTACCACTAACTCACAAAAAATGAGTGGGTAAAATTTATAAATCTTTTACCGGCTTCTCTTGTTCTTATATCATACTGTGTTGGTATGCCCCGGCGTCAAGCCCATCAAGAAGACAACTTTCCTGGACATAGGTGTCCAATTCTTGGTTGCCCATTGCAGTTAATAAAGAGAATATACATTTCGTCGATTGTGAAAAAAGCCTTACGGAATTCCTCCAAGAATTCAGCCCAGTCATAGTTTTATGGGTTGTATCCTCCACCACGAGGAGGCCTTACCCAAAGCAACAACAAAAAACTGACGAAATTTGTTTTTTTTATTCTGGGACGTTGTACAAGCTAAAGTAGCTCGTCCAACGATTTATCCAATCATCGACAACTTTGGGGCTTTTAATCGCCGGAAAAATTTCCGGTTGTTAACCCAAGCTGTAATCTTAATGGCTAATTATTGAATGGATTTTGCACTCGGTTTTTTCTATTTATTGCCTAGATGCAATTCCAACACACCGTGGTCTAGAACTTGCAACCATGTGTTTAACATTTCAGGGGGTCATCACGGTCGAGTGATGTCGGGCGAATTTTCATTTGCCCCCCCTTACTAGAATTTCATACCATCCATTTTCACATGCAAGTAACATCGTCGTTGGGGTAGTTCTAATGCAAGAGGGTAGACCTGTGGCCTTTGAGAGCAAGAAGCTCAACCCTGCACACAAGAACTATCCAACTCATCATAGGAAGTTACTCATGAGAAGGAGTTGTATGCCATTATCCATGCTTTGAAGGCATGAAGGCATTATTTATATGGTGCGGAATTCTATGTGTACACTGACCATAACACTTTGAGATATTTCTGCAACCAACCGGACCTAAGAGAAAGGTAGGCCAAGTGGGCTGAGTTGATGCATGAGTTTCACATGGAAATTTGGTCCAAGAAGGGTGCCAAAAATCGTGTGGCTGATGCATTATCTTGTATATTGTATCAGATGTCTTTTGTGGTCATTGAAAATGACCTGATTGCTGAGATTAGACAGACTCAGCAAGAGGATCCTCATTGTCAAGGAATTGTGAGAGAGGCAAATCTTGCGCAAGTAGAATCTCAAGATGAGAGTTCTCGTCTCTTTGCTCACACTTACCTTAAATATACCATAGAAGATGGTATGATTAAGAGAAATGGCAAACTTCTCGTTCCAGCTTGTGAGGAGCTACGTAGGAAGATTGTCCATTTATGTCATGATAGCCCTAGTGCAGGTCATCTTGGTATGGATAGGACCTATGAGTTGATCTTACGTAACTTCTGGTGGCCTAAATTAAAAAAAGATGTTTACCATCATGTGACGCACTGTTTTAAGTGCCAGGTCAATAAAGTTGAAAGGATTAAAACTCTTGGAGTTTTACACCCACTACATGTGCCAGGTGGAAGATGGGACAGAACGCGTAAAAAGATTGATGCGGCTGGAGTAGCTAATTTGTTTATCGAGCATGTGTTCAGACTTCATGGATTACGTCATCCATAATGTCCATCACTGGAAACTTTTGGACTGTAGTTATGGCCAAACTTGAAGTCCAATTGAGAATGAGCAGTACAGAGCATCTTGAAATGGATGGCCAAACTGAGAGAGTCAAGCAGACCTTAGAGGATATGCTTAGGGCATTTGTTGGGGATAAGCAAACTCAGTGGGAGAAGTACTTGCCACTGTTGGAGTTTGCTTACAATGACAAGAAAAATGTGAGTACTAAGATGAGTCCTTTCGAGCTTAATTATGGTTTTAGGCTAGCTAGTCCTATTACGGTAGGAATTCCTCATAAAGTGCATAGTGTGGCTAATTTCCTAACTCAAATGAATGAAATGCTTGAGTTAGTGAAGGGTAATGTAAGGCAAGCGATGGATCGAGCTAAGTCTTACGCTGATCAGCATCACACGCCTAGAGAGTTTGTGGTAGAAGACATCGTGTTTCGCCAAGTATCCAAGGATTCTAAGACCCTTAAGACGGGCAAATGTTAAGTTATCCCTGCGTTATTGTGGACCCCGGAAAATTATTAAAAGAATCAGTGATGTTTCTTATAAGTTAGATTTTCCTAAAACTTGTAAAGTGCATCCTGTATTTCATGTTTCTAGATTGAAACGGGTTTTACATAACGGTGATAACTTGTTGTCTGATGGTTTGTTTGCATTCCAGGAGCAAGGAGAAGTGATCCATGGGCCAGCGAGGGTATTGGTTAGGCGGGAGAGGCGTTTACGCAACCGTCTGATCCGTGAGTACTTGGTCGCTTGGCATGGCAGGCCTCTTTTTGATGCTACCTGGGAGACCGCGCACAGTCTGCGTGCACAATACCCTAGCTTTGCCATCGCGGACGATGTTCCCTGAGGGGGGAAGGGATGTTACAACTTTTACTACCTATCCCGGTTGTTAACTGTTTTTACTTACAGATGTACTTCTTGTAAATACAGAAATGGCTTAGTTCTAGCTTGTGGTGACATTTGCAAATGGCTAAGTCACCGGCCTGTGGTGACACTTGTAAAAAAAATGTACATAAAATGGTTCTTTGTGTTACTGTGCCTCTGAGTCGCATGCTGAGCTTTGGTATAGGGTATTGGATCATTCATTAGGAGTGGCTGGACTGACCACCTATTTAGTAGGAGGGTTGAGTGGTCAACTGACACTTGTCATATGCTGACTGGGACATTTGGTCCAGTGAATGAGTGACGCATGTTAGGGTTGACCGGTCAAACAAGAAACGTGTCATATGCTCATTGGGACGCTTGGTCCAGTGAATGACTGACACATGTCGACCTACGTGTTTGCCTATGTGGAAGAGTGCCGAGTGGCAAGCGTCGACTGTGCATGGAATTGCCCATGTGTTGACAATAGGAAGGGTCAAGGTTTAGCGGTGCTTAAGGTTCATGGATAAGAGAGCCTAGGGACCTCATCGTGATCTATGCAGCAAAGGCTGGGAGGAGACGACGCAGCCAGCGCCATTGTGTGTTAGAGTTGATGCTATGTGCTTACAAGGAATCAAATAGATTTGAAATTTGTGGCGGTCAATGCATATTTGGACGGGTGTCAGTTAGGAGTTCAGGGAGAGCCTGACAACTATCTTTCATCATGCCAAAAAAAACGGTTCGAACCATTTTTTGGCATTTTCCAAAGGACTATCTTTCTAGTCATGCCGAAAAAATGGTTCAATTTTTTCGAAGGACTATATTTCTAGTCATGTATGGAAGTAGCTACTAGCTAATGTCACTGATGATATCAGATAGATCATAGCTAAAACTGCAGGTAACAGATGGATCAAGAACCCTAAATCACAGGTGACATGTATTGTTAGGTAACAAGAGTCGGGAGTTGGAAGTTCGAAGTTCCGCGTCAAAATTCACTATCGATAAATCACAAATTCGGAATTATAATTTACATGTTACCCATTAACACTAATAAAGCACTTGTTTTTAACATAACCTAAGGGTAGAAATTAAGGGAGGGGGGGGGAACCCTAAAACCGATTCGCCAGTTCGAACATAGAGAAGCCGATTCTTTCCCGATTCAAACACGGTTCGAAAAGGCGATTCGAAAGGTACCATAAAACATTGATGTCGAGCCCACAACTTTAGTTTCTACGGTGCTCACAGAAATCTGTAACTATTTTTGAGCAAAAATAGTTACGTGTGAAGAAAGCAACTCATAGATCAAGCGTGGAAGAAAATGCACTCAGCTGCGATCAGGCTTGCTCCATGAGATATCTGCGTTTAAGGATGCATTGGCACTTGGAGGCAGAACTGCGCTAAGCTTCAGTTGTGGAAGGATCCTATGACCATGACAATGAGCAGCAATGTTTTCTACAAACATATCTTGCAAGCAAAATTGTCAGGATTTTTGCGATAGTAACTCTGAATCTTGTGATTCCTGCATCCTTTTTATAATAAACAAAAGTTACGCAGAAGTGGTTATTATCAACCAATACTTGGATTTCAACACATCACTTTGCTATTGATTAAATATCTAAATCAAGGAAAATCATTCTCAATACAAATACAAGAATGTCACTGTTGTGGCTACATGGGATCTAGGTCAGGTAGATCCAAGAGTCACTAGGTTTAGATAAAGTAATGGAATTTCCTTCAATGTTGGTTAATCTCCTTTTCCTATAGATAGAGGCCATGAGTCACAAAATTTTGCCCTTATTATGATGCTCCCAGCTATGAGGCATTATGGAGCAAGCTTTTGGAAGATGAGAGGACAGTCATAGAACTAGCCGTGGAGCCTATCAAAGTTGTCAAAAGCACAGTGTGATTTTCATTGGAGATGAATAGAATGACACAATTGCTAGATCCATCCATGGACTTACTGCCTACTCAAGAGGAAAGTCATTCTTTTTTAGCTTCATTGACAACTCAAAGGGAGGTAAGACTGTAGAGAAATTAGCTGAATTGTAGAGTGAGGACAGAAGGGGCCTTCCAACATTTTATAATTTTACTGTAGATGGTGGGAACGTGCCAGCACGGCAACATGAGATATTTATCTATTTGTGAAATTAGAATATCCAACTTCACAAATTTATATAGAGAAGCCAGTGATGTCATAAGGTAAAGCTTAGAAACAATATACGAGCAACTCAGTAAGTCAAAATGAAATTCAATCAACAAAACATCTTAGCCAAACAACATTGCTTATGTCTCATCAGTACCCAAGCATAAGTTGCTACTAGCGAACTTTTAAGAAGGCATTATTCTGGCCACGATTGCAGCGAGATGTAAGAGAGTACGTCCAGCGTGGCATGGCTTGTCAAGTGAACAAGGCCGAGAGATTAAGTCCTCGGGGCTTGCTACATCCACTTGAGACACCTACAGGAAGGTGGGAAAGCATCTCTATGGATTCTATTGTTGGGCTACCCAAGACCCAGAAGGGATTCAATTCCGTTATGGTAGTGGTAGATAGGTTTTCCAAGATGGCTCATTTCATTGTAACGACCAAGAAGGTCATAGCTCCACAAGTTGCTGAGTTGTTTCTTGAGAATATTGTCAGGTTGCATGGCCTTCCGAAGTCCATTGTTTTTGACAGGGATCCCAAGTTTACAGGAAATTTGGATTGAGGTGTTCGCCAAGTTGGGAACACAGTTGCGGATGAGTAGCTCTGAGCATCCTCAGACGGAGAGTCAGACTGAGCGTGTGAACCAGATCTTGGAAGATATGGTTTTGGCATATGTTAGTAGTACGCAAACAGACTGGGTAAAGCATTTACCGCTATTGGAGTTCGCGTACAATGATAAGAGACATGCGTCCACTGGATTGAGTCCATTTGAGCTCAATTATGGTTTCAGGCCACTTCGTCCTGCAATCATAGGGATTCCGCATAAGGTAGTGTTGTAGAGTTTTTGGCTCAGATGCAGCAAAAGCTAGAGATGGCATGAGATAACTTGTCCAAGGCTATAGCTAGGGTACCCCTGAGAACCGTACCTATCAGGAATTTGAGAATGGAGATTGGGTGTATTTACTAGTCCCTTCGAAGTCGAAGGTGCTATGCATGGAAGGTGCGCCAAGTTATCTCCTAGGTATTGTGGACCATGGTTGATTATTAAGAAGGTGAGCCAAGTAGCTTATAAGCTACAACTACCTGTGGGATGCAAGGTGCTTCGTAACTTGGACTTACCCTCAAGATTATAACCTCTAGGAAAAAGGACTGAAGAGTTCTCATCCAAAAAACGAAGCCATGCTACCTTGAAAAACTCTTTAGAATTAGAAAAGTTTCCAGCAATGTGCTCAATGGGAAAGACCCGAAAAGACTCAAAACCGCATTTGGCTATAGCAGTATACAAAGGTTTTAACTCTTCTTTAGGCTTGTCAAACAAGTTCTTGAAACGTCAACGTACAAAAGCAGACCGAAAAGTTTGGCCAACATATACCATACTAGTCATATGTTATAAATGACATAGATTACTTGGGTGGTATAAATTGGGCTAAGAGGCATAGCGGTATGCACATGTTTTTTTCTAAGGCGATTCAAATTTTTGATATGGTTATTGTATAATGAGTACTAACAAGCAAAGACTTAAAAATAGACCATTCATTAGGACCTTCTCCAAGATTATGAAGTTTATTCAAATAACATCTAGACAAAAAGTTAAACCTTTCTCTATGACTTGTACCATTTCTACTAGCAAAACAAAGGGGTAAAGGGATGAAAGAGCAAACCTCTGAAGTGTTGATAGTAGAAGAGCCAAAGATTATATTTTGAGTAGTCAGGCAATTGTTTAAGACCAGGCCCTCTTGAAGGCTATTGGTCCGAGGTCAAAATTTGTGTTGACCACACCCCTCGTTTGTTTAACAGGGCTGCTGTAAAGCGGCGAGGTACCTAAATAGGTCCGCCTGTTACACTCGAAAGATCACTGACAATAGCATGCGTTCAAGTGCCAGCGACTTCTTGAAGTAACACTACTTGACTCCCTCTCACATCGAAAGTCTTTCATGAAACTAACCAAAAAGCCCTTGATCCTAAAAGGACCCAAAGAAAGGAAACTTCATGTGAGTATGGTTCAGACTCTAACATGGTGAGACAAAGTTAATTGGACCACATAAAATTTTTTTCGGAAAAGGTTTTATAGAATTTGTGTAAGTGACTCTTGGTGGTAAATTACAAGGATGACCAAAGAGCCAAATGTACAAAATTCTTTACAAGAGGCAAGAACGAACATAAAACTTACTTCAAAACTTTGATACCATCAAGAACAAGAAACTAAACTTGAACACTAAGGAATATTGAGATATTTATCTAATGAAGCGCAACCAAGAAAAACTTGACTACAACTATAGATGAAAAAATTTCTATTTCTATTTATTTTTATTTTTACCACTGAAGGAGTGACCAACATTGAAAGTTAAAAAGAAAGGAAGTAAAGTATCAGTTAACCTATATTAAGAACAATTTTATAAATTGGACTTTAAATATGAAAAGTAGATACTTAGAGAACCAGAAAAATGACGAAGGAAAAACACAACTTCTTAATAGGCTATTAATAAATCACAAACTCAAACAAACTTCAAAAACTTTTTGAAACTAGAGCTAGGTAGAGCAAAGGAGAATATTTGGGTGAACTAGAAGCAAGTGATTAACCCTAATAAGCAAAAGACTAAGAACTCATAAGAAAATAATAATAATAATAATAAGTAAAAAATAAAAAATAAAAAGAGAGGGAGCCATATATTTATTATGATACAACAAGAACCTTACCAACATGACATCGAGTAAGAGATGTTAGTTTTAATTAGTGAAATATCAGATTAGTTGTAGGGGCATGCGCACTCTCTCAAGATATGCAAATAAGAACATACAGCTGGTCACTACTTGGACGAAAATTCATTAAGAATTTGCATGTCCACTAAAGTGATAGAAAAATATCTATTTTTGACAGTAGAATATAACCAATTTCACAAATTTATATAGAGAAGTCAGTGATGCCATAAGGTAAAGCTTAGAAACAATATATGAGCAACTCAAAAAGTCAAAGGATCTAAGTCCAAACAATAAAATAAAATTCAATAAACAAAACATCTTAGCCAAACAACATTGCTTATGTCTCATCAGTACCCAAGCATAAGTTGCTAACTGGGTTTCCAAAGAATCCGGATTCTCTTGGGTAGACCCAGAGTTGACTAAGAAGCAAAAGACAATCAGTAAGAAGAAAGAAAGAATAATAGTAATCATAATAATTCAAATAAAATGAAATTCGAAATTCAAATTTTATAAATTTATAAATCTAATTAAAAATATAAAATAAAATAAAGAACAAGGATCATAATATGTATACGAGTTATCGAAACAAAGACAAAATACTAGAAACATGAGATATTGTCAGGGAATGATATTCTTGCAAATATTTTGACTTCAGATAGCCCATTCCTAAAAAAACAAGGACATTGGGAAGTTGCCTTCCTATGTGTCAATCGTTGAGATGAGGAGAGAGGTGGTGACAAACATGCTATATATCGAATAACTACTAAGGACCTCCTAAAGTACTTGGAGAAAGGATCTTCCTATACCTTATCTTGTTGTAGTGACTTTAAGAGGAGAAGAACACATTGCAACAACTTGTGGCTAGTGATGATTAGATTCATTGGCCAGTCTCAATCAAGTATTAGAAGACTCACTTGTTCATAAAACTTGTTACTTAAACATTTAGACCCAAAAGAAATAGAGCTAACATCACCATGGCCGGTTTAGTTAGGCATCCAACGAGTCCAATCTGCGAGTATCTAGAGGGTACCAAAAGCATATGGTGCCATTGAAGAGCTAATATCTTAGGGCCCAAAATTGGCTGAGTGATATAAAGTTCACAAATACGTCTATAGTCCCATGCAAGAGCAAACGCTCATATTCGGATTTATCCTCCTCTAACAACCCTTCAATGCCTGAAATGACCTCTTTGCTAGGAATGTTTAGAAAGAACGTCTTCCCTGTGCTTGGCAATTTATTGAATCAAGGTTCTAACCATAGTTGCACAGAATCGCGTTTCTGGGAGGAGACGTTTCGGAAACCGCGTTTCTGAGAAACGCGTTTCTCCTCCTAGAATCGCAAAAAAAAAAAAAAAAAAAAAAAATTGGAAAAATAGCTTATGGCTGAAATTTTTTTAGGGGATCAATGGACGAGCATTTTGCCTCTCAGAAGTGCAGTAGATGGGGCACAAACAGATCTTATTGTCAATAGCTATTTGGTTGTTATTTGCTCTGGTTTTTAATAAATGCTCAAGGGGTTCGGGGGGCGGTAGCCCCTCGAGAAACAGGGGGTCCGGTGGGGGGTTTGGGGGGCAACGCCCCCCAACTGCAGGGTCAGGGGTAAGACCTCTTCATGACTTGGCCTTCCACTCCCTGAGCGAAAACACACTTACTGGGACCATCTGTGATCGTAACAGACATGCTAGAGGTTAGTTTTGAATTTTTATCCTTCACAGAACCCAACATGGATTAATGCACCTGAACTGGACCATCCTGCACCCGAAACAGTCCGCAAATTACACAGTAATTATGCTCTTAATTAGGGCTTTCATCTGATACCCATATTGCCCAAAAAAAACCCCAAAAAAAAAAAAATTTAAAAAAACGTTTCTGAAAATTTCCGAAACGTGTTTCAGAAACGCAGTGCAACTATGGTTCTAACCAAGTGCCCATCGTGACTTATTTTGAACCCAAGAAACGTATGCCATCATCAAGTACCCAACAAGAAGTAGGAACAACATGGTAGTCCATTACCAAGTACCCAACAGGAATTAGGAATAACATAGTAGCCCATTACCAAGTACCAAACAGGAATTAGGAACTGCCATTGCCATCTAATATCCACTCCATGGTGCAGCAGATCATATACTAGGAGTTATGTAGTCCCAATGGCATCTGGATCTATGTCCTGTCATTTTTCAATATAAGAGGCCACCATCCAGCAACTTCAATAAGAAAAACAAGACTTGCATCTAATGAGAAGTGGAATGCATCCATCATGACTAAACTGCTTCTCCAAAATATAGTCCTACACACAAACACACCAAAAACTTAGGATTTCAAAACCCTAGAAATTCAACCTCCCAGAATTGCAACTCGAGAATAGGAAAATCCCAGAATTGCAAAATTCTGGAATTGCAAATTGCTTTTCCACGATACTGTATGACACACACATGCACGACAAACCCCAGAGCTGCAAACCTTAGATTTGTGAGATCACAAATTTGCAAAAACTTCAGTGTTTAAACCCTAAAGTTATAATCTGCTTATCAACAATACTGCTCTGCACACACATACACACCAACCATAGAACTGCAAAAGCCTAGAATTGAAAAACCTTGAGTTGCAAAGCCGTACCTCCTTGTTCACATCTGGATGGTATCTCAGCGCAAGCCGACGGTACGCCTGCTTCAAATCCTTCTGACTTGCTGAGGGTGCCAATCCGAGCACACTATACAGGCATTCATCCTTCTTGCTATTCATCTGTATGATCAATACACTTCTATTTCTGCGATGAGTCTTACAGCTCCAAGTCCAAGTTCTAGGAAGCATAGGACTTCTGCCTTTAGAAAATAAATAGTGATTGCAACTTTGGACTGGTTGGAGTTGTGGCAGGGAACAAAGGCGGCTTCGCGTTTGGTGGATTGGAAGAGCACAAGAAGAGTTTTGTAATTGAGAATGGGCATTGCTGATGCTGCAGTAACACAGCACGCCGGGATCTGGTACACAGAGAGCTACTGCCATACTTGGACCTGGCAGCAGCGCTCTCTCTCAATCAATCAATCAATCAATCAGGCATAATTTGGTTTCTACAGTGAAAGATCCAAAGTTCAAATTTCTACTGTACACTCTTAGATTTGTCTACAAAAATGAAAATTGGTGTGATGGTCTATATCAAAGACAACCCATATAATGTGTGCTCACTATGTGGGATCCACACACTGCAGTGCTAATCTAAGCCTCAACTACAGAACCCCCATACTCCACAATTTATGAAGTCACACCGAGATTGAATCACCTCTTTGTGCATTGCTTGGATGGGAAGATGAATAAACAAGAGATTTGAGATGGTCAATAAAGTAGGAGCTGGTCCCTAGTTTAGACATAAGTCTAGACTGTAAGATATGTGAGAGAGCGAACTATGGAGGTCATGATCATTGAGATAATGTATTTGAGACTATCGAGTATTCGCTATGAGATGGAGCTTACCATACTGAAATCATAGAGATCTAGAACCTTGCAATACTATTTGTCTTTTAACTAGTTGAGTAGCAAGTACAATTTAGATGATCTTAATCAACACATTATCTAACTACAATATGAAAACAATCTTGCTTAGGTTGAATCTTCCCAACAAAAGCTCCAATCAAGAACTTGACGAGCTTATTGCATTCAATCCTATTGCATCAACAAAAAATTTGTATGCAAAGTACTTGACAATTTCAATGCTCCTCCATAAAGCGAGTCTACTTAATAGGGCAACAATGCTTAGCCAAAGGAGAGAATTGGCACCCTTGGACTTGGAGTAGGTTTCACTTGGTCTTCATCTTCATAAAGCTCCTCCGCATGATCTTTGACAAGTTGAGTGTTGTTGGAAGTCACCTTTCCTTTGGCTTGGAGAGATTTATCAAAAAGTACATCTCTACTAGCAACAACTTTTTTTTTTGTAATAGGATCATATATCCTATAAGCTTTCTTACTTTCACTATAACCAACAAAGATGCCTTTGAAAGAAGTTGCATCTTCCTTTTTCCTTGTTTCTAAAGGAATATGTACATAACAAGTACATCCAAAAACTTTCAAATCACTAAGATTTGGCTTTTTGCCAAACAATACTTCATAAGGTGTAAGTCCTCTAATGGCAATATTAGTCATTCTATTACAAAGAAAATTTGCACATAAAATAGCTTCTCCCCAAAATGAAATAGGAAGAGATGCATCTAATCTCATAGCTTTAGCACACTCACATAGTGTCCTATTCTTTCTCTCAGCTACTCCATTTTGTTGTGAAGTATATGTACAAGTAAACTCTCTCTTTATGCCATTAGTTTCACAAAACTCGTTCATCCTATTGGAGATGTACTCCTCTCCATTATCACTTCTTAATACTTTCAAGCTATTATTAAGTTGCTTTTCCACAAGAGTTTTGAGCTTTACAAAGGACTCAAAAACTTTGTCCACAAGCTTCACAAAGCTTGCCACACTTATGGTTTTGGGAAGTCCTCTTGCTAGCTCCTTTGTCACCATGGTCTCCATAGCTTTGTAGTTAGGATGGGCTAACCTTTTGTTCCATAATTCCACTTGAGTGAGCTCCTCCCTTGCCATGTTCACACTTCCAACCATCACATTAGCATCCAATTTGAATAACCTCCCTTGCTTGAAACCACTAGCAATACATTTTTCATCTTTCAAGATAGAACATACTCCATGCTTGAAATGTACATCTAATCCACTATCCATAAGATGTCCTACACTCAACAAGTTCTTTGTGATTGAAGGTACATAAAGAACATTGTCTAGATCTACTTTTTTAGATAATCCTAGACATAAAGGAATGGATCCAACACCTACAATCTCACATTCTTGATCACTTGCAGTGAAGATAAATCTCTTAGAACTATTGTAAGAAAGTAGATTAGAAAAGTAGTCTTTTTGGTGAGTCATGTGAGAGCTTGCCCCACTATCAATCCACCAAGTGTCTTGATTAGATGTTTGTGGTGAGGATACTTCTCTTGGGCATTCTTCTTCTTGTAGCACTCGGATGCAAAATGTCCCTTTTTTCCACAAAAGAAATACTTTAGCTTCTTCTTGTCCTTCTTGCTCTTGCCTTTGGAACTTGATGCTCCATCTTTGCTCTCCATCTCCATGTCTTGAGTCTTCTTGGATGGAAACTTTTTCTTCTTGCCTTTCAAAGAAAAGTCAGGTTTTTCATCACCATCATTCAAAGATAAGGAACTCATCCTACTTTTGATATGAAGCATTCTACTGTCCTCACTAACAAGCACACTTTGAAGTTTTTCAATACTAGGAAGTGAATCTTGAATAGCAAAGGTTTGAACAAGATTGGAATAATCATCTCCTAATCCATTCAAAATTATTTGAACTAATTCATCATTTTTGATTTTATCATCTATAGAAGACAACTCCTTATTCAAGATTTGATCCTAAAGACATAATTTTGGGCACTTTCACTACTTCCTTTCATGCTTTGAAGGATTTGATTCCTAAGCATGAGTATCCTTGAAGTGTTCTTGGATCCATAAATGGCTTTTAATGAATCCCATGCCTCTTTGGATGTGGTACAAAAAGAGATTTCTTTCAAAAGCTCATTACTTACATTCATTTTTATGCAATGTAATGCAACTCTACATCTCTTTTTGTACTTAGCCAATTCAACTCCTCCTTGAGGTTCTACTTCCACCTCAAGTACTATGTCATAAAGATCATGAAGTACAAGCAAAGACTCCATTCGAACTATCCAAGTAGCATAATTAGTGGATGTAAGTCTTTCACTAGCTTCAAGCAAAAAACCACCCATTGATGCCATTTTTGAATGTGAAAAAGCACTAGAAACTCTTATGGTTTCTCTAAGAGATCTGATACTAAAGTCTTCTAGCAATCTAGAAAGCTTATAGACTCAATCCTATCACTCATGAACCAATCTAGAATGATGAAAATTTAGATTCTAGTCTCAAACTTGCAAAATCACTCCTTAATCTATGATTTTTAGCAATTTCTCTCTTCAACCTCAACATACACTCAAAAAATCAGAGAAGATCAATTAGTGCACCTAATTCAAGCTTCAATTTCAATTTTTTGGCTGATCTAGTCCTAGAACTAATCAAACGATTAGATTCACTATATAAAATGCTTGATTTTGCACTAAAAATCACTCAAATTGGGTATGTGAGTCAAATTCTACAAATTTTTGAAATTTCTCAGTCAAAACCGGAGCTGTACGGCCTCACACGTGTGAAAAGAGTTCCTACAGCCCACAACAAGATCTAGACCAAAAAATTTGAGGATAGCTATCAAATCCAACTCGCTACACAAAATTTGACTAATTTCCAAAAAACTGCTAATTTTGGCTTTGATTTGGATTAACCCTATCAATTTCAACAAAAGCTCTTGTACTAGGCTCTAATACCATGTGCAAAAAGTACAAAAAGGACCCAGAGTGGATCCTAATCTGATCCTCAAGAGGGATTGGTTGTCAGATTACTTGATCTATCGATTTACTTGAGATTAAGATCAATCTAGATCAATTCTAGACACAAAATCCTAACAAGAACAATCATTAATTGAAGGTAGGTGTACTTTCTGGTTTCACACGTGTGAAACAGTGTCTGAGTACAGACTCCAACCTGAAAATCATGTACACATTGATAGAACCTCAAAACAATCAAATGAAATGTAGACAAATGGAGAGAATCACTCAAAATTGCTTCCAAAACCAAGATTGGTGTCTCACATTGATTATGGCCAAATAAGCCTCTATATATACACTTTTGGAGCTCGAGGTACTGATCATGCATCAGATCTCACACGTGTGAGGATGTATTATCACTATCATGCAATTTGACAATTGGATCAAAACTTTCCATTTTGGGCATTTTTGGTCTATTTTCCTACTATATGGAGATCTTCATGGAAATCTTCTAGAAGCAAAAACTCACCTACTTCAGCTATTTCCACACGTGTGAGCTGTCCTCTACACATGGGATGTGACACCTATTCAAAATATTTGGCTCATGCAATCATTAGATTGGTGCCATGTGTCATATCTCTAGAAAACTAGTTTTTGGCCATTTTAGCCAATAGAACTTGAATTAAATCATATGTACAACATATATGATTATGGTACATGAAAAGTACACTAGTTTCACACGTGGGAACAGGCTCCACACATGTGTGTCTATCCTATATACAAGATTTTTGGCCTCTACCAAGCTTATTTTTGCATTTTTCACATGTGGGACGGTGACAGATAGATGGTGGAACGGTTAAACCCCTGAACCTTCTATTCAAGGAGTGCATAGGCAAAATTGCCAAGTAGTGGCGATGCGCTCGCACATGTCAGGCTTGATGGCGATGGATAGTTCATGCATAAGGAAGGTATGCCAATCATATGGCACAACCAAGGGGCTCGAGAATTCAATGAAGGATTCCATGATTTGTCTTAGAAGTGTGGACTGAATGCGGTCCTTGCGAAAAGTTGACACAACCAAGAAGTTGTTCAACAGGTAAGCAACAGCTTGGATTACGAGGTCATTGATAGCCTCTATCAAATAATTGTTGTTTGTTTTGACTGAGAGCTCAAGAGTAGTGTTTGATGAGGTCTTTAGCTTGGCGATGGAGACGGGTTGGTGATCACCAGACACAATGCTAACGGTGACCATGGAGTTACATTGAAGCGTACCTTGTACATAGTACCTTGGTACAGGATGTGGAAATGCAACTTCGACGCGTCCCACATAAAGTAAGCATGGAGAGCTAGATCCATGTTAATGTCAGAAGAGAATAGCGCCGGGACAATAGTTTGAAGCCAAGGGGTAACCAAGGAATCATATGGCAAGGCCCAGATCTGGGTGGCAGTAGGTATCTCAAGTTTGATAATCTACTTCGTGCTAGTATCGTCAGTAGAGAAAGAAGAAGTCATGTTGTTAGATGGATGGTAAAATGTGTTATCGATGGAAATGTGAAAAGGTGAAAAGATGCTCAAAAAGAGGAAAAGACATCAAAAATAGGTTAAAGGCTTAAAAAAAACTGGAAAAGAATGTAAATTGTGAAAATGAAGGTGGAAATGGTGGAATTGAGTGTGTAATAGATTTTTGAAAGAGTTGTGTGAATTGATGCTCTATCCCCTGTTCCTAGTAGAATTTAGAAAATTCTGTGCTCTTGTACTCACCTCCTTGAGGTGTGTCTCTCTGCAAATGCCACGAACTTCTTTAAAGAGTCGAACACTTCAGATTGTTTCTTTAGGTAGTAGATCGTTGTCATCCGGCTATAATCATCAATGAATGTCATAAAATACCTCGATCCTAAAAGCGAATCCACTTTGATCGGTCCACAAACATCTGAGTGGGTGAGCTCAAGAACTTCTTTGGCTCTTCTTCCCTCATGTGTGAATGGATTCCGATGTTGTTTGCCTTTTTGACAGGCTTCGCAAAACTCAGTATCAGGTCTGGATATCTTCAGACTTGTGACTATGTCTTTCTTGCACATGTCATACAGGCTCCCCATGTTCAGTGCCAAAGTTGATCTTCACCCTTGCATATGATGAAGTTCCATTATTAACTTAGAGGGTTTCCCACAATAATTTGAAATGGTTTGGTCTGTTTAAAAGAAATTGGAGAGAAATGGAATTTTCCACTCCCACTCACTCCTTCCAGGTTACTACCTTACTGGGCACTATAAGTGCATGCTCTTTTCAACCCTTTGGCTTTACAACACTGGTGAAGAAGTTTGCTCCTCTACCTACCTACAAATCAACAATTTGATAGCTTACGGTATGTATCTGTTTCTCTCTTACACTCCTCTCGTATTTACTCTACTTTCCGGAGAAGGATGCTTTAATAACATTTTGCTTTGACATGTTATTCATCACTCTAAAGCATGTAGAGACTATGATAGGTTAAAAATGCATTGAGATCTAGCGATGGACAGTAATGACACTTTTTTATTCTTGAAACCGTCCATCCTACCTCAATAGGCAGTGATGGATAGTTTTGGTTAAGTAAAACACAGGTGATAACAATGATATAATTACGATTTTTCTGAGCAATAACTTGCTCTTTATGGCTTAGAGGGCAGCGATGGAGGGCTACTTCACTTATGCACATATACATACACTTTTTGTGAAAAGAATGGGCATTGTCCAACGATGGATAGATCGTTGTATACTGTCCAAAATATGAGTGTTTATCAATATTGTTATGTTTAATCCAGTGATGGATACTATAGGCATGATGGACTCACATTACTCATCAATTTACACATAAACACCCTGTTGTTCCAACGATGGACAAGAGCATCTTCTTCTCACATAATAATATTGTAAATTCAGTTATGGCTACTTGCCTAGCGATGGACCATAAACTTATGCTATCTGTTCATAGACTTTTTCACTTTGAAAGCTTCCTCCAACTAGCGATGGAAGGATGGACACATTTAAGCTTATCTCTTACATATGTGCTCTCTTTAAAAGTGTTCATAGATCTTTTGATCTCATAGTATGAAGCTAATGATATCTCATGATGTAGCTTCATTATACAGCTTCAGCTTCATCAGAATATTACTTGGTTGAACCGACTACTCGCTATTGCAAGGTATGCAACCAACTGGATCTCTGCAATGCAAGTTAACTAACATAGTCATAAGATGTCTTGTAAGTGCTTTCTATGTAACTCTCCGTAGCAATATACTCACTCCATGGTTTCTTGGCTTGCTTATGATCTAAAAGAGTAAGAACTCATTCGCTTAACAACTACTATGGCTGCCTCTCAAGAAGCTATGTCTACAACCATTCAGGTATAGTTTTCGAGTTTAAATAAACTCTTCACAACTTTGGTAAGTATGGTAGTTTCGGTTCCATAAAGGCTATGATATACCGTTACTCTACACAAATTCACTTTTTCTTTTCGCTTCTCTATTTCCCTCGTTCGAAAGTAAGAAACGACATAGACCACACTCAAATCAAACTAAAATACCTTGAAATAAGAATTTGTCACCGAAAGTAACAGTAAGGACTCCAATATTATGATCTTAGACAACATGGATATGCATAAGAATCATAGTTTATACTAAGGGAGTAGAATGGCACGGATCTGTCCTACTACTCAGTATAAACATTGGCAGGCTCTTACTTTGTATTAATCACATCTCTCCTATACAGTGTCTTGATACCGTGGATGTTATGTCATTTAGATATAACATTCATGGCAACACTTCACCTTAGCTCTGTTAGTGTTACTTTAGACTTTTGGTGAGATACAACTAGAAAGCATGGATATGCTCAGGAGTATGGACAACAGTGCGTGACAAACCTTACGTTGTAAGGGTCACTTTGGTCAGTATAGCATGGATTTGCTCTGATACCAACACACGTGTTCACACCAGGTCTTTTGGCCAAATAAAACTCCTAATGGTTTAAACTTTTCATACTCGATTAAAACGAACTGATACAGACCAATTGATCGTAAGCTGATCAGTATGGCACTCGCCCTGATACGGTGATATAACGGCTTGGCCCATCGCTAAAACATTGTGTGTTTGGGAAGACTAGACTATGTTTCCAAATGCTATTCAAAGCTGTTAAGTAGTATAACTTCTTTTGGACATGAATAACAACTGTCGTTTAGCTATGACGCCTGTCTTTCTCACTGAACTAACTTGAGCGGGATGGTGGCAGGTATCAGCTGGACGTCTTGAAAGTTGTTATGCTTTATGGTGCTTTCTAGTACTATATTTTACTTTTTAGCTGTACTTTACCTTGTTGGATTATGAATAAAGGCTTTAAAGAGCTTCAGTCTTGCTTTGTCAAGAGGAACTAAGTGTAGTCTTGTATCTCTCTCTCTTTCCTTCATCCTGGTGGTGTAAATCCGACTATTCCTTGGTTGAGATAGTACTGAAGCTCTTACCTTTTATCCGATTCATAAGCTAACAAAAGTCCTTTTTTATGTTTTAGTCCACATGATGGTTTCAAGCTGTAACTTTGTTATGGGGAGCCCCTACCTCCACCTAACCTTTTTGTTTAGACTAGTATTTGCTGTACGAAGAAGGCCGTTGAGTTACATAGATTTATTATTAACACTGATAGGGCTACATGTGCTTTTACTAGACCTGAGGATAAGATTCTTTGTTTGTTTGATTTGCTAGAGACCATTGATTGGGTAAAGATTTATCTTGAGTTTGTTAAGAAGAAACAACCGTTGACCCTTGTGGAAAATCTTTAAAGTCGTCTTAATAATTTTGCTGAAAAATTTGAAGAGAAAGAAAAGTTCTGCAATTCGCACATCAGAAAAGTGTTTATGTGTTTAGAAAATGAAAACGATATTTCTCCTACTGTCACTACCCCTTCTACTTCTAATGCTCCCACCTCTCCTCACCCGCTTGTTTATACTGAAGACTCTGATGAAGACAATGCCTCTCAACTTGAGATCTTTTATCAAGACATTTGCGATATTGGTGACCTCTCCTCTTTTGATTTCTATCAATCCAAAAACTGCCAAGTCCCTTTTGTTCTTGCTAGAATCATCGAGTACAAATCTACTCTTACCTCTTATAAGCTCTGGAGTCTCCCGTCTGTTAATTTCCTTGCACCAATACCTATTGACCTTTGGATTCTGATGACTCATTTGACAGAAAAAAAATATAAGTTTGCAAATTGGCCGCTCTGCACAAAAATCTTTCACTCGAGACCCTTGTTTCTTTTGATACCATTATCTGCATGAACAAATTTAAACCCTCTTGTTGTCCCTCTGAGCAAGTTTGGGCCAGGCTCAGAGGACACTTTGAGACTGTCTTCAATAGAATGAATCTACACCAAGCCAGAATCTGGAACTAGAAAAGACCCTTTTTCAAATGCAGATGTGGTGAAAAATGTAAAAACAGTTCTTCCATCATTTGTTTGATCATGCTATTTGGTTCATTATGAATAACCTTTCCAAGGTTTTTCCTGGTGCTTCCCTCCAGAACCAGATGAATGCCTTTTTCATGTGGCTAAATAAACCTGCTAGGGATGTGATAAAATCTCATATTACTTTTTTCTTTATCCGCGAATACATGATTGATGCCTCTATTGAACGTGCTAAGGACTCCTCCGCCAGATTACTTGCACGTTTAGGAGATGCCGAGAATATCCAAGAGATAGAATGCCTCTTAAAACATCTCAGTTTTTCTACCCTCCAAGACAAGTACTTCCAGAACTCAAACAAAAGGACGGGCTCTTTTAATCTGAATAATCCGAACTCAATTATTTCCAGTTTAGGAACGAGGAAGAAAAAGCATGTCTCAGATTACAAAGCAAAGGAAGGACAGAGCAGTGGAAACAAAGAGGACTTACCAATCAAAAAGCTGAATTTTTACACATCCTAATTGGTGTGCAGGATGAAGAAGATAGTGTTAGAAGACAAATTAGTGTTTCAGCAATCGGACGTCTCCAGTTTTCCACTAGTAGCCCCTCAGGGAGACTTTATGTACATTTATGTTACCGAAATAGAGTATTTGAGTTTATCCATGTGAAGCCGATTTTTATGCTCACGTTTTACGCAGGATTTTTGGTACTGTTGACAAACTCTTTTATGATATTACTTTTGGTTGGACTTATCTACCAAGTGTTAAATGTGAATGGTATTTTCCTTATGATGTGTTTTGCCATTTTGATATAGATAACGTTCATCCTTGTCAATGTTACTCTTTTAACCATTTCAAGAACTTTATCTCTGAAAAATTTGGCCATGTCGTTTGCACAGACTGTAAGACTATTATGAGTTCTCTCTTACGAAAATCGTTAGAAAAAAGGCCTAAATCATATAACTCTAAGACAAGCTAATGTGAATGAAGTCGCATTAGAGCTTTATGATGGATGGTTTGAACTTATGGACTTCCTACCTTTTTATGATTCTTTAGACAGTGATACAAAAAAAGAACATGCTACGTTTTGTGAAAGAATAACTTTAAGTCATATTAGAAAGGGTAAATGGCTTCATGGAAATCTCTTTCAAAAAATAAGATTACAAAGGACGAGCTACTTTGGCTTACAAACTCTTTATCGTTAATAGAATTGATAAAGCACAGTATAATCCCTGTTTCATTTGTGAATTCTTTGTACGAAATTTGGCCATAAAACAACTTAACAGTCTAGATTTTACTCCTTTTTCCAACAATCAATCAATCATGTGGAGGATTCCTTGTCATATATAACAAACATTTCTACAAACACTCTACTAGAAATTTTTCTGGGCAATTATTCTCTACCTTACCTTCTCTGCACTTTTAAAGCCCACAAAGACTCTTTCAGATGGATTACCAATGCTCACGATTGCTGCTTCACCAAACTTGCCAAATTTCTCACAGGAGCTCTTGGTATGCTGTCCACTTTCCTCATGGAAGGTGCAAGCCTTAAGGCGAATACATACAAGAATATCCTTAGAGTTGATATGATTTTATATTGGCAATGTGAGTCATTGATGGATTTCTATCTAGACCTACCATCTCTGATTACCAATACGTGGGTCGTAGATATCTCAAAATGTTACAAGAATATACCCCTAGATGGCCGAGAGGGTTTAAAAACTGTTATGAAAAAGGCAATAAAATACGCCTTTAAATATTCCAGACATGAACTTATATACTTAAAATGGAATCACTTACGCAAAGTTTTCAATTGGTCATGGAATACAAAACAATCACAAGACTGGCACACTCTGGATATAAACCTACTCTATCAATGGAACGACTTTTTGATTGATAATTGTATTGTCAGTCTAGGAAATAAAACTTGGAGACAAGTACGAGGTATCCCTATGGGTTTTTCCTGCTCATCCACGTGGTGCAATTGGTATCTTTCCTTTTTTGAAACACAATTTATTAAGAGACTTGCTAAACTGGGCCTGGCCTCTTTCATAAATGACTTTCGACATTCTTTTAGATATATAGATGACATCTGCTTCATCAATAATCCTAATATCGAATTTTTTACGGACAAAACACAGGTAAAGAACCTTGAAAACCCGTTTTGGATCTATCCCCTGGACTTTCTAGAAATAGAAAGAAAAGTGACTGAACAGAATAAAATCAGCTTTTAAATATACCTATTACCTTCGATAGTAAATCTGGCCTTACTTGTTTTTCAAAATATGACAAAAGAAGAGAACTACCCTTTCCATACTTACAATATATACATATTGCTTCAAATAGACCAATCTATAATTCATATAAGGTTATTGTTTCACAAGTCATTGCCGCAACGTACTGCTGTAACATGCAAGAGATCATGTTTCTTAACGAGGTTGAAATTCTTGTTGATGCTTTTAAAAAAAATGGATATATGAGGGATAAGCTCTGTCGTATCATCAATAATTTGCTTACTTCGGAATTGTTTCCCGGTTTGTCATACATGTTACCACATGACATTGATGCTCTTCTGGCAGGCAGTTAGCTATCCCTTACGGGGTGCTAACTGCCCCCGAAGGGATTCACTAACTGCGGGTATGGTTGGTGGGTTCTCTCTCTCTCTCTCTCTCTCTCTCTCTCTCTCTCTCTCTCTCTCTCTCTCTCTCTCTCTCTCTCTCTCTCTCTCTCATGGATGCTTCTCTGTTCAGTTTCACTCTACGACATTAATAGAAAAGTGGACAAACACTGATGTATCGCTACTTCAAACTTACAATTTTTTTTTATTATACCCTTGCATATGATGAAGTTCCATTCTTAACTTAGAGGGTTTCCCACAATAATTTGAAATGGTTTGGTTTGTTTAAAAGAAATTGGAAGGAAATGGAATTTCTCACTCGCACTCACTCCTTCCAGGTTACTACCTTACTGAGCACTAAGTGCATGCTCTTTTCAACCCTTTGGCTTTACAACACCAGTGAAGAAGTTTGCTCCTCTGTCACTCGCAGAAAGTACGCCCTATCTACATATGGATCAACAATAAGATAGCTTACGGTATGTATTTGCTTCTCTCTTACACTCCTCTCGTATTTACTCTACTTTCCGGAGAGCTTTAATAATGTTCTACTTTGATATGCTATTCATCACTCTAAACCATGTAGAGACTATGATAGGTTAAAAACGCATTGAGGACAACAATGACACTTTTTGATTTTTGAAACCGTCCATCCTGCCTCAATAGGCAGCGACGGACAATTTGGTTATGTGATAGTCTCCTAAAAACGCAGGTGATAACAATGATATTTCCGAGCAATAACTTGCTCTTTATGGCTTAGAGGACAACGATGGAGGGCTGCTTACACTTTTTGTGAAAAGAATGGGCACTGTCCAACGATGGACAAGATCGTTGCATACTGTCCAAAATATGAGTGTTTATCAATATTGTTATGTTCTACCTAGTGATGGATAGCATAGGCATGATGGACTCACACTTACTCACCAATTTACACATGAAGACCCTGCTGTTCCTGCGATGGACAGGAGGGGCATCTTCTTTTCACTTGTCCAGCGATGGACCATAAACTTATACAATCTGTTCATAGACTTTTTCACTTTAAAAGCCTCCTCCAACTAGCGATGGAAGGATGGACACATTTAAGCTTATCTCTTACATATGTGCTCTCTTTAAAAGTGTTCATAGATCTTTTGATCTCATAGTATGAAGGTAATGATATCTCATGCTGTAGCTTCATTATACTGCTTCGGCTTTGTCAAAATATTACTTGGTTGAACCGACTACTCGCTATTGCAAGGTATGCAACCAACTGGATCTCTGCAATGCAAGTTAACTAACATAGTCAGCAGATGTCTTGTAAGTGCTTTCTACATAACTCTCCGTAGCAATATACTCACTCCACGGTTTCTTGGCTTGCTTATGATCTAAAAGAGTAAGAACTCATTCGCTTAAGTACTACTATGGCTGCCTCTCAAGAAGCTACGTCTACAACCATTCAGGTACACTTTCCAAGTTTAAATAAACTCTTCACAACTTTGGTAAGTATGGTAGTTTCGGTTCCATAAAGACTATGATATACTATTACTCTACACAAATTCACTTTTTCTTTCCGCTTTTCTATTTCCCTTGTTTTAAAGTAAGAAACGACATAAGACCGCACTCAAATCAAACTAAAATACCTTGAAATAAGAATTTGTCACCGAAAGTAACAGTAAGGACTCCAATATTATGATCTTAGACAACATGTATATGCGTAAGAATCATAGTTTCTACTAAGGGAGTAGAATGGCACAGATCTGCCCTACTACCCACTAGTATAAACATCGGCAGACTCTTACTCTGTATTAATCACATCTTTCCTATACAATGTTCTGATACCGTGGATGTTATGTCATTCTGATATAACATTCATGGCAACACTTCACCTTACCTCTGTTAGTGTTACTTTAGACTTTTGGTGAGATACAACTCGAAAGCATGGATATGCTCATGAGTATGGACAACAGTGCATGACAAACCTTACGCTGTAAGGGTCACTTTGATTAGTATAGCATGGATTTGCTCTGATACCAGCACACATGTTCACACCAGGTCTTTTGGCTAAATAAAACTCCTAACGATTTAAACTTTTCATACTCCTCTTTGATTAAAACGAACTGATACAGACCAATTGATCGTAAGCTGATCAGTATGGCACTCGCCTTGATATGGTGATATAACGGCTTGGCCCATCGCTAAAACATTGTGTGTTTGGGAAGCGTAGACTATCTTTTAAAATGCTATTCAAAGCTGTTAAGTAATATAACTTCTTTTGGACATGAATAACAACTGTGGTTCAGCTATGACACCTGCCTTCCTCACTGAACTAACTTGAGCGGTTTTGTTTTGTGGGATGGTGGCAGGTATCAGCTGGACGTCTTGAAAGTCGTTATGCTTTATGGTGCTTTCTAGTACTGTATTTTACTTTTCAGCTATACTTTACTTTGTTGGATTATGAATAAAGGCTTTAAAGAGCTTTAGTTTTGCTTTGTCAGAGGAACTAAGTGCGGTCTTCTCTCTCTCTCTCTCTCTCTCTCTCTCTCTCTCTCTGGCGCGGGTTTTGGGTCCACGCCTGTTTTCTAGTTTGTTTTTTTTAAATGCGTCCCAGTCCTGTGTGCGCCCCCGGGACCCGAACGCTGGACGCGTCCAACGTAAAAAAAAAAAATTGGGTGCGCCCGACCCTGCGCCCAGGCGCTGGGCACCGACACGAAATGGCCGCTCACCCGGCCCGGACTCCGTTGTCTGTTTCTAACATGTCAAAAATTTGAAATGGCTTTCCCTTTTTTCCACCTCTTAAAATTTTGTTTTTGCAAATTTGGGGAGATTTTTGAAAATTGTTTGGCAGGAGCTCACGATCCATTCCACTTTTTCAGAGTTCAACTTTTTTTAGTCGCATGAATCAGTGTCCGTGATTCTATCTTTGCTCGTGTGGGGGCTGGAGATTGTCAGGTATTCAATTTCTTTATTGCCAAGGATAATATGTGAAAACTTTTTAAATCATTCATACAATGTGTGTATGGCTTGTATCGATATAATCTGGTTTTATGCACAGATGTTTATCATTATTAGCTGAGAAATAGTGTTTTTGAGGTCTGTTCCTGCCATAGTACAACTGAATGTGCTGCTAGCCCTCATCTTCACTGAGCTTAAGTGTGACATAAGTAGTAAAAATTATATTCCTTTGGTCTGTGTGTAGACATTGAATGCTAGTGTGCAATAGCTTTCAACTGTCAGCAGTTTTGTGTTTACTTTGAGCTAATATTGCTCTATAGCTTATCACGAAGGACTTAGTGAGCGGTGTTCTGTTTAGAGCATAATTCTACAAAGAATTTTTAGGTTATAATAGTCAATAGCATCCTCGATTTTGGTAATGTTCATATGCAGTGCCATTAACAAACTTTTATGGTTTCAGCTACGTGGAGTTTCAACCTTTATGTCTGAGATGTTGGAGACTGCAGTGATACTAAAATCTGCAACTCCTATGTCCTTGATTATCATTGATGAACTTGGGAGAGGCACCTCAACTTACAATGGGTTTGGTAAGATATACATTTTCTTTTTTGATGACCTATTACATGGAGTTTTGCTAATCAAGTGTAGTATTGTTTTGTCATGATATGCAAAGGTTCCAACTTTCGCTTTTTAAGGGGCAGATTATTATTTTTTTGTACAAAAGCATGGAGATAAGATATTCCTAAGTCTACAACCCTCTCCATCACTCACATGGATAGCCGCCTCAACTCACATTGATGTGAAGGACAAAAAAGTGTATGCCAAAAGAGCACACCAGTAGTGCTTTCGCTGCTTCATGTCTCCTCTAATAGGCTATCAAATGATCTAAAATGTCCGCACCCCATGCTCCTTATTCAACAAATTTTTTTTGTTGTCTTTTTTATATGGGGTCCAAATTGCAGATTTTGACATAGGAAATGATCGTGATTGTCTGAAATTCTTTTAAGCACTACAAGACCCTATTTTTGCCTTAGGCAATACTATGGCTATAGTCGACAAGAAATTAAGTGCCTTACAATGACAAAACTCCAAAGCAGCATAAGAAGGCAAGGAGAGTTATAGATCTCTTGGGCCTTGGGCGCCTTTTTATAAGGCCAGCTAATATCCATTTTAAAGTTCTTTAAAAGAAGAAAATTTCACATCATCATTTACTTTTAATTTTAAAAAAATTAAAAATTCACGTCATCGATCTGTTAAAACTAAAACTCCACGTCATCCATTTTTTGTTTTTGGTTGCGACGTTTTGGGACACGAGCGTTTGAGTTAGAGACGTGAGCGTTTGGTTTGGTTTGGTGTATATGGCTATTGTGCCTGCGCTCTCGCTCACGCTCCGCGAGGGATGTTCAAATGAAAAAACATCCCTCGCGCTCTGTCTCTCTCGTTCTTTATGTTTTCTGTGCTCTGTCTCTCTTTACTCGTTCTTTATGTTTTCTGTGCTCTGTCTCTCTTTACTCGTTCTTTATGTTTTCTGTGGTGTGGTGTGCAAGAGGGATTGTCAAAGCGAGCACAATAAAGTAGGAGATGTATGATTAGATTGCAATGTGTGAAATTGCTCGCTTTTGGAGTTGCGGCAGGCATGGAGAGTCTCCTGTTCGTTGCGGATGGAGAGTCTACTGTTCGTTGCGGATTTTTTGCTCATCCATGTGATCTGTAGATTCAAAAGCAGCAACTCGGATTTCAAGAGTAAGACACCTTCTTTTTTCGCATTCTCTTCTTCTAAACGAGAGCTTCAAATCCACTGACTTACTCTCAAAGTCTACAAATATAAGAAAACGACATTTCTGAAACGCATACAAATTCCTAGAGAATACATAATATACATGTTCAGACTCAAGGTCAGCATTGCTCTCTCAATCAACCACAAATTCATCCTAGCCTTCATCGTAGCCTTCATCGCAGGTGCACGCCCTAGTCTCAATAATAGATATGTGAGTTACCTTATTCCTTGTTGAATCAAAGTTCAGGATAAGGAACTTTCTCTTTGTACGCGTTAAGCTGCTTAAGGTACTTGGAGCAGTAATACCGGGACCTGTAAAGTTATTCTAAACTGTGAAATTCAGATAATTCTTTTTGATGTATTAAGAAGCAAGGAGTGGATGGATCTACGAGCAGGATTGTTGTAAATTCAAAAACGTGATTTAAATATGGCCGTTCATGCCGAAAATGCTCTTACCAATAGTCCCCACAAGAACAAACACCATCCTTGAAATGATGGAACCTATATTAGCATCTCTTACATCCATTGTTCTCCCAACTAATTTCGTAATGAACTTCATAGCTGTGTGACAGTGACTACAAACTCGTAAATTTTTGAATATATGCAAAGGAGTGTCAGGCGGTGTACTAATGAGCCCAAATGCAATAGCCAACATCTCATTATGACCACGAAGTAAAACTTCTGTTTTACTTTCATGCAACAAAAGTTGTGCTTCTGGGGGTATGCATCTGACTGTCCAGCTGTATCCAGGTACAACCTGGTTGTTTATACACACGTCTTTCCTTTTTGATTTTTTGAATATTTGCCTTTGTATCCGACTCACCAGCAGTAGCATACGTGTTAGATAGCAGCACATAGCCAGGGGCACTCTCAGGATCTAATTCAAAGTTGCATTTTGCAACACGTTCTCCTAGGTGCACATTGCCATGAAGTCTGCAAGCAGCAAGCAAAGCCATCCATAGAGAAACTTGAGGCTGACTCGACATCTTGATGAAGTTTTCTGCTTCACTCAACAGTGCTGAACGACCAAGGAGGTCAACCATGCAGCTGTAGTGCTCCATTTCTGGGCAAAGACCATAAATTGGGTTCATTGATTCAAAGTAATAAAGACCTTCATTCAGTGCATGGCTACATGCAGATAGGAGACATACAAGAGTTGCTCTGTCCATGATAACACCTTCCTGGCACATAAGCTCAAATAGCCACACCGCTTTAGTTCCAAGGTAATACAACCCGCTTGTGCCCAGCTATGTGATCCAGCTCTTGGTAGGCTTTCTCAAGTGTTGAGGGATTACGGAACATGTCAATTAGTCCCCACTCGATCATAATTGCAGATATGTTTGTGACGGTTGCTAGCATGTCCTGCAAGATAGTAGATGAGACCATAGAGTGATCCGCAGCCATTAAAAGACATTTTTAAGAATGAAGCATCGAAGGTATTGATACTTATAGCATCCTGCATGTACCTTTTATGTTGTCAATGCTGAGAGGCTCGTATCCACCATCGTGGCTTAAAGCCAAAAGCATGTCCATAAAATCCACTGATGTATATGTTATGTTGCCAAGCTTCATGTGTCTATGTTTTTAAACAATCTTATCGTGGATGGCGTCCAACTGCTCATGCACGGCTTAATCATCCGGCGCTCTAATATCTACAAGTCCAGCTAGGCGATGGAGGGAATGTAATCTCCCAGGTCGAATACTCCATTCATTACAAAATACTCATTCACTTCATTCACCGTATTTTAAAACTCCGAAGTACTTCTTGTCCAGAACCATACGCATGATCACGTTGCACGTCAACACAAACACTTGCGAGTTCACATTCATAGCTTCACCTCCCTCGCTTTCCTCCAATATTGTATTTAGCATACACAATAATTTATGTGTTCTCACATGCTTGCTAGCTTCCATTCTCTTTGGAGTGAATAGCTCCAATTGGCAGATCTTGCAGACATGTCTCCAGTGGGGGCCATATTTTGCCCATCCGATATCCATGTGATCGTGAGCCAAAACGTTTCCTGCCAGTGTCTTCGGTCTGGATGCGAAAATATGATCATATTTGATTAATATGCCAAATCCAATGCCAGATTCAGAAATTAAATAGACGATTATTTACTTAGTTGTTGCTTAAACTCACATATATCATACACTACCTAATAAATCTATCATAGTCATCCAAACTACTCAAGCTACAAAGGTTAGCCTCTAAGATTGATGCGCAAACTTTGACATCAATTATAACAAGGATTAATCTGTTGTGATTCACACAAATGCCATTTCAATGAGAAACATTGCTTTAATTTCCAACTTACAAGCAAATATATCATCACCGAAGCAACTACACTCGACAATCAATTCGAAACAGAATTTATTTAAATCTACTATCAAAAAATTTCATGCTACCGAAAACCTAAAGGTATTCAAAGCTGCTTCCAAGAAACATTACGATCCAATACAGATCAAACGATATTTAAGCTATTCATTCATCGCAAAAGTAATAAAACAAGCTACGCTGACAACAGTTTTGCTGAGGGATGTCGTTCCACCAGATTTCTCTAGCGAAACCAGAGCTGATCCGGAAAGTCAAGCCGACGCACCCTCGAGTCCAACGATTAGTCAAATTATCCATTCAATCAGATTCGTCATTTTACATTTTATACACACACCTTGGGGAAGCCATGGTTTTCCATTCTTGTGACTCGAATGGATTCAACCTCCATCGAGTCCACTCTCGGCATCTTCCTGGGCGTGGACTTGCGAGACAGTCCCGAAGGCTCGCTTGAGTCATCTCCACACCATTACCACCCTTTTCAATTACCATGTTTCCAACTACACACTACACGTATCTATCCAACAAACCCAAGAGCGAGCATTAGAAGAAACAAAGACGTGGCTGTAGATACAAAACTTCATAGACAGAAACAGTAGCAATACATAGATCCATATATCAAGAGAGAGAGAGAGAGAGAGAGAGAGAGAGAGAGAGAGAGAGAGAGAGAGAGAGAGAGTTTGCTTGTTTTGATTAGGGTGCGGAAAAGCCCTAAATGGGGGTGGCTGTCACTTTCTCCAAAAGAGCATGTGTACTTTGCATTAACCCTATGTAGATTTCTAGGTGTTCTTGAATCCAGTACTTAGGGTTAAAGAGCCCAAAGTGAACTAAAAAACCTGCAGTTTTTTTTGCAGTTCATTTGAAAGTTGCTTTAACTGGCAAACCTGAGATAAGATCTCAGGATGCGGTAGAATGATTTCCTCTCCGAGCAAGAAAAAACTTCAGAGAAGTGATTGCTAGGTTCGGATGCCACTGGCACACAAACCTCCTATCACACGTGTTGTCTGTTCAAATAAAATTTCGAGCGATCGGAGACTACAACATAATCTCTATATGATCTCGACCTACCCTCCTCCGGTGAGTACTGGGAATTTTCGAGGTAGCGACTGCATCACAATGTTGCACATGTTAAGAAATGAGATTATGATCTTCACGTATTGAACTGTTAATGATAACAACAATCGTAGGTTGTAGGTAAGCATAAACACCTGTGGCTCTCCGAGAAATATGAATGGGATGGCAAACAGACGTATAGTTTCTTGATCATACATGGAATGATAGAATGATGTTGAGTTCGTCATCATAAGCAAATGAGTCATGGAACATGAGATTGTGCATGCCTAGATTCAAATGCTCTAGCTTAGAATTTTTTTAACAACACCTTCTTTGTAGTTTTAGATTATTGAAAATGGATTTGGAGAAAGTATTGTTGTTAGAACTGCTCTTGTGAAAAATGTGGAAGTAGAGGACGCTCACAATATGTTTGAGAAGTTTCTCACCAAGAGTTCAGTTATAAGCTAGATATCGTGACACGGATCGTCATTCCATTTGTCTCGTTAATTATCCACTAAACTAGCAGGAGTGATTTGGTTTTATCAATGTCCTTCGATTGAATAAACTTTACACAAGCTAAAAATATTTATTTGTTGCTTTTGCAAGATTTTCTACAATTGATATAATATTAGAACAAAAAATAATATTTCAAAAATCAAGAGGTGATCCTCATCATTTCAATGTCATATTCAAAATTCAACTAATAAATATAATAGATAGTTGAACTTAAAATGAATAGAAGAAATAGACGAGCCTTTGCTAGACGTCGTCTGAATACACAACTGACAAAGAAAATTCAAACCGATGGTTTGTTTGCATGATGTGCAAAAAAAAAAAGTTATCGAATAAAGTACTTAGTATTTCTATCTCCTAGTTACGCAAGGTCAATCTTGCAACTTCATCCCATTGAACTGCAAACTTTATCTTTAATTGATGTATCGATTGAAACAACACGTAGTTTTTACAAGGAACAATTGGAAAACGATCAATATTTGAAAATCCTATAGTTTGTTTTGATATCAACCTACAAAAATCTAGAGATACTATAGAAACAACAAATACTATAAAAATGTTACTCAACCACAATCTTCTAAACAATCCGATCATACAAAAGATCCTTACTTTGTATGAAACAAAACTTGGTCAAAATGGCTTGTGTTTGGTATCTGCAAACACAATGAAAGATTTTCTTGATAAAGATCGACTTGAATCAACTTTTGAAACAATGCAAAAAGATCCAATGATTCACAACTATGTTATTTTGGAAGACATCACACAACCAACATCTAGCCAAAAACACTCAAAACTAACATCTACCAATACTCGAATCTCCAATTACGTAGCAAAGGATATCTACATAAATGCTTAATACAATTTACAACCAATATTGAAGGATTATCAATAAACCAAAAGACAAAACAATTACTTTGGAATCAACGTTGTTTCCTTTCTTATTTCCATTTGGCCATGGCTTTTATGATGGTGAAATCAATTTCTTGGAATACATTAAGATGAGAGTCAGCTCATTTTTTTCAATTTTCACATTGTACCCTCCATATCTATTGATTATGTACCAAATTAGACAAGCGATTCTCTTATCCTCCAACACACAATCTGTAGTTCTAGAAAAAGACATCATTGAATACATGCCAAAAAATCAAAGAGCAAATGAGCAAGACATCTTCAAACATGTCTTAAAATATAGTCTTGGACCAAACATACCTGGAACTCCATCTTGGCATCAACGAAATCTCAACGATTTACTATCCATGGTGGAATGTTGGGGACTGCCACATTTTTTCCTAACCTTGACATCTGATGAAACAACCGATATGCGATGGAATGAAATCCAACACATTGAAAACTTGGTAAAGAAATATAACAATGAATATGATTGGAGAAATTGTCCAGTAGAATGTTCAATGTTGTTTGTGGCAAGGTTAGAACAATTCATGAAAAACTATTTACTATCATCCAAACCAATTCTTGGAAATGTCCAACATTACGTGATTAGGTATGAGTTTCAAAATTGAGGCTCTGTACATGCACATATTATTCTTTGGATAATTGAAAATGAAGTAGATCAAATAGCTAATGAGATAGTGGCATGTATACCAGCTATATTTGACAAAACTTCAAGAAAATTCATAGAACCGATGGAGACCATAGAAAAGAACTCTATCAGCTTGTGCAACGAAAACAAATACATTATTGTAGAAAGTCATGCACTTTATATTTATCAAAAAACAAAAAAGTAGGTTGCAAGTATGGATTTCCATATTCTTCTTCAACAATATATGAAACACACATTAATCCAGATAATCAAAGATGGACATACTATCATCCACGATATGAAGATGGGAATGCTGTTCCATATCACCCAAGCATTCTACTTTTGTGGAAAGCACACATGAATTTACACAGAATCACAAACACAAATTGGTCATACTATCTTCTAAAATATGCGATGAAATCTGAACCAATGGGTCATATGAATCTCGATACAAACGATTCAAAACGTATTGGCCTAGATCATGTCGATCCCAATATGTTGAAAATAATTACAACATCAATACTCACAAAACTGGTATCTCTATCCGAAGCAGCATTTTGTTGTCTTCAAATACCCATTGTAAAAAGGAGTGAATAAGCTCATTACATAGACTCATCACCTCCTCAGCTACGAAAAAAGATGGCTGGTTACAACAATATTGTACTACCCCATTGATATTTACATATCACGACAAACAACCTTGGAAGACCTCATGTTCTATGAATATTGGAAAAAGTACACTGTTAAAAAATTTCCAACATGCAAAACCAAACCTGACAATATTGACCAACTTGAAAATTCGGTATTTAAAATTGATCGACTAGTACGATTTACAAATTTTCATTCAGCTCATCAAATAGAAGGTTTTTTCTTCAATATCCTTTTGAAAAAATATCACTTTCAAAATGAAAAAGAACTTATAAATGAAACCAACACTCAACGATCATATTTTGTTGAATGTGTCTTGAGAAATATTATCAATTCTGAAGAAGACAAAAAAAATTATATAGCTGAATATACAAATAGACAATTAATTGATCATGAACAAAGACAACAAATTGTAAACATATTGCTCCAAAAAAAAGCACTTGAAGGTGAAATATTGACAAATGATGAAGATTACATGAAACCTTTAGTTTTGGATTCTGATACCATTCAAACTTTACAATTGGTGCACGAATTTGAACGTTTAAAAACATCTAACTTGACACAAGAACAAACACATGTCTATAACATGTTGACAATACAAACATCCAGAATTTTCATCATTTCAGGAACTCCTGGTAGCGGAAAAACAATGTTTATAAAATATCTAGCATATAAATTTTGTTGCATGGATAGAAATGTGTTGCTATCAGCAACAACTGGAGCTGCAGTAGCAAGACTTAGCAAAACTGCTATGACTGTGCACAATCTATTCTCCATTCCTATAAAGAATCTCTATGTTCAAAATTTAAGTCCTACAGACTTCCGCTATAAATTGATAGCCGATGCTGAACTTATCATAATTGATGAGATGTCGATGATGACATCCCACACTTTGCAATTGGTTGTGCATCAAATAAATCAAGTGAAGAACAATCCTCAAACTAACCCTTTCAAAAATCTCATTCTATTACTTGTTGGAGACCATGCACAATTACCTGCAATATGTCAACATAGACAAGAATCCTTTTGTTGGCCATGTCATATATGTTCTTCTCCATATTGGAAAATGGCAACGCATTTCAATTTCACATATTCATTGAGACATTATGAAGATCCTATATATTTAGAATTTTTGAACATCATACGAAGTAGACAACCAACAATGAATGAAATACATAATGTGTTTTATGATAGAATAATAACCGAGAGACAAGCTTTTGAAATGACAGATGACAATATTTCAACCATTTGTACACATCGTGAAGATGTTATAAAATTCAATGAATATGTGCTAGAAAAACTTTATGATACCTCTCAAATAATAGCAACCACAATAAAAAGTAATGCATTACACGTGCCCGGAATGCAAAGTTGGTTGATGGAAGAAAAATTCCATCAAATACCAAAATTAGCCATTGGTGCAAAGGTGATGCTACTTTCAAACATGGATATAAGTAAAGGAGTTGTAAATGGAGCTATAGGAACAATTATGAATCTAATTTTCAAAGAACAATTAGCGGAAATCAAGTCAATAAAAGTGGAAATTGAAAATATGAATAGACACATTCTTGTGACTAGGTCATATTTTGCAAAAATAAGATACAATACACATATCTACTACAAGTCAACATTTCCTCTCACTCTAGCGCATGCAATGACAGCTCACAAATCCCAAGGGATGACAATAAAAAATACAACAATCTTAAACATAAAAAAAAAACTTCCGCCTTGCATTAACATATGTCATGCTCTCAAGAGTAACAAAAAGGAAAGATATTTTCATCATAAATGAAATTACTCCATTACATTTTCAACCTATTCCACTTCCAGAATACACACAATGTTCTTTATGAATATAATCCAAAAATCATTTTTGCTAAATAAGCTGATCATCAATTCACAAAATGTCGACAACAATTGAGGTACTATCTCTTTATTTGTAAATTTTATTTGCATGAATTTAAGCAAGGTTGATTAAATCAAAGGATTTTTTTTTCTTTAATCAAATGTTTATTATAAAACTTATCTAACTTGACAAATCATAACTTCATAATTTTACAAAAATCAGCTATTCAAAAAACTAAAAGAAGAAGCAACAATTGTAAACATCGCAACAACGACATATCCATCAACAAAACAAATGTTCCTCATGAATACATGTAGAACGTGAGGAATACATGAATGGTTATAGAACAAGATACTGTGAAAGTACAGCAAAAAGGACCAAGAATGGATCCAAATCAGATCCACAAGTGTGATTGGGTGTTAGATTAGATTGATCTCTACACAAGATTAGATAGCACTAGGCCAAATCTACATCAACAAATCTAACAAGAACAATCAAATATGATCAAAACTTGTACTTGCTGGTTTCACACGTGTGAAGACCTGTCAGAGTACGGACTACCAGCAAATAATGAAGTACACTAAGCTTAGAAACCATTAGAAGCATAAAATCACAAGACAAATGGAGAGATTACTCAAGAAATGCACCAAAACCAAGATTTAGTTTTCTTGTCAATTATGGCCAAATGAGCCACCATATATACACAAGAGCTGATGCTTACTCAGCCGATTTGGCACGTGTGAGAGTGCCTACTCATCAAAGGATCCACCAATAATCATCAATATGGAACATGGACCAAGTTTCCTAATTTATAGCCACCTCCCTTGATTTTAGGCAGTTTTCCTAATTTATAGGGACTTGCACAAATATCTACTACAAGTTGGATCTCACCTACTACTGATGTTTTCACACATGTGAGCAGTCCTTGGCACGTGTGAGATCACTCCTATCCATGTGAAATAGCTTTTCCTACCAATAAAATGATGCCAAGTGGCATATAGCTAGAAAACTAGATTTTGGCCATTGTAGCCACTAGATCTTAAATGAAATGGTATGTACAACCTATATGACTCATCTAAATGATAAATGCATTTATTTCACACGTGGGAACATGATCCACACATGTCTAATGATGATATGTACTACTCATAATGGTATTTACAAGATTTGATCAAGTTAGCTTTTGCCAATTTTAACAGATACTTGCTATCATTACTTATCGATGAGAAAAAAAATGCACGGGATAAATTTCAAAGTACTAATAATGGTCGACCAATTGAAGAGAACTATCTAGAAAACAAGAATATTTAGTATTTTGATATCCTTTTTTTGTAGTAATCAATACCTATACTTTATTGTATAAACAATTACTTACAATTACTTTATTGCAGGATTTCTTATCCATTTATTCAAAAAATTTCAAATCTCTATTCCCGAAACAGTACATACAAATTCTACAATGATTCGTTATTTTGAATCAAATGTTAACAAATCCTATTACACAGTGAGAAATTTGTATTTTGGATACAACATTCCAATCAATGATCGGAATGAAAGGACTCGTGCACAATCTGACGCAATTGCAGCTGATCTGGGTAAACACTTTGGTCACATTGATCAATGTAGAAACAAATTGAAAAATGGACCAATCACATTTTCTTCTATAATACAAATGGTCAATCCTACAATAGCACATCTATTTGAGTCTCATCCTCAAATACAAGAACATAAGGTATAACAAACATTTATTTATATATTTCTATTATGAAATATGAGAATAATTTTCAACTTAACTTTATTGCACGATTTTTAGGTTATCACAGAAGAAGATGTAGCATCAACAAGTGCTACAAAGGTATATCAAACTCTGTTTATTTATTTCATTTTTTAAAGTTTAACTATGCAAATCTACAAAAAGATACATTAGATAAATTGTTTGAATGCAGGAAAACACACCTCCACCAAAAAGAGCACGAAGAACATCACCAACACTGTGAAAACCCTCCTTCAAAAATGTTGGTAGATGCATCTCTATATGCTCCTTTTAAAAATAATTTTATTATATCTACAATGTGTACTACTTGTGACAAAAAGATTGCAAATAATTTAGAATCATTCTATATAGATCTATTCGCTTCATGTGGCTCAAATGGTTATAACATATTAAAAAAAAACCAAGCAATTCCAAAAAATATTGGTATTTGAAAAGACGCCGTTATATATAAATATAATAAAGTTAGTTGTCAACTATAAACAATTAAAATATGTTTTCATTTATCATTTATGATTTAATGATTCCCAATTATTATAGACACCAAGACATGAAACATTGTAATGATGTTATATATTCCTTGCAAGTTGTATAATTTCAAAATTGGATGAAGTTCCAAGAACAAAATACATGTTCAATGCATTATAGGACATTACAAAGTTGAAGTCTTCAATTAGCATTATAGAAAATACACACAAATGACGAGTCTATGAGGCTGGCCTTCGATTCTAGCTTTTATTAGTATTGGACTCATATTGTTATATCTTTTATCAAATACAGTGAACCTTATGACTTGGGACACATGGACAATTAACTATTCATATTTGGCTTCTGTCTAGAACCTTGCAGAAAACTTTTGAGAGTGGGCAAAGTGCCCTGAAGGCTTACATGCAACCCCTGATTTGTGGGTCCACAAATATAGGTAGATTCAAGAGCCCCCTAATTTGACTAGGTGACTACATGGAGAGTAGAGCTTGCTAGGCATGCTTATACAGTAGAGGGTGGCTAGTGTCATGTCTAGCTTGTCATTTGCAACTTCTTTTAATTTCAGTTAAGCTAGAGGGAAAAATGTACTCCAAATACAAAGAATGGTCTCAGATCCTAAAATCCCTTGAAGGTTGACAACATCACATTGTATAGTTGCCAATGAAATTGTCAAAAAACTAATTTTATTTCCAAATCTGTTTCATGGATTGTAGAACCCTGGTCTCATTATTCGGGAAAGCTGGCAAAGTATAGGAATGACATCTTTTTTTTCTTTTTACTTTTTGGATTGGTTTTTAAATGTTTGCAAATTTTTTAAGAGCTCAATTTGAAAAATCAGATTACATGCATTATATGCATTTATAATTTATATAAATTAATCATCTCTCTCTCTCTCTCTCTCTCTATATATATATATATATATATATATATATATATATATATATATATATATATATATATATATATATATATATATATATATCAAACATGAGGGTCTGGGCCAAACATGGCCTTTTCGCATCCGCGTCCATCGCCCGGACCCGGACTCGGGGTCGGACGCGTCTATTGTTTTTTGGATGCATCCAGCATCACGGACGCGGACGCGTTAGGGCCCTGGACGCGTTTTTTAAGGATATAAAAAAAATAAAACAGAAGGGCTGCGAGCATGCAGCAGAACATAACACAAAAAGAGAGAGTGAGAGAGAGATAGAGCGCACGTGAGAGAGAGAGTTATGGTGAGTGAGAGAGAGAGAAACATGGTGAGTGGGGGTTTGAGAGAGTGTGTGTGTATGTGGGTGGGTGAGGGTGTGATGATTTGTTTGAGCATGTGTGTGTGTTTGAGTTGATTTCTGTGTGCATGCGTGTGTGTGTGAGTTGATTTGTATGTGCATGTGTGTGTGTGTGTGTGTGTGTGTGTGAGAGAGAGAGAGAGAGAGAGAGAGAGAGAGAGAGAGAGAGAGAGAGAGAGAGAGAGAGAGAGAGAGAGAGAGAGAGAGAGAGAGAGAGAGAGAGAGAGAGAGAGAGAGAGAGAGAGAGAGAGAGAGAGAGAGAGAGAGAGAGAGAGAGAGAGAGAGAGAGAGAGAGAGAGTGATGGCCCCGCTCGTCCCGTTTGGGATGAGGTGGAGTTGTTGCTCGACAAAAAGTGGCGTTGCCCTTTTTGTCGAAAGCAGTTCACAGGGAACGCCTCTCAGGTCCGAGCACACTTGGGGGGATTGCGAGTCCGACCCACAGGGGGGCGCTACAAAATCGGCGTTTGTATGGTCATCCCCTCTACGGAGAGGGCTCGCATTCTCGAGACATATGTTGAGCCAGGTGTTGAGGCCGGCGAGTCATCCACAGATGTCGCGGACTCCACTTCCACTGGTGCACCCACTGCCACCACCGCCGCCGTCGCCTCTGCCGCCACTGCCACCCCCACCCCCTCCGCCAGTACTCCCCATGGATCCACAACATCCACTACTGCACCTACGCTTGTGCCACCACCTGCAGATCTGCACCGTCCGTCTGCATCCTCCGCTTCCGCACCTACACCTATGCCACCACCTCCAGATCCACATCGTCCATCCGCATCCGCCCAACCATCCACATCCCGAGGCACCAGACAGATGACCATGTCGGGCTACACACCACCCACAGCCGACGTGCTTTGCCACCCTTTGCTACAAGAGTGGGTTGCATCTGTCAGAGAGAGACTAGCATTGTTGCAGGAGGCCTCGGATAGATACGGCTGCTCCATCATGGCTGATGGATGGATTGTTTGTCGTAAACATCCACTCATCAACATCATTGTTTCTATCTGCTACTGTTCCATGTTCCTCCACATCGTCGACGCCTCTGAGGCAGGGAGAGTGCACACAGCGGAGTACATCTATGGCATCATGCGCGCGGCGATACAGGAGGTCGGGCCACAACGTGTTGTCCATGTACTAGTTCTTTCATTGGTTGCTTGATTATTTATTGCGCAATGTTGATACAAAGGTTTCATTGGTTTTTGATTGATTGCAATGTGTTTCCATGTTGTGTATTAATCGTATCAACTGTTCGCGATAGGTTGTGACGGACAATGCATATAACTACCTCGGTATGGGGGAGCTTCTTATGACAGAGTACCCCTCCATTGTGTGGACTCCATGTGCCGCACACTCGTTGGACCTCCTCCTGCATTCCATTGGGTGCCTGCCTTGGGTCAGTGAGATTCTCACAAGGGCACTTGCGGTTGTGGACTTCGTCACACGCAAGCCCCGCACCACCGCCCTTTTTCGCACATTCAGCAGATAAGTGTTGTGGGTATTTCCTGCACAATAATGAATAAGTGGGTCCCACCACTTGAAATAAAGTTGGCCAAGCCTTACCTAGTGGGCCCCACCATAGTACATTGTAAGTAGGATAATAAGTGCGAGGGCACTGACGTCCTGCGCGTGTAAGCCTAACCCAATGAGCACACTAGTTAAATAGTTTAAGTTGTGTTCTAGTGACTTGGGCCCTAGTTGTAAATAAATAAGTTTACAACTATTTTTGCTCTCTCTTTTTTCTTCTCTCTCACCATTCTTTTTTCACACAAAAAAATCGAAATTTTTGGATTAGATTAGTGTGATTTCAAGTTAGTTTTGCCATTTTTCGAGATTTTGCCATTTTTTGTGATTTTTTTTTGCTTGTGCAAAAAAAATAAAAAACTAAAAATTGTGGAAAAGAACCTAAGCCTCACTGGTAAGCGATTCTATCTTTCAGATAGCCTCCTCCCACGACTGCGATGGTTCTATTCCCTCAAAAAATAAAAAAACTAAAAAATCAAAAAAATAATCTAAGCCTCGCTGGTGAGTGACTCTATCTTTCAGATAGCCTCCTCCCACGACTGCGACGGTTCTATTCCCTCAAAAAATAAAAAAAATAAAAATCGGAAAAAGAATCTAATCCTCGCTGGTGAGCGACTCTATCTTTAAGATAGCCTCCTCCCACGATTGTGACGGTTTTATTCCCTTTAAAACGAAAAATTGGAAAAGAACCTAAGCGTTGCTGGTGAGTGACTCTATCTTTCCGATAGCCTCCTCCCACGACTGCGACGGTTCTACTCCAAAAAAAAAAAAAAAACGTAGAAGGAAAAAAAAAAAAAGGAATTAAATTAGCCCAAGCCTCTTTGGTGAATGACTTTTATCCTCCCAAGACTGCAAGGGTTAAAGAGCTATAGTTGGTATCAAAATAATACTTTTATAGACTCATAAAGAGGTTTCAAAAAGTAGTTTTTGAAGCAAACCAATTTTGTTAAAAATCCTACATAGAACTCTCCTCACTGCCAACCTTCATCATAAGAACTTTCGCCGAAAGGATATCTTTGAAATACCTTGCAAATCTATCCCTTGTCCAATTCGTGAATGTTCTATATGAAGATTTGTTGAAACTTTCTTCACTCCATTTATCTTCCATCTCATTTATATCAGCCCATCCTCAAATTCTAATACTTTTCATTCCTACTGTTTCCATTACACTCCCATTGTCTCTCCCATTTCTCTCTAATCAATCTCTCTTTCTAGTACATCACCCGTCTCTCATTCATATTGCACAACACCCATGGCAAATATTGAAGAACAAATTGCCCGGATCTCGATGCTTCCCGGAGAAACTATAAGGGGATACACTGCAAGATTTGCCAAGATGGCGGAAGAGTGGAATTTCGATCTTCCTAAACATTATCAGATGGCATTTTATTATGTCGGATTACCTTGCAAGGTCAAAACTAGTATGCAACCTTTTACATCCTATGCCAGTCAAACAAAACTCTATAAGGCAGTAGCTATTGCGGAGGCACATAACTTGCACAAATCATCACAGCCCATAACAAATGTTCAAATGATCAGGGATGACCAGGCATATCATCAACGAGATGCCAAGTACGATGCTAGCCAAAGTGCTAGCAATGTGGACGATCATATACAAGTTGGTAGTGACAAGGAGGATACTTTAAAAAGGTCATTCATGCCATCCATCTTGCAAGCAGATCGCTCCCCCAATCAAAGAGGTTTTGTCTCAGAAAATTCAGACTCATCACTAATTGGGCAAGGTACGATGGAAGTTTTGGTTATATCAGCGAGCGGACCATCTCATGCAGAGGAAGTTCATACTGGCTCACCACTATATTATGTGGAAGGGATTAAAGGACAGTTGATACCTGTGTACATGCATCAATTGAGAGGCGATGGAATTTTGCACACGGTACGATGTTTTGAATGTGGAGGTAGACATCGTAGATCAGAATGCCCACACCGAAATGTCTCTTTATCCTTCTATCCCTGGTGTGCACAATGTGGCATCAATCATCCATGTCGGGATTGTCCACTAAGGGATCAAAGAAAAGTAGCTATGACTAATTCCTACTTGCATCAACAAACTCCATATGACCATACGAATCCACCCACTGAGAAGCTGCATTGCAAACTTTAAATTCTAGTGCCACCTGGTTATGAATCAGATGAGAACGATAAGGAATGTGAAAAAAATCCCAAAGCATGTTGACACGGCCACAAGTGAATCACCAATGTCATAGAAGACAAAGTGGATAAAATTAGCACAACTGCACAGGTGGAATGTCAAGCAAACGTAGTAAGGGAGGATGAAATGAAACTTCATATGTGTGAAAGGACTCACAGTGCAAGACGCTGTATGGATGGCTAGGTGCTACCGAACATGGTCCACCAGGTAATGGGGAGTTCTCTCCTCTATGGATCCTAAGCAGCCGGGTGATCGAACGTGCCCATGCCGAAACGAAATGCAGCTAGCTCCTCCATGAGTCTGATAGGATCCAAGCCAATGTGTGGACCCACCCTATATATGTACTCAAGCCAATCCGACTCGAGCTCCCTGTCTAATATTTGTGTCAGAGAGAGAGAGGAAGAGGGGATGCAAGATGTGTGCAATGCTATGGATACTCCTGTGAAAGTAGTTCCACCATCTCCTAGATGAACTTCAGCTCCGTCGTCCTACATGAAGTCGAAAGAAATTATGGAAAAAACGTAACATGGACAGAAAAACAAACTAGCAACCACTGAAAAGATAAAGACCAATTACATTAGTATACTGCTTACCTCTCTGGCTACAAGATGGGCATCTGCAGGAACTGTCCGATCCGGTCCATGAGCTCATACACCAGTCCAAGTGTGGACCTCTCATTGTCAGCCATGTGGAGCACAATGTAGAGTGGTCAAAGGAGTCCTGACAATGTCTACGCATCTCTCCAAAACTGGTCTCTCCTCACCGTTGAAGAAAAGTGCTCTCCATCCTCAGTGTGCTGAAACGTACTAGCACGCCAAAGATCACTGGCAACCATCTGTAGAAGCTGTGCCTTGCACCTGATCAGATGGTCAATCACCACCAAGTCGAAAGCAAAGCATGTGGGGGCTGGCTTTCGGAGGTCCAAATGACTGAACACCCGGAACATGGCAAGAACACGCCTCTATCTGGTGACAAAAGTCACCAGGAAGAGGTCCTTGTAGACAATGGCTCTAACCCAGGGAAGTGCACCTATGTCCCCCATGAGAAGATCTACGCCGTGCGCTTCACAAGGGGTATGGACAATGTGAGAGAACTCGGCCTCTAGCAGAACACCCATCTGAACGCAGTTGGTGGCATTGTCCGTCACCACCATAACGACATGTTGGGGGCCTGTGGACAAGATGGAAGATCTAATGATGTCGTACATGAACTCTGCAGATATGACTCTCCCCCCTCTACTGCAATCCACAGCTCTCAAAAATTGTGTACCCATGTAGCTGGAGACCAAGATGCATATGTTGAGGATTGGTCTCCTCTTGACATCAGTCCAGCCATCGGACATGCTGCTGTATTCATATGTGGCCCAGTGTCGGCGTAGAGGCTCCATCTCTCTAGACAAGGACTTGACCTATCTCTCAGCATGTGTGTGTGGACAACCTCTGAACTAGGGACTCTCCAGCTAGGGCTGACAGACTGTGCAAGACGGAATGCCCTTCTGAAAAGCTCAGAGTCGGTGATGGCAAAAGGAAGGTTTAGCTCATAAATCAAATTGGCCACGGCCAGTGTGGCCTCTCTGTCCATGTGCGGCTGATGCGCGCCACGAATGGTCTGCTGCACCCGGGCTCTCCCTGATGGAAATGGATGATGACGCGACAGGCTGGACACTAGTGGATGCATCGGCTGTAGACGTGGAATGGGAAGAGTGGGATGCACTGGCAGGGATGGGTGCAACAACATAAGTGGGGTAGACTGGAGGGGCAACATCTGGCATGAGTACCGAAAACTGCTGGCTAAGGATGTCATCCGGATGGGAAGGGAGGGAGGAAAGGATCTCCTCAACATCCTCGAAGGCCTCGTCACTAGCATCCTAGGCCTGCTTGGGTGGCGGCGAGTTCATGAGAAAATCGTAAACTGAAGGCGTGCAAGCAACGAGACGTGGTGGTGGAACCGCAGTGGCAACTAGCGGACGCGCCGTGGTACCAGTACGGTCCCGCGGTACCGGGATCCATGGTACCCAGTACCGCGGGACCTATGATATATATGTGTGTGTATATATATATATATATATATATATATATATATATATATATATATATATATATATATATATATATATATATAAGAAAGCGGTGGTGGACGCGGACGCGTGTCCGGACACGGATGCCTCAAGGGTGCGTTCATGTCCAGACGCGTCAACCATTTTTCAAATTTTAGAAAAAAAATACAGCCCCTCCCCTCACGGTTCCACATCCCCAAAATGAAATAAAAACAATTTTTCTCCCCCTACTCCCCTCCCGTGTGAATTAATTATCAGAGAGTGTCATACCTGCCCCCTCCTGTTAGAAAAAAACGAAAAAGGTATCTAACAAAGTTTGCAACAAACCTAACCACTGCCCATGCCTCCCATGACTGAGATACCACATAATCGGGCTTGAAAGAGCAAACAATATGTAATTTTGACCAGAAAACTCTCTCACTCTCGTTATATCTCTCTCTTTGTGGCCAAAAGAATAAGCATCTATGTCAGACATATCCGTGATATGCTTTCTTGCTTTTTCGTGTGAACTAGTTTCCAGATGAGGACAAATTTTTGTGCGAGCTTTGTCATCAAATAGTTCATCTCCACTTGAGATACTGAATGGGATGGTCGAAGGATGAAAATTATTGAGAGCCAGTATTTGTGAGTTGAATCCTTCTCAATACTTTTCTCTACACTTATTTCTACCACAAGGCGATAAACAAAGACCTTGTGCTTTTGACCAATTCTTAATGCTTGGAAAATTGCATGTCGTGCTACTTCAGGAATCCTCCAAATTCACTTTTCTCAAACGACAAACCAATCTTAGGACAGACAAAGATCAATACATACCCCTGTCAATGAGGCCTCTAGGTTCATTCTATTATTTGTACATGTCTTCTCAGGTAATCCAAGTGCCTTATGCTGTCCTCGTATAAGTTTCAAAAAAATTGTGAAGTCACAAATACCAGGCAAGTTTTCTAGAACTTCTCCTTTATCCTAGCTAACAAAGCCTCCTTTATCCAAGGTCCATTATCCAAGGTTTAGGGTTAGGTGATTATCCTTTTGTGCAGTTCATTATCCAAGGTTCAGGTCAACCAGATTCACATTTTTTGCCTAAACAAAATTTGTCTTCAGTTTAGTTGGACTTGTTGCTGCTCTGGAATTGAACTGTGCTTTGGATAATCGAGGTATCTTTTGGGAAAGGACTTTTAAATATAATATTCTCCTTGGTAAAGGTGGGCGTGGTATAGTTGAGTGTACAAAATATATTTTTGGCAATCTAAGGTGTGGTAGCTCGAGCGTAAACACTCAGTCATGAGGCGGTTCCGCCTGTTCATGTGAACAAGGCTGAACGATGACCAGTTCCGCTTGCACACGCAAGCAGAACAATCCTACATTAATTAGCAGCCACTTAAATGAGTTGCGGTGTTATAGAGACAATGCGAAAACTCTTTGGATGAATGAGATTAGATAACATACCTGTGACAGGACTCGAAATGCGAGCATCCTCAGCTTTGTCTGTCTAGCGCCGTAGCTATCCCACCATGATACAAGTGTAAGCCTGTTCTCTTGGAGAGTAGCAAGGTCCTCGCCAAATAGCCCCAGGCAATGCCTGAAATTGAGCCATGATGTGCGTGAGTACAATTGAGCGAACGAAGGGAAGTTGAATTGGGCCAACGAAAGGGAGGTAGAGCAAAAGTTTATCTGTAACTTAGCTCTGCTCCTCGAGCCTGCTGCGGAAACCAGTGTTGTTGCTGAGGAGGCGAATGTATGAGAACCAATCCACACGCAGCTCTCTATCGTCGTACTACCTCTCGCTCTGAAACAACGGATGCAATATGTGGGCTACACTGTGAACGGGCTGGTGAAACTTATCCCATCACCGCCTAATAGGCTCCATCCTATGGACCATACCATGTGGAGGCAACAATTACACAATTGCATGCTGCGACACCAAGACAAAATAGAGTGCGAATGGAAGGAAAGTTCGTGAGATGAAAAAAGTAATATCTGGCAGGGTCCAACTTAGAACGCTAGAGAGACTCGCCTATGCGGTCCATGAACTCGTATATGAGGCCCATCATGCATCCCTCGCGATCAACGAGCCTCATAACAGAGTAGATGGGGTGCATGATGTCCATGACCTACTGCATATCAACCCAAAAGGGCTCCATGAATAGGATCTCGTGGAAGGCCAAGCCCTCCGGAGTCTGAGACAGGTCCATGGCCGTGAACTCTACAAAAGTAGCCATGCGCCGCAAATCACCCTTGAGGAGGTCTAGCCACTCGAGCATGATGAATTGGAAGGCGAAGCAGGTGCGAGCGGGCTTCTTCAAGTTGAGCCTGCATTGATAAACGAAATAAGAGGCACACACAAAAACCCCAACGCATTCCTAAATTTTAAACCCTGGAATTATTTGCGTGTGCAACAGAACTGTAAACAAGCCAAAAAATAAGTAGCATCTTACTGTTGTGTCGTCAGTAGCATAGGGGTCCATCGCTGGGAGCGGCAACCTCGCCTTCACCTGCATAGCAAGAAGAGAGAGGGAGAGGAGAGAGCAGAGAAAGAGAGTGGAGAGAGGGAGAGAGAGAATGCCTAGGTTGAGAAAGGCTTTGGGGCCTCAAACACCTACTCAAAGCTATTTTATCCCAACGTAAGGAGAGAGGGAGAAGAGAGCGAGAGAGGAGAGAGAGAGAAATGGAGATGGAGAAACCAAGAGAGTTTCATTAAGAAAAGATGGAAGATGGTACATTACAAAGGAAATGGCTCTCTCTTATTGATTTTAAACATGAGCCTCCTTCACTCTCATTGGCCACTTCATTGGGGCAAGGATTCTAATCCAAGCCCTACAAATAAATACAACTTAAATCTATTGGTTTTAAGAAAGCACAAGGGCACTCACATGATTCATGTGAGCTCTACTTTGTGCAACTTAGATTCCTTATTTGTCAGCTTGACTTTGTGAACTTGGGCCTCAAACTTATTTATTTACAGCTAGGGCCCAAGTCACTAGAACACAACTTAAACTATTTAACTAGTGTGCTCATTGGGTTGGGCTTACACACGGAGGACGCCAGTGCCCTCACACTTATTATCCTACTTACAATGTACTGTGGCGAGGCCCACTAGGTAAGGCTTTGTTGGATTTACTCCTTCCACTCTCCTAAATCCCAATTTTAATCTACCTCCATTCATGCTGTATATTTTCTAACGTTGTCATGCAGTCTGCATTTTTACACGCAAATTCGCACAACGAATAAAAGGCGAATGAATCGCGACACTGTGTTCTTACACAGGTCATGGTGACAGGTGAAAGGAGGACAATACCTCACAAAATGGCAAAGTGTCCTAAAAGCTAAGGCACCCTGTAGATCTTATCCTAAGGCCATTCATAAGAGTGCCACACTCTTGCATCATCACGAACGTTCACCTGATGTCACACCCTTTTCCACACTCATCCTTTGCAGCTGCGCTAATAGATTGAACAACGACTGCAGCCACCCACGATCTGCTACAAACAACACATCCACTCTGTACTTTCATATCTGCAAACCTGTAATATCTTGTATATAGTAGATACCATCTGTGTATTTAAGAGATGACAATGAAGCAGTGTATCTTGGAAGAGCAAGATAAGTCTAGAACAAGCAAAGGAGGTTATATTCCTCATTATAGACAGAAATAAGCTTTGTAGGGCACGCGGTTTCGTTCGCTACTGTATTGTGCTCTATCGCATTATTGATTTGTATATTTGCTATACTCAATCTGACACAGTTCATTTATTCTGCGTTTAAGATCTGTCAATATTGCTATGCTTATTCTTCTTTCTATCTGATTGTTCAAGTTACTCTTTCTGACAATCAACGATTAATTTTTATTCTTATCTTTCGCGAATAATTCGTGACTAATTATCAGTCGAGCACTGTCTAGCTCTTTGTGAATCATTCGTGACAAATAATTTGTCTTGCAATTCGCGACAAATTATTCTTCTACCGCTTCGTCCATTCAAAGGTTTGGCTACATAATCTAGAATGACCGTGAGTTCAATCACTATCTGTTTTGTCCATTCTGATAGACGTAGTCATGCTTAGGGAGAGAGTCATTTAACTCATTCTGCTACGCATGAACATTTTCTGTTAAAGTTCGCTACTCGTTCATTTCTTGTTCGAGTTCGTTTCTCGTTCGCGTCTTGTTCATCATTTATTCGTTTTCTCTCTCTCTCCCAACATGGTATCAGAGCCATGTTCATAGCTTGATTAGCTTCCACAGTACAAGACTCTACTAGCCGATAGAGTAATTGTCTTCTTGTTCTATATTTTTTCAGTATCAGATTTTCATACTTAAGTCACTGATAGTTTCACCTATCACTTAGGCTAATTCCTCCACATGGATTTCCAAGGGAAAGCCAGTCCTCTCATGGACAAGCTTGATGGAGCCAATTACCATATGTGAAAATTTAAGATGAAAAATTGTACTAATGGCAAAGGAATTGTATGACGTTGTCACAGGTGCAGGAGGGAAATCCAAAGCAGATGACGCAGCAATCGCCAGATGGAAGCTAAAGATGGAAAGGCTTTCGCACTGATCATCCTCAACATCATGGATACACATATCGGCCATGTATCTGAGGGTCAGACATCAAAATCTGGGACATCTTGAGCACACTATACGAAGTGCGAGATATAGCTTCTAAGGTACATCTCAGGAAGAAATTCTACTCCCTCAAGATGATGAATGGTGATTCTCTGCAGAATCACATTAATCAATTCAAGAACCTGCTAAGACAAATGGCCGCTGTCAGATCTATCATAGACGATCAAGACGTAGTGATGCAACTGCTTACAAGCTTGCCAAGTTCTTACAACAGCTGGGTGATGATCATCACGACTCATCCATAATTGACTCTTTCAAGAGTCACCACTATGTTGTTGTAGGAAGACACGCGAAGGAACAAAGCCTCAAGTTCCTCAGCTGATTCTCATGCCTTGTACACCAACAAGGGCACGACAAAGCAGAAGAAGAAGAAGAAAGGCCCGAAGCCATCAAAGCTAGACCAGAAACTGGCTCAGCACAAGGAACAATCGAATCTGCAGACAAAGAAGAAGCTGTTCTGTAGATATTGCAAACAAAATAACCATGAAATTCAAGATTGCCGAATACTTCAAGCGAAGAACAACAACAAAGGACAGTCGAATCAGTGGCAAATGCAGCTACAGAAGCTCCACAGCCAATTCAAGAAGCGGATCATGATGCCTTCATGACCAACCATCAAGGAGCATCTGGTGACAGTTCCTGGTGCTTGGACTCCAGAGCCACTCAGCACATGACTAGCCTAATAGGCTGTTTCAAGTCCTATACACCTTATAGTGCCCAAAAATTTGTCCACCTTGGCGACAATAGCACACAAGATTTTAAAGGTGAAGGCACTGTAAGATTATGCTTTGCAAATGATCAATCTAAGCTACTCTCGTACCTAAGTTATCCACGAATCTGCTCTCTGTAAGCAGAATCACAGATCTAGGACACAGAGTAGAATTCGAATGTGATCAATGTAAAGTGGTCGATAGGACAAGCAAGATCCTAGCACTCGGAAAGAGGCATGAATACTTGTATAAATTAAGTCATTGCTTTTCTACCTCTAGTCAGACTCTCAGTACTTCAATTCAATCAAATAAAGGTTTACTTTGGCATTATAGACTTGGTCATTTAAATTATGCTGCTGTACAACGAATGTCTAGAAATCGATTGTTCTTGATCTCGATTATCCTTGCGAAACAATCGAGCTACCTGTCTGTCAAGACTGTCTAATTGGTAAACAGACCAGGAAGCCATTTAAATCAAGCCATCAGCATGTTGCTAGAGGATTGCTAGATGTTGTACATTTAGATATCTGTGGCCCGATGAAAAATCCTTCGTTGAAGGATGCCAAATATTTTATAACCTTTACAAAAAGAACGATGGTGTAATTCATAAAGAAGAAATCAGAAGCCTTCAACTGCTTCAGAATCTTCAACGAGCATGTAGAAAAGGAGACTGGAAGGACGATTAAGGCCCTGAGGTCAGACAACAGTGGAGAATATATCTCTATCGAGTTCAAGGAGTACTGCCAAAGCCAAGGCATTGAGCAACAGTTCATCACTCCTTACAGTCCTCAGTATAATGGCTTAGCTGAGAGGAAGAACCGAGCTCTGGTTGAATCTGCTAAGTGTATGCTAGTGCATGAATCATTGCCCAAGAAGTTCTAGGCTGAAGCTGTTTCCACTGCAGCTTACATCCAGAATAGATGTTCGATCGAAGCTCTCTCAGACAAGACACCCCACGAGGTGTGGACAGGTTTTAAGCCTTCTTTGAAGAATCTAAAAGTGTTTGGGTGCATTGCCTATGCACAGATCCCAAAAGACACAAGGAAGAAATTGGACTTCCAAGGTCTCAAGACCATCCTGATTGGATATACCTTGTCTGATAACACCTACAAGCTGTACGATCCTGATACCCAGCAAATTTTGTATAGTCGGGATACAGTCTTTATCAAGGAGCAGTTCGTCGACTTCAAAGGCAAGGAAGTTACTCAAGAAGAATCTTCATCGCCTACCATTGACACGACAGTTCAAGCCTCTGGCTCAAGCATGTCTATCGTCAATCCACTTCGAGAAATCGACGATAGTCGAAGAGGCACTTAGCCAACCAGACTCTGATCTCTGGAGAGAAGCTATGGACAGAGAGTATTCCTCTCTGATCAAGAATCAGACATGGTCATTAGTCAAAGCTCCTATTGGCTGCAATATTATTGATTGAAAATGGATCTTTACGATCAAATACAATGCCAACGGAGCAATTGATCGAAGGAAGGCAAGACTGATAGCACGAGGATTCACCCAGATCCTGAATGTCGACTATAGTGAGACTTTCAGTCTAGTCGTCAAACATTCGTCGATCCGAATGCTCCTATCTTATGCTGCAGCTGTCGATCTCGAAGTACATCAACTCGATGTACAAACAACTTATCTGAATGGAGTTATACAAGAAGACATATACATGATCCAGCCCGAAGGATACGTTCTAGAAGGCATGAAGAATCATGTCTGTAAACTCCATAAAGCACTATACGGCTTGAAACAGTCTGCCAGAGCTTGGTTTCAAAGGATCAACACATTCCTCATTGAACAAGGATTTAAACCAAGCACTGTTGATTGCAACATTTATTTGAAGTCAGTACAACAATCCTTCATTATCATCACTTTGTATGTTGATGATACGTTTTTCTTCAGTAACAATACCAATATGGTCAAGGATTTGAAGCAGATGTTGTTCTCAGAATTTGACATGACTGATCTGGGTGAAGCTCAATTCTGTCTTGAAATTCAAATCCACAGAGACAGAGCAAATCGACTGATTTACATCACTCAACAAAGGTATCTTCATATTGTTCTTAACAAATACAATTTGATGAATTGTAAATAAGCTCACTCACCAATGGATCCAGGCCTGCATTTGTCAAAGGACCAATGTCCCCAAACCAAGTAGGAAGAGGAGCAGATGAGAGAATACCCGTATCGATCGATACTCGGATCTCTCACGTATGCAATGATCTGTACAAGACCAGACATCTCTTTTACTGTCAGCTCACTCAACCAATACATGGCTAATCCTAGAATTACCCATTGGAAGGCTCTTATTCGAGTCATGAGATACATTAGAGCTACTAGGGACCAGTGCATCTGCTATGGAGATGTCAACTACGACAATCTTCATCAGCTCAGTGGATATTCTGGCGCAAGCTGGGGAGGAGATGCAGACCATCGAAAATCCACATCTGGATTTACATTCTTCTTCAATGGCGGTCCTATTTCATGGAGCAGTTGTAAGCAAACCTCTATCGCACTTTTTTTTATTGAAGCAAAATACATTGCTGCTTCTCAATCTATTAAGGAAGCATTTTGGTTGAGAAATTTGTTGTCAGACATCAATCTGTATCAGCACAGCCCTACAATCTTGTTTTGTGGTAATCAAAGTGCTATTGCTCTATCAATCAACCCTAGATTTCATTCTAGGAGTAACCACATTGAGATAAGATATCACTACATCAGGGACAAGGTTCTCGACCTAGAGGTGAGCTTAACGTACTACAAAATGCAAGACATGGTTGCAGATATTTTCATGAAAGCACTTAGTGTTAATGCACACAACAAATTTTGTGCATTGCTCGGTCTGAAGATCAAGGCATTCACGGATCCAGATTAAGGGGGGGTGTTGGATTTACTCCTTCCACTCTCCTAAATCCCAATTTTAATCTGCCTCCATTCATGTTGTATATTTTCTAACGTTGTCACGCAGTCTGCATTTTTACACGCAAATTCGCACAGACGAATAAAAGGCGAATGAATCACGACACTGTGTTCTTACACAGGTCATGGTGCCAGGCGAAAGGAGGACACTACCTCACAGAATGGAAAAGTGTCCTAAAAGCTAAGGCACCCTGTAGATCTTATCCTAAGGCCATTCGTAAGAGTGACGCACTCTTGCATCATCACGAACATTCATTGACGTCACACCCTTTTCCACACTCGTCCTTTGCAGTTGCGCTAATAGATTGAACAACGACTGCAACCACCCACGATCTCTTACAGACAGCACATCCACTCTGTACTTTCATATCTGCACACCTGTAATATCTTGTATATAGTAGATACCATCTGTGTATTTAAGAGATGACGATGAAGCAGTGTATGCTGGAAGATCAAGATAAGTCTAGAACAAACAAAGCAGGTTATATTCCTCATTATAGACAGAAATAAGCTTTGTAGGGCACACGGTGTTATCCGCTACTATCTTGTACTCTATCGCATTATGGATCTGTATACTTGCTATACTTAAATTGACACAGTTCATTTATTCTACGTTTAAGATCTGTCAATATTGCTATGCTTATTCTTCTTTCTGTCTGATTGTTCCAGTTGCTCTTTTTGATAATCAATGATTAATTTTATTCTTATCTTTCGCAAATAATTCGCGACTAATTATCAGTCGAGCACTGTCTAGCTCTTCGCGAATCATTCGTGACAAATAATTTGTCTTGCAATTTGCGACAAATTATTCTTCTAACGCTTCGTCCAGTCAAAGGTTTGTCTATGTAATCTAGAATGACCGTGATTTCAATCAATATCTATTCTGTCCATTCTGATAGGCATAGTCATGCTTAGGGAGAGAGTCATTTAACTCATTCCTCTGCACACAAATATTTTCTGTTCGAGTTCGCTACTCGTTCGTTCCTTGTTCGGGTCTTGTTTGTCATTTATTTGTTCTCTCTCTCTCTCCCAACAGGCTTGGACAACAATATTTCAAGTGGTGGGACCCACTTGTTCATTATTGTATAGGAAATACCCACAACAGGGTCCACGACCCAAAGTAGTGCCAGTCCCTCGGCACTAGGCTGCAACTGTCGTGAAGGGGCGCTGTTGGGACATGGGTGCTTCAGGAAAAGCATGGATAGAATTCGCTTACGTAGAACTTGAGGCTTTATTAGTGGATGATCAACAAGAGCTGGGACTTGCCAGATTTTCAATAATACCCATAAAGTTCTGGTGACCATTCCGGATAACCTTGTTCATCAACAATTGGTTAGTTGGGACATTCCGTTAGAGTATCCCAAGATAAATTAGATTCTCATAGATTGGCGCAACTGGTCCCAACATCATAGGCTCTCACAATTCGTAATGTGGATACGACGTGCTTGTTTGACTACTTTGTCGTCCAGGTAGTGGTATGCTTGAACCTGCTAACTTTCCTCCACAGTCAATCTTACAGATTGAGGACAAGGTGTTGTCATTATACGCATTGGTTCTTGTTGGAGTGGAGGCCTAATTGGGCCTGGATTCCCTGGATTTGGTCGTTTAAGCAGTGTGACATTCGGATTTAGCTTGTGGTGGTCTGTTGCTGAGTGGAACATTCAGACTTTGGTTGAATCTTGCTATTGGTTAGCATCAAACATAGAGGGCAATCTCCAACCTTAGTCTTTCTCTTCTCAAAGCACTGCTTTGTTGAAGACTACATGCATGTAGCTTTGTGTTGAATCTGGGTCGTTTTGCCTTCAAGAGGCACTGTTGACATTGGTTCCCTTTGTAATTCATTGACCAAAAGTTGTTGCAAGGATTGTTTTAGGAGGCTCGATAAAACCTGCTGGACTGCATCCATTGCCAATTTCTTGACTTCTTTCGCTATCCTTGGTTGGAGATGAAATTGGAATCGCCAATGTTCATGATGTCACTTGGTAATTCGTAAAGTCTAAATAGACACTCTACAACTGCTTGAGCAAAATCAGATGCATTTTTAGCGGTCTCTTCCCAAATAAATGTTGGATTATTCTCTCACTAATCGACCAATCGACATTCTAATCTTCGTCCAACTTTTATTCAGACTTGCAGTTTTCTTCGTGTTTTTACACAGTCTGCATAACTACTCAAAACGGCTCACAGTGACAGTTTACGTTCATTTCTGCAGACAGACTGTTTACGACCAAAGCCACCGACTTGTGTTAATCCATCAGCAAGTAGTTTTTGAGAAGTTCTAACTAGATGGATGCCAACACATCACAGCCAACTGGATGATGCTTTTGACGACCTAATTTCTTAGTATAAATAGCTATTTTCAACATCTTATGTGTCACGAATGGGTTTTTTGTATCGCGAACAATTTTGTTTCTTTTGAATTTTCTTATGCGGAAGCTTGCAGGATCCTAGACACACGACTACAGATCATAGAATAGAAATCATTCTAGCAATAAAGACAGCACAAGACAAGGAGATGCACAAGAGAAAGCAATTGTATTATCAATTTGTTTTTTTCTTAGAGCGAGATGATCAGTGTCTCGCTCATTGGTGGCCTAACACTCTGCTCTTTTTGTTGTGTTCTACTCGTTGGCAAACTTTCATGCATAGCTATTTCATTTCTATTCTTCTCTCTACTCGCGCACTCTTCTCCATGTCTCTATTGATCCAGAAAAATTGTTTATATCTCCATTGTGTGGAGTTTAAAAGATAGTTAGACAGAGAATTACAAGAGTAGTTAACGCTAATCAACTAGTTAGTTACTCTATGTTATTGCTAATTGTTTCGGCTGAGCATGAAGTTCAAAGCTCCACGCTCGTTGAGCTGCCAGTTGGTAGCGCGCAAGATTTTCTTTCATTTTCTTTTTGTTTCATGTCGTGTCGTGTCTTTTGGTCCTGGAGGCATGTTTGAATTTTGCGAATCAATCAACCTTCAAGTTTCACTTTGCTTCGTGTCTTAGGGTTTTTGAGGTACGTTGACTTTCACGAATTGTTCGTCGTTCGACCTTTGCTTCGTGTTGCTTCGATTCGTGTCGCGGCAAAGTTGCAGGAGTTCATGATTTTTGACACTCCCTCTTGAACCTTGCAGTTTTGCACATTTAATCCAATTGTCTTTCTTTGTTTTGCGAAGAGTGGCTTGTCGAGTGGCTTTGTGAGCAGATCCGCAATCATGTCTTCAAACTTTATGCAACTATGTCCATGAGTTCATTCAACTCAAGTAAGGATTCCATCCTCACTTTCCAGGTAGAGTAGTTTGATGAACTCAACCTATCATTAGTTTCTAACATGATCCCACCATTAGAAGCCATCTAGAATTGAACAAACTTGATCAACATATGATCAACACACTAAGATTTTGATTCAACCTGTAAAACCACATGTAAACCACACTTCTAAAAGTTTATAAACTCAAGCAAGTGATAAGTACAAGCTTTAGAGGTGAAAGAAGAGCACACTTAGTGATTCACAAGACTAGCTTCACTAGCTTGTCAAATCTTGGTGTTTAGATGTAGATCTAAGATCACTTCACATGAGAATATTCCTCAACTGTTAAGAACCTGAAAACACATTTGCATAATGGCTAAAACCTTTCAGCAAATTCTCCAATCAAATTACATAAGGAGAGCTACTTACATGCTCAACAAAGTACACCAAAATTTATGCAAAAGATTGTTGACAATCTGTTCACCCAAAAGGGGATATTTCATCCAAGTGGGAGCTTTGCTCACCCTTTTGGAGAAATACAAAATCACTCAAAGAGTATTTTTCATCCACTTAAGGAGAAGGTTCATCCACTTAAGGAGAGTGTTCATCCAGAAAGGAGAGTGTTCATCCACAAAAGTGGAGATTGTCAACAATACATTGAACAAAACATTGTTAGTATTGAATATGAACAAGCCTCACAATCAACAAATGATTAGGTGTTATGATCTGATCCAAAATAGCTTCTTCTCAGACTTTGATTTTCAATAGACCTGAAATATGCTTTTGATCCACAAGTTCAACTCACAAAACAAAGGTTAGTAAGATTTGATCAACAATGCAATGCATAATCATGCTAGAACTTGATCAAACATCCAAATATCACCATAAATGGAAGTCTTACTAGAAATAACAACAAACTAGCTCTGATACCATGTGAAAAAGGTGGATCTTGAATGGTTCCAAACTCCCAAAATACTTGGCTAAGATCTTTGCACAACAAGCTACAAAAGCTAGAAATGGCAAAACATCCTAATGCTACCTTTGATACACATGAACTTGACAAAGCATTCAAGAGACAAAAGAAGCTAATAAAAGGTACTGATGGCAGCCAAAAACAAGAGCATACCAGCCCTACAATAGCAACCTACCACTTTTGGAAACTCTTAAGATCATACACAAAAGCTTGAAGACAATACACAAAGCAATGCTCTCAATGGAGGAAGAAACTATGACAATGATCTATTGATCTCTCTCAACAATACAATAAGTTTCTCCAACTTGTTCTCCACAAATTTCAGCCTAATATAGGTGAGAGAGATGACTCTCTTTCCTCTCTCTAGAACTTAGGACCCAATTTTAGGGCACCAGTAGCCTAAAATAGCCAATTTTGGCCTATATGTCCAAATAACATGATTTTGGTGTCATTTCAAAGGTCCTGAAGTTTGAGACTTCTTCAACATGAAATATATACTAAAATAAAAATATCTAGCCCTCTTTCACACGTGTGAAAGGCTAGATCCAAAACTATGTACAAAATTGCCAATTTAGGCCTCAAACTAGCTAGGAAATGTTGACAATTTTCAGACAAAGCCTAGCCTTGTACTTGTTGATTGTGCCATCTTGATTATACTTGACTCGAAAAACCCACTTGCAACCAATGGTGTGCTTGTTGGATGGAAGATCCACAAGCTCCCATGTCTTATTGGCCATCAAAGCATCATATTCCTCCTTCATGGCAAGATACCATTCATTCGAGTTGAGTGCATCATATACATTCTTCGGCTCCTCATGAGAAATAAAATAGGCACAATTAGTGGAGTTGATTTTCACTTGCTTGCCTCTATCTTCATAGTTAAGCCTTCTAGGCCCGGATCTTTCTCTTTGAGATCTCCTTGGTGAAAAGACTCGAGGTGACTCCTCCCCAATTCTCGGCCCCATCTCTCCATGATAGTCTTCAAGGGTGATGATTGGAGTATCTTTGTGAGAATCTCTCGTCAAGAATGTATTTTTGGTCCTCATGGAATATAACATCCCTACTCTCAATTATAGTTGAGGTAGAGGGAACATAGATTCTGTAAGCTTTCTTGTTGGATGCATATCCAACCATGATCCCTTTAATAGAATTAGGATCATCTCTTTTCCTTGTTTCCAAGGGCACATGAACAAAGAAAGCACAACCAAAAACTCTGAGGTGATCTACCTTAGGTTTCTTCTTAAACAAGACTTCAAAAGGTGATTTTCCAGCAAGTGCATTGTGAGGTAATCTATTGGACAAATAGTTTGCACAATTTATAGCTTCATCCCAATATTCAATAGGCAAAGAAGCATCAACTCGAATTGCTTTAGCACATTCACATAAAGATCTATTTTTTCTCTCAGCAACTCCATTTTGAGATGGAGAATAAGCACAAGAAGACTCTCTCTTTATTCCTTCACCTTCACAGTAATCATGAAACTTGTTGGAGATGTATTCACCTCCTCCATCACATCTTAAAGCTTTAACTTTGAAAGAAAACTATTTCTCAACATAAGCTTTGAAGATTAGGAAGTGATCAAAAACCAAAGCCTTTGAAGAAAGTAGATACAACCAAGTATATCTAGTAAAGTCATCAATAAAGGTGACAAAACATGTTGCACCACCAATACTTTTAGAAGAAGAAAAATGTACATCCGAGTGTATAAATTCCAAAGGATGAGTAGTCTTTATAAAAGACATTTGATATGGCTTTATGTGTGATTTTGCAATAGCACAAGCCTCACAAGGCTTGAAATCTTTGGAAGAGAGTTTGGAAGACCAATAGCCTTCACTTTCTTGACCATAGAAGACATAGATTTAAAGTTAGGATGACCCAACCTTCTATGTCACAGCTCCTCCTTAGATATCAAAGCAACTTCACAAAGGTTTGCATTCTCATAAGAATTCAACTTAAAAATTCCACCACATCCATCAGCAAGGATCTCATCTTTTTTCTTGATAAAACAAGTATTAGAGTTGAACTTTACATCACAACCATTATCAAGCAACTTTCCCACACTAATTAAGTTCTTTGTGAGTTTTGGAATGAAAAGAACATTAGAAAGTGCAAGAACTTTTGAAGAAGCAAGTTTCAATGGAAAACTATCTACAAATTTGTTATGAGTAAGTAGAATCACAGATTTAGGTCATAGGGTGGAGTTTGAATCTGACCAATGCAGAATTATTGATAGGAGTAATAAGATCCTTGCACTCGGCAAGAGGCATGGATACTTATATATATTGGCACATTGTTATTCTTATTCTAGTCAAGCTTTGAAAACCTCTGTTCTTGTCAATAAAGCATTATTATGGCATCATCGCTTACGACACTTGAATTATACATCTATTTAGGACATGTCCAGACAATCCCTAGTACTTGATCTCGACTATTCTTCTGGTAAAGTCGATCTCCCTGCCTGCCATCAAAATCTCATTCACGTACTATGATAGTGTGATGCTATTGCAACCTTGCCATACTTCCACTCCCAAACAGTAGTGCATCAAACCAAGATCAGTCATATCAAAACTAGAAGATAAGTCTTTTTTTATTGCACCAATCAAATCATCATCATTTCCTGTGATTATGAGGTTGTCTATGTACAGCACAATCAGTGTGATACTAGAGTCATGAGCAAAGTAGTAAAGATTGAAATCTGAAGAAATGCGTATCAAACCTCTAGAAAGGAGATGCTCATCAAAGTGGTTATACCAAGCATGTGGTGCTTGTTTCAATCCGTACAAGGCTTTCTTCAACTTGCACACTTTGTCTTCCATGCCATGTGTCACAAAGCCACTAGGTTGTTCCATGTACACTTCTTCTTCAAGTTTACCATTTAGGAATGTGGACTTTATGTCCATCTGATGTAGATTCCATCCAAATAGTGCCGCCAAAGCAATCACCATGTGAAGTGTATTTCACTTGGCCACAGGAGCAAAGGTCTCTTCGTAGTCAATACCTTTACTTTGTGCATAACCCTTCACTACAAGCCTTGCTTTGTGTTTTTCAATAGTTCCATCGGCATTGTACTTTGTCCAGTATACCCATTTGTTGCCAATGGGTCTTTTGCCCTTTGGAAGATCCACTGTCTCCCATGTGTCATGGTGTTTGATGGAATCAATCTCCTCCTGCATTGCTTTTTGCCATATCTCGTGATTTTTGGCCTCCTCAAAGCAAGAGGGTTTAGTAGATGAAATAATGTTACTCATAAGTGCAAGATTTACCTGAAACTTGCCAGGTTCCTTCCTCTCTCGTGTGGAATGCCGCAACTCTCCCTCTTTGCTAGGCTCGACAATTTCCCCTTCCTTGTCACTCATGAGCTTAGTATACCATTCCGGTAACTTACGTTGAGGTGATCCGCTACGAGGTGGATAGGAATCCCATGGTGCATCTTGCTCCTTCCTTTTATCACCTGCTACCTCAGTCTTTTCCGATCCAATAGATTTGTTTCTCACTCTCCATTTCGTCTCTACGGTGGGAGAAGTATCACATCCCTCATCATCATCATGATTATTTTCCTGTGGTGATAGAACTACTTCATCCTCTTTGAGAAGCTTGCATAGTTTATCATTATTCTTTTCTTCATCCCCAAATCTATGGATTTCATCAAATAAGACATCACGGCTTATGTGCACACGTAGCCCCTCTGGATCATAACATCTATATCCCTTGGTTTGTTCATCAAATCCTGTCAAAATGCACTTCAAGGCCTTTACCTACATTTTGGCTCTCATTAAAGGAGTTCTAAATCCAAAAAAGACCCTTTGTAAAGATTTTTTTTATATTTTTTCTCAATTTTTTCTTTCACATGGACCAAGCAAAACACTCAAATTTGAAATCTATGTAACATAACTTTTTGAGTCTGCATTTTGATTCCACACTAAAAATGGCATAACTTTTTAGTGGTAAGTCCAAATTTAGCGGAGTTTGGTGCATTTGAAAGCGCTTGACAAGGGCTTTCCAATGATATGTTAGATGACATACTTCTAAGCTACGATTAAAAAGTTATGGCAGGTCAAAAGTATTAGTGCTATAATATTTTAATAATATAGACTACATCTTGCACGAATTCTTAAAGTCTTTTTGGAGCCCAAAACTCCTCTAATGCTCGCTCTTAGGTATGTGAACATACACTTGGCATACTCGCAACCCATCCATCTTAGGCTTCTTACCAGTGAATGCCTCCTCGGGTGTGCGATTATGTATAGCAACTATAGGGCTTCTATTTTGTAAGAACACAACAGTTTTGACAGCTTCTCCCCATAAAGAATCGATAACTCCCATATGTGTCATCATTGCCCTAGCTGCTTCGACAATGGTACAATTCTTTTTTCAGCTATCCCATTTTGTTGAGGTGTATCAACTTGCGCAAACTCCTGTTTAATGCCATGCTCTTTGCAAAAGTCAATAAAATCTGTGGAACGATACTCACCACCACGATCTGCCCTGAGTACCTTGATCTTAGCACCTGACTGATTTTCAACCAATGCTTTGAAGCTTTTGAAACATCCAAATGTGTTAGACTTCTGCTTAACGGTGTAGATCTAGGTCTTCCGTGAGTAATCATCAATGAAGATTAGCAAATAAAATGCTTTACCAATAGACATTACCTTCATTGGCACACATAGGTCAGAGTGTATCAACTCAAGCACTCGTTTTGCCCTTGTTGCTCCTTCTTTGTTGAACTTCTTCCTGTGTAACTTACCTAGCATGCACTCCTTGCAAATGGACTCTTCCTTGTCATCCAAACTAGGTAGACCTGTTACCATCTTGAGCTTACGAAGTAGCCTCAAGCTTTTGAAGTTCAAATGCCCCCTGTGCCTATGCCATAAATCACTTTGTGATATAGATGTAGATGCTAACACATTACATTTCATAACAATAGCATTTAACTTGTACAAACCACAAGTTTTATCCCTAAACCCATCAACAATCACCTTGAAACCCCGTTTCACATCCTTGATCTGGCATTTCTTGTCGTTGAACTCCACCTTCAACTTATGATCTGTCATTGTTGGCAACAGATAAAAGACTCTTCTGAAGGCCAGGAACATACAACACATTTTCAATTACCTTCACATGTCCATCAGAAAATTGAATAGGCACTGTACCAACTCCATAAATTTGGCACTCATCGTCGTTTGCCTATGCAACTCTATCTCCATCATCAGTAAGCTCCAAATTTTTAAGCCATGATTTGCTGCCAGTCATGTGTCTCGTTGCTCTTGAGTCCACGTACCAATGTGTATGATCAATGGAATGTTGCGATGCTAATCTTGTCGCAAATGTCGTGCCTTGATCTTCGTTATCGCTATCATTCTCTTCTTCGACAAAATTGGTCAACTGCTTCACTTTGCCCTTCTTAATATCCATCTTCTTTTTGTGACAATATCTTGCCCAATGTCCAGGCTTTTGGCAATAGAAACAGTTGCCTTTCTTCTTCTTGCCTGATGTGGATCCTTGATTGTCATCCTCCACATTCGACTTCTTGGATTGCTTCTTGTATTTTTGCTTCCCTTTGGCTAGCATTGCTTAATCTTTCAATGTGGGAAGTCGAGTTTTTACCACTTCATGCCTTTGTTCCTCCTGTAGGATGATGCCATGAAGATTTTCAAATGTTGGTAGTCTCTCCCTTGAAGCAATGCCACTTGCAAACATTTGAAAATTTTCGGGTAGGCCATTTATAGTTGTGTGAACCAACTCATCTCTTATTGTTCTCCAATAGCTGTCAACTAGTCTTGTAACTCCTTTATTCATGTGAAATAGGACCCTATGCCCTCATTCTCCTCCATGCTAACGCTTATGAGTTTGGTCCTCAGAAACATCATTCGAGAGGGGTTCGCCATTTGAAACTGCATTTTGAGCGCATCCCATGCGCCTCTTGCTGATACAGCTTCACTGATGTGGGCAATAACATGATCCTTCACTGACAAGTTTATCAAGGATAAGGCCTTTTGCGCCCTTTTGTCAAATGCATGAATATCAGCTGGAGTTGTAGCTGGCCGTTGTTCCACCCCAATAACAATGTCCCACAGCTCCTTTTCCATGAAAATACTTTTCATTTTGAATTTCCAAATGCTATAATTGGATACCCCGTCCAATCTACTAGCTTCTCCAAGCATGGATTCTCCCAATCCTGCCATTTCGCCAAAAATTGCTCCTATACCACCTTAATGAGGCCCAATGACAAGCTTATAGAGTAATTTAGACTTCTAAGAGTCAACTTTAAGTCTGACCAAAAAAGTTTCAGGACCTCCCGTCGCTTTTTTGCCAAATCGGTGTCGTCCTCCAAAATGCCCTTTGTTAGAACTCCAATTCTAAATTTCCCTCGAGAAATCATCACTTCATTTGAGATTTGAATCCAAGTGCTTTAAACTTCCAACCTGATGTAGAGCTTGCCTCCAACTCCCATCCAAGACCGCATCTTAGCCGTGTTTTGATACCAATGTAAGAACCCAACAGGATTTCCTCTAAGATGAGGATAGGAGAATACAATAAGAGAGACTATGGAGCCAAACCGCCCAACCAATCCTAGATCAAACCTGGATCTAGCCCCCAAGCCATGCCATGTGAAGCAAGTAGAGAAGAGAGAACCTGGTAACCTAAACCCAATATGTCGACGGGAGAATCTCCACCTCATTATATAGAGAGTAGAGTCATGTGCATGAAACCATGCAACCCCCATGCAGGTCAACTATAAATAGATCACATCTCTTCATGCAGTCCTCCTGCCTATATCCATCACACAACTTATTCAAATTGAATTTACTCAAACTCGCATTCTATCTTTCCCACACTTTCAAAAAGTGTTTATTCAAATGAAATTTAGACTAATGAACTTTGAAAAGTCAACCTCTAAGTCTAAAACAAGTTTTGGCCTCAATATGCCAAATATGGAAATATTGCAAAATGTGATAAAACTAGTTGAATCTTTCACAACAAACAATGCCACCAACTGTGTTCAGATGGGTGTTCTGCTAGAGGACACCCATCTAGCACAGGGAGTATGGACAATGTGAGTTTTCTCACATTGTCCATACCCCCTGTGAAGTGCACGAGGTAGACCTTCTAATGGGGGACATAGGTGCACTTCCCTAGGTTAGAGCCATTGTTCACGAGGCCAAATCCTGGTGACTTTTGTCACCCGAAAGAGACGTGTTCTTGCCATGTTCCGGGTGTTTAGTCATTTGGACCTCCGGAAGCTAGCCCCCACACGCTTTGCTTTCGACTTGGTGGTGATCGACCATCTAATCAGGTGCAGGGCTCAGCTTCTACAGATGGTTGCCAGTGATCTTTGGCGTCCCAGTACGTTTCAGCACACCGAGGATGGAGAGCACTTTTCTTCCATGGTGGGGGAGACCAGTTTTGGAGGGATGTGCAGACATTGTTAGGACTCCTTCGACCACTCTACATTGTGCTCTGCATGGCTGACAGCGAGGGGTCCACACTTGGATTGGTGTATGAGCTCATGGACCAGATCGGACAGTTCCTGCAGCTACCCATCTTGCAGCCAAAGAGGTAAGCAGTATAGTAATGTAATTGGCCCTTATCTTTTCAGTGGTTGCTACTTTGTTTTTCTGTCAATGTTAATGCACGTCTCATGAGGAGACTGCCGACGACCATTACGAGCGCATTGCAGGTGATGGGCTATTCTCCTATGTCATGTTGGTTGATGTCTCACTAAAATGTAGGTTTCAATTCTTGATTACGTTGTTTTTCTGACATGCTCAATTTTGATCTTGCAGACAAAGATATTTGATCTGGAGCGCTAGGTTGACTTGCCTATGGACAACATCCATCCCATGCCTGCAAATGACTTGGGCACACAGTTGATGGCAGAGAGAGAGAGGGAGCTTGTCGAGATGACGGAGAGAGAGCTTCGGCTAGACCGCCGAGAGCCTCCATTGTATGAGGTAGATGAGCCAGTATAAGAGGACGAGCAGGATGAGGATGAGCCCATTCGAGTTGTGTTCCAGTTTTAGACATGCATAATATCGACTGCGAGAGTCAGCTCAGGGCCCTGAGTTGTCTCTGGAGCAAATTTCATCCGATTTAGAGCCAGAGCATTGATTGTGGCTTTGTTATTTTATTTTCAATAGTTTGTTTCTAGCAGACGGTCGACCATTGTATTCAGTGTGAAAGATTCAACTAGTTTCATCACATTTTGCAATATTTTCATATTTGGCATATTGAGGCCAAAACTTGTTTTAGACTTAGAGGTTGACTTTTCAAAGTTCATTAGTCTAAATTTCATTTGAATAAACACTTTTTGAAAGTGTGGGAAAGATAGAATGCGAGTTTGAGTAGATTCAATTTGAATAAGTTGAATCTAGACCCAAAATTGGTAGGGTTAGCATTTTGGTGGGAAAGCCAAGTGGCCAAATAGGGTTTGGACCTGCTATAAAAGGATGTAACTCATGGAGAGAGTCATCTTCTCTATTCTCTATCTCATTTCATGCTTATACATGGTTCTCTTGGATTCTACTATCCATTGGTGCACTATCTTGGTGATTGCTTGCAATTCTATGTGTAAAATGATCTATATTTGCTATTTTTGGATCCACACATGTGAAATACAGTAGCTTACTGATTTTGTACGGACAGCAATAGTACATAATCATTTCATTCAAGTTTGATCAAGTTCTATTAGTGTTTGCATCTCAAATTGTGTGTAGATGCTGATTTTTCTACATTGGTGAAATTGGTAGTGTATTTCTCTTTCTAACCAAAGATCATTCAAGTAGATTGGATCTTAAGGATCTGAAATCTTTCACATTCAGACCATTTTTCACATTATATTCAGTGTTTGGCATATTTGCTGCACATTTATGCCCAGGTTTTCTCTTGCAGTGCCCACATCCATAGTGGCTCATCCAGAGGCAACACCCACTTCACATCTGCCTCCTTTGGTAGCACCCACTCCACTGGTTTCCCCTTTGGCAGCACCAGGATGTACCAGTGTCGGCCACCATAGTGTCCCTTTCAATACATATCACTGCTATACTTGCCTCATGCACAACCAGTTCCTCCACCTGCAGTAGCCCCACGGGCACACACTCCATGGGCTCTTCCTCCTCGCTCAACTACATAGGAAGTCCCCTCTTTGGCTTCCCTATCTCAGCCGTGGATCCAGCCTAGCTAGCCAGGTGATTTCCATGGAGGTGATGAGGCATTGACAGCTCTCCTCGTCCGCAAGAGACTAGGAAGGCCCAAGGGTGCACTGAACAAGAAAGACAAAGCACAGAAACTGCCAAGGAGGAGAGGACAACCTCGTAGGGCTCCAAGTATAGCTAGAGGTGCAATACTACAACCAGTTGGAGTAGGTCTTGTTGGTTTGGCTTTCTTGGGGGCTGATATGGAGGCAGATTGGGATGATGCTAGTGACAAGTCCTCCTCCTCAGATACATAGCCCATGCCAGTTCCAGACATAAACAGATATCAACTGCGAGAGTCAACTCGGGGCCCTGAGTTGTCTTCGGATGCACAGCCCATGCTAGTTCCAAACATGCATAATATCGACTGCGAGAGTCATCTCGGGGCTCTAAGTTGTCTCTAGAGCAAATTTCTTCTGATTCAGAGCCAGAGCATTGATTGTGGCTCTGTTATTTTATTTTCAACAATTTGTTTCTAGCATATGGTCAACCATTGTATTCAGACCATTTTTCACATTATATTCAGTGTTTGGCGTATTTGTTGCACATTGTGCATGTGTCACTCTGTATATGTGATGCTATATTTTCAATTAATTTCGATTGAAGAGATTGATAGTTTCACAGAAATGCACCTACAATGCCACAACAAATTGATAGCACATGCACTCCAAACGATCATGAGCAAAGCAATTACCCCTAAACTCTAAACCCGTGACAACACTTCATAAACACATACATTATATTGCATTTAAAAAAATATAGAGATTGCATTTCATAGCACCAGGCGCGCGTTGCACAAAAAAAACACTGTATATTGATTCAACTGATGCATCAAAATAACATTACATGTCCCGGCATATATGCCTGGGTCTTTTTTTATACAGCTATATAGTTAGTTGCCACACCCTAAATTGTCAAAAATTACATAGCAACAGTCCATCACATATGGCTGAACCTTATCTATTCTAAACATTCTCACGGATCCTCCACTGACTCCTCGCCCTTGTCAGGTGCATTGTTCTGTCACTCTCGCTCTACCTCCTGGTTATCCCCCCAACATCTGGCCGCCCTTTCCTTGACCATGATGAGCTGTCATTGTGTAAAGTTCATTCCAATCTGCTCATCCAAATCCAGCAAGGGCGGGGTGCTCCCGCTCCGGATTTCTCAACCGAGCCTGTCGCCGCATCTCTCCAAAGTCTGCTTCTTGCTTTCGATGTCTTTCATTGTGCCTTTAGATATCTTCCTCGAGCTTTCTCCTGGCTTCGTCCTCGGGCTTTGGTGGTATGCGCTCGGCCATCTCGATCGACTTTCTCCTCACAACACCCTGGTATGCACTTCAAGATATGCATTTACCTCCCAATTTGAAATACAAGTCCATTCCATACAAAATTTCTTTTTTCTTTTGAGAGCAAGAGCATTTATTGGTTAAATTTAGAATAGATAAGATTAAATGACTTATATAAGGTTTTTATTGGAAGGGAGAGAAAGGGATCATAACTGGCCCTAGGGTTACACAAAAGGGTTGAGGTATTCCCCTAGTATGAGTACTTACCTTAAGGTGTCACTTTCTAATTCCTAGCATACTCTTTGGGATCAAGCTTGTAGATTCCACCATATCTAGACCCAAATGCAAGGATCTCATCATGCTTCTTGATTGTACATGTATCAACATTGAAATTCACATCTAGTCCACTATCAAACAATTGCCCAACACTAATAAGATCTTTTGTTAACTTGGGAACAAAAAGTACATTAGACAAAGAAAGAACTTTTGATGAAGAAAGCTTTAAGGGAATGGTCCTTATGGCTTCAGTAACACACCCATGATCATTTGTTGTGTAGATGGACTTCTTGGCTCCTTCATAAGGTGACATGGATGAAAAAGAATACTTGGAGCTACACATATGTGAGGAAGCTCCACTGTCGATATACCACAAACCATCCTTCTTGAAAGGTGATGAAGAAAAACTCGAGACCATAAGAGATCCCTCTCCATCACTTGCATGAGCATTTCCTTCTCTTCATTAGAAATGTTGGCTTGCTTGAATTGACTCTTCTCCTTGAAGCAATTGGTGGCATAATGCCCCTTCTTACCACAAAAGAAACACTTGATGTTTTTCTTCTTCTTCTTGGGTGTGGAAGCTTGAGAGGACTCATCCTCTTCTCCTTTCTCCTTGGAAATAAGATTGTTCTTGCTTGAAGAGGATTGGTGTTGATTCTTACTTCTTGTCTTGTGCTTGTCTTTGGTAAAGAGAGCTTTACCATCAATGTTCAGAGATAGTCTCTCCATTTTCAAGAGTTTATACTCTTGTCTTGATTCTTCAGAAATGAGCACACTTTGGAGTGCTTCCAAACTTGGTAGCTCCTCCTTAATGGCATAACTCTGAACAAGGTTGTCATATTCCTCCTTTAACCCATTAAGTATGACTTGAACAAGTTCATTTTGGTTGATGGAGTCTCCTATGCATGACAATTCTCTATGGAGGTCTTTAACTCTCATTACATAAGCTGAAGCACATTCATCACTTCTCTGTACACAATCTGAAAATGGGCAGATTTCACACGTGCCAGCACCTAAAAATTTTGTATAGTTTCTGATCTAGACCATTCAATGTGGTTTGAAGCTCTAAATCACCAGAAAATAGAAAACTACTAGAAAGTAGAATCTAGACCATTCCTAGCTTGAAATCTGATCAAATTTGCAAACTTTTTGATTAGATTTGCTTGTGAAACTTAGGTAGGCTCTGATACAAGTCTAAAGCTGTGTTTCAAGAGAACGATGTTGTTCGATCAGCTTCGTGTTGTCTGATTTGAGCGAATCGATCTTCTCAAAGGAATCCTTCAGAGAGTCGAGTGATTTCCTCTCTGAGGTGATAAGCTGCATTGTGAGTTGACAGTGGTACTTGTCGAACTCATATACTTTAGCCACAAGGTCCTTGGCTTTCTCAGTCATGGATTGAATCCATTGGGACTGGTCGTCTGGTTCTTTGTCATCTGCCACATGTGCCCCAGTGTCGCCTTCAGCAGCTACGCATCCCTTGTTTGATGTATCTGAATGGGCTACGTCATCCTCAGAGGTGGATGCGCTCGGCTGCTTCTGAGATGTGGAAGCAAATGCTAGCTTTGAAGAATCCACAGTAGCAGTAGCTTCATCGGTGTCCATTGCCACAACTTCAGTCTCCATAGCAGTGGCGGCTGCTACTTCGATTGCTGGTGCAGCATCAACGAGAACCGGAATAGGTAGAGAAAAGATGCTGGAAAGATCTATTGGCTTGGGAACCAGCAATCTTCATGTCAGCATGGTTTTCTCTTGATCGCTCAATATATCAAAATGAGCGCAGAATCGAGATACATGGGCTCCAACTCCAGAAAACTTTTGGTGCTTAATCCAGCGCAAAAAGGCTTTGTATGTGATAACGCCTAAGCACACTGGATTACCCACAAGAGCATCTAATATATATCCAAAATTTTGAACTGAAATGGTAGCATCCGCATCCGTCAAAAAGATTGCTTGGTTTGCATATTTACAAAACAGCTTGAATGTTGTATCTCGGATCATAGAGATTTTGTACCCCTTCGTGGGTACGAAATAGTTGCTTAAGAAATGGGCAGCTTCATCCACCGAATCTTTATTAGTTGAAAGCAACTTCCCATCCAGAGGTAATCCGAGTGCTGTGCAAAACAGGTCTTCAGTGATAGTGAAGAATTGGCCTGAACTTTGAAGTCCACCTCCGAAATTGAATGGATGGAGTTCACAAATTTAGTACTGACTTCAGAGAGGATGATAGAGCCACTTTCAAATCACCCAACCTGCATCGATCCAAAAAGGACTGGATGGATGCCAGGCGGATTCCTGCGCGTGCTTTCCAAATGATATTAGAGCTCGAACCTGATGCGGAAGCCATTGTTCGAATGTTGAACGATAGTTTCATAGATCGCAATAGTTCGCAAAAAGGTGCTTTGATCGCAAAGAGTGAGCGCAGGAAAGCATAAACTTCTCAGGTAGAAAGTGTAAAGAGGAAAAATGAAAAATAACTCTGATAAGCAGTAGCGGTGTGGAAGAAATGATGACGTGGCATGGTGACTTGACATCTGTCACTTCCATTTATGGAGGACGTGCATGGCTCAGTGTTTGAAACTATAATTTGCTAGATCGATCTTTAATCAAGGAAGACCGTTAAAAAGAAAAAAAAAATTAAGGAAAAACAATATCTGTGAGCGTACACACGTGTGAATAATGATGATCATGTGGCCATCATCTTTAATGGAGGGATACAAAAAGTAGGTCGAGAGATTCTTGAAAGATTCTTGAAAGATTCTCAAAAATATGCTAGAAAGATTATAGTAATTTTAGTCAGGATCTTGCATAAAATTCCATTAGCTCTTTCTGTCAACCTGTTTGCTTTTGGATTATACAATTTTTCTATGTTTGATGAGGAAATAGATTGTCAGCAACCGTATCGTATCGTCTGGAAAATCATCATTGATAGGGTCTTCAATTTTTTCGGTGTTGAGTCACGATAGATAATCAGCATTCGTATGATATTTTTCTTGACGAAGCTCTACTTGATAAGTAAATTCTTGCAGAAGTAGAACCCATCGAGCAATTTGTCCTAATAGATCTGGTTTATTTACAAGATACTTAAGAGAATAATGATCCACATGAAAAGTAAATGCATATCCCAGCAAATAATGCCGAAATTTTTTAACAGTGAAAATTATGCCAAGTGCTTCCCTTTTTGTAGCCGAATTATTCTTCTCTGATGCATTGAGCTGTCGACTTGCATAGTAGATGGGATGATCCTTCTTTTGATCGTCCTTCTGGCTTAGACAGACGCCAATAGCAAATGCAGAAACATCCACATAACTGTGAAATAAAATAGCCCAGTTGGGTGGTCTCAGAATAGGAGCATTAATCAACCTTTGCTTAAGATCTTCGAATGCTTTCTGCTGTTCATTCGTCCACAAGTATTCTTGTTTCTTCAATAGATGTGTAAGAGAGGCAGCAAAAGAAGCATGATTTTGAATAAATCTCCTGTAATAGCCAACATGTCCTAAGAAAGCTCTTAGTTCACGTAAATTGGTTGGTATCTAGAGATTCTTCATCAGCTCGACTTTATCTTTGTCGACTTCTATTCCTCTGTTGGATATTCTATGTCCGAGCAATATTCCTTCTTTCATACCAAAAAAACATTTCTCTGGATGAAGAGATAAACAGGTATCTCGGCATCATTGCAATGTTAATTTCAGCTTCTGCAGGTGTGTCTTTATATCACTGTATACATAGAAATCATCAATAAATATTTCGAGAAAAGTTCTCAGGAAGACAGCGAACATTAACATCATAATTCCCTGAAAAGTCGTTGGAGCGTTACAAAGACCAAAGGGCATTTTGTTGTAGGCATAAGTGCCCCAATCCGTAGTGAATATGGTCTTTGAACGATCCTCCTTTCGCACTCCAACCTGATTATATCCAGAAAAGCCGTCACAGAAACTGTAACGCTCTTGACCAGCAACCCGATCTAGAATGGAATTAGTGAAATGCAACGGATGATGGTCCTTCCTTGTGGCAGCATTGAGTTTGTGGAGATTCTGACATATTCTTATTTTGTCAGTCTTCTTCTTTGGGATGACAACAATGGGTGAAACCCATTCACTACTTAAGACGGGATAGATTATACCTACCTTAAGGTGCTTGTTAAGTTCGTCCTTAACCATGAGAGAGTACTTAGGATTGAGACGATATTGTCTATGTCAAATAGGTACAGCATCTTCCTTAAGATCAATTTGGTGCTCTCCGAATTCTGCAGGTATACCCTTCAAATCATCGAGCGACCAGGCAAAAACGTCTTGATACTCTTCAATAGTTCAGTGAATTCCACTAACTCCGATTCTCCAAGTGACTTTGAAACATGCACAAATTTGTCAGGTGCAAGTTCAATCAGTTCAGTAGAATCTGGAATGATACCTTCTGTCATACTGGCCTTAGTATGGCCATGAATTTCACGCATGGTTGACTCCACAGATGTTTTCTTGTCGTCAACCTGATTCTTGTTACCAAATTCGTGTTCAGATTCGTCACTCGAATCGTTAGACTCTTTTGAGTTCGTGTCTGTAACGTTAATTTCTTCATACAAAACATCCGCTTCACCATCGTAGGCATCGAAGAATTCTTCGTCATAAGCATTCTCATAACATTCAAAGTACTGTACTTTAATATCAAATCCATTGGAAAAAATATTCAAGGCATATGAAGATTCTTCTGATGTAAAGCTGGTGTCGGACAAAGGAATTTCACCTTCATGACTGTCACGACTCCAGGTTATGATTTGTTCTGCTGGCTTATCTCGGTTATTGGTCTCACCAATCTGAAATCTCAACTCTCTGGATTTCCAATGTACACTTGCATTTGATTGATAAAGCCAAGGTCGTCCAATCAGCACAGAATAGGATGACAAAGCGATTGGTTTGATAACAATGAAATTCATTGTGAATGACTTGGCTTGAATGTAGATAGTGACATCCTTCAGTTTTCCAACAGGTTTTCGTCGTGTCGAATCAGCTAACTTGATGTTTCGATGTGTCGGTTGAATGTCAATCAGCCCTAGAGCATGAGCTGTGTCTTCTGTTATTATATTTATAGTGGAATCAGAGTCAATTGGCACTTTTTCGATCATGCATCCCACAATGGTAATATCAATCTCAGGTGCACCGAGATCACCTAAATTGATAGACAAAACACCAGCTTCTGGCAGAGAAACATTTTTCTTCTTTTTGGGCACAGAAAGACCTTTCAGTTGCTTTTTGTAATAAGTGTTATTTGTCGGCAGCTGTTCAAAAGTAATGTTCGGACGAAGGGATCCAATATCAGTCACGATGTCATATTCTTTCGTCTTTGATTTCGAGGTTGGTTTATCAATAACAGTGCTAGACAATTTTGTCTTCGTGATTTCTTCGTCTCTTTTTTCGAAAGTGACCACCTTTTCTGCAGCAGCTGTCTGAAGTTCAGCGTTGATGATTTCCTTTGCTTCTACCGAGATATCTTTTGCAAATAACTTCGTAGCATTGCAGCTTAGTTGTAGATTTGTTCGTTGTTTTGCTAGAGGATTTATTCTTCGAGGATTTTCTGCGCTTTGTCGAAGATTTTTTATCAGGTTTCAAGGAGCTCTTGCTTCTCGTTGTGACTTTGAATAATTTCTCCACATCACTTGGCCAGGACTGATCTTCTGTCTTTGCCAGTTTTCCCTCAATTACGTCAATTCTCTGCACAACAACATCAGTCGCAGCTTTCGCTTTCATGTCTGCAGCAGTTGGTGTTGCTACATACTGATATGTGGGTCACGGCCTTTGCGGCTGAGGGCAATCAAGATACTTATGGCCAGGCTCTCTGCAATTCAAACATAATGGTACATAACCAATTGACTTTCGCGGTTGAGGACAGTCAGGAGAAAAATGTCCCGGCTCTCCACAGTTGTAGCAGTTGTCCGAAACTGGTTTAATCACGGTTTGAGACTTCGCTGGTCCAACAAATTCAGGAGGATTATGCCTTCTTGGGGCAAACTTGGGTTTGTCCTGGTGGGCTGATGCTGAAGTACCCTGTACATAGTTAGTAGTCACATCATTTTGAAAAATAAAAAGTACCTCCTGTGCAGAATCTTCCGAACAAATCAATTTTCTCATAAGACTCTTTGAAAGAGTCTTGAAACTTCTACTCTACTTCTATTAGGTCCAAGATGTTCTTCTGATTGTGTCGATCAAATTCATATATATCAGCCACTAAATTCTTGGCTCTGCTAGTCATGGATATAAACCACCGGGACTGGTAGTCAGAGTTATCATCATCTTCATCAGCTACCCCGGTGTCTTCTGCTGCAACTGTTCGAGTCTTGGCTGAAGTGTTGGATGGAGTTTCGTCTTCATCCGAGGTGCTTGAATTCTTCTGCTTCTGTGAGGTTGAAGCAGAGGCTGGCTTTGTTGATTTAGCAGCAGCAGCTCCATCTGTATTCATGGCCGTGTTAACAACTGCATCAGTCTGAGAGGCTACAGCATCAATTTCCATAGCAGTTGTAGCTGCTACCTCGATTGCTGGCCCAACAGCTGCTGTATCAGCTGTGGTAGGAACGGTCAGGAGGTTGGAGATAAATCCGTTTTTATATTTAAAGCATAACACGTGGGAATTAGTTTAACATGTCCATCATCTTAAATAGGTGGATACAAAAAGTCTTGTAGAAAGATCTTCAAAATATTCTCAAAACGATGCTAGAAAGACTCTAGAAAGATTCTCAAAAACATGCTAGAAAGATTCTCGAAAACATACTAGAAAGGATGATAGAAAAAACTCACGAAACATTCTCAAAATGTTTTTAGTAAAGATGGTAGAAAATTTCTTGAAATATTTTCGGAAATGGATATAGTAGAAAAAGTTCTCGTAAAATTGGAGAAAGATGGTAGAGAATTTTGCGAAAACTAGAAAGAAGATACTCGAAAATAAAAATTCTCGAAAAGATGGAGAAAATTTCTAGAAAAATGCTTGAAAGTGGTAGAAAAATCACAAGCAATTCTAGAAAAGATAGGATAAAAGTCACAAAAAATTTCAGAAAGAGCCTAGAAAAGAATGAAAGAAAAAAAAAATTCTGGTCAAAGATAATATTTCTTGAGTCTAGACCCATTAATTTGTGTCGGTAATAGTTCGCCTTCAAGTGATTGGAGTTGAACAAAACCATTCTCGAATACCTCTATGACTTTATAAGGTCCAAGTCATCTCATATGAAGTTTTCCAGAGAACTTTTAATGTCGACTATCATAGATCAGCGCAAAGTCATCAGCTTTAAAATCACTTTTCTTGATACGACTATCATACTTTTTCTTTCGTTGTTCCTGGATTTTCTCTGTTAATTTTTGTGAATTTACATGATCTTTAGATAGTTCTTCAATAGACGTCAACCTTTCGTTAATACATTCTGCATCTGTTTGTTGAGCTTGAATACGAAAAGTTGTCACCTCAAACTCAATAGGTAAAATAGGATGCATACCATAAGTAAGAAAATATGGTGCTTGCTTCGTCATGATCTTTTCTGTGTTTCGATAAGCCCAGAGAACTGAAGGTAATTTCTGATCCCAATCAGTCGCATGTGCGATAGTAATCTTGTTCAGGATCTTGCATAGTATACCATTAGCTCTCTCAGTCATTGGTTTTTGGATTATAAGGGATTGTCTTTCTGTTTTTAATCAGAAAATATGTTATCAGCAACTGTATTGCGTCATTTAGAAAATGTGTACCACGGTCACTTACTAGTTCAAGAGGACAACCATATCTTGTGATTATAGTTTTGAATAAGAACGCTGCGACAGTTTTCGCATCGTTTTGTTTCGTCACTTTTGCTTCAACGTTCTTTGTAGCATAATCCGTTGCAACAAGAATATAACGACACTTAGTATGTCGAGTCACGGATTTTATTGGACTTACAAAGTCAATCCCCCACTTCTCAAATGGTGCAAGAGGTAGGATTGGTGTCAACGGCCAATTCATTGCTTTTGTTGGCTTTCCAAATCTTTGGCATGGATCACATGAACGAATATAATTTGATACATCCTTGAACATAGTTGGCCACCAGTACTTAGCAGTCAATATTTTATTACCAGTATCTGCCAGCATCCTCTAAATGTAAAGCTTGTACAACCTTTTTAGTATCTTCAGTTTTGAGACATCTTAGTTGATGATCAACATGAAGCTTGTACAGGATATTGTTAATAATGGTATAAGATGCTACCTTATATTGAAAAACAGTGTTTTTCTCCAAATCATATCCATCCGGATATATCTGATCCTTGAGATAAGTAATGATATTAGAATATAACGAAATCGTAGATGAGATTTCGAATAAATTTTCGTTTAAAAAATCATCATTAATTGGTTTTTCAATTTTTCTCGTGCTGAGTCGTGATAAATAATCAGCATTCGTATGATATTTTCCTTGGCGAAGTTCTACTTGATAAGTGAATTCCTACAAAAGTAGAACCCATCGAGTAATTCGTCCTGATAAATATGGTTTATTCACAAGATACTTTAGCATAGTAATCAACATGAAAAATAAAAGCATATCCCAGCAAATAATGCCAAAATTTTTTAACAGTGAAAATCATTCCGAGTGCTTCCCTTTCTGTAGCCGAATAATTTTTGTCCGAGGCATTTAGTTGTCAACTTGCATAGTATATGGGATGGTCTTTCTTCTGATTGTCCTTCTGACTTAGACAGACACCAATAGCAAATGCAAAAACATCATGTAGGGTCAAAGATCTTGCGTAGTATAGCCCACCCGTCTGTCAACAAGGGTTAGTTCACTGGATAGGCACCTAACTATGCATAGATGCTATTTTTAGTCAGTTCCCTACTTTGGATCTAACTCTACCTCCACTAACACTACTCACACTAACTCTACTCTCTTTAAACTAACTTCATCTTGAATGTTGGAGAAGAGGGAGAAGAGAGAAAGAGAGAGAGAGATGAGATGGAGGTTAGCTCAAATGCTCAATTTAATTGCTTATGGAAAAACCTTAACTAGCATAAACAAGAAAGCATGGAAAATGGAAAGAACAAGCAAAGCACAACAATAGCATAAGCAAGAGTGATTAGCAAATGAGGATGCTTGAGCTCCCAAAATGATAGAGTCTCCTCCTCTCTATTAAGCATCCAAATAGAGTACAAATGGTGCCTTTTTATAAAATGGAGAAGGCCCTTGCCCCAAATCCTATTGGCTAATATTTACATTGATCCTATCCATTCATCTTGGACCCAACTTGATCCAAGGGTCCACAAAAAGTACATTGAAATTCACAAAATTCATGTGAGTCCCAATTTGGACCCAACTCTAAAAAGTAATCTCTAAGTTTAAAAATGACTTTGGGCCTCTAGTTTTATTTTAATTCGAAGGTCCAATTCTATTTTATTTTATTTACAGCTTAAGCTTGCGTGCTCATTGGGCCATGGGCTTATACGTGCAAGATGCCATGCCCTCGCAACACATTTTATTGGTCGATTTTATTTATTTACAATTCGTTGGGAATACCCCCAACAGGACCCACAGTCTGAAGTAGTGCCGGTCCCTCGGCACTCTGTCGGTTCAGTAAAAAGTCTTCTTGGCCCGCCTTTGTTGGATCAGGTGGCCCATGACGTCTTCCATAAAGTTGAGGCGGTCCAGTTTCTTCAAGTCCTTGGGCATGTGAAGGGACTTGTGGACTCCTATCAACCAATCTTGGTCGACCCACGCTTGGAATCTGTGTGTCCATGGATCGCCAAGAAGGGCAGCTCGGTAATACACACGAGCGACTGGCAGCTGATCTTTGACTTTGTCGGAAGCTAGCACCTTATTTGGATCAAAGAATATGGGGGGGGGGGGGAAATTGTCCCATTTTGTTTCAATCCCCATTAAATGCTCTAAGTCCCAGGCGTAAATGGCTACCGCGCGCACTGTTGGATCAGGGCGGTTGAAGTAGATATTGGCGAATAGGATGAGAGCCCTTCTGGCATATCTACTGTTGGCTGATTTTGACGAATACCCAAGATACTTGGACAAAGCAACTCAAGAGCACCTCTCACCTTAGATCGAGGAGGTCTTTGAGAAGACGAGACTAATGAAGACTGAGAGCCGAGTATGAGAGCCGAGAAATACTAGCTAGGAAAGACAAGCAAGAACTGTGTAAGCCTCATGGTGAATCCCGGAAGATGGAATGACCATGTAGGAACTAGTATTTCTAAGCAAATGCAATAAATGCAAGTAGACCCCTCTTAAAGAAAGTAGAGTGAGTCACCTTTTGATGGTGACCTCTAGTGGAGAGCACTATTCCACTTGTAATTTGTGAAATGTGGAAATTCCACTAGGATGCCACTTAAGGAGCTCTCTTGCTTATTTAAGAGACTCCCTCTTTGTGAAAAGGAGCTTTTTGTATTGTATCTACTCCATGCTTAATAAGAAGATTTTCCATGAGTTTGATGCTACACTAAACTCCTTGATTATGATGGTTTTCTTGAGTGTTGCCCCTATGATTATGCCCTTCCATTCATATTGTGTGTGGTTGTGGATTTAGAGTGGATTAGTTTTCTTGCTTTCCTAGTTGTGGATTAGATTTCATGTTTTCTTGTGGATTAATGTAGGAGCCAGCATTCAAGTAAACTAAATAGGCTAGAAATGTGGCATAGATCTTGCATATTCTCTAACATTCTAGTTCTTGATGTTCTTGGGATGTCCAAGAATCAAAAGCCTGGTTAGTTTCTTGATTCTTGGAATTCTAACATGATGTAGTTTAGTTCTTGTTTCTTTTTATCAGTTATGCAAATGTAGCTCAATTTAGTGTAGTGTAGAATCTGATTTCAATCCGTTTTTAGAGTAAGAAGCAGTAGAATCTATAGAACGTTCATTTGGGCTGCACTCTGTTCTGTTTTAGGCTTGCATCTTTATGTAGAATGTAAGTGTGTTCAAGAGTGACAACCCTGAGTAGTCCTCCGACAGGCAGGACAAAGAAATATACTACAGAGTTATTCAGTCCGTTTCTGCCTGGCCTGGGCATTGTAAAAAATAAGAAACGGTTCTGAAGAAGAAGCAAGTAAAGGAAACGTGTTAACAGATCCTCTGGAGCAGGAGATCTACCAACATTTGGCGCCGTTGCCGGGGATGATGTTGGCTGATTCTGACAAATCCCCAAGATACTCGGACAAAGCAACTCAAGAGCACCTCTCACCTTAGACCGAGGAGGTCTCTGAGAAGACGAGACTAATGAAGACTGAGAGCCGAGTATGAGAGCTGAAAAATACTAGCTAAGAAAGACAAGTAAGAACTGTGTAAGCCTCATGGTGAATCCCGAAAGATGGAATGACCATGTAGGAACTAGTATTTCTAAGCAAATGCAATAAATGCAAGTAGAACCCTCTTAAAGAAAGTAGAGTGAGCCACCTTTTGATGGTGACCTCTAGTGAAGAGCAATATTCCACTTGTAATTTGTGAAATGTGGAAATTCCACTAGGATGCCACTTAAGGAGCTCTCTTGCTTATTTAAGAGACTCCCTCTTTGTGAAGAGGAGCTTTTCGCATTGTATTAATAAGAGGATTTTCCATGAGTTTGATGCTACACTAAGCTCCTTGATCATGATGGTTTTCTTGAGTGATGCCCCTATGATCATGCCCTTCCATTCATATTGTGTGTGGTTGTGGATTTAGAGTGGATTAGTTTTCTTGCTTTCCTAGTTGTGGATTAGATTTCATGTTTTTTTGTGGATTAATGTAGGAGCCAGCATTCAAGTAAACTAAATAGGCTAGAAATGTGGCATAAATCTTGCATATTCTCTAACATTCTAGTTTTTGATGTATGGTTAGTTTCTTGATTCTTGGACTTCTAACATGATGTAGTTTAGTTCTTGTTTCTTGTTTATCAGTTATGCAAATGTAGCTCAATTCAGTGTAGTGTAGAATCTGATTTCAGTCCGTTTTTAGAGTAAGTAGCAGTAGAATCTATAGAACGTTCATTTGGGTTACACTCTGTTCTGTGAAAGAGCGTTCTAGGCTTGCATCTTTATGTAGAATGTAAGTGCATTCAAGAGTGACGACCTTGAGTAGTCCTCTGACAGGCAGGACAAAGAAATATACTACAGAGTTATTTAGTTTGTTTCTGCCTGGCCTGTGCATTGTAACAAATAAGAAACGGTTCTGAAGAAGAAGCAAGTAAAGAAAACGTGTTAACAGATCCTCTGGAGCAAGGAATCTGCCAACATTTGGCACCTTTGCTGCTTCAACTCCACACCTCATAAACCCACACCTACTGTAATAGTGGTCTGATCTGCAGTCTACCTTGCAAATGAACTACCCTATCTGCAAAATGACCTACAAGAAACAACAATCGCAAGCAAAAAAACTTTTTTGCAAATCCGTTTGAAAACCAACTTGCTTGCACCTGAACCTGCAAACCAACCAGCAAGCCACAACATCTGCAAACTAGAGCCCACACCCATCAACTACACTCCCTCAGCCGCTCCGTCATGCTCCATTTCTTTCATATCTCAGCCGACGCTTCCCTTCACATCTCAGCCGACGCTTCCCTTCACATCTCAGCCGACGCTTCCCTTCATATCTCAGCCGACGCTTCCCGAGTCCTCACGAACCAGAACCCATGTTCATGGTGTTGAAACATCCCATGCCAGAACCAACTTTAGTGGAGTTTCTACTACCCACCATGCTCATCTTGAGAGACGTACACCCAAGCTAGATCTACCAAAGTTTGACAGTAGTTCGGACCCTCAAAGATTTTTGCAAATCTTTGAGAATGCATGTGATGTGTATGGCGAAACATCTCCCGATGCTATGGTCCAACTGTTTTCGATGACCATGATCGCTAAAGCACGTGATTGGTTTTTCAACCTTGATCGTGAAGATAAGACAGACTGGTCAATCTTGAAAGAGACTTTTATCAAGCGTTTTAAGCCCTTTCGCTTGATCGAGAGTCTTTTGTCAAATTGAGTAACATCAAGATGGCAAAGCATGAACGTGTATGAGACTATATCGAGCATTTCAAATGCCTCAAAAGTCAAGTACAGGAACAACCCTCCAAACAGATGCTCATCATCTGGTTTTTAGTCAGCCTTCCAAGATGGATTAGATGCGAGTTTAAATCCAATGATGAATATATGAGCCTCAAATTAGCTATGTATGATGCCATCAAGGAAGAAGATGAAGGATCAGATGTTGACGAATCCAGGGAAAGAAGAGCACTATGTGCTCCTGTCCATGAGTCAAAGCCGATCGAGGACACCTGAGATCAGCTTTGGAAATCACAACTGGAGTTGCTTCATAAGCAACACCAACTTCAAATGGAAAAACTCACCAATGAGTTTCAAACTACCCTGAAGTCTATCCAAAGCAGTATGCTTGGTCAGTCAAACCCTGCACTGTAGTGTCGAGGACCTTTCGTAGTATAGCCCTTCCACCTGTCAACAAAGGTTAGATCACTAGATAGGTGCCTAACTATGCGTAGATGCTACTTTTAGTTAATTTTTTACTTTCTCCCTTAACTCTACTCAGCACTATACTACTCCTCTTTAACTCTACTCCTCTACACTAACATTCATCATAGTTTTGGTTGAAGGGAAAGGATGGAGAAGAGGAGATTGAGAAGAGAGGAGAAAGATATAGAAAGAGAATGAGGGTGGAAGTTAGCTCAAATGCTCCTTATGCTTGCTAATGGAAAAACATTCACTATGGCAAACAATAAAACATGAAAATAGAAAGCAATAGAAAACACAACCAAGAGCAATAGCATGTAGTGAATAGCAAATGAAGATGCTTCTCTTCCAAAAATGGTAGAGTTTCCTCCTTCTCATTAAGCATGGAAATAGTATACAAATGGTGTCTTTTTATAAAATGGGGAAGGCCCTTGCCCCTCAATCTTATTGGCTAGATTTCACAATGATCCTAACCATTCATCTTGGACCCAACTTGATCCAAGGGTCCAACAAAAGTACATTAGAAATCACAAGATTCATGTGAGTCCCAATTTGGACCCAACTCTAAAAAGTGATCTCTAAGTTTAAAAATGACATTGGGCCTCTAGTTTTATCTTAATTACAAGGCCCAAGTCAAGTTTGTTTTATTTACAACTTCAATTGTGTGCTCATTGGGCTATGGGCTTATACACGCAGGATGTCATGCCCTCGCAACACATCTTATTGGAGGATTTTATTTATTTACACTTTGTTGGGAATACCCCCAATAGGACCCACGGCCTTAAGTAGTGCCGGTCCCTCGGCACTTTGCCAGTTTAGTAGAGCGTTCTCTTGGACCGCCTCTGGTGGATGAGATATCCGGTAACGTCTTCTATGAAGTTGAGACGGTCCAGTTTCTTCGAGTTCTTTGGCGTGTGGAAGGACTTGTGAACTCCTGTCAACCATTCCTGATCCACCCATGCTTGGAATTGTTTCGTCCAGGGATCGCCAAGGAATGCAGCTCGGTAATATACGCGAGCGACTGGCAGCTAGTCTTTGACTTTGTTGAAAGCGAGCACCTTATTTGGATCAAAAAATATGGAGGGAAGGAAATCCTCTCATTTTGTTTCAATGCCCATTAAATATTCCAAGTCCCGGGCATAAGTGGCTGTCACGCGGACTGTGGGATTGGGGCAATTGATGTAGTGGTTGGTGAATGCGGAGAAAGCCCTTATGGCGTCTACATCCGTTGTCCACCCATATTCGGATTTGATGATTGGCCAGTTGAAATTATTGAGTTTGATCTGGTCTAGAGGAGTGCCGCACTCCGCCCATTTGGATCTTCTTGGACATGGCAGAAAATGCGCGTTCACCCGTAACTGTTGCGGACTCATCATGTAAGCCCTGATGGCCATAGGGTCTCTCTCAAATAACTGTTGTCGCCACTCCGGTTGTGGTTGGAGGGCGGGTAAGACTGGTAGTTCTTTTTCCTTGATGGTTTGAGCTGAGAATGATAACTGCCAGCCGCCTCTTGATGACTCATGGGGATATTTGGATAAAAATTCATTGATGTTCTCCTCCACAGATTTTGGTCTTTGGAAGGCCCGGCTGGCAGATATCGTTCGTGAACCTCTGGATGATGTTGTTGGACCTTGGCTGGTGGTTGCGCCTTGGCTCTGGTCACGCGTCTCAGCGGCCGCATGTGTCTGCCCTTGGTCCTGGCCTTCGGACCCTTGATTTGGTTGAAATCCCCCTGTTGCCTGATGGCTCTGATCTTGGCTGGTACTAGCCTGTGCAGCGTCAAAATTAGGTGGCGGTGGAATTACCACGGGGGAGGGCTGGGCCTTCGTTTCCATGTATTTCTGGCATGCCTTGAGGGCTTGCTTGACCTGGGCGAGCTCTTGCATTGCGCTTGTCCGATACTTATTGAACTCCGTCTGGTAGCTGTTCAGGGTTTGGCTATAAATTTGCACCTGACGTCGTAGAAGATTCATCTATGATTGGGAAAGCGTACTTGTGTCCGGTGCAGATTGAGCTAACCAAACGAGCTTCTCATCTTGTAAGGCTTTAACCTTCGTCCCCAGACGCATGTTCTCTGCTTCCAAAAGTGTAAGTTGCATCTGGATGGGGGCAAGCCGTTGGTATGTTTCAGTTTGAAGCTTCCGCACCTTTGTGGAGGCCTCCGCCAACGCTTTGGAGAGGCTTTGTATATATTTGTTTAGGCCCTCCTCCTTCTGCTGCAACTTGGCAATCTCTTGGTGTCCTGCTTGTTTGTGTTGCTGAGCCAGAATCAGCTCTTGCTGCAGCTTGGTGAGGTCTGCTCGCAGCTGTGTATTACTTGTTGCCAACTGTAGTACCTTGCTTTCCAGAATAGCTTTGGCTGCTACCGCATCCAGGATGTATTTTCCTAGGGTTTGGTATGTCGTCATTAGATCCATGAGAGTAGCTGGTACACTGGCACTGGTAGGGGCTTGTGTTGTATTGGCCCTAACGACTTGTGGAATTCCGTCGTCATTGTCTTCGATCAGATTCTCATTTATCTTGATGCCATCTGGGGCGGTAGGGTCAGTCCGATCTGGTGATGCTACAGAAACTGTTTGTATTTGATTATCATATGTTTTTTTGTAATTATTTTGCAAAAATGAATAAAATAGGAACTTGATAATTTTCAATTAAGTTTATCACCTTTCATTGCAAAATATCATTAAAGTTGAAAAAAAAAATCAATAAATATATTTTTCTCAACATAAACAAAATATCAAATAAAATAACAGTGACATGAGAAATAAATAATTTTATATTATTTTACAGGTCAACAATACTGGTTGGGTTTACCACTACAAGAGCATCAATAGTTGGTGCTACTGCCTCTTGTGTGGCAACTTGCTCTCTGCACATTGTAATGTTGTACAATGACACTAGCAAAAGTTCCTACATAACCAATTTTGCCATTGGTAGGAGGATGTGGCTCTATTAACAAAGATATAACGTTGATTTAATCATTTGCAGCCAACTTTTTTGTAATCGTTGAAACATCAAATAATTGTCAAAAGGAGTTTGGCCACTAGTATTGTGGTGCAATATTAGAAATAATAACTAACTGTTATATATTCCACCTTGTTACATAACCTCGTTCCACCAACATTTCGAACATTTGATGTATATATGAGAATAAAAAATATAACAAATAGATTTAGAAAAAATTAGTAAAAGAATAAAATCTGAACCAAAGGCTATGCCAAACATGGTACATTAAACAAATTAAGATGAAATCAATAATTATTTAAAAACATACCAAACGACATTCTCGATTCTAGCGTTGCCGGAGTCTAGCAAAGAGATTTCTGCACAACTATAGATTGCCAGCTTGAGTGGAAAACAACAATTCTCCAAATAGGAGAAGTTGTGCATGCTACAAAACTTGGCAAAAATTGACTGAAACACTGTGTATTAAGACAATATAGACTCATTATCTAAATTTTTTTGAATTTGAAATTCATAAGGGATATCAGTGGTGCAAAGAGTGAATGCTCTTTTGTTCAAAGATTTGTAGATTTCTTTGCAATCTCCTTCATCAATAGTGTAGAAAGGCGGATCATCAACATTGTTTGAAATGAATATTTTTGTGCAATTAGCTTCAACAACTACTTTCTCATCCCTTGCAATTCTCTCTTTGTCTATCTTCTCTGCCTTTGCTTTCAAAATGTGTTGTTTGAACTAATTAAGAAGTACGCTATTTCTTTCGTCTTTGACATTTTGAAAACACAAAGAGCTATGCTTAACATGGACTGCAAAAAAAATACTTACAATAAAAAGAATATATATCATTTAGATATTAGTCAAAAGAAGCTATGCTTAGCATTTACGTACCATATCTCTGAAACAATTAAAAAATGGAGTGTGCTTTAGCCTTTGAACTCAAAGGATATAGTCTCTGGCATTCCTCAAAATTCTAACAATGTATGCCTACAACCATGGCCTTTTGAACTTTCATAAATAATTTATGCTTAAAATTAGAAAGTTTTAGTAGAACATGAGGTTATTTCTAACACTTGCATTTAAGGATAATGAAAATATCTACATGCATGTGAGATTGCACACTAGCTATGATGCACAAACTCGGATTTTAGATGATAATCTAACTAGCTTTGAATCAAGGCAAGAGCTCAAGTACATAAAGAGATCATTCATCAAAATCAAACATGTATCAAGTACACACGTGAAAAAACTAAGTGTTTGCATTTTTCTTAATCAAAATTGAAAATAAAAGGGATTCTAGAGTGTGAGAAATTGCAAAAATTGGCAAAAGTAGCTTGATCAAAATCATGTAGATTGTACATAGGTGGGTCCCACACATGTGAGGCCATTGAGCCACGTGGGAAACCTATACTAGAGTAGGTTAGATCATGTCTAAAAGTGGGTCAAGTTTATTTGGAAGTGATTCCTACTTTATAGGACTTAATTCCTTGATTTTTGGATCTAAGCAAGAACAAAGTGTGTTTCACTTTATTTTCAATCTACAAGCCGTACTGAGTATTGTTCCACAAGTGTGTGGGCTGTATTTTGCTTTCAATTAATGATTTTAGATTGCTCTTGATTGATATATGCCAAATTGTTGATCTGGATCTCAAAATCTAGTGTCTAGTTTGAATTTGTTTTATGATCAATCAATCAATCACCCTTGTGAGGCATTAATGCACTCATTTAAGGTCCAAAGTACTGTACTTTGACATGGTATCAGAGCGAGGTACAAGAGTTAATCATTAATCTTATGTACAATCCCAAATTAGCAAGTTTTTGATCTAAAAAGCTAGTAGGTGGAGGGCCAAGTAGAAATTGGATATTTGTATGGAAATTTGTGGATCTTAATCAAGGACTGAATTCGTACTGTTCACATGTGTGGACAGGCCTGCACCCAAAAATTTTTTCCCATAAAAAATTCATTGTAATAGATCTTGATGAGTTTTGATGCTAGATCTATGAAAAAGCATTAACATTTGCATGCGATCGATTGAATTTGACTTTGTGTCATTAAATCTAATTAATTGAGGCTGGATTCAAGCCCTTTAAATGTGTTTTACAGGTCTTGAAGAACCATCAAGAGGAAAGTACAAGTTTTAGCCATTTTTTGTCCAAAAATAGTCAAAATTAACTTGATTTGATAGTTGCTTGATATAATCTCATCTCATCTACACTTCATTCTTGTGAGGGAGTGTTAGAACCGTGGCTAGAAGTCCATTGAGAGGGCTAGAAGTCAAATTTGAGACAATCAAGTAGAGAGAGACCTTTGTGAGTTTCTAGGTTCAAATCAAAACCAATTTTCTTGAGCATTGTTTTGTAGAATTATTCCTAAGTGTTCTTTTGAATCAAGATCAAGGGGATCTTGCCACTTGTGGATCTTGCCACTTGTGTCTTTGTGAACATCAAGTGAGTTGCTAGTGAGGCAAATTTTGGAAAAGAATTTAGGGAGAGCCAAGAAGTACAATCTAGTACAAGTCATTAGGAAGATGGGAAGCATTGGTGGATTCCTTCTTGTCCGAAACTTCCCCAAAATCGACCTTCCAAGGTTTGACGAAAAGGGAGATCCATGATGATTCCTTTAGATCTACACCCAAGCATGTAGAGCCTATGGAGATGATAGCCCACAAGAGCTATTAAGATATTTTAGTCTATGCCTAACCAATACTACAAAAGATTGGTATTTCAATCTTGAGTAGAATTGATGAGACTCATTGAACATCTTACAGGCTGAATTCATTACATGTTTCTGGTCACCATTGGCATTATGTCCGGTGACTGTCAACCCATCTCCCATCGTCAGGCCAAAACCCTGATCAAACCTTTCGTCATCCAAACTACACCAGAAATTCCAATCTAGACTAACAATGGTTACCTGATGGATGCTATTACGGAACCCGTCATTTAGGCGGTTGTGCATCTGTTGAATAACTTTCTGATTATTTCAACATTTCGCAAGGACAGAATCCAGTCCAAGCTATTGAGTCAGATAGTGGAATTCTTTCTAGAATTCTCTAGCCCCTCAGTTGTGCCCTATGACTAGCATACCTTCCTCATTCGCGAACTAACCACCTCCATCAAACCCAACAACCGTGACCGTATTGTAGCAGGCCCCTTGTTGTGTAACTTTGCCTATGCACTTCTCGAGGCAAAAGTGCACGGCTTCCACCGCTCATCCCTTTTGTCTTCCATCGTGCCGCACACTGACCTCTATCTGCCATCTCAAGCATCCACCTTCTCCCAACCTACAGTTACTGACACAACAGCCAGCAAACGAATGTGTGGCACGACCTCTTCATCTTCATCTCCACCTACTACCCTTCAACGTACGACCACCACCACACTAACCGCTCCATCAACCACCACCACTTCTTCTACCGTGCAACCCTCCACTCTGATCTCTGTTGTTACTACCCCTCTTTCTGTTCCATCCACAACTATTTCTATTTTCATTCTCGTTTCCTCTGTTGATACCACTCCCAATTTCGTTCTATTATCCACTACTCTGTCCATCACCATCGCATGCTCCATCACTCCACTAAGGGATCAAAGAAAAGTAGCTATGACTGATTCCTACTTGCATCGATAAACTCCATATGACCATACGAATCCACCCACTGAGAAGCTGCACTGCAAATGAAAAATTCTAGTGCCACCTGGTTATGAATCAGATGAGAACGAAAGAAATGTGACAAAAATCCCAAAGCATGTTGACATGGCCACAAGTGAATCACCAACGTCACAGAAGACAGAGTGGGTAAAATTTCTCCAACTAGGGGTAGCAGAAGAAGTCAAGAAACTGGCAACGGATGCAGTCCAGCGGGTTTTACTGAGCCTCCTTAAACAATCCTTGCAACAACTTCTGGTCGATGAACTACAAAGGGAACCAATGTCAACAATGCCTCTTGAAGGCAAAACAACCCAAAGTCATCACAAAGCTACATGCATGCAGCCTTTAATAAAGCAGTGCTTTGAGAAGAGAAAGACTAAGGCTGGAGATTGCCCTCTAAATTTGACGCCAACCAATAGCAAGATTCAACCAAAGTCTAAATGTTCCACTCAGCAACAGACCACCACAAAGCTAAATCCGGATGTCACATTGTGTAAACGGCCAAATCCAAGGAATCCAAGCCCAATTAGGCCTCCAGTCCAGCAAGCACCAGCGCGTACAATGACAACACCTTGTCCTCAATTTGTAAGATTGACTGCGGAGGAAAGTCGTCAGGTTCAAGCATACCACTACTTGGATCCATAAAGTGGTCAAACGAGCATGTCATATCCCCATTACGAATTGGGAGAGCCTATGACGTTGGGACCAGTTGCGCCAATCTATGAGGATCCAGTTTTATCTTGGGATACTCTGATGGAATGCCTCAACTACCCAATTGTTGATGAACAAGGTTATCCGGAATGGCCACCAGACCCTTATGGGTATTATTGAAAATCTAGCAAGTCTCGGCTCTTGCTAATCATCCACTAATAAAGCCTCAGGTTTTACGTAAGCAAATTTTATTCACGCTTTTTCTGAAGCACCCATGTCCCAGCAATAAAAGAACCGACAACAGTGCCCTTTCACGACAGTTGCAGCCTAGTGTCGAGGGACCGGCACTACTTTGGGTCGTGGACCATGTTGTGGGTATTTTCCGCACAATAATAAACAAGTGGGTCCCACCACTTAAAATACTGTTAGCCAAGCCTTACCTAGTGGGCCCTGCCACAGTACATTGTAAGTAGGGTAATAAGTGCGAGGGCACTAGTTCCTACGTGTGTAAGCCCAATGAGCACAGTAGTTAAATAGTTTAAGTTATGTTCTAGTGACTTGGGCCCTAGTTGTATAAATAAGTTAGAGGCCCAAGTTCACAAAATCAAGTTGAAAAATAAGGAATCTAAGTTGCACAAAGTAGAACTCACATGAATCATGTGAGTGCCCTTGTGCTTTCTTAGAATCAATAGATTTTAGTTGTGTTTATTTGAAGGGCTTGGATTAGAATCCATGCCCCAATGAAGTGGCCAATGAGAGTGAAGGAGGCTGACCTCTAAAATCTATAAGAGGGAGCCATTTCCTTTGTATTGTATCTCCTTCCATCTCCTCTTAATAAAACTCTCTTGGTTTCTCTCTCTCTCTCTCTCTCTCTCTCTCTCTCTCTCTCTCTCTCTCTCTCTCTCTCTCTCTCTCTCTCTCTCTCTCTCTCTCTCTCTCTCTCCCCCCCCACGTTGGGATAGAATAGCTTTGGGTAGGCGCCCAAGCCCCCAAGGCCTTTCTCAACCTAGGCATTCCCTCTCTCTCTTCTCTCCTCTCTCTAAGTAGCAACCGAATAGTTTGGGGAAGGTGCTCGGGCCTCCCAAACCTCTCGCTACTTGGAACTTTGCTCGCTCTCTCTCTCTCTCTCTCTCTCTCTCTCTCTCTCTCTCTCTCTCTCTCTCTCTCTCTCTCTCTCTCTCTCTCTCTCTCTCTCTCTCTCTCTCTCTCTCTCTCTCTCTCTCTCTCTCTCTCTCTCTCTTCTTGCTATGTAGGTGAAGACGAGGTTGCCGCTCCCAGCGACAAACCTCTATGCTACATTGATGACACGACAGTGGCGCCGTTGCCGGGGATAGGTTTTCACTAGCTAGTATAGTTGCATTTTAGTTATTTCTTGCTTTTTAGAATAGTTTTAGGTGGATTTTTGGGAGTTTAGAGTTAGTTTTCTGTATTTGTTTGTGTTTGGACTATTCACAGCTAGCGGAGGAGGTGTGAGAGGGTAGAGGAGGCCCTCAACAGCCTCTAAGGGCTTGAAACCCAAACCAACCAACCAAAAAATGCAACCACGAGGCAAATGTCACAGCAGTTCCAATGAAAGACAACAAGGACGAATCCACCAATATGACAAAAAAGGGCAAAAAAAAGTGTTGGATTCCTTGAAGTCAATCAAGATGGACTCACATACAGCGTCATCCTGTACACAGATGACAGAGAACCAAAAGATGACCAGTTGGGCTAAGATCAATATGCTGAAAGAGGAATCTCGATGAGCACCAGTTCACAAGATGTTTGAGACTTTCAAAAATTATACCTTGGACGATGTGGTAATTATGATGCCGCAAGCCCAACAAGAACCTGATCAAAATCAGGCACCAACAAAACAAGTCTTCGAGGGACCTGTGCGAACACAACCAATGAACCTTGTCGAGCCAAGTGAAGAAGAAAAGATACATGTGGGAGAGCAGTTAACACCCACACAATTCAAGAGACTACAATAATTGTTGGTGGAATACAAAGACTGTTTTGCCTGGAGTTACAGTGATCTGAAGGGCATTCCACCAATAGTAGTCCAACATATCATATCCTTGGTGGATGGAGCAATCCCCAAGGTGAGTCGTTACTATCGCTGCAACCCGAATTATACAGAGCTGATCAAATAGGAGTTGCAGAAGTTGTTAGATGCATATTTCATTTATGAAATCGAGCACACGGAATGGGTATCACCGATAGTTATGGTACCCAAAAAAAATGGCAAAATGCGAATCTGTGTGAATCTGAAGGCGCTAAATGCAGTCACCAAAAAGGATCATTTTCTTTTACCCTTTACGGAAAGTGTCCTTGACAGAGTAGCTGGGGCTGAAGCCTAAAATTTTTTAGACGACTTCAGCGGTTACAACCAGGTGAAGATAGCACCCCAAGACCAGCATAAGACAGCATTCGCCACGGAATGGGGAACCTATGCCTATAAGGTGATGTCGTTCGGACTTTGCAATGCCCCAAGCACTTTCCAGCATGTCATGCAGGCAGCATTCAAAGAGTATTTTCAAAAATTTCAGAAAATTTTCTTGGACGATCTATGCGTGCATGGACCAGACTCAGAACACTTATCCAATTTGGACAAGGTGCTACAAAAATGTCGCAATTTTTAGAAAAATGTCAATTTTGGGTTACACATGGCTTGATTCTCGGCCATATAGTATCTAGACACGGGATCGCCACAAACCTATCAAAGATCAGGATCGTTGTTGATCTACCACCACCAGGGACGATCCGCGAAGTCTACATCTCCATGGGTCATGCTAACTATTATAGGATCTTCATTCTAGATTTTGTGGAGTTAGCCCGACCAATTTACAAACTCACAACGGATCCACATTGGAACGAGGAATCCCTAAAGGCTTTCCAAAAGCTTAAAGATGCATTGGTTTCAGTACCAATCTTACGTCCACCCAATTGGACCATTGAATTTGAGTTTCATGTGCATACGGACGCATCGAAGTATGCAGTTGGAGAAGTCTTACCCAGCCAGGAGAACATAAAAAAGATTTTTCAATCTGATTTGCAAGCCGATAGCTCAGTGATACAGAAATGAATTATTCAACCACAGAGCAGGAAGCACTAGCGATGATATATGTGGTTAAGAAATTTTGGCACTACTGGATGGCCACACATTTTGCTTTTTATATAGACCATCAACCCTTGCTCTATCTCGTTAACAAAACTTGCAACACAGGGAGAACCACTAGATGGCTACTTTTGTTGTTGGAGTTTGATTTTCGGATAGTAGTCCGCAAGGGAAAACAACACTACATGGCAAATCATGTGTCGTGAATCAAGGGAAAGGAGGTTGCAACCCAACCCGACGATGAGCTGGCCGATGCTGTCTTATTTTACGTGGACAGTACCAAAATGGACTGCCAACATTGTTGAATATCTAATGTGGGTCCAACTAGACAAATCACTATCAAAGGCAGATCAGCAGAAATTGATCTTGAAAGCTAGACCTTATCAGCTGATTGCCAGCCAATTGTATCGAAGAGGACCAGATGGAATTCTTTGGTGGTGTATTCTTCCTCATGAGGCCACCCATATCATTTCACTTTCACATGAAGGCATGGGTGGAGCCATTTTGCATCCGACATTACAGTTCGCAAAATCCTGCAATCAGGATGTTGGTGGCCAACAATTCATAAGGATACGCAAGAATACCTGAGGAAGTGCGATGTGTGCCAAAGGGCAAGGAGACCAACGAGATTGAATTTTGATCTATTGCACCCGATCTTAGTCCAAACACCATTCGAAAAGTGGGGATTGGATTACATTGGTCCAATTCACCTTGCAACAAGGAGTACCCAGGCTCAATACATAATCGTAGCCACAGACTATCTCACCAAGTGGGTCGAAGCCAAGGCAGTAAGAGTAGCCGATGCTAGGATAACTGCCAAGTTTTCCTATGAAAATATCATTGTGTGCTTTGGATGCCCGGTGGAGATAGTCAGCGATCGCGAAGTCATTTCATCAATGAGACCATCAAGGTCCTGCTGGAGGAATTCTTCGTGATCCATAGAACCGGTACGCCATATTATCCTCGTGGTAATGGGCAAGCAGAATCATCCAATAAGATCATGTGTAGCCTACTCACGAAAACAGTTGAAGCTAGCAAATCAGATTGGGAACACAAGTTGCATGCTGCTCTGTGGGCATTCAGGACAACAAAAAAAGAAGCACCGATCAAACACCCTTTCAATTGGTATATGGTCAGGATGTTGTAATGCCAGTAGAGTTTTTAGTCCCTTCATTAAGGATTGCCACAACGCAACGCCTTAATGAATCCAAATCTCTACAATTACTCCACAAAGCTCTGCATAAACTATGTGAAACACGCTTACTAGTTGTGCATGCACTGGCAGCTGAAAAGGAAAGATGCAAAGCATGGCACGATTGCAGGTTACAAAAGAAGGATCTTCATTCCGGAGATCTGGTCCTGATGTATAAAATCAAGGCGATCAAGGAAAAATTAAAATTCATAGGCGAAGGTCCTTATCGGATCAAAGAAATTCTTAATCATGGAGCCGTGAATCTAGAGAAGCTAGATGGGACACCGTTCGACACACCCATCAATGGTAGCCGGTTGCACAATCGTAGTGAGATAGATCTAGATTGGTGGTGGCATGTTACAAAAAGCTATTATGCTAGGGCATCACAACTAGATCTAGGAAGATCAAACCAAATCAAGCTAGATCCATCAAGATTCAGCCAGATCTGGCAAGATCGGGAAAATCCATCAGGATCCAAGAGGGATCCAAATCTAGATGGGATCAAGAGGGAAGCAGATCATCAGATTATGCCAATAAGTACCCCAAATTTGCAAATCAAAGACCTTGATCTCAGTAACTATGGCAAATTAAGGACAAATTTCACCCAAAACTGATGGATCTGCTACTAAATGTCTATCAAAACTTCCAGAGAACTACCAACAATCAGATCTAATATGGATGAAGCATATTACCAATTTGCAAAAGTTAAACATCAGAGAATCTCAAGATCTCGTCAAAAACCACTCTAAAAGAGCACTTTTTTCATGATTTTTGGAGATCCCCTAGGAGATAGCTCTTGAAACTTGGACAGTCACTAGATCTGACCTAGATGCATCCATAAAAATCTCTGTGAGAGTTACTGATGGAAAAATCATCATTTTTTAGTGTGTGCGAGGGTTCCTAGAAGCTAAATCTTCAGAACCTTCGTAGAGCATCAAGATCATCATATCAACCTTTGCAAGGTGCACAAATGGAATCAGAGCAGTGAAATTAGCCTATCTATATGGTCTAATCTTGAAAATCCAATCACAAGAACATGTTGTGCGAGAGATCACCTCCTGCAAGAGTTGAACTCTCGCAGACAGTCTGAACCCTCGTAGGACCTTCACAGGGCAGTCAAAACACCTTCTGAACTCTCGCAGACTTCTCTGAGGTCTTAGAATTTTGTGAAAAAGGTCCCTGCCAAAATTTGGGTGGAACCGAACAAGGGAAAGTGGATTTCACCTAATACGCACTCTAATTTTTGCTATATAAGGGCTGAATTCGAGTCATTTGTCACATTTGCTGGCAAAGCTCTGCTCAAAAAATTTCACTGAAATTTTCAAGTTTTCTGATTGCGACCAAACTTCATACAAGCTATCATCTGCACATTCTAAACCCAGATCTACGTTCTGAACTACAGTTTTTACCATCCGACACTCGTTATTCACAGTTTTTGTCATTTCCACCTCTTTTTACCTTTTCCATTGTTTTTCCTACTTTAACTATCACTGCTAACATGGCCTCCTCAAATTCTGAAGACACTGGCACCAAACAGGTGATCCAATGTGAGATACCCTCAGCCACCCAGATTTGGCCCTTACCTTCTAATACTCTGATTCAACCATGGCTTCAGACTGCTGGCCCACTTCTTGAGACAGTGGATTTTTTTTCGGTGCTTTTCTATTCTGATATTAACATAGGCCTCGCTCTTCACGCCTACGCCACCTAGGATGAGTCAAAGTCGCGTTGCCACTTCCTGTACCAAGGTACCACGTACAAGGTCAGGATTAACGCGGACTCGATGGTCACCGTCGGCATTATGTCTGGTGACCGTCAGCCCATCTCCCATCATCAAGCAAAAACCCTGATCAAATCTTTCATCGCCCAGACTGCACCATAGATCCCCATCCAAACTAACAACGGTTACCTGATAGAGGCTATCACGGAACCAATCATACAGACGGATGTGCATCTGTTGAACAACTTTCTAGTTGTTTCAACATTTTGCAAGGACAGAATCCAGTCCACGTTGCTGAGTCAGATAGTGGAGTCCTTTCTGGGATTCTCTGGCCCCACAGTTGTGCCATACGGCTGGCATGCCTTCCTCATTCATGAACTAACCATCTCCATCAAACCCAACAACCGTGAGTATATCGCAGTCCCATGTTGTGTAATTTTGCTTGCGCACTTCTCGAGACAAAAGTTCGCAGTTTCTACCTCTCCAGCCTTCTATCTTCCATCATCGTGCCGCACACTAACCTTTATCCGCCATCTGTCGCATCCACATCCTCCCAACCTGCAATTACTGACACAACGGCCAGCAAAAGAATGCGTGGCGCTACCCCTTCCTCCTCATCTCCACCTACCACTAGACGACGTACCACCGCCACATCAGTAACCACTCCATCAACCACCGCCACTGCTTCTTCTGTACACCCTCCTCCTCCTGTCTCTGTCGTCACTCCTCTTTCTGTTCCATCCACAATGGCTTTTGTTTCCATTCTCGTTTCCTCTGTTGAAACCACTTCCACTTCTGTTCCATTATCCACTACACCTTCCATCACTATCGCATCCTCCATTGCTCCTGTCTCCACCGTTTCTCCTCTCCAGTCTAACCCCTCTGATTCTCAATTGTCTCCGGACACTCTGGCATGGATGCAAGTTACCAACTTTTCACCCCCACGTCAGACCATTTCTGCTCCATCCTCGTCTTCCGTGCTCCACACCACACTTCAGTTCCCCTCTGTTTCACCATCCTCTCATTTGGACAAATAATCTCCACCCTCGTTTCCACTGTTGTTTCTCTCACACCACCTGTTTCACCATCAAAGGTTGTCGAGGGCAATCAACCGTTGCTTGATGACGCATTTGTTCAAACAAATTTTATACCATCACCAGATCGGACATATCCCACCGCTCCAGATGACAACAAGTCCCCTGATAACCTGATTGAAGACAACAACGATGGCGCTCCACCAGTCGTCAGGGCCGCTACCACACATGCCCCTCTCAGTACCAGCGTACCGACTGTTCCAACCGATTTAACAACGGCGTACCAAACCTCGGGGACATACATCCAGGAGGCAATAGCAGCCAGGGCCATTTTGGACAACCGGGTACTCCACTTGGCGACAAGCAACACCCAGCTACGAGCGAAACTCACGAAGCTACAACAAGAGCTTATTATAGCTCAACAGCATGAGCAAGAAGGGCACCAGGAGATCGCCAAGCTGCAGCAGAAGGAGGATGGCCTCAACCTATATATCCAAAGCCTCTCCAAAGCGCTGACAAAGACTTTCACGAAGGTGCGGGAGCTTCAATCCGAAGCGTCCCAATGGCTTGCTCCCCTCCAATCGCAACTACAAATCTATGAAGCAGAGAATACGCGCCTGGGGACGGAAGTGAAAGCCTTACAAAGTGAAAAAATCGTCTGGCTAGCTCACTCTGCACCAGACTCAAGGCCACTCTCTCAAGCAGAGATGAATATCTTCAGGCGTCAGGTGCAGGTATATAGCCAAACGTTAAACAGCTACCAAGCAGAGTTCGACAAGTACCGAGCAAGCGCAACTCATGAGCTCACCCAGGTCAAGCAAGCCCTCAAGGCTTGCCAGCAGTACATGGAGAAGAAGACCCAACCCACCCCAGTGGTGATTCCACCGCCACCTGTTTTTGATGCAGCACAGGCAAGCACGAGCCAGGACCAAGGCCAACAAGCAGCAGGGAGATAAGTCCAGATCAAGGGTCCGAAGGCCAAGACCAAGGACCAGCTGATACGGGTGTTGACACGCGGGACCAAGGCTAAGACACAGGTCCGGGCCAAAGCCAAGAAGAAGGACAAGTCTCGTCATCAAGAGGCTCGCACACCATATCTTCCAGCCAAGCCTTCCGACGTCCAAAGTCCGTGGAGGAGAAAATAAACGAATTTTTAGCTAAGTATCCCCACGAGTCATCAAGAGGCGGCTGGCAGATATCATTTTCGGCGCAGACAATAAAAGGCAACGAACTGCAAGCATTACCCGCCCTCCAACCACAACCAGAGTGGCCTCAGCAGCTCTTTGAAAGAGATCTTGCGGCCATCAAGGCCTATGTGACAAGTCCGCAAAAACTACGTGTGAACGCGCACTTCCTACCATGCACATGATGATCCAAATGGGCGGAATGCGGCACCCCTCTGGACAAGCTCACTATTCAAAACTTCAATTAGCCAAAGATTCCATCTGAACATGGTTGGGATACGAATGTAAACGCCCGAAGGGCTCTCACCATATTTGCCAACAAATATTTCAACTGCCTTGATCCAACAGTCCGCGCGACAGCCACTTACACCCGGGACTTGGAGCATTTAATGGGGATTGAAACCAAATGGGACAATTATCTCGCCCCATATTCTTTGATCCTAATAAGGCGCTTGCCTCCGACAAAGTTGAAGATCAGCTGCCATTCACTCGAGTTTATTACCGAGCTGCATTCCTCGGCGATCCCTAGACGTGCAGATTCCAAGCTTGGGTGATAGGAGTCCACAAGTCCCTTCGCGCGCCCAAGGACTTGAAGAAATTGGACCGCACTAATTTCATGGAAGACGTTACGGGCTACCTGATCCACCAGAGGCGGTCCAAGAAGACTCTCTACTAAATCAGCAGAGTGCCGAGGGACCGACACTACTTCAGACCGTGGGTCCTGTTGGGGGTATTCCTGACGAATTGTAAATAAATAAAATCGACCAGTAAAATGTGTTGCGAGTGCATGGAATCTTGCGCGTATAAGCCCATGGGCCAATGAGCACGCAAGTTGAGTTGTAAATAAAATAATAGATTTGGGCCCTTTATAATTAAAATAAAACTTGAGGCCCAAAGTCAATTTTAAACTTAGAGTTTACTTTTTTAGAGTTGGGTCCAATTTTGGACTCACATGAATCATGTGATTTTCAATGTACTTTTTGTGGACCCTTGGATCGAGTTGGGTCCAAGATGAATGGATAGGATCAATGTAAGCCAATAGGATTTTGGGGCAAGGGCCTTTCCCATTTATAAAAAGGCACCATTTGTACTCTATTTCCATGCTTAATGAGAAAGAGAAAACTCTACCACTTTTTGTTGTTCACTACTTGCTAATGCTCTTGATTGTGTTTTCATTGCTTTCTATTTTCATGCTATCTCTCTCTTCTCTTCTAATCTTCCTTTTCCTTTCACCTACAATCATGATGAAGGTAGTTTAGGGGAGTAGAGTTAGTGGAAGTAGCGTTAGCGGTGGTAGAGTTAGACGAAAAGTAGGGAACTAACTAAAAGTAGCATCTATGCATAGTTAGGTACCCATCCAGTGAAGTAACCCTTGCTGACAGGTGAGAGGGCTATTACTACATCGGATCGAAGACCCTACAATTGTCTTTGATACTAGCTCAAAATTGAAATTAATAAGAGTGAGCATTTTTTTTTTTTGAGAACATATAATCTTTGGTATGTATATTTCTTATGCTAGTTGCAAATTCATAGTACATGAAGTGGATTACAAATGGAGGACTTGACAACAAACATGAATTGCACAAAAGCTTGTTTTCTATCGTTCGCTTATTTTCTTTTCTAGCATGGTATCGGTAGATCCTCTTTTCCATTTTCTAATCACATAATTATGCAAATCTCTTAACAATCATAAAATCCATTACTAAATTCAAAAATGTAAACCTTTGAAGAAAGGAAACAAATGTGAATATCCCAAAAAACAAATGGCATTTCCAAAACAATAGTTACCTATCAATTTGGGGTTGTTTGTTTGTCAGTTGACATTGCTAATTGATATCCAGCACATTACATAAACACTCTACAATACTAGCATCTACTGATATAAGCAACCTCTATTTAATATACATGGTTATCACTGCCATCATACAAAGTTTCACCAAACTTGGGCAATATTCCCTTAACTTGAAAAACTTATCAAAGGTATATCAATCAATATGAAAAGTTAAGTTCACATATATTACTTTTTTTTATCAATCTCAAAAGATCAATCTGACTATGTAAAAAATAAATCTATAGTGTTGATCCACTATCCCTCCGAATTCGTCTATTACATCATCATGCACAGCTTCACTAAACTTTGACAATGCTCCCATAAACTAAATGAAGTTGTCAACAAGACAATGCAATCATGGAATGCAAGAGTTGTTGTGAATGTTAGAAATATAGTGTTACTTTTTGATACATTGAGTCTGAAACCAAAGGATGGCAAAAATATGAATTTAAATTGATTGAAAATTCCAAATAAAAATTTTAAACAATGGCAAATCAATCATCACGTGGTGCACATATAGGTGCACATGTAGATTGATTAAAAAAAGATACACAATGCTCCTTCTAAGGCCATGGATTTTCAAGATAGATTATCAAATTGATACACTCTCAAGCCATTTAATCTTTGGAATATGGAAGAAACGAGTGATAGTGAATACTTACAAAAATTTATTGATAGTGAGAGGGCCTATTGCTTTATACTAACCATAGTTGCACTGCGTTTCTGAAACGCATTTCAGAATCGCGTTCAGAAACGCGTTTCGGAAATTTTTGAAAAAATTCCAGAAACGTTTTTTTTTAAATTTTTTTTTTGGGTTTTTTTTTTTGGGCAATATGGGTATCAGATGAAAGCTCTAATTAAGAGCATAATTACTGTGTAATTTGCCGACTGTTTCGGGTGCAAGATGGTCCAGTTCAGGTGCATTAATCCATGTTGGATTCTGTCAAGGATAAAAATTCAGAACTAACCTCAAGCATGTCTGTTACGATCACAGATGGTCCCAGTAAGTGTGTTTTCGCTCAGGGAGTGAAAGGCCAAGTCATGAAGAGGCCTTACCGTCGGGGCCGGGGTCTACTGGCAGCCCCGGACCCTGCCGTTGGGGGGCATTGCCCCCCAAACCCCCCACCGGGGGGCTACCGCCCCCCGGACCCCCTGTTTCTCGGGGGGCTATCACCCCCCGAACCCCCTGAGCATTTATTGAAAACCAAAGCAAATAACAACCAAATAGCTATTGAAAATAAGATCCGTTTGTGCCCCATCTACTGCACTTCTGAGAGGCAAAACGCTCATTTGACCATTGATCCCCTAAAAAAATTTCAGCCATAAGCTATTTTTCCAACAAAAAAAATAAACTAAAATAAAAAAATTTGCGATTCTGGGAGGAGAAACGCGTTTCTCAAAAACGCGGTTTCCGAAACGTCTCCTCCCAGAAACGCGATTTTGTGCAACTATGATACTAACTAGGAGAGTGGGGACTCATTAAGTTGTAGCATGGATGATTCGATAATGAAATATCATATGATGTTGTTCAGGTTCTATAACACTTTGACAACTTAACATAGGTTCATGAATGAAGGTCTGGTAATCCTCTTTCTTAAAACATACAATCATTGATGACATAAACATTGCTATTGATACCATTGACGAGCATTTAATTGTGCACAAAGAGTGATTCAAGGTAAGTAAATTAAAATATATATCAGTTAATCCATCTTGTTTGCAATGCCTTACAGACCTATTAGGACATGTCAATTGTGAGAGTGGGATAATATCTACAAACACTGCAAAAGCTAGAGGCTGTCAAAGAGATTGCACCACTTACTAATCTCAAAGGCGTGAGATCATTTCTAAGTACCATTAGTTACTATGGAGACTTTCTTAAAGATTATAGTAGAATCACATGAAGAACATGTAAGCTACTGTGAGGTGCACCACCAGCGACATTTTTAGCAAACCATCCAAGATTTTTTTATCACAACTCCCTCAAAAAGAGCACTCTAGTATAGTATTGCATAAAGAGCTCCAAATGCCTTTTCATCAGAAAATGCCTTATCAGAGTGCCTGATAGAATGGAGATTATCGTGGGACGTATTTGATATTGTTGTCTTCGCACAGATTCTGCACATTGTCAAATACACAAGTTACTTCTGAGAAAGAGATGCATGCCATCAATAAACTGACCCGTGGGTCTTAATCAAATCCTATTGCTTGGACAGCTCTCTCACTTCTGAAAAGAAATGTCCCACACTTAACAAATCTTGAAATAGTAGGTATAATCACAACACCTGAATTTTTTAAGGCAATTCTACCAATCTTTTATATAGCTCTGAAATTAGTATGTCAGAGTTCACAGAGATATGGAAAAGTTTTAGAAAAACCTGGAGTTCTTCAGATAGTTCTCCTGTAACAGATAGCGCATAACACCCTGGAACAAACTTACCTGAAGAGCAACAAAACATAGAAAGAATCAGTAGCTCCTTTCTCAAGTCCTAAGCAGCGAACAGCCACTGATTGATGGTTTTGAAAACTTGTATAAAAGGTTCGCTAATTCACCACAAAGATTGGCATTCATGAGATGAGTGTCCATAAAGAATGTCATATCAACTTGTGTATGGGATTTAGAGTTTAGGGTCTAGGGTTTTATTATCCTTCTTTTAAGATTTCTTAAGAGAATCCCTTTGAAAATGGCCATGGGTGCACCCATTACACATGATCAACTTATGTCTGTCACCTAAGGTAACAACTCTTACCAACAAGTGTAACAGAACTTGATGCCCTTTTGCAAATTCCCTTGATTCACTCCATACAAGCAGAGAGATTTTTCTAGCTAAAAGAGAATCCCTTCCCTGTATAGATCACCAGTTGCTCTTTTTTGAAGTCTGAGCATTAAGATAACATCTCCATTAACGTATTCAGCCATATATAGGCTGAGTCTTCAAAAGAATCTTCATTTTTCCAATTCTGAGCTCATAAAATGCAGACTTTTACGGGATCACCACCAAGTAGAATTTGCAATATATTTTCACCCACGTGCGTCAATCCTTCCAAGTCCTTTTTGACCAACCAAGCTACCTCTTCAAGGGGATTAGAGACATAGCATGTCAAGATATGGAGGCAAATCAATATGGCGGTGGTAACCCTTGTCATGACTTGATGAAGTAACATGGCGTATAGGCCTTCTGGAGGTAATTGAGGAAAGCAAATTTTACAGTAGGTTGCTTATACATTCTAGTCCAAGAGATGTTTGTCAAAGGGCCTAGTACTTAATATCTTTGCTATGTAGTTGCCTGAGCCTCAAGAAAAACACATCATATGATCCTTAAGATATGGCACAACATAAAATTGTTACATTGCTATGAGAGACTTTTTTTAACACATTTCGTACCTGAAATAGTATGGAGGTGGTAACCCTGAAGCAATGAATGCTCTATGTAATACATTATCTAGATATAATTAACATCCAATGACAATCCATATTCTTGTTGTTGCAAAACCGGGCATACTATCAAACTAAGATGCAAGGGTTTTGGCTACACATCACCAATGTGCATGCTTGCATAGTGCACGTGCAGGTGCACACACACACACACATGAATTTTTTTCTCACAAGAACTTACAAAACAGAAACTAGTGTAATTCGTGAAGCAGCACGTCACATGAGAAGAGACAACAAACAACCTCACCATAGCACAGCAACACAACTTGAGCACTGGCACAACACAAGTTCATAGTGGGTGTACCTTCACATTAGTATCTTGACTAGGACATGCCCCATGTAATTAGTGACTATACTGGTGTAGTCTGGTTTCCATCTTGTTGTGGTGCATGTTGGTCCTCGGACCTCCTATAGTCATCTCGGAGTTCTGTCCCCGACTAAGATGCATCCAAGAAAGAAAAGAGGCAGTGACCATCCCAGGATATAATGCCACACTCTAGTTCAAAAGGCACCAAATTTTCGGGTGTTTTGAACAGGCAGCAAAAGAGCGTCATACAAAATTTTAACACAAATGATTCAAAAGATTTGTACTTAAATTTCAATATTAAACCGAAATTGAATTGTTACTTGCGCTTTCAAAATAAATCTCCACTAGATATGGGGCACATAGTTATCTCTGTCTCATTTGTTGCCCCTTGGTCCTTGGACATCTTATAGCTAGCTAACTTGCAATCTCCTCCTCCTAGGATGAGGCCTTGCAAGGAAAGATGCAACAATTGTCCATAGTAGCAAGCATCTCTCAAAATGTTTGGAACCCTCTTCCTAATTTTAAGTGGGTCAAATTTGAAATTTGATACTACAAAGCAAAGTTGCAGTCCGCGATCCGGAACGCGATCCGGAACGCGATCCGGGATTTCCCATTAGGGTTTCCTGGAATGGAATTTTATTTTATTTTGGATAGTTGCCAATGAAAGGATATCAAAAAAGCAGATCTGTTGCTTGGTTTCAGCAAACTGGCTGCATTTTCATATGGTTTCAGAAATTTGAACATTAGTAGATAGTTTCAGCTATTCCACAAGAAGTATCCAATTCTCGCCAATCTAAGGAAGGCTCCTCTAACTCTTTCTATCGTTTTCTAACAGAAAACGGAATCAGTAGATCTGCAAACCATTGGCATCAAAACCCCATTTCAAAACTGATTTCTGATATCTATTGGAAAAGCATGTCCACCATTCACTTACGGTTTAGTTAGTTAGTATTAAACTCAAAAATAAATTAAAAATAAAAATAAATAAAAAATAAATATCAGCGGATCGCGATCTGCTGCAACTCAGTTACAAAGCAGTTATATGATAAAGAAACAGTAGCCTACAAAGCACATAGGCATTTACCGCTCAAACTGTCATTACAAACAGTGACAAGAATGGATGGTATTCAATTATGGAGGAAGAGGAAATTGTAGTGATCTGCAATCATCAAGCCCATCTTTCAGAGAAGTTAAAAAGTGGACCTTTGAATTAGCATGATAGCCTAGTAAATAGACTAGCAGGTCCCTCAAGCACTACTTAGCTGACTTTGGGGAGTTTAGAAGTTTCTAGGACCTTTTCCAAAAGCAGTTTGTAAATTCAGACATTTGAATTCCAAACATCCAAGTTTGAGAACGCTTTTTTAGGATCCCTTCCAAACATGTTTGGTTGCTACTATGCTATTGTCAAGGATTTGTTGCCACACTCTAGAATTCTCCTCTAAATGTCTCCCCATCTCTAATAAGAGATGGGGAGACATTTAGAGGAAAATTCTAGATGTCTCCCCATCTCGGAAAATATGCCAGGCTCCCACTCCTATGCTACAGAAGCTTCAAGCAACACACCCATTTCTCTATTACAACGCCATGTGAGCCCTATAGACCAAATCTCTAAGCCATGAACCACTCTAGGTGTGACCAAGGAGGCAAGTAAGTGGCATGCTTATGTTGCTCTTTAGCACTAGCCTTCATCACGACTGTGTCTGCCCTAAGACCTACATGCAAGTGATTGAAACTCACCAAGGTGGTCTTTGTACAAATGTATGAAGGTAATGTGGACGTATGCACATGTGATCTACACCTATTCTTGGGCATGAATGAAGTCAGGTAGAGATGTCATAGCATTTTGGTCCATGCTATGCACAATAGAGTCAATAGTCCTTAAATTTTGTGGGTAAATTTGAAAATTTCATATCTTCCCTCCTTTGTTATGTCAAGTACTATCCTGGCCTTAACATAGATATATGAAAAGTAAAATTTGTTCGCAAATGAGTGGGAAGTGTTATGGACCATCACAATCATCCTCTTAAATGTTCAACTTTGAAACGTCGTTGCAGCTCCAAGAGAGACACACACACATACAGAGGCCTTGAAATGCTATTTTTGGCTGAAACCAATTAACGGTATTAGGTCAAGAAAGTGAATGTTCTGAAAAAAATTGGAGTGGGTTATTTTTGAGTCCAGACAGCATCTATGTTGAAAAGGTTGAAGGGATTCTTGAACCTTTACATATTTGACTGGAATTTTTTTAAGTTCACTCATACATCACAAGAAGCATTTTTTCAAGCATTCGATGAAGCAAAAGATTTTACTCCAAAAGGTATCACAATGAATAAAATAAGATATTCATTTAGATATTCAGGAAAACATCACCAATTCAACAAAGAATCTTTATACGTATGGATTATTTTCTTGATCGATTGCCATAAACAAATTTTACTTAACTGATTCGAAGCCAACGTGCTGCCCAACTATTTGAAGGATCCATGGAAGAGATTAACCTGTGAATACAGAACAATATAAGCAGTTTTGTCAGCAGATATACTTGTACATAGTTGTCTGTTCTGGAACTGAATGTGTTCCGGAATGAGGCAAACAAAAAAAACTTTTTCTAGTATACTACTGAGATTTTAAATTTTTGCAATTTTTTTGGGAATTTAGGGCCTTCATAGGGATGCCTTCAGGGATACATAAAAACCCACAATAGTAAGGATCCATCACTAGCAGAAATATCGCAACTAGTTGCCAACGAAGCCGCAATACCCATAGCACTATCTTCCTCGTCTTCCAAGGATGCCCTTGTTGAAGAAGATATCTACACACCAAGGAAGGCATTTGAGGGGTATCTAAAAGCAGAGGTGGATGCCTTAAGACTCGAGGTACAACAACTTAAGCTGACAATGACGATGTTACTTCAAGACAACAGGGTTTTTAAGCAGACATTTCAGACCTTGGAGGGAATGTCATCTCCAGTGACAAACAAAATTGATGAGCTGGAACGACATCTGAGTGAACATAAGGAGGCTACTAAATCCTGGGCTTCGCTGTTCCAAAAAGAAGAAGGAATGGTGCTCATATGTCTAGTGTTATCTCAGCTACCATTTCTGAGGAAAAATACCGTGATTTTGAATCTCTCAATGTCCGAGTTCGAGGTGTTCTCGATACTCAAGTCTCTCTCTCTCTCTCTCTCTCTCTCTCTCTCTCTCTCTCTCTCTCTCTCTCTCTCTCTCTCGCGCGCGCGCGCATCGCTCACGGGCCTCTGTACTCACTAAGAAATTGGGACCCCTCGGGCCTCCGTAGTGGCCGCGGGGTCCCACTCAAAATTTGGTTTCCAGGGATCCGCCGATTCGACGGTTTGAATCGGTTGATTCCGATTCAAATCGGAATCACAATCTGAACCTGGTCAAATCACGGTTCGAGGAAACCTTAATAGAGACTTGGTGTACATGTATAGGTTCATCTCCTTGCGCCAGCTCCTCTAAACTTCAAGTTAGCATGTTTCATGTCTTATTTGTGGCAACCTGTCAATCCGACATTAGATTATCATGGCTGGGTTTGGTGTTGCTCCTATTTAGTCTGACGATGTTTTTTGAATTTATGCTAAATTTTTGAAGAGTCAAAAAATTGAAGATATTTGCCATGACAAATATCCATTTATAGACATTATCTCCTCCCAAGCCTTTCTAAGTGAGGATATAACCTGTCCTAGTACTCTTGAGTGTCGATTCTTTTGGAATCATTTTGCATATCTATAACCCATCCTCCTGAGGATACTCACACTTACATCAAACAACTTATTTATCAAAGATACAATTAGCAAGACTAGCATGGTCCTTTGGGGTCTTAATTGGCCTTTCACCGTACACATTTCCTTTTTATAAGCATCTCATCGAGCCATTCATATGCGCCTATGTAGATTTGACCTTTATCATGGTTTGAGAGTGGTACGAGGCTAGCTAAGGGTTTCATCTCATCATCTTCATGTGGAGACAAGTCATTTCCGAGGGACTCTTCAAGAAGATAGGTAATAATTAGGATATTTCAGCTTTGTCCCATGGATGAGGTTGAGACTAAGGATCACATCATTTTTCAATGTCACCTTTACTATAAGATTAAGGATACTATTGTTGCCTTTTCAGAGATCAGCCATCCTCTCTACAATTGATGCTCTCTTACTATGACCAAAAATGATCCACCTCAGAGATGATGTGTGCCTCAATGGGATTGTTGATGTTGCCTCCTCCTAGATGTAGCTCACTTCCTTCTTTTCCAAACGACATTTCTGCAATCCAGATTCAAATTTTGAGGATGATTCCCTGGTTCCATTTAGACATCAAGTTTGATGCCAGAGATGATTGCAAAAACCACATGTTCAATGGCAAAGACAGACTCAACATTCTCGTATTGAGATGGCAGTATTGAGATGACTTGATTCAGATGATGGCAAACTCATACCGAACGGCATTATAGCACTCCTTTGTTACAATTTAGATTTAGCTGGTTATTTAGTCGCATTTACCTTGGGTTTTGAAGACGTTTGTACACACCTTGGTACTAGCATATTTGATAATATCTCTTTGTACCTTGGGTACCAAAGAAATTAATATAGTTGTTTCTTCTTCTTCTTCTCTCTCCAATCACTCCTTAACTACATACCTCATGACACACCTCTTGATAAACAAGCTGATCTCCTTTCATGTCTGCTTCACACAGCTATCTCCCTCTCTTTTCCATCCTCAATGCTTAAGCCAAATATGAGACATAGTTTCCATTGTAATAGTTGGTATAACAAAGAATGCCATCACTATTACTTAAACCTCATCCTCGAGGGCAATTTGGTGAGAATTTTTCCCTCATGGCTCTCCTCCTCTCCTCACAAACCTTTATACCTGGACCCAATATGCCACAACATTATACATTGTCCCCCCAACCACTCCTATCTACCCAAGCCTACAAAGTTTTCCCTTTTCACTCCACGTGTGATCAAGGAAGCCATTGATCGTAAGAAACACAATCGTGCCCGCAATATTAATGACCTTGAGGTTGAGCTTGCCAATCATCCTAATACAACCATTCTCTCTACTTTTCCCCTATCTTGGTGTACTAAAGTTATTCATCCCATCAATAAAGTCGATGATCCCCATGTGTCCAAGTAATTATCGCACCATCATGATTGGACATATTATGGCACCATCTTAGAGATTTTAACGAGTACAGAGGCTGAGACACAATAGTTACATGCACTTGGGCAAGCGAAGTTTGGAGCATCTTATTCCATGACAGGTCGTGTGTTCACATTGAGGGCAGTTATAGAGGACACATGTGAAAGAGAAGTGAAAGTATATTGCTACTTTATGGATTCTGAAAGTGCTTTTGACTTAGTGCGTTATATGTTGATCCAAAGGTTGAGAAACCTCCATTGTTCCTTTAACACAGTTCTAGTGATGGCTCCATATGAGAGGGGGATGGGATGTTTCTGGAGTTCAAAATGGCGCATCTGAGCTAATCTCCATCCCTGCAGGATTTAAGCAAGGATATCCACTTTCAGCAAGACTATGTGGTCTATATATTGATGAACTAAAGGAGATGATCAAGGAGTTAGAGGGCTCAGGTGGTCGTCTTGGAGACATTCTGGTCCCCCACTTTGCTAAATGTTGATGATGTTGCTCTTGCTTCTTCTTCGCATGAGGATTTACAGCAACAAATTGGAGCATTACACATGTTTGGGAGAACTAGAGATCTAGGGTCAGCACTAGAATAAACAAAAGTTATCGTTTTTAATAAATCTCATTCCTATGCAAAATATAACTTGAATGTGAAAACTTTTACTTTGGAGAATGCATCAATACCAAACAAACATCAACACAAAATTAATGAGGCAAATATATAAAATATGCACCACCACTCTCAAAGAATGAAAATCCAAATTACTTTGGTAAAGAGAATGAACCATACCCAGTAAAACTTGCAGTCGTGCAATCGAGTAGACGCTCATTCTCTTGATCCATGTTGAAAAATGGGCAATTCTCACATCCATTTTTATAGAACTATTGCAATCAAATACCAAGAGTGAATTTGAGCAAAGTAGCACTTTAGGCATCACATATTCAATGAAAACCAATATAAAGTTCAAGCTCATAAAAAATGATCTAAGCTAATGAAGGCTCACAAATTGAAAAACAATTGCCCTGGGGCCCACACTACGGGTATGCATGAGGCATAGGAAGAGTTTGATTTTAAACTCGTAATGGTAGGCCTTAGGCCCTTTTTATTCATGTACTGGCCTATGGTCTATTTTATTAGTCTAGTTGCTATTTTGGACACATAAATGAGGAGTGGGGGCCACCTAGAGGCCTACTAGGAGGGCGCACTATTATCCCTCCTTACTTGACCTGATTAGTTTGGTTGGTCTTATCCATTAGTTTGTAAACTGTCTTGATTAGTTTGGTCAGTCCTATCCCTTAAAAGTTCCTTTTAGGGCTTCGCTATGGGTATAACTAGGAGACATTGTGATTTATTTGATAGCTCATGATATTGATTACTCTCTTAGTCCTAATTAGGCTTCAGCTATCCATGGCCTATAAGGCCATGGCCAGGATCTATGCTATTCTTGTAGGGATTAGTCTTTGCTGCCTCATATCTGATCTTTATGCTTCATTGATGTTAAAATCTGTGATTTAGTTCATAGAGGATGGTATTAGAGCACTTTTCTTCCTTGGTGGAATTCTTAGTCTTGGTGGATCCCCATTTTTTTTCTAGCAGAATTTTAGCAAAAGCACTTCCGCTAAACTGGAGACAAAAAAAAATTGTGCAGAGTATTTCAGGCTGCTATCTTTTCTGGCAACTATTTGGCAGATGTTTGGAGCAGTACCTCTACAGCCTTACTTGGAGGAGGTTTCGGCACTTTTTCATCAGCATTTGTTTGCTGGTCTTTGACAACATTTTGGAGGCTCCATCAGCTTATTCTTTGAAGCACTTTCCTCCAAGAGGGTCGGCACCCATTTCCAGCCACTTTTTCTTCAATGCAGATGTCCAATGCCCTACTTTCCCGCATTTTTGAGCAGTTTTCCAACCCATCTACAGATCTAATTGGTGGCTGTCCAGCGCCCTACTTCACCATCTTTCTAATAAGTTTAAGCATTTGCCTATAACTAGCCTAATTCCTTCATATGGATGGTTTTTATGTTTGATCTACCTATCTTTGAGTCTATGTTTTACCTTTTCTTGGAAAGGAAGGATTTGGAACTTCTCCATTCTTCTTTGAGGTCTCATGTGCCGTGTCGCATGCATTGGTGTAATTACTTCCATTCTACCGTAATTGCACAGATTTGGCTCTCCATTTTGATGTGTGATTTACAATGTTCTTCATATCTTTTGCTTTCTTCAACACGAAGGTGGTCTACTGCTTGTTGATTAGGCTTTTCTTGCTTAAGAATGGCTTGGCACATGACATGAACAAAAAGCTTACAAGTTAAACATAAAAGGTCATCGATAGCAGGGATACTATTTTTGATGAAGATCGGACAAAGGATAATTTGTTAGATGCAACAAGTTCATCTTATAATTTCATGAATCCTGAAGCGCATATGAAGGTGGCATACCAATCGCAAGTGATGAGCATATATTAAAAACAATCAAAGAGAATCTAGCTGGAACTTCACTACCAACATTTCCATCAAAGAAGACTTCTCGTGCAAATCTGCTAGATGGTATTTAAGAGTGGTCAAATTATTGAGGAGGGTGACAGTTACGGACTACAGGATACAGGCCTACTGGGCTACTCTGCATATATTCCACAGGCCTCTTTACATTTATTGTTGGTTATGTATATTTCTGGTTACGCATATTAGTCATGTACAAGCCCCAGAGCCTTTTTATATGCTTATGACCCGCACTGGGTCCTTTTTTATGACATTGACTGGCCTTGGGCCCTTATTATAAGGTTATATGTGGAGTGGGGGGCCGTAGGAGGGCGCACTATTTTCCCTCCACATTTTGCCTCCCTTTACTTTTGAATTCCTATTTTAGGGTTCATTGGTAGGGTATTTATAGGGGCATTTGTACACTCATTTTTCAGATTATTGATTGGTATTGCTTGGGCTCTTCGTGGGAGAACCTATTGTCTTGTCTATTGCTTGTAGGGCTTTAGTCTATTGCTGTCCTTTATGCTTCATTGATTCAACACCTGAGATTTTGATCATAACTTCGTATCAGAGCACTTTCCTAATTGCTGAATTTCAGATCTGATTTTTTGATTGGGTGCCCATTTTCCTTGCCGATTTTTCTCTCATTGCTGAGGGCTTTCGTCTCTTTGCTTCAGCAACATTCAGCACAGTTTGGAGGAGGACCAACTCCCATCAGAGCATTTTCCTTGGCGGAGCTTTAGCAGATAGTTAGCGGAAGTACTTCCACTAAATTTGGCGGCCGGAATTACTTTTTTTTTTTTTTTTTTGGGCAGATTATTTCCGGCGCCCAAGTTCCAAATCCTTTTCCCTCTTTTTTTTTTTGAATCCTCCATTTGATTCAGGGAAAGGGTTCCCAGCCATCTTTTCAGCATTGATTGGAGGCTGTCCAACGCCCTACTTCATCACATTTTTCAGCCATTGTTCCTGCAGAGTTTCAGCCATATTTCAGTTTTGATTGGAGGCTGTCCATCGCCCTATTTCATCACGTTTTCCACAGATTTCCAGCCATATTTTCAGCATTGATTGGAGGCTGTCCAGCGCCCACTTTCATTCTCCTTGTGGTCACATTTTCCAGCCAGCTCTTCGCACACGCTTGGAGCTCTATCGAGAGGTATCTTTGCTGGTTTTTCCTTGCTTTCCACACCTTTTCTTGACATTTGTCATTTCCTTTCTTGCTCTTAGTGTCGTTTGTGTACCTAAAGCGTATTTGGGGTGACGACAAAAGTCCGCTCCCTCCGATATTAAGCTTTTCTTACACTCTCTTCACTTCCTGCATTCCTTGACTTCCCCTACATCTTCTGAGCCTCGCATACCGTCTTCCACTTACCTTGACGAAGTACGGCATGAATTCCGAGATCATCTTAGGGAAGCCATGAGTGATGTACGCACTGATTTACGCCAGGAGTTACGAGAGACGTTCACTGCTCTTTCTGCCCAGATGGCTACACTTATAGTCCAGTGTTTCTCCACTATCTCCACTTGTTCCCCCACAGCGTACATTTCCACCACCCGAGACTCCTTCATCTTCTGGTCCTTTGCCACGAGACTTTAAGGACAAGGTTCAGCTTACTGTGTATTCTGGGTCATCCGATGGGAATGAACTCGAGAATTGGTATTCTAAGCTTGAGACCTACTTCCTTATGTTTCCTAAGACTGACATTCAGCGGATACATTTGGCTGCTTTACATTTGGAGGGCCGTGCTGCTACTTGGTGGCGCATGTTTCGCCAGACGGCTTCACACCCTGGCCTTGCTAGTTGGACAGAGTTTATGACAGCACTCCACCTAGCGATGATTGATCCTCAGTGGCTTATTCGACAGCGCGACATCTTTCGCAGTTTCTCTCACACTGGTGACTTGGCTGCTTATACGACACGGTTTACAAAGCTTTCCTATCTATTCCCAGATATTTCTACATTGGAGCTCATCTCTCGCTACGTTGCTGGTCTACGAGGCGCACTCAGGTATGATGTTTCTTCTTTTCTTCCACTCACTTTCTCACGCCATCTCCCTTGCTACCGCACTGCAACACAAGTACTCTCCCATCTCTTCCTCTGTTTCTCGTCCTTCGCGTCCTTTCACACGTCCTATTTTTTCCTCTCCATCCTCTGCTAGTCCCACATCTGTTAGTTCACCTTCGTCTACTCTTCCTTCTGCACCACGTCCTCCTTTTTCTCCTCGTCCTGTTTTTGTTCGTCGCTTCACAGCCTGAGATGTCTGAGATCCGTGAGAAGCGCTTATGTTTCAACTGTAAGAGTCCTGATCATATCGCCCGTGATTGCCGACAGCCTGCCACTGCTACTGCCATCTATTTCCATGATGCTGACACACCTGATGATAGTCCTGATTCTGCCATATGCCTTCATATTCTTGATGATGACCCACCTGTTGATCAGTTTGCCACACCCACTGAGCCTGTTCCTGATCCCCCTGATCTAGTTGTATGCCATGCTCAGTTTGCTTATGCTACTTGGGCCAGTAAGCCGGGTCCACGCCATATCCGTATTCGCGTGCGTATCACTGGTCGTGAGTTTATTGCCCTTGTTGACACGGGTAGCACTCACTCGTTTCTCAGCAGTCATATTACTACACGCATTCGTGCTATGCCAGTCACTACGCCTCATCCCCTGCATGTTGAGGTTGCCAGCGCACACTCTTTTCCTAGCACGCAGATGTATCAGCAGCTTTCATATCGGATTGGAGACTTCCTTGGTCAGGCAGATTTTCATATTATTCCAATTACACGGTACGATCTTATCCTCGGTGCTGATTGGTTTGCATCCCTTGGTGCGGTTACAGTAGACCTCCAGCAGCAGACATTGACATTCTCTCATGATGGTACTCAGCGTATATTTTCCGGTATTGATTCTCGGTAGGACTATCAGCTTATTTCCGGGAAGCAGTTCATACGGAGCCTCCCGAAGGCCCACTGTGCGGCTATTCTTTTTGTTCAACCAGTTCAGCCTATTGCGGATGCACCACCTTTGCCACAGGTATTTTATGAACTGTTGCGTGAATTTGAGCATGTTTTTAGAGAGCCGACTCAATTACCACCTTTACGAGATGTCAACCACCATATAGACCTTGTTTCCTCTGCATCACCTCCTTCTCGTCCTCCTTTTCGTATGTCTATTGTTGAGCGCAAGGAAGTCCAACGTCAGGTGTCTGATTTATTACGTCAAGGCCTTATTGTTCCTAGCCACAGTCCTTTTGGTGCTCCTGTTTTACTTGTTGATAAGAAGGATGGTACTAAACGTCTATGTATTGATTATCGTGCTTTAAATAAACTTACTATCTGTAATCAGTACCCTATCCCTCATATGGATGACCTGTTTGACCAGTTAGGCCAAGCCAAGATCTTTTCTAAACTTGACCTCCGTTCCGGTTATCACCAGATTCGTATGCATCCTCCTGATAAGCACAAGACAGCTTTCCGTACCCACTTTGGTCTGTATGAGTTTCGTGTCCTTCCTTTTGGTGTTACCAATGGCCTGCCCACTTTTCAGAATGTCATGAATAACATCTTTCGTCCTCTGCTTGGAAAGTGTGTCATTGTTTATTTTGACGATATCCTCATTTATAGCACCACTCTCTCTCTTCATGTTCAGCACGTTCGTTCTGTTTTTGTTTTGTTAGTTACTCATCATCTGTATGCTAAACGTTCTAAATGTTCTTTTGTTGTTGTACAAATCGAGTTTTTGGGCTTCTTTGTTACTAATGGTACTGTTCGTCTCGACCCTCGTAAGGTCCGTTCTATTCTTTCATGGCCTGTGCCTGCTGATGTTCATGATGTTCGTATGTTTTTTGGTCTTGCTATCCATCTTCGTAAACCAGTTGCTCATTTTGCCACTCTTGCATCTCCTTTGCATGCTCTGTTGAGAAAGGAAACTTCGTTTGCTTGGACTCCCGCATGTCAGTCAGCTTTTGATACTTTGAAGGTTAAGCTTACCACTGCCCCTGTTTTATGTCTTCCAGATTTTTCCCAGCGTTTTGTTGTTGAGACTGATGCTAGTTCCACAGGATTAGGTGCTTTGTTACGTCAGTGTCAGCGTCGCCATCGTTTTGTACAGGGTCTTGCTTCTATTGAGAAGCTTGCGCCGAGCTATTATGGGCCTTTTCAGATTCTTGAGCGCCTCAGTCTAGTTACATATCGTCTTGAGTTACCTGCTGCTACTCGGGCTTGTGATATCTTTCATGTCAGTTATTACGTGCTGCTATTGAGGATGATGCTCCTCGAGATTCCTCATTTCCTACAGATCCAGAGCTTTTTCCATTCCTGCCAGCTGCTGTTTTACAGGTGCGCTTATTGCATAGTCGTCGCCATCGGCAGGTTCAGTTTTTGGTCCAGTGGGATGGTCGTCCTATTGAGGAGGCTACTTCCCCCATTGATGTTTTTTATCATACCCCTATCCTGGCTGATCAGGCTCGATCACTTGCAGCTACCATTGCTTCTCGGGATGCTCCGGCTTCTCTTGATGTTCCTTTCTCAGATGGGATAGCTTGATGCAATATTTTTCTCTAGCACTGGTTCTTATCTTATTTTGCCTACATTGGGGGCAATGTTCTTTATAGCCAGGGAGAGTTACGGACTACAGAATACATGCCTACTGGGCTACTCTGCATATATTCCGCAGGCCTCTTTACATTTACTGTTGTTTATGTATATTTCTGGTTACGCATTTTATATTAGTCATGTACAGGCCCCAGAGCCTTTTTATATGCTTATGACCCGCACTAGGTCCTTTTTTATGACATTGACTGGCCTTGGGCCCTTAATATGGTTATATGTGGAGTGGGGGGCCGTAGGAGGGCGCACTATTTTCCCTCCACATTTTGCCTCCCTTTACTTTTGAATTCCTATTTTAGGGTTCATTGGTAGGGTATTTATAGGGGCATTTGTACACTCATTTTTCAGATTATTGATTGGTATTGCTTGGGCTCTTCGTGGGAGAACCTATTGTCTTGTCTATTGCTTGTAGGGCTTTAGTCTATTGCTGTCCTTTATGCTTCATTGATTCAACACCTGAGATTTTGATCATAACTGTGACATCATCCAAGACATGCAATTTACAAAAACAAGTGGAGTACATTACGCTTTCATGGCAAATATACTTGAGACCAAGGACCAACATACTTTGGAAGAAAATTCGTGGAGACAAATCACAAGCTATGTATGTAGTAGATAACTGATTAAGCAAGGGAAAGTGTTAGAGATAATGTTAAATTTGTACCCCCCCAATGTCATGATTTTCTGTTTGATTAAATTTAAGACTTGATGATATTCTATTGTGAGTTAAGTCCAATTTAACTGCAAGTTAAGTTTAGTTTAACTACAAGTTAAGTTGAGTACACGCTAAAGTAGAAGATAAAACATGATTCTTATTTACATGCAAATAGTGCATGAGGGCTCCAATTTTGCACATGAGGAAACCCCAGGTTAGTTAACTTCATTATAAATATGGTGCTTAGTAGGTCACATGCATCTGGAGTTAACTTTCAAAACAACATGGACATAAATCATTTCCTTGTTGATCCCTATAAATCATCTTCCCCAACTCCAAGATTGCTCTCCTCTTGGCACAGCAATCTCCGTCAAAAGTTTTCCACGTCATAGAAACATGGTCTGTCCTTCTTTGCTTTGTCCTTTCATTCTTAAGAAATTTTGGTCTATTGTGAGCTTGGAGGAACATTGGGAAAAAAAATTCTCTTCGTAAGGTGCAACTCGAACAGGTTTTGCTTTTGTGATGACCTATTTGGCCAGCTTGGCTGGGCTTCCAAAAACTTTGAAATTCTTAGGAAGGTTTGGTCCAGACATGAGGGTTCGGGGCGGACGCAGCCTTTTGGCGTCCACGTCCGACGCCCGGACCCGGACGTGTCCGACCACCAAACGTGGGGTCGGACGCGTCCTATTTTTTTTTTCAAATTTTTTTCTAGACGCGGACGCGTCCGCGTCCAGGGGCCCCGAACGCGTCCTGGCCCTGAACGCGTTATTTAATTTAAAAAAAAAAAAAAACCAAAAGGGCGCGCGCGGGCAGTGGAACAGTCTGCAAAAGCCTGAGAGACAGCGAGAGAGGAGAGAAAGAGGGCTGGAGAGAGAGCTATGGTGAGTGAGGGAGAGAGAGAGTGTGTGCATTTGGGTGGGTTATGGTGTGTGTGTGGTGTGTGTGTGTGGGTGTGTGATGATTTTTGTGTGTGTGTGGGTGTGATGATTTTTGTGTGTGTGTGTGGGTTAGTTGATTTGTGTATGCATCTGTGTGTGTGTGGTGATTTGTGTGTGTGTGTGTGTGTGAGAGAGAGAGAGAGGGGGGAAGAGACAGTGTGAGAGAGAGAGAGAGAGGATTTGTGTGTGTGTGTGTGCGCGCGCGTGTACGAGACATGGTGTGTGTGTGTGTGAGTTTAGGGTTTAGGGTCTGCGTGCTTGGGTTTGGGGTTTAGGAGGAGAGAGAGAGAGAGATATATATATTAGATTTGCGTGCTTGTGTGTGTTTGAGAGAGAGACAGATGGCCGCTCGTACCATTTGGGATGAGGTGGAGTTGATGCCCGACAAAAAGTGGCGTTGCCCTTTTTGTTGAAAGCAGTTTACAAGGAACGCCTCTCGGGTTCGAGCACATTTGGGGGGATTGCAAGTCCGACCCACAGGGGGACGCTAAGGGATCGGCGTTTGTATGGTCATCCCCTCTGCGGAGAGGGCTCGCATTCTCAAGGCATATGCTGAGCTAGTTGCTGAGGCCGGCGAGCCGTCCACAGATGCCGCGGACTCTGTTTCCACTGGTGCACCCACTGCCACCGCCCCTGCCACTGGTACACCCACCGCCACCGCCCCCACCCCCGCCACCGCCTCCGCCTCTGCCACAACCACCCCCACCCCCTCCGCCAGTACTCCCCATGGATCCACAGCCTCCACTGCTGCACCTACGCCTGTGCCACCACCTTTAGATTTGCATGGTCCGTCCGCATCCTCCGCTTCCGCACATACACCTATGCCACCACCTCCAGATCCGCATCGTCCATCCGCATCCTCCCAGCCATCCACATCCCGAGGCACCAGACAGATCTCCATGCCGGGATCTTTCAGAGAGGGGCAGGACAGAGAGGCCACCAAGACCATAGCACAGATGTTCTATGACCTGAACCTCCCTTTTATCATGGCATCATCCTGCATCTTTCGAGAGGCTATCTCGAAAGTTGGAGTCTACGGGCCCGGCTACACACCACCCACAGCCGACGCACTTCGCGGCCCTTTGCTCCAGGAGCGGGTTGCATCCGTCAGAGAGAGACTAGCCGCACTGCAGGAGGCTTGGGATAGATACGGCTGCTCCATCATGGATGATGGGTGGACTGATCGTCGTAAACGTCCACTCATCAACGTGATTGTTTCTAGTTGTTACGGTTCCATGTTCCTGCGCTGCATCGACGCCTCCGAGGCAGGGAGAGTGCATGCGGCTGAGTACATTTACGGCATCATCCGCGCAGCGATAGAGGAGGTCGGGCCACAGCGCGTTGTCCAGGTAAAAAAAATTTCGTTGGTTGCTTGGTCATTTACTGCTTAATGTTGATACAAAAGTTTTGCATAGTTTTCGATTGATTGCAATGTGTTTCCAAGTTGTGAACTAATCGTATGAACTAATCGCAAAAGGTTGTGACGGACAATGCGTCCAACTGCCGCGGTATGGGGGAGCTTCTTATGGCAAAGTACCCCTCCATTGTGTGGACTCCATGTGCCGCACACTCACTGGACCTCCTCCTGCATTCCATCGGGCGCCTGCCTTGGGTCAGTGAGATTCTCATGAGGGCACTTGCGGTTGTGGACTTCGTCACAGGCAAGCGCCACACCCCCGCCCTTTTCCGCACATTCAGCAGGTAAGATGCTACTGTAGGAATCCAGAATCAAGACTATTCATTAACACAAAGTATTCTCAAAGAGAAGAGAGAGATGGTTAGATGACCCTATTGTAGAAACTTGTGGACAGCCAGTATGAACAGTAGATTGCTTAACAAAAGTGTGTCTCATACAAATGAATGGCTACATATTAGTCCAAGATGGCTATCTACCTTCATGACTGTTGGCTGTCCAATAACTTGACTAATGGCTATCTAGCTACCATAAGTTACATAAAATAATTAAGTACCCCAAATAACAAGTCAAGTACTTAATTTACATGTATAGGCCCCTTGTCGACCCACGAGTCCCTACAAGTTAGTTTCATACTAACTTGGGCCTAAAATATAAATGATCATGGTTACACAGATCTCGACCTTTTGGGTCATAGTAACCTATGGCTTCTACATCATTTACATTTATTATTCTAACACCCTCCTTAAATGAAAATGACATGTAGAAATGACATGTATTCACTAAGTAAGAAAATCAGCATGTTGCTTTAAATTTAAAGCTTCACAAAGAGCTTTAAATCGAACTCTAGGCAATGCCTTAGTGAACACATCTGCAACATTATCCTCCGTGGGACAATATTCAAGCGTGATGTCGCCATTATGAAGCTTCTCCCGAACAAAGTGATAGTGGATCTCGATATGCTTTGTTCTTGCATGAAATACTGGATTTCGTGCAATGGCAATAGCACTTTGACTATCCGTAAATAGGAGAGTAGCTGAGGGCTGGCCATGCTTCATATCGACAAGTAATTGTCTCAGCCATATACACTTCGTAGTGGCTGAAAACGTTGCTCTATATTCTGCTTCACTTGAGGATGTAGCAACGGTGGGCTGCTTCTTGCTTAACCAAGAAACTGTAGAATTTCCAATGAAAAAGCAATGACCACTAGTAGAGCATCTAGTGTCTTAATCTCCACCCCAATCCGAGTCACAAAAACCAGCCAAACATGCATCATCACTAGAAGGATAAAACAGACCAAGTGTTTTACTTCCTTGAAGATATCGAAGGATCCTCTTCAATGCTTTCCAATGTGATGTCAACGGAGCATGCATGAATTGACTCATGAGGGACTTCCAACCGCTCGACAATATAGTGTAGTATCAAATGGTTCACCACCACTTTGATTACTTAACTTCAGGCCCGTCTTAATTGGTGTAGCAACCGGCTTGCAATCTTCCATTTTGAAACGCTTCAAAATCTGCTTAATGTACCGCTGTTGGGTAATGAAGATTCTAGCCTTTCCTTGCAAAAACTCAAGACCAAGGTAGAAATGCAATTGGCCTAAATCTGATGTATCATAAACTGAAGCAAGGTCAGATTTTCAGGCTGCAATATATTGTTCATTACTACCCGTAATGATAATATCATCAACATATAGCAAAATGATGATGATAAACTCAGATGTATGCATGACATAAAGCATAGATTCACTAGGACTGTTAGAAAACCCACGATCACAAAAGTATGCGTGTATCTTTTGATACCACCTCCTTGGGCTTGTTTTAGTTCATAGAGAGCCTTCTTGAGAAGACACACTTTGTCTTCTCCACTTCCAACCCAAAAACCAGCAGGTTGCTGAAGGTAAACTTTCTCATTAAGATCACCATTGAGGAAGGCTGTCTTTACGTCAAGTTGGTGCATACGCCAACCATGATGGGCAGCCAAAGCAGTGACTATCCTTACGGTAGTTATTCATGCGATAGGTGCAAAATTTTCCTCATAATCAATGCCCTCCTTTTGCGCATAACCTTTGGCAACAAGTCTTGCCTTGTACCTTTCAACAGTACCATCGGACTTGTACTTGATCTTATAAACCCATTTACAGCCAATTGCTTTCTTTCCATGTGGAAGATCAACAAGAACCCATGTTTGGTTCTTTATGAGTGAGTCATACTCCTCTTTCATCGCGTCCTCCCAACATTTTACTCCTCTGGCCTGCTCATAAAAAAACGGGTTCTATTGCACTATCCTCAATAGATGTAAGAGCAAAATCAGAAAAATCAGCAAAATCAAAACAGAATTAATGAGCACTATAGATTGCAATACACCACATGCAATAGCTCATTCACAAGAAGATATAGGTGGCTATATTCTGCTGAAATAACAGAATACTAACTAATATGCAAGCTTCCAATGAAGCCAAAACCACAACCAAAACTTTTGTGGTAAAATGGTGTGCACTCAATGTGCTAATGGAGCAGATGGTAGGACCTTCTTCCAGGCTCAAAAACAGAAAAATTTCAGCCACTAAAAACGTGTTAAAAACACATTTGTCTTCAAGGTAGATGGGCGCCCTCCTCCAAGAAGAAAATCTGAAATTTGAAGCATGTAATCTAATTTCAATCACATGAAACCTAGTTGAGCATGGGCGCCCTACTGCTGGCTCCCAAATGAGTGGAGGTTCCAAGCTTTTCCCTGCAATTTCCTGCACTAAAAACAAGGAGGAGCCGAACAGTTTTCTCTCCACAAAAATCAGAAAAATCCTGATTTTTATGAACCAAAAGAGGAGAAATGTGGCTGCTATTGGGTGCCCTCCAGCAAGCAATCAATTCTGAAAAATGGCTCTGATACCATGTAGGAATCCAGAATCAAGACTATTCATTAACACAAAGTATTCTCAAAGAGAAGAGAGAGATGGTTAGATGACCCTCTTGTAGAAACTTGTGGACAGCCAATATGAACAGTAGATTGCTTAACAAAAGTGTGTCTCATACAAATGAATGGCTACACATAAGTAGTCCAAGATGGCTATCTACCTTCATGACCGTTGGCTGTCCAATAACTTGACTAATGGCTATCTAGCTACCATAAGTTACATAAAATAATTAAGTACCCCAAACAACAAGTTAGGTACTTAATTCACATGTATAGGCCCCTAGTGGACCCACGAGTCCCTACAAGTTAGTTTCATACTAACTTGGGCCTAAAATATAAATGACCTTGGTTACACAGATCTCGACCTTTTGGGTCATAGTAACCTATGGCTTCTACATCATTTACATTTATTATTCTAACAGCTACTAATTTTTTGGCTCGTTCAAGATGCTTCTTTTTTTTTGGCTCGTTTCATGTGTGCCTCTCATTCCGTTTGTCAATGCAGGCTCGACTTGAAGAAGCCCGCTCGCACCCGCTTCGCCTTTCAGTTCATCATGCTTGAGCAGCTACACAAGCTCAAGGGTGATTTGCGGCGCATGGCTACTTCTACAGAGTTCATAGCCATGGACCTGTCCACGACCCCAGAGGGCTTGGCCTTCCACGAGATCCTCTTCATAGAGCCTTTCTGGGTTGATATGCAACAGCTGATGGACGTCATGCGCCCCATCTACTCTGTTCTAAGGCTCGTTGATTGCGAGGGGTGCACGATGGGCCTCATATACGAGTTCATGGACCGTATAGAGGAGTCTCTCCAGCGTTCTGAGCTGGACCGGGCCAGGTATAACTTTTTCCGTCTCACCATCTTTCTTTCCATTCGCACTCTGTTTCGTCTTGCTGCCGCAGCACGCAATCGTGTAATTGTTGCCTCCACATGGTATGGTCCACAGGTTGGAGCCTATTCGGCAGGTTGTGGCGGCGACGATGGGATAAGTTTCAACGGCCCACTCACAGTGTGGCCCACATATTGCATCCACTGTTTCAGAGCGAGAGGCAGTACGACGATGCAGAGCTGCGTGCGGACTGATTCTCATACATCCGCCTCCTCAATAGCGGCAGCAGGCTCGAGGAGCAAAGGCTCAGTTACAAGTAAACTCTTGCTCTGTCGTTTGCTTTCGTTCGCTCAATTTCCCTGCGTGGGCTCAAGTGTACTCACGCACATCGCTGCTCAATTTCAGGCACTATCTGGGGCTGTTCGGCGAGGACCTTGCACGTGTCCGAGAGAACAGGCTCTTGTCTACAAGGTAGGTACTCACTCGAGTGGTTGCCAATTAATGCAGGGTTGTTCTGCTTGCGTGTGCAAGCGGAACTGGTTAGTGTTCAGCCTTGTCCACACGAACAGCATGAGAGCAGGAGGTGTAGGCTCCCTACTGTTGCAGGTATATGTCTATGCTCTATCGTTTGCTTTCGTATTAGTTTAAGACATTCAGTTTAATGCCCTCACGGTTGATTGCCTGGTTGCAGCGGCCGATCATGAGGCAGAGCCAAAGGTTGATCCAGACAATGCCGCTCGGCGTGCTCTGCGGGGTGATCCCGAGGATGATGATGACACCGTGGAGACCACCCCCCCTCCCTACTGACGTTCCATTGCCTCCTCTGATGATGAGCCCACATATAATTCAGACGAGACGATCGACCTTGCAGGGGATGGTCCATGTGCCCCACCCAGTACTCCCGCTTCACGCCCCCTTTCAAATGATGGCTGGTCCGAGTTTGCGAGGGAGACAGAGGCTGCTGCCCAGAGACAGATCGCGCAGAGACGACTCAAAGCATCACATGCAGTCGGTTCTTCTCAGAGACCCCCTCATGGCAAAGGGAGACCCCCAGGCAGGAGTGTACCACAGAGGGTTCCTTCCGGCAGACCCAGAGGCAGGCCAGCCAAGAGGGGACGCTCCGATGATTGTTCTAGTCGTCTCTTGGCAGGCGTTGGCCCAGACTTGGAGGAGTCCCAGATGCCTCCAAACTCCCAGCCAGACTTTGTATGACACCCCTGCAGATGCATCTGGCACACAGAGGGATGATTTTTTTAGCACAAACTTGTAGATACTGATACACATTTTAGCATTGGCATCAAATGAGATGTATATATTTTTTTACAGTCTATTCGTGTCATGGCTAATTTATCGTGGTTGGTTAGAAATGGTTAGGTATGTGAAATTTGAATGGCTAGTTAGAAATGGTTCGCAATTTTTATGGTTAGTTAGAAATGGCTTGCTCTGTGCAAAATGAGTGAGAGAGAGAGAGAGAGAGAGAGAGAGAGAGAGAGAGAGAGAGAGAGAGAGCGGACGTAGTATTACACAAGCGCATCTTCATGTCTCTCAGATCATATGCATCATGTCCAATCATTGAACCCTAAACAGTAAACCTGTGGTGACCTTTGTAACAGAAATGTAAATAAAGCTGTTAATGATGTTTCTGAGCCTCAGAGTCACATGTTGCTTGCGTATAGGGTACTGGGTCATTAATACGGAGTGGCTGGACTGACCTCCTAAAAAGTAGGAGAGTTGACTAGTCAACGTGACACGTCATATGCTCACTGGGACACTTGGTCCAGTGAATGAGTGACACATGTCAGGGTTGACCGGTCAAACATGACACGTGTCACATGCCCACGGGGACATTTGGTCCAATGGATGAGTGACACATGTCAGCCTACTCACTTGCCTATGTGTCAAGGTACTACCAAGTGGCAAGTGTCGACTGTGCATAGAGTTGGCCATGTGTCGAGATTTAGGAAGGGTCAGGGTTAAGGGGTGCTTGAGGATTTTGGATAAGTGAGCCTAGAGAGAGGCATTCCGGATCATAATCTATGCAGCAAAGGCTGGGAGGAGACAAGGCAACCAGCTCCATCTTGTGTTAGAAGTAATTTGATGCTTGTATGTGTAGGAAATTAGCAAGGTTTGAAGAGAAGATCAGAGAGGGATTTGGTATCAGAGCCAAGGTTTGCAAGTTTTGGAAGCTTGGGACAGCAAAAAACAAAAACGTTCTAGAGAGAGAAAGGGGAGTTTTTTGCTCATAACTTTTGATTGAGAGCTCAGATGGCTATGGGATCTGTTGCAAACTGTTCCTATTGCCAAGGCACAATAGATTAGTCACAGGAACCAACCCCAACAGCGAGATCCAAGCGATTTTGAGAAATTTCTTGTAGCTGGTGGGCGCTGGCAGGCTGAAGAGTTTTTTCTTCGTAACTTTCCGCTCGGTTCTTGGATCATCCTCAAATTTTGGGAGTCTTCTAGGCAGACCTCAAGGGCTGTTGTATGCAATTTACAGCAAAGAAAACGGAGTCCTATGGTGTTTTTTCAAAATTTGGTTCTCATACATAGGTGCAAAACCAGCTGAGAAGAAATTGCTTGATGATTGGGCAATCCTAGCCTAAACCGGACTGTTAAGGGTTCATTGGAAAGCCAGCAGGAGGGCGGCCTACTACAAATTGACTGCTCAGGAAAAGTCCAAGTCACGGAAAAGTTATAGTAATCCAAAGTTGGTCTATTTTTTGGGCCAAAATACAAGGTAAAAGGCTTTTGAGAGTAAATCATGAACATAAGATTGCAGAAGCCACATATCGCTTGCAAGAGGCAGCACAACGCTGGTGGCGTAAAATTGAGAAGGATAATTTGGTGCCTGTAACTTGGGATCAGTTCAAGCAGATGTTCGCTGAGAATTGGGTGCCATTAGATGAGAAAAACCAGGCGATGCAAGCATGGTCAAGCCTCAAACAAGGCAATGCGTCCGTACAGGAATATGCGGACAAGTGCAGAGAAGCACTAATGCGGATACCAGAAGAAGTGCCAATGTTTTTGCAAGTATTCCAGTTTGTGGAGGGCTTGCGTGAGAGCCTTAGGCCTTTCGTGAGAAAGGAGCAGGCTCCAAGCCTCCATAGGGCGGTACAGATGGCCCTATACTATGAGGATGGAAAAAAGGCCAAGGAGTCTGAGACACCTACTTCAGGGGGGTTTCAGCCTTGGGGGAAAAGAAAGTTTAAAAAATGGAAGGGTCAATCCTCACAAGAGCAAATTCAGAGTGCGAAAAAGAGTAAAGGTGCGGGTGCCTCAAAAGGCAAAGGGCGTTATGGGACGTCCAATGCCCAAGGGGACCAGCGCTTTTCTACGCTATCGCCGCAGGACTTGGAGCGGGCAAAGAAAGAGAACCTTTGCTTTGGCTGTCTAGGGTGGCATAGGTGGAAGGAGTGTTCTCGCAATCCCTCACGGACCACCTACAGTTTGCAAGTTGAGGAGGCAGATCCTATGAAAATTGAGGAATTGAGACAAGAAGAACCTCCTGATGTTCCACGGTTACTGCCTTCCGGACTCGTTTTGGACACTATGAATTTTTAGTTATGCCCTTTGGATTGACTAACGCCCCTGCAACATTTATGATGTTAATGAACGATGTGCTTAGACCGTTTATGGGCAAGTTTGTGGTTAATTTTGTTGATGATATACTTGTTTACAGTTGTGGTGATGCTATGCATGTTAATCACCTAAGAACTGTGTTATCAACTTTGAGGGCAAATACATTGTTCGCTAATAATAAAAAAGTGAATTGTTTAAAAAAGAAATAACATATTTGGGTTTTATAGTGTCAGCAGATGGAATAAAATCGGATCCGCAGAAAGTTGTTGTACTTCTTGCCTGGCCCGTTCCTACAGACTTGACGGCACTAAGAAGCTTTCTAGGGTTGGTTGTGTTTTATCGTAAAGGTGTGAAGAATTATTCACACGTAGTTGCACCATTGACCGATATGTTATAGAAAAATAAATGGAAAGACTGGACAGAAGTTCAGCAGCAAAGTTTCGATGCTTTGAAACAAGCTGTGGCTGACTTTGTCACTTTAAAAATTGTTGACCCTCAAAAACCATTTGTCGTAGAAACGGATGCAAGTGACATCGCCGTTTGGGCAGTTCTGATGCAAGAGGGTAGGCCTGTGGCCTTTGAAAGCAAGAAGCTCAACCCTGCACAGAAGAGTTGTTTGCCATTATCCACGCTTTGAAGGCATGGAGGCATTATTTGTATGGTGCGGAATTCTATGTGTACAGCGACCATAACACTTTGAGATATTTCTGCAACCAGCCGGACCTAAGAGGGCGGCAAGGCAGGTGGGCTGAGTTGATGCAGGAATTTCACATGGAAATTCGGTACAAGAAAGGTGCCGAAAATCGTGTGGCTGATGCATTATCTCGGATATTGTATCAGATGTCTTTTGTGGTCATAGAAAATGACCTGATTGCTGAGATTAGACAGGCTCAGCAAGAGGATCCTCATTGTCAAGGAATTGTGAGGGAGGCAAATCTTGCGCAAGTAGAATCTCAAGATGAGAGTTCTGGTCTCTTTTCTCACACTTACCTTAAATATACCATAGAAGATGGTATGATTAAGAGAAATGGCAAACTTCTCATTCCAGCTTGTGAGGAGCTACGTAGGAAGATTGTCCATTTGTGTCATGATAGCCCTAGTGCAGGTCATCCTGGTGTGGATAAGACCTATGAGTTGATCTTACGTAACTTCTGGTGGCCTAAGCTTAAAAAAGATGTTTACCGTTACGTGACGCACTGTTTGAAGTGCCAAGTCACTGAAGCTGAAAGGATTAAACCTCATGGAGTTTAACACCCACTACCTGTGCCAGAAGGAAGATGGGAGAGTATCTCCATGGATTTTGTCACCAACTTGCCTCGCACGCAGTTGCAGCATGATTCTATCTTGGTCGTAGTTGACAGACTCACGAAAATGGCTCATTTTATTCCAACGCGTAAAAAGATTGATGCGGCTGGAGTAGCTAATTTGTTTATCGAGCATGTGTTCAGACTTCATGGATTACCGTTATCCATAGCGTCTGACAGGGATACTCGATTCACTGGAAACTTTTGGACTGCAGTTATGGCCAAACTTGAAGTCCAATTGAGAATGAGCAATACGGAGCATCCTGAAATGGATGGCCAAACTGAGAGAGTCAACCAGACCTTAGAGGATATGCTTAGGGCATTTGTTGGGGATAAGCAAACTTAGTGGGAGAAGTACTTGCCACTGTTGGAGTTTGCTTACAATGACAAGAAAAATGTAAGTACTAAGATGAGTCCTTTCGAGCTTAACTATGGATTTAGGCCAGGTAGCCCTGTTACGGTAGGAATTCCTCAGAGAATGCCTAGTGCGGCTAATTTTCTAACTCAAATGAATGAAATGCTTGAGTTAGCGAAGGTTAATATTAGGCAAGTGATGGATCGAGCAAAGTCATATGTTGATCAGCATCGCACGCCTAGAGAGTTTGTGGTAGGAGACATGGTGTTTCTCCAAGTACCCAAGGACTCTAAGACCCTTAAGACGGGCAAATGTTACAAGTTGTCCCCGCGTTATTGTGGACCCTGAAAAATTGTTGAAAGAATCAGTGATGTTTCTTATAAGTTAGATTTTCCTAAAACTTGTAAAGTGCATCCTGTATTTCATGTTTCTAGATTGAAACGGGTTTTACATAACGGTGATAACTTGTTGTCTGATAATTTTTTTGCATTCCAGGAGCAGGGAGATGTAACCCATGGGCCAGCGAGGGTATTGGATAGGCGGGAGAGGCGTTTACACAACCGTCTGATCCGTGAGTACTTGGTCGCTTGGCATGGCAGGCCTCTTTCTGATGCTACCTGGGAGACCGCGCACAATCTGCGTGCACAGTACCCTAGCTTTGCCATCGCGGACGATGTTACCTGAGGGGGGAAGGGATGTTACAGCTTTTACTCCCTGTCCCGGTTGTTTACTGTTTTTACTTATAAATGTACTTCTTGTAAATACAGAAATGGCCAAGTGACCGGCCTGTGGTGACCTTTGTAACAGAAATGTATATAAAGTTGTTAATGATGTTTCTGAGCCTCAGAGTCGCATGTTGCTTGGGTATAGGGTATTGGGTCATTAATTCAGGGTTGACCGGTCAAACATGACACGTGTCACATGCCCACGGGGACATTTGGTCCAATGGATGAGTGACACATGTCAGCCTACTCACTTGCCTGTGTCAGGGTACTGCCAAATGGCAAGTGTCGACCGTGCATGGAGTTGGCCATGTGTCGAGATTTAGGAAGGATTAGGGTTAAGGGGTGCTTGAGGTGAGCCTAAAGAGAGGCATTCCGGATCATATTCTATGCAGCAAAGGCTGGGAGGAGACAAGGCAGCTAGCTCCATCTTGTGTTAGAAGAATTTGATGCTTGTATGTGCAGGAAATTAGAAGGTTTGAAGAGAAGATTAGAGAGGGAGTCTGACAAAACCCCACACCCTAACAAATGGCACAAGTAACCCTACACCCTAAACAACAATCCCTAACAAATCGCAATTGTGTAGCATCCACTTGAACTCGTGTATAATGCCAGGAATACAGTCCACAGGTTCGTGGTCCCGATACGAACCCAAGGGATCGTGCCTGGCACGATTCGGGTATCGTTCGGTCAAAATGGCCCGTCGCAGTTTTGCATAAGTAATTAGTAAGCTGTTGAAGTTCTCATCCAGGAGAAAACCAATCTCATCATATAAGACATAGTAATGTGTAGGTCTTGTGGTTCAGCTGTCTTGAGAACTTGTCTGCCTTCTGGTGAGCATTCATTTCTCCCAGAAACTTGTGACCCTAAGAGCTTGTCACTCTTCTGGTGAGCGTTCACCTCTCCCAAATCCTCTGATCTTGTGGTTCCCTGTAGTGAATGGCACAGTTCTGATGACCATTCACTCCCTGTAGTGAATGGTACAGTTCTGATGACCATTCACCACTGTTAGCATCAATTTTGTTGCAGTTGTTTTCAAGCTATGGAATCGAGGACACACACCACACAAGCACCTCAGAACATGCTAAAATGTTGGCCTTTTGTTTGGTTTGGGATTTAGGGTTTAGGGAACAAACAACCAGAAGACCGACATCAAATATATTGTTGAGCAAGATTCTGATGATGATGAGGAGTACAAGCTTTCAGTTAGCCAGGAAGAAAGTTCGAGCTCTTTCATAAGTCTGAAGTGTGACAGAAGTACTGAAGCTACTTGGTATATGACAAGGACGGTGTGAGTGAAAGTCAGTTAACGCATGTTTTGCAATAGAAACACAGTTTGAAAGGTAGTTTTATGGGCTTCATACCGGTTTAGGGTCTGGGGTTTGGCTTCACTGTCCATTTCCTGAACTCGGACACCCAAGGAAGCAGCATATATCAGGCAATGATCAATACCCTTTCATTTGGATATTTTGCCAGGAAGCTATGCAAAAAAGCAATGGTCAAAAAGGTCCTTCCAGTGCATGGAGATGATAGGAGTAGTTCTGTCGCCAGTATGTACATAAAGGCGACACAGTCACTCCTATCATTCCTGGAAGGACCTTTTTGGCCATTGCTTTCTTGCAAGGCTTCTTGGCCAAATATCCAGATGAAAGGGTAGTGAACATTGTCCCAAAAGGAATGCTGCTTCGTTGGGTGTCCGAGTTCAGGAAATGGGCAGTGAAGCCAAACCCTAAATCATAAAACAGTATAAAGCCAACAAAACTGCCTTTCAAACTCTGTACTGATTGCAAAACCTACTCTAACTGACTTTCATTCACACCATCCCTGTCATATACCAAGCACCTTCAATACGTCTGTCGCACTCTGAAGTTATGGAAGAGATCGAACGTTCTTCCTGGCTAACTGAAGGCTTGTACTCTTTATCATCATCAAAATCTTGCTCAACAGTATATTTGATGTCGGTCTTTTCGCCGTTTGTTTGCTAACCCTTAGCCCTAAACCATACGATAGGTCCACACTTTTATGCGTTTTGATGGGCTTGTGTGGTGTGCGTCCTCAATACCATAGCTTGGTGAAAACAACTCTAACAAAACTGTTGTTCACAATTTTAAACTCCAGAAGTGAATGGTCAGCAGAACTGTGCCATTCACTATAGGGAACCACAAGACCGATCATCCCATTTATGTTCTGCTGCAGCAGTGACAAAATTATGTCGATACGAATCAAATCAACTTGGCAAAGTTAATGAGTCAGCAGACCATGGCCACCCACAACAGCTCATGTTAGATGAGTCACAAAATCTTGAGACACTCTCTCATCAGAATATTGGTGTAGGCAAATGTAGAAGTGAACGAAGACCTCTATTGTGATACGTGTTGTGACTTTGACACTTTTCATGGAACCTGATAAAAGAGATCCAGATCCAAAGCTGATTTGTTCCTGAATATTCCTGCCACAGTTCACTTTTCCCATATAAAGCTTTTGCAAGAAGGTTATCCACACTCTTATGATATACAATATCCTACTGAAAGTCCTACAAGAAGTCTAGCTACCTCTATCAGCACAGAGCAATCTCTGCTTGGCTCTTTGGAAAGCTCGGTCAAAATGGCCCGTCGACGGGAGACAAACGCAATTAGGTCTAGCGAAATGGACTACTTTTGTAGCTTCTCGTCCGACGGCCCCGTTCATCCAAACGGGATCCGTTTTAGGTGCCGTCTATTTTGGCCAGTGGACAACCTCGATTGGAATCAGCGGGAACAGACAGGACGAGGAACCGACCGACAGTCAATCCGCAACTTCCGTCTGAAGTTCGACGTTGAACCGGGCTTCAGGGACACTTCGTCCGGTCGGGACCTGAAAACTTGGAGACGTTTCGGAGCCCCGATGTGGGACGAAGCCTGGCTCGATTCGAGTAGCGTTCGGTCAAAATGGCCCTTCCACGGGATAGAAACGCAATTAGGTCAAGCGAAATAGACTAGTTTTGCAACTTTCCGTCCGACAGCCCCGTTTTTCCAAACGGGATCCGTTTCAAGTGTCGTCTGTATCGGCCAGTGGACAACCTCGATAGAAACATGTGGGAACAGACAGAATGAGGAACGGACGGACGGACGGACGGCCGGCCCAAAATGTCCGTCGGAAGTTCGACATTAAACAGGGCTTCAGGGACACTTTGTCCAGTCAGGACCTGAAAATTGGGAGATGTTTCGGAGCCCCCGTGTTGGTACGCAAAATTTCGACAGCGTGTTGCAGCGTGTTGAAGTTGTACCATAAGTAATCAGTAAGTTGTTGAAGTTCATCCACCCTAAAACCGATCTCATCAACCAAGACTTAGTAGTGTGTAGGTCTTGTGGTTCCCTATAGTGAATGGCACAATTTTGCATAAGTGATTACTAAGCTGTTGAAGTTCATCTGGGGGAAAACCGATCTCATCGTATAAGACATAGTAGTGTGTAGGTCTTGTGGTTCCCTGTCTTGAGAGCTAGTCAATCTCCTGGTGAACATTGATTTCCCCCAGAGACTTGTGGTCCTGAGAGCTTTTCACTCTTCTAGTGAGCATTCACTTCTTTGAGACAGTCATTGATGCACGCTCCAAGCTTTCGCTCTCATCCAAGCTAACCCTAAACCCTAAACCAGTAATCTCTATCCCATGTAAACCATCATTTTCACTCCAAACCTCTTTCAGATCTTCCTTTGCCGCTTTTTTCTCTTTTTTGAGCTTAGTTCATAATAATTTATGGACTGCTCATTAGTCATCATTGTTTGATAATATCTCAGTTATGGGAGGCATGGGCAGTGGTTAGGTTTGTTGCAAATTTTTTTGGGTACCTTTTTCCTATTTTTTAATAGTAGGGGGCAGGTATGTGCCAAACACCCTCTGATAATTAATCTCGGGGGGGTAGGGGGAGGAGAAATGTTTTTATTTCATTTTGGGCATGTGGGAGCGAGCGGGGAGGGGCTTGTATTTTTATTTTATTTTTGAAAAAAAAATAATTTGCAAAAGGGTGGACGCGTCCACCCCCAGACGCTCCCCTGGCGCATCCGCGCCCGGACCCGCGTCCAGGGTCCGCTTCCTTAGGTTTGGTCCATTGTTAGCTTGGAGGGCCATTGTGGTAAAGATTTTTTCTTGTACCTTGTCGTAACTGGATCAAGTCTTGCTTTTGTGATAAATTATTTGAAAAGCTTGGCCAGGCTCCAAAAATTTGAATATTGGGCACTACTTGTGCCATCCAACTTGATGATGGAGGATGTGCATGTTACTTTTGGGGAGGGGGGGGGGAGGACCGGCTCCAAGGCCGAGGGCGGAGGCCCAAGGTCCTTCCGTGGGCGGACATAATCTCATTTTTTATTTTTTATTTTTTAATTTTTTCGTAAATTTTTTTTTACATGCACCTTCCGCCCGGAATGTGCATGTAAAATTTTCTTAAAAGAATTTGCAAAGATTCCTCCCGGGATGGAACTTATAGGCAAGGAAGGTTAGTTGATCTTTTGATAGAGCTAAGATCATAGTATGAAAGAAGTTCAGGTCTTTAAAATTGAGATCGTCTAAACCTGAACACAACGACTATTTACGATAATTATACAAACAGGCAAAATTACAGATAAATAGCAGGCAAAATTTAGAGCAGCTGAATAATATGGCCACATTAACAAAGCGTAATGAATCTTCAGACATCGCTTAACGACTATTTACGATACTTTGAAAAATGGGCTTGTCATAAGAGTCGTGAATACTAGTCGCTTACGACTCTTTTCAAAAACAGGAGAATCGTGAAGAGTCGGTTAACAATTCTTTTACAAAACAGGCTCGTCATAAAGAATCGCGAAAATGTGAAACCTATACCTGATCGTAAGTTTTGATGAGGCGACAGCGGAGACATGCGCGCAATTCTCTTCCGAAACTGGTAGGGACCTGAGCTGCATCAGCGCCACCCATTCTGTAGCTCGCTCGCTCGCTCGCTCTTCCTCCGCTTTCTGCTGTGGATGAATGAAGCAAGGCTTAGCAAGCGCAGCCGCTTGAAAGCGCTCAAAGCATAAGGATTGAAACTTCCGTACGTCCGTATGCATGTACAGTGAATGGTCTGTGTACGGCCTTGAATGATGGTACTAGAGGTCGTTTGAGGCTTTGAGCCTTTGAAGTTGGGGCAAGACCATAGCACCCTATTAAAAAAAAAAGGGCAAAGTGGTAAAAACTAAAAACTCGCCTTAGGGCAAAAAGGTATGCCGAGTATTCAACCTGCAGCTACTGCACAAAGGCATGGCTTGAGCAATTCCCATGATTTTAAATTTGTATGAACCAACCAACATCAAAGAGTGCTCAAAGAGCTTGGCTATAGGACCTTTTGAGACTTTTTCTAGAGCTCCTCAATGGTAGAAGAAGGCTTACGTTGAGAAATATGAACCAAACCACCATCAAACTATAGTGATAAATCTTTGCCCGATAACGTTCTAGGATGTGGGAACTCCACCTGAGAGCAACAACCTAACGGCCTAGATTATGTAATGCCAAAAAGTCATTAAGGTTAATACTTTTCATCGAGGGTGAGCCTCAAGTGAGCTTCTTGCCATATTTTTTTATATTTGAGCGACCTTTTCATCATCACAACGATGAGAGAGGGGGGGGGCACAATTATGGCAACTTCTAGATTTTCCTCAAAAACTCTTAGTGTTGAGGAATAACATCTTTCACTTGTATATTATTTTAAGAGGATATAAAGCACAAGCATGTGTGTGCAGGTGTGTGTGTGTGTGTGTGTGTGTGTGTGTGTGTGTGTGTGCGCGCGCGCGCGCAAAATCAATCTCTCTCTCTCTCTCTCTCTCTCTCTCTCTCTCTCTCTCTCTCTCTCTCTCTCTCTCTCTCTCTCTCTCTCAAATGTTATGTATATTAGAGCTTTAAGCAAGTATAATGTAATACTTGTAGATTGTTATCACACGATGCAAAAACACTCATTTTGAAGTTTTGACAAGGTTTCACAACACTTGGCCACTCCTTTCACTCCAAAATAGGGAACGTAGCTCACAAATGATCAAAATAAGTCAGATACGCAATCACTCACAATATAAATCACTTCCAATTTATCTTTGGCATTTGATGAAAGAAACTTTTAGTAGTTAAGAATTGATTGTATTAAAAGTGCTAAAACTAATGAGGAATCGCATATATTGAAAGTGATTAAAAAAAAAAAGGAATTGTTTACAGAGGGTAGAGGTGTTTAAGACATCACAGAATAGGAAGATAGGATTCACTCATTTACCAGAAGTTAGTTATCATTTGCTCTTTTATATGAATTTTTCTTTGGATTCATGAAGCTATCCTAGCAAAACGTTCATACCAAAAGAGAAAATAATTATTAATTGTGAGATTTATATATCACCCAGTGGTAAAACTTGGATTCTCCAATAAAGATTTCAGCCATAAAATGGTGAAAGGATTCCTTACAAGCCAATATTCTAGAGTGTAATCAATCTTATCGAGAGGGGTGGTTGCAAGATGCATTATAGGTGTTGCTAATGTGAAAAGTGCAATGGTTCTTGGGTTGAAAAATCCTTCCATAAACAAGGGTGTCCAAAATCTCATCGCAAGGGAGGTAGACGGGCTCGTTGTTGACATTCTTCTACGGATGATCCATGGATACTTATGTATAGTGTCATGCACGACTGGTCTCGGGTAGCGTGCCCCGCTAGACATCTAAGCCTACAACCTGTAAGTTAATTATGATTATGAGGGGTGTGAGAATTTCAAATCATTAAGATCCAAAATGTGTCCCTTAATCTTTGGTTAGAAAGTCAACACAACATTCAACATTGCCAATGTAAAAAAATCAACATCTATTCAATGAAAGAGATGCAAACTCAATAAGAACTTGATCAAACATCAAATATATGATAAAATGAAGTTGTTGTCCGTACAGTAATAGTACCCTACTGTACTTCCCACTTGTGAATCCAAAAATAACAAAATATGAGCATTCTACACACAAGATTGCAAGATATCATCAAGATAGTGCACCGATGGATAGATGTCCCTTAATCTTTGGTTAGAAAGTCAACACAACATTCAACATTGCCAATGTAAAAAAATCAACATCTACTCAATGAAAGAGATGCAAACTCAATAAGAACTTGATCAAACATCAAATATATGATAAAATAAAGTTGTTGTTCGTACAGTAATAGTACCCTACTGTACTTCCCACTTGTGGATCCAAAAATAACAAAATATGAGCATTCTACACACAAGATTGCAAGATATCATCAAGATAGTGCACCGATGGATAGATGAACCCGAGAGAGAGAGAGAGAGAGAGAGAGAGAGAGAGAGAGAGAGAGAGAGAGAGAGAGAGAGAGAGAGAGAGAGAGAGAGAGAGAGAGAGAGAGAGAGAGAGAGAATCTCTTTCTCCACGAGTTTACATCATTTTATAGCAGGTCCATGCCTCATTAATGAACCTTTGGTTTCCCTCCATAATGAAAACCCTATCAACAATATGACTAGATTCAGTGCATCTAGCATTCAAATTTGAATGTGCCCAAACTCGGCCTCCTAACTTTCCCACACTTTCCAAAAGTGGTAATTCAAATGAACTTGACTGAAATAACTTTCATAAAGTTTATCTCTAAGTCTAAAATGCATATTGACTTAATCTTGACAATTAACCAAAATATGACTAAAATTGACTAAACTAGTTGAAATTTCTCACACTCCCTCGTCAACTAGTTTTGGCATAGTTTTAACCATAGAACTTTGATTCAACTTTAGAATGATCTCCACCTAATTAAAGACCTCTTTCTAAGGTTCTAAAGTAGTTTCCATAATTGATACAGAGAATAGTGTCCAAATTGGATGCTTCACTATTTCTTACATCAATTTTACACATCAAGATATAACTAAAACATGAAGAACCAAATAGGATGTAAATGAAATGATTCCTCCATGTTTCAAACTTTGAACTCTCTGGAAAATTATAGCAACCAAACAATAGATGTGAGTGATGACCATTTGCTTGCTTGTCACCTCCAACTTTGTCATTTCTTGATATGTATCCACCATAAAACTCCATGAATGAGCCTCCTCCATTGCCATCTTGCCACAAGATATCATCAACACTTGATGAGTTGGCCATGAATGAGTGACATAATGAACCTCCAATAGCTTCATTTCCATCAGCAAAAACAGCCAAGAATGCTAGTACAATTCCAACATCAAAATGATGCAAACCAATGTAGCTAGTTTTACCATATCTTGTTGACAATGCATACATCCACATGAAATTGCTCAGACATGAGATAGAAAAGTAAGGAAAACTTAAAAAACACTTCCTTGATGCTCCTTTTACTTTACTTCAGTATGAAAACTCCTACAAAAACAGATCCAAAACATCTTTGCCAAATGGCCCTCCTTTGATGCTCTTGACTAGCTCCAAATTGCCACTTTCCCTTTTGTGTTGTTGAAGCCCTTTGAGATCAGCCTCTTGATCTTCCACTTGACCATCAAAGCCATTGACTAAGACCTCTTTTCCAGATCCATTAGTTGCTTTTACAGCATGAGAACCAATATTCACTTGCATAGCATCATCTACACAAGAAGATTCTCCAAAACATTTGAGTAAAGCAAAGTGAGTCACTACCACTTGCTTACCTTTCTCTTGAACATCAAAGATCTGAACCTCTGGAGATACTCCCTCTCAAACATATGACCTTGATCCAACAAGATCTCATCAATGCTTGATCTCAAATTTTCACAAAGGTTAGTGAAAACAATGCCACCATCATAAATCAAAAGATAGATTCCAAACTTTCCATCCAACATGAAGTAGAGTAGGTGAAGATGAGTATCAAATCTAATGAATCCAGCCCTCTTGAGTCCATAACAAACCTCAATAAGCTCATCAATGAGATCTCCCTTGCCTTGAAGAAATTGCCCTTCGATTTCCTCCATGTAGTCTTCTCCAACCAACCTTTTGCCATCTTGTTCATGAGTGATCAACTCACAACCATAGAATCCTTTGAGTTAATGAAGAGATGTAAGATCCATGCCTTGGATCTTCCCAAGAACCAATCTTTCATTGCTCTTTCCTTCATACCCTCTCTTAATTATTGCATCATAAGAAGTAGAAATCTCAAAAACATTAGAAGCCATGAAAAAACTCATTAGTACCTTCAACATAAGGATGATTGAAGTACTCTCTTTTTCCAAACAAGAACTTCTACTCAATGTTTTAGATAATGACTCATATGATAATGATTCTTCTTCACTATCATTCATAATGACATCATTCGAAGTACATTCTACTTTGAACTCTTCACATACTTCTCTTCTTCTTGACTTGTGGCTATCTCCCTCACCAAGTCTTATGATAGAACCATTTAATCTACTCTCTTTATGAAGACATGTGACTCCACTTGATGCAAAAATGACTTTCTTGGACTCATCACAAAAGAATGTGGAAGAACCCCCTTCTTCATGAATGCACATAGCAACATCTTTTTTCATATGATCAAATAAATCATTAGCAACAATCTATTCCAAGGAAGAACCTTCACCACCTCCATTGATGAAGTTAGCTCTTTCCTTACCTTTTGCATGCTTGCACTTGCCATGAAAAACCATTGAAGAACCATCATTATCCTCATAACTAGCCAAGTTAGCACAAAGATGAACATCTCCAAGAAGCCTATTAGATCTTGACCTAGATCTAGCATAAGGAAGCTTGTTAGACTTTGCATAAGGTCCACCAATCTTATTGATGCTAAAAGAAAAACTTTGGAAAGTTGAGACCAATCTCCTTTTCCATTTCATCTTTTTTGTTATCCATAACAAAAGCGTCAATCTTGAAAAGTCTACCTTGTCTATTGCCCCTAGCAACCAAGATTTCTTCCTTTGTAATGAAACAAACATCACCACCAAACTTTACCATGTATCATTTCTCTACAACACTTAACAAATTCTTTGAAAGTGAAGGAATGTAAGGAACACCATCAAGTCTTATTTTCCTATTAGTAAAAAGACAAATAGGAATTGAACCAATACCTTCAATCACACACTTACCACCATTGGCCATGTGTATCACTTTCTTGGCTCCATCATAAGCGACCAAAGAAGTAAAGAACTCCTTGTGACTAGTCATGTGTGAACTAGCTCCACTATCAATCCACAATGAGTCTTTGTCACCTTCACTTGATGTTGGACTTGAAAATACATCAAAAGAGAATCACAACCACCTAGATTCTCATCATTAGTAGTAAAGTTGTTGTGCTTGCTACCTTCATCTTTTTGCTTCGTCAAACATTCATTAGCAAAATGCCCTTTGATTCCACAATAGAAGCACTTTAACTTTTACCTATCTTTCTTCTTTCTAACAAAAGAAGAAGACTCACCTTGATCTTGACCCTTTGACCACTTGCCTCTGCCTTTTTACCCCTAAACTTGCCTTCGATGAACATAGCCTCCTCTTCATATTGAGATGTTGACGTAGATCCACCTCTTCTTTATTGAAGCCATACTCCTCATTCACCAAAATCTCTTGCAAATCCACAATGCTTGGCAAAGTCTTTTGAATAGCAAATCTTTGAACAAGATTAGCATGATCATCCAACAAGCCATTAAGTATAGCTTGAACAAGATACCTCCTTAATTCTCTCATCAATACATGCTAACTCATCATTGAATGCTTTAACCCTCAAAACAAAAGTATGAGTACTATCTTCTTTCTTTTGCAAACTTTGAAAGATTTGTCTTCTTAGAGTCAACACTCTAGATGTGGACTTGGATTCATAAAGCTTCTTTAAATAATCCTAAGGCTTTCGAGATGAATTGTTCTTACCAATCTCCTTGAGTAGTTCATTGGTAACATTCATCTTGATTGTGCGTAGAGCTTTCTTTGCTCTCTTGTCATACCTCACTTGATCTTGAGGTGCTTGAGGCCTCTCCTCCACACCTGCAACAATCTCCATCAGCTCATTCATCTCCAATAAGGACTCCATCCCCACCTTCCAAGTAGAATAGTTGATTGAGGTAAGCCTATCATTTCTCTCCAACATAAAGCCTCCACTTGTAGCCATGTTGAAGTGACCTGATCTTCTCCTTTCAACCTATTCCAATGCTCAAAGCACTCTTTTGAGTGATAACAAATATATTAAAAAAGAAAAAGATCCAAAATGTGTCCCTTAATCTTTGGTTAGAAAGTCAACACGACATTCAACATTGCCAATGTTGAAAAATCAACATCTACTCAATGAAAGAGATGAAAACTCAATACGAACTTGATCAAACATCAAATATATGATAAAATGAGATTTATGTCCATACAATAACAATACCCTACTGTACTTCCCACGTGTGGATCCAAAAATAGCAAAATATAAGCATTCTACACACAAGATTGCAAGATAACATCAAGATAGTGCACCAATGGATAGTTGAACCCAAGAGAACTCATGTATAAGCATGAAATGTGAGAGAGAGAGAGAGAGAGAGAGAGAGAGAGAGAGAGAGAGAGAGAGAGAGAGAGAGAGAGAGAGAGAGAGAGAGAGAGAGAGAGAGAGAGAGAGAGAGAGAGAGAGAGAGAGAGAGAGAGAGAGAGAGAGAATCTCTTTTTCCATGGGTTTTCCTTTTATAGCAGTTCCATGCCTCATTAATGAATCTTTGGTTTCCCTTTATAATGAAAATCCTATCAACAATATTACTATATTCAATGCATCTAGCATTCAAATTTGAATGTGTCCAAACTCGACCTCCTAACCTTCCTACACTTTTCAAAAGTGGTAATTCAAATAAACTTTGACTAAAATAACTGTCATAAAGTTTATTTCTAAGTCTAAAATGCATTTTGGCCTAATATTGACAATTAACCAAAATATGAATAACTAGTTGATATTTCTCACAAGGGGTTTGGGGCCCTCATGTGCGTATGGTCATAATTAATGGTTGGAGGCCTAAACTCATGACGGTGGATTTTTATTGGTCTATCAGTGAGTCATAAGGGAACTGGATGACGTGGCCCAGATAGGCTATAGAGGTGTCCAGTGAGTTGTCATAGTGCACTACTAATGTAGCATGGCCCTAGAGGGTATAAGTATACCCATTGGGCTCTCACTAGTGAGGTGTCCACTGAGGTGTCATAGTGCACTGCTAGAGTTGCATGGCCTTGGAGGGTATTAGTATACCCATTGGGCTCTCACTAGTGTATGCTTGATTGTGGTGCTAGTAGCTGAATGTTGCTGGTATGGCTCCTCTATGCCTTGTGAGAGGATGATCCATAACTTGGGGGCTAGATCCGTAAGATCTAGGTTTGGTTGGGTTGGTTTGTCCACCATCCTATTCCCTTGTGTTGTTTTGTTGTGGCTTGCTTGGCTAGTGCATCCCTGGGTAGGGGCTTTATATATAGGATCTTGTAAAGGCTAGATGATAAGCCAGTAGGACAACACCTCTATGGTTGATTTAAAAAAAGAAAAAAATTATAAAAGTTTGGACTTATACCCCTTTTCTGAAGTATCTCCTTGTGTTGATCTTGATGCTACGATCCTAAAATAAAAAAATTTGAATGATTGCCTAGTCTATGGCAGTTGAATCTTATAGGAGATGATGACATGCAATTTCTATCCTCAATTAGGTTTGTGTTGCCACCTGGAAGCCAGCCAAGCGTTTGCATGCTAGCCATCCGTGCCCAAGGGCCAAGTGCTCATAAAAAAAACATATTTTCTGAAAGTTTTTTTTTTATGACTCAAAATTTTTTTTATGGGCATTTGGATGGTTAAAAAAAATGACCGTCTAAATTTTTTTTGTCATAAATCTTTAGATTCTCACAAACTTTTTTTCAATTACAACACGAACACTACAATGTTTTGTGGACTTCAAAGTTTATACAATTCAATTTGTAAAAAAAATAATTATGACTCCATTTCTAAGTTTGTGCCCAATCCACATGAATCCCACCCCCATGTTGTATTGATTTGCTTCCATCCCTTTGATTCGAATTAATGATTCCATGGAGCTCTATTTGTGATTTGTGTTTTATGGCTGAGGTTTTGTGAGCTGTAAACTCTTCCAAACAGCATTCATGGATTTCCCATAACATTTCATCCTATTGCTTGATAGCTAGTTCTATGATTTCAATTTACTATTGACATTCCACAAATTGCTAACCAAGCATCATTTACACAATGGAAATGACCAATAGACGGTTAGAACCACTTCTACAAGCCATGCAAAGATACCAATGATCAGTTTAAACCTCCACATTAGGCATAAGCTTCTAATCGATCTACAGCAATACCTTATTCTACACCGGAAAGAGGAACTCGAAGCCGCATGCAACCCACCAATTAAACACAAAAAAGCACAATGCATGTACACTCCATCCCATACTAGAATGCAACACACATACTAATATTACATGCAGGACGTCACCTGATCCCATGGCCCTATTCCACTATTCAAACCTAACGGTCCAAACTCCCATTAGGGCCATGACAGTTGGTCATGAATGCATCTTCATCCACTTTACTGGGTGCATGGGATATTTCTACAACTACATTCGCTTGTTAATTCGATTGCTTCTTGTTGTTGTTTTTGGCTTTTAATATCCTACAATCTTGAATCTCGTGGTTGGTGCACTTGCAATACTTGCAAAACATCTTTTTCTTTGTCTATGGATTCGATGATTGCTCTTGACTCTATGTCAGCTTCTGATTCGACTTGGGTTATTTTGAGTCTTTCTTTTTTTGCTTATTTGAGCTTTTGTTTGCTTAAAGGCTATGTAGGTCTGTTTTCGTGGAATTGGAAGCTCCATTCATTTAATTCTCTTCTCCCAACAACATAGCGATAACTTTTTATAGAGTTAAATTTGAATGTGTTGATGATCATCACCCAATTTTTGTACTTAGATTGCAAGCTCGATAGCAATGGCATTACTATGCTTGATCGTCTATGACTAATCTGACAATGGCCATCTGTTGTAGATGGTTTTTGAACAAGTTGACGTGATTCTGTAATGAATCGCCATTGGCCATCATGAGGGAGAAGATCTTCTCCTGAGATGTAACTTGGAAGTTATGTCCCTCATGTCGTACAATAATGTGCTCATGATACCCCATACTTTTTTCGATGTCTAAGCTTTAGAAATGTGGCTGATTTGCATATATGAGATGTTGAGAATGATCAGTGTGAAGGGCTTTGCCGTCCTTTAGCTTTCACTTGGAGATTTCTATGTCGTTTGCTTCATGTCTAAGTTCAACACTCATACGATTCCTTAGCCATTAGCACAATTTTCATCTTGAATTTCCACAGATGGTAGTTGGGGATCCATCAAGCTTGTCTATGATGAGACCAGCCTTGCTTTGAAATTCCATGTGGAAGTTAGTCTAAGTGATAGTGACAATTATCAATGACTTAAAAAAATATAGTGCTTATCATAACAAGAAAACGATTATTCTATCGGAATCAATTCAGAAAGTAAAGAATACAAATTAGGTGAAATGACTAGCACAAGACAATTGTATGCACTCAAAACTAGCTCTTAGTTTTGTAATGGCTACGATGATTCAAAGATCATTCGATAGCTTATTCTGAATCTTTGTCTGAATCTAATCAATGTGATAACATCTACAATGTTTGCTGATTAATTACAATGACCATCCAATTCTGAATTTTCGATTTGCTTGATACAACATCATATGGACTATTTGATGATTATAGACATTCATATAAATGCATAAAGAAATTGAGCTTATGCGATCTAAGGTGTGTAGGGTGTAGCAATGGTGGTGAGCAGCCCTCCGCCTGTCAAAAGGGGTTAGATCCACAAGGATAGGATTTCTAACTATGGTTAGTTGCTTACTTTAGTTGCCATCCACACAATCTAGCACTAACACAAACTCATTAACCACATGCATCATTCTTGATGGTAGTGAAAGGAAGTAAGAGAGAGAGAGATTAGAGGGAGGTATCTCATAAGCATTTGCCTTTATCTAATGGAGAAACTTTAATAAGCATAAACAATGAAATGACAAAGTATAAACAATGGAAAGCTTCAAGTAAAAAGCAATAGACACAAAGCAAGCTCATGAGGATGCTAGATTTTACCAAAATGGTAGAGTTTCCTCCTCTCAATTACCATGTGAAATGGAGTACAAGAGGTGCCTTTTTATCTTTGGAGAGGCCCTTGCCCCTTGGTTTCTATTGGCTACATCAAGGAAGGGAGGATTGAGATCCTAACCCTTCAAAAGAAACACACTTCAATCTATGGTGCACAAGGAAGAACACCCCACCTGCCACCATTTTGAGTACTTTGACTACTAATTAGAACTTAACAAAACTTATTTCACTAAAACTTTGGGCCCTTTTACATTATTTTAATTACATGGCCCAAAATACAATATTTTACAAATGCTCATTGGGCTATGGACTTACACACGCAGGATGCCACGACCCTCGCAACTTATTTTCTACTTCCGACTATTTTTATGTATTTATAGAAAATACCCTCAACAGGGACTCTGACTTGAAGTAGTGCCAATCCCTTGACACTATAGTGCTAGTATGGCCTCGGGTTTTGCGGTGGTGCTTTGATAGGTATCTGGTGACGTCGTCCATATAATCAACTCGCACTAGGCTGTGCTCATCTTTGGGTTAAAAAAAGACCTTGTGGACATCCATCAGCCAAAATTGGACTATCCAGTTCTAAAATTTGCTAGCCTAACATTGCCGCTCTATAGTACACTCGGGCCATTGGAAGTTGATCTTCAAGTTTGTCTGACGCTAGGGCTGTGTTGGGATCCAAAAACAAAGACAATGGCATCTACGTTCATGCCCCAACCGTGTTCTGAATAGATCTTTGGCCAGTTGAATGTACTTATGGTTATCTGGTCCAAAAGAGTCCCGCATTCCACCCATTTGTATCGTCGTGGAATGAGGACGAAATGAGGGTTGATTTGCAGCTGCCTCGGACTGGTCACACAGGCTTTGATGGTCAATGGATCTCTCTCGAAGGTGCGTTGTCGTCATTCAAGTTATGGACCCAGTACCGTAAGGTGAGCGATCGCGTTGCCCTTGATATTCTTGACAAAACATGATAGGTGCCAACCACCATGTAAGTATTCATGGGGAATTGCACTAGAAATGCATCAATGCCTTCCTCCACGCTTCTTGGTTGACGAAATGCTCGACTCGCTAAAATGGAGCAAGAGCCCTGGGAGGTTGATGCTTGTTGCTCCTCTACTACTCTATTGGGACTCTGTCTTGGCCCTTGGGTGGTGTCCAGGCCTTGATTGGGGCCTTGGACTTCGCCTTGGTCTTGATCTACCTGCCTCACTAAATCATATCCTTGATCGTGGCTCATGCTAGCTTGTGCAGCTTCTAGTGTAGGTGGTGGTGGAATTACCACTGGGGCGAGCCAGTTGTGACTGCTGGGCCATGCATTGGTGCCAATCTTTGAGGGCCGCCTTAGCTTGTGTTAACTCTTGGTGTGTGCCAAGGCGATACCTGTCAAAAGTCGCTTGGTAGTCGTTCATCATTTGTCTAAAAAGCTCCACCCGCTGGGTCAGATAGTCTGCCTCATGCTGGGTGAGCAGTCTGTTGGTGGGCATCGAATGGGCTAACCAAACAGACTTTTTTTGCTGCAAAGCTTCAACCTCTACTCCCATCCGTTGATTTTCTATTTTGGATACTAATAGCTGGGCCTGGAGCAAGGCTAGTTGTTGTTGAGCTTCCTGTTTGATGCATCCGTCACTGATTGGAAGAGCACCTTGATATAATCTTGTAGGCTTGTCTTGTTCTTCTTCAGTTTTAGGACTTGGTCCTTTTCAGCCTGCTCGTGCTGATGTGCGATCTACAGGTCTTGTTGAGCTCCGCTCGCAACCTTGTGTTGCTGGTTGCCAGTTCGACCACCTGGCCGTCCAATGGATTTGGCTGCTACCAACTGTTATAGCCATATTCAGTTAAGGACTGTAGGGTGTGTAGAACGTGTGGTGAGCAGCCCTCTGCTTGTCAAAAGGGTTAGAACACGAAGATAGGTTCCTAACTATGCTTAGTTGCTAGTTTAGATGCTTATCTAACTCTACCTTAACACTACCCCCACTTAACTCTACTTTCTCTAATTCTAAACACAAGCATTCATCATGATTGTAGGTGAAAAGGGGAAAAAGAGAGAGAGAGAGGGAGAGATGGAGGTTAGCTCAACTGCTCAATATGCATGCTAAAATAGAAATCATACCTATTACAAACAATAACAATGGAAATGAAAGCAAAAAGCAAAACACAGCAAGAGACAATAGCAAGATTGATTAGCACTTGAGGATGTTTGCTCTCCAATTTGGTAGAGTTTCCTCCTTCTCAATAAGCATGAAAAATGGTTACAAATGGTGCCTTTTTATCTTTGGGGTGGCCCTTGAGTTAGAATTAAAGTGAAACTACTTTGTTACTGTACTGTGGGTCCTATCAATGGATAAGGACTAGTTGGCCTCGCCACGAGGCGAGTCGACAGGACACGCGTCCCATCAACGGCAACCTGGGCCATGCATGGGTTGCCATAGTGAAAACTATATGTACAATGTATTTTGGTTTTGAGAAATACAATTGCTATGTGAGCTTGTGGAGAGTGCTTTCTGTCTGTGTTACTGTGTTGCATGATCTGTAATCATGTTTGGAGCAAATTCTAAGTTGGTATCAGAGCCGTACATGGAGTGTACACACAGTACAGTGTAGCCTTTGAAGAGAGCTTCGGGAGAAGAGTTTTTTGCGAAAGCGAAACTGTTCCTTTTTCATTTTCATTTTCATTGTCGCTTTGTGTCTTTGAATTTTCTTTTGCGCGGAAGCTTCACAAGACCTAGACACGCGACTGCACATCACAGAACACATTCCATTCTAGCAATCAAGATAAACGACGCAAGAAAAAGGAGATGCATGAAAATAGAGCAATTGTATTATGAGTTTAATTTTAGAGCGAGATCGTTAGTGACTTGCTCGTTGGCGAAATGACACTCTGCTCTTTCGCAATGTTCTACTCGTTGGCAGACTTTCATGCACAGCTCCTTTGTTTCTAGTATTTTTCTTTTCTGCTCTACTCGCTACGTCTCTCTCTGTCTCTCACAGTAATTCTGTCTATTTTCTTATTGTATATTTATGATCCAAAAGGGATAGTTTATATCTCCATTGTGTGGAGTTTACAAGATAGCTAAACGCAGAATCACAAGACTAGTTAAGGCTAATCAACTAATCAGTTACTCTCCATTGTTGCCACTCATTTCAGTTGGACGTGAAGTCTACGACTCCAAGCCCGTTGAGCTGCTAGCTGGCAGCGTGAAAAATTCCCCTTCGTTCTTTTTGTTTCTTTCGTAGCCTTTCACTTTGCGTCCCTTTGCGGTTGCGGTCCTAGAGTTATGTTTACGATTCGTGAATCGTTCATCCTTTGAGTCAAGGCATGTTGACTCTAAAGCTTCTCATTCTATAGTTGAATAATTCATTTTTGCATCACTCAGTTGTCGACTAGCAAATTTGAACGAAAAATCTTTCTTATACTCTCTCAGTTGTGTTATGACTAAGCCAATCTGTGACTACGGTTAGCATTAACAATCTATTATACTGTTTCTGCATCTAGCAGCCCATTATAGCGGGAGAGCTATTCCGCAAATATTCTTGCTCTCTTCTTTGTTCGCGTTCTCCATAATCCCTTGCCCCATCAACTCTATCAGTTTTACTTTTGAGTCTCTCTCTCTCTCTCTCTCTCTCTCTCTCTCTCTCTCTCTCTCTCTCTCTCTCTCTCTCTCTCTCTCTCTCTCTCTCTCTCTCTCTCTCTCTCTCTCTCTCTCTCTCTCTCTCTCTTACTTTCCATTAAGAAAACAATCACTGGAAAAATTTATCCAAGAAAATTATGTGGTCAAGCATAGCTTGAGCAACTTGTATTATTTTTCTTTGAATCTTTAGGTCATCCTTCATAGAAGGCAAATCTCTACCAGGAGAGTTGGATGACCTAGAATTGAAGGACTTCAGTTGATCTTGAAGTTTGCCTAGCTCTAGGAGCTCTGTGTCCAACACCTTTTTGTGCAACTCAATCAGTTCTTTCGATGTTACTTTAGCCAATCAACATGATCAGAAAAGCAAATTTATCATTACATGACAGGGTCCTGCTGAAGCTGGGTGATCTCTGCTTGTAGCTTTGTATTGTTAGTAGCCAATTCCAATACACGGCCGTCCAATGTAGTTTTGGCCGCTATCGCATCTTAGATAAATGTTTCCAAGATTTGGTAGGCCACTGTGATGTCCGTGGGCCCGACTGTAAGGTGCTACTCGTTGGGGCTTGGTGAGATGTCGCCCGGATGACTTGTACAGTGTCGGCATCATCCTCTATGAGATTCTCTTGGACTTCCATGTCATTGGATGTGGTGGGATTGGCACGGTCAGACGAGTGTATGCACTTTGTTTGCTTGAATGTATCATCGGATAACGATTTTTCACCTTGGCAATTTGTTGAACTGAATCTAGAGGTGGTGTGAGAGGTGTGGCGGAAGTGTGAAGTGGCTGTCCAGTGTGCTGTTTGGGCAAAAGCAATAGTAGTGGATGTCGATGAGGTGGATGCAGAACGTGGTTGAGGAGCGATGCGTTGTCATGTGGTAGGAGGGCTGGCTGAAGTAGAGGCAGTGCCTTGCTTTCCTCTTCTTTGCTTGCTTCATCTACACTTGAAGGTTCGTCAAAAGAGGTTAGGAAAGCAACATAATTTTTAGAAACTACTTGCTTATCCTTTTCATCATATGTGAGCCTTGAAAGCATTTGTCTTTCCCTTGATGTTCTCCTTGGCTTTTGTCCATCATCATCACCATCTAAAGTAGGATCCTTTACATCAACATCAAGAATGTTAGATCCATCCACATCACCATCAATATGCTTCTAGATACTTTTGGAATGTTCCCCTCATAAAAAATGACATCTCTACCAATAATCACCTTATTAGTAGAAGGAATGTAAACCTTGTAGGCTTTACTCACCTCACTATATCCAACAAATATATCTTTCCTTGAAGATGAATCCTCCTTGGTCCTATCATCAAGAGTTATATTGACATAGCATGTGCATCCAAAAGTTCTAAGAAAGTTAACACTCGGCCACCTCTTGAATAGCATCTCAAAAGGTGTCCTTCCATCCAAAATAGCACTCGGTCACCTATTGCACAAGAAATTAGCACACAACAACAGCTTGATCTCAAAATGGCTTATCAAGCCTTAGCACTTAACCTCATGGCTTTGGCACTTTCAAATAAAGTCTTATTCTTCGTCTCAGCCACTCCATTTTGTTGTGGGGTCCTTGGTGTTGTATACTCCCTCTTGGTCCCATGACAAGGCCAGCAGCGTAGTGTAAGGAACAGCATAGTGGCTGCTTGAGGTAGCTTCAGTGCGCAGGAGGGAAAACTATCCATTCATAAAGATTGAGGATCAACGGCCGTGATTGATTTCTCAGAGAGTGATCTAGACCGTGGATGTAAAGTGATCGTTGGATGACAGCTTAAAGAGCCCATGAAAGGTTGAAGGGTCTTGAAGTGTATTTTGGCTTTCAACTTCATTAAAAATTTTCAAAGTGGGAGTTGAGTTGGGCCCCTTCACAAGTGAAGAGTGAAGTTTCTTCAAGGTGAAGAAACAGTTCAAAAACAAGGAAAATCCCTATTTTTGGGTCCTTTGCCCGTTTTGACCCAAATGAAAGGCTATAACCTCTAAACGAAGGGCACCCGGACTGTACCTGCAAGTACGGTATAGTAAAACAGAGTGATTGCAGCGAAGAAAGTTTTTGGAGTGCACCAAAAGTGATTTCGCCATTCCACTGGGCATGTTGTTGGGAGTTGACGACTGAGTGCATTTCGGAAGGCGACGCCGATTTGGCTTTCAAATTGGTGGAAAAGCGGCGAGTGGCCTGGTAAGGGAAAAAGTGCAGGTCATTATTTTCAACTTCTGACATCACTGTTGGCCTCGACATACTATTTTTAGCCTACGGCAGAAGTTTCAAGCAGTTTTGCGATGGCAAACATGGGAGAATCCATTTTGAGTGAAAGTAGCAAATTGGACGGGATTTCCAACTATGCAGTGTGGAAATTCAAAATGAAAAACATACTGATGGAGAAAGATGTGTGGGAAGTCATCACAGGTGATGAGAGAAGGCCGCCAAATGAAGCGGATAACAAAGTGTTTGACAAAAAGATGAGGAAAGCTTTGACCTTCATTAACTTGTCAGTGAAGGATCACATCATTACCTACATTTGTGATGCTGTTACACCCAGACAGACATGGGATGTGCTAAAGGAGCAGTTCGAGATGTCAAATCCGTCAAGAATCATGTTTCTGAAGTCAAAGCTGAATAGTGCCCAAATGGAACAAGGAGAGCACATTTAGACGTACATGACCAGAATCAAGACAATGAGGGATGAACTGCATTCTATTGGTGAGCGCATATGTGATGTGGAGCTGGTGCACAATGCATTGTGTGGCATTGCAGAACCCTATCAGATGTTTGTGAGCAGAATAGCATCAAGGGAAAGATTGCCAACCTTTGACGAGCTCACAGGAATCCTGATGCAGGAAGAGCAACGACGAGAAATGGTGAAAGCTAGACGTCAAAATATTGACGATCAGGCACTTGCGACATGCCAAAAATAGGGCAAGGTCAAGAAGAAGTCTAAGCAGCAATTTGCCAAGTCTCAGGAGGATGAGAGATCTTCCAGTAAGACCAAGAAGAAAGGCAAGTGCTTCCATTGTGGTAAAAAGGGCCATTGGAAGAGTGAACGTCGCAAATTCCTGGCGGAACAAGACAAGGGGAAACCAAAGCAAGCAGGTAACCTTGTCGATGAGGGTGAGATTGAAGACTCAAGCATCTTCATATCTGCATTGTCATCTAATCAAGATGATCAAGCGTGGTATATTGACTCGGGAGCCACAAGACACATGACAGGTAACAAGAATTGGTTCAGTAGCTTGAAAGTGTTGGATAATGGAACGTCCGTTTCACAAGCAAATGGCGATGTGTGCAAGATCAAGGGGATAGGCACCGTTTCAATCCAACTACCTGATGGCAAAAGTAGGATGACCAGGGAGGTACTTTACATACCAGGTTTGAAGAAAAATCTACTTTTTGTTGGAGTCATTACTGATCAAAAGTTGAAAGTAGAATTTGACCATGATCGTTGCTTTGCGAAGGATGTGAACCAAAAGTTCAAAGTTATTGCGGATGGAGTAAGGGAGCCCAATACAAAATTGTATAGGTTGAATGCCACAATCAAGGAGCAACATGGACTCATATCGTCCATTCCATTGCAAATTGAGTTGTGGCATAAGAGGCTTGGTCACTTGAACTTGGGAAGCCTCAGTTTGATGAGAAAATTGGAGATGGTAACAAGATTGTCTACTCTAGAAGACCACTTGAAATTGATGTGCGAATCATGTGTATATGGGAAGCAGCATCGAGAGAAGTTCAATAAAGGGGGTGTTGCAAGGGCAAAGCACATCTTGGATTTGATCCACACAGATTTATGCGGGCCTATGAGGACCATATCCTTAGGTAAAGCCTTCTATTTCATAACCTTTATTGATGATATGTCACGTAAGACATGGATCTACTTCTTGAAGAAAAAATCAGATGCATTTGACAATTTCAAGAGCTTCAAAACATTGGTCAAAAATCAGACAGGTAGGAAGATCAAAGTCCTAAGATCAGATAGTGGAGGTGAGTACAAGTCTAATGACTTCAAATATCTTTGTGATAAATTTGGGATTAAAAGACAATCTACGCAAGCTCATACCCCTGCTCTCAATGGTGTAGCTGAGCGCAAGAATGTGACGATTGTGGAAAGTTCCAGATCTATGCTAGTTGAGATGAAACTACCAAAAGATTTTTGGTCAGAAGCATGCAGTACGACAGTCTATCTTCAAAATAGAAGTCCTACCATTGCCATACCAAAGATAACACATGAGGAAGCATTCACGAAGAAGAAGCCAAAGGTGAACCACTTGCGAATCTTTGGATGTAAGGCCTTTGTACACATTCCTAAGGAAGAGAGATGTAAACTTGATGTAAAGCTATCAACAAGAAGCATCAGCTGAAATAGCGCTAAAGCCAGGTGATCCATTAGAGTGATATACCTGAATAAGCAATAGCTACAATGGATATCGATAATCATAATCATGAAGCAAATATCCGTCCAGTTTCAAAGAAAGATAACAAGAAAGTATACAACAACCATGTTGCAAAAAAGAAAAGAAGAAAGTATTAAACTCCTTGAAGTCAATCCGAATAGAACCAAATGCAGTGTCATCATCTACTCAGATGACTAAAAGCCCAAAGATTACAAGTCACGCTAAGTTCAATCTGCTGAAGGAGGAGTCTCATCGAACACCGGTTCACGAGATGCCAAAAATCTTCAAGAATTACACCTTAGGCGTGGTAATCATGATGCCACAAGCACAAAGAGAACTTGATCAAAATCAGAAACCAACGGAACAAGTCTTTGAAGGACCTACACGAACACAATCAATAAACTTAGCTAGACCAGGCGAAGAAGCGAAACTTGTCTATGTGGGAGAACAGTTAACCCCCACTCAATTCACGAGACTACACAACTTGCTGGTGGAATACAAAGATTGCTTTTGGATGTACAAAGATTTGAAGGGTATACCGCCAACAGTAGTCCAGCATAGTATACCCTTGGTGGATGGAATAGTCCCCAAGGTAAGCAGGTATTACTACTGCAATCCTAACTACACAAACTGATCAAACAGGAGTTGTAGAAATTGCTCGACACCGATTTCATCTATGAAATCAAGCACACAGAATGGGTATCAACTATAGTTATTGTACCCAAGAAAAACAGCAAAATGTGGATTTGTGTGAATCTGAAGGCACTAAATGCGGTGACAAAAAAGATCATTTTCTCTTACCTTTCACAAAATTTTTTTTGGATCGAGTACCAGGAGCAGAGGCCTATAGTTTTCTGGACGGCTTCAATGGCTACAAACCAAGTCATAATAGCACCAGATGATCAGCATAAGACAATGTTTGTCACCCAATGGAGAACCTATGCCTATAAAGTAATGTCGTTTGGACTTTGCAATGCCCCAAGCACTTTTCAACACGTCATGCAATCGGCATTCAAAGAGCACCTACAAAAATTTCTAGAGATCTTCTTGGATGATCCATGCGTGCATGGGCCAAATTCAGAACACCTACCCAACTTGGAGAAAGTGTTGAAGCAATGTGCGAATATCAGATCTCCTTGAATCCAGAAAAGTGTGAATTTTGGGTGACACATGGCCTGATATTGGGCCACATAGTATCAAGACATGGAATCGCCACTGATCTATCCAAGATAAGGGTTATTATTGATCCACCACCACCAGGGACGATTCACGGTGTCTATGTTTTTATGGGTCATGCTAGCTAGTACCGGATATTTATTCTAGATTTGTGGAGTTAGGAAGACCAATCTACAAGCTCACAATGGAACCACATTGGATAGAGGAAGCCCTATAGTCTTTCCATAAGCTTAAAGATGCATTGGTCTTAGCACCAATATTAAGACCGCCCAATTGGACGTTAGAATTTCATGTCCATATAGATGCATCAAAGTATGAAATTGGAGTCGTCTTAACCCAGTCAGAAGAGTGCAAAAAGGATTTCCCAATCCGATTTACCAACCAACAGATCAGTGACTTAGAGATGAACTATTCTACCACAGAGCGGGAGGCAATGGCCATGATTTATGTGGTTAAGAAGTTTAGGCATTATTTGATGGCCACTCATTTCACATTCTATACAGACCATCAACCCTTGCTTTATCTTGTTAATAATACTTGCAACACATGGTGAATTACTCTATGGTTGTTGCTGTTGTTGGAGTTTGATTTTTGGATAATGGTTCGCAAGGGTAAGCAGCATTACATGGTAGACCATGTGTCACGAATTAAAGAGAAGGAGATGGCAACCCGACCTGATGATGAGCTACCAGATGTTGTCTTGTTTTAAATTGATACAGTACCATAATGGGCTGTTGACTTAGTTGAATATCTAATGTGGGGCCAACCAGATCAATCACTATCAAAGGCGGAACAACGTAAGATGATTTTAAAGGCTAGACCTTATCAGTTGATGGTCGGCCAATTGTATCGATGAGGATCAGATGGGATCCTTGAAAGATGTATTCTTCCACATGAAGCCACCCACCCAGATTATTTCAATCTCGCATGAAGGCATAAGTGCTGGTCATTTTGCATTGGAAATTACAGTTCGCAAGATCCTGCAATCAGAATGCTGGTGGCCAACGGTTCTAAAAGACACAAAAGAATATTTGAGAAAGTGCGATATGTGCCAACGAGCTAGGAGACCAACAAGATTGAATTATGATCTACTACATCTAGTTCTAGCTCAAGAACCATTCGAGGAGTGGAGATTGGAGTACATCAGTCCTACCCACCCAGCTACAAGGAGTTCACAAGCTTGATACATCATCATGGCAACAGGTTATCTCACCAAATGGGTGGAAGCCAAGGTCGTGCGAACTGCCGATGCACAAGCCACTGCCAAATTCCTATACAAAAATATTATTGTGTGTTTAGCAGATCATTATCAGACACCACTTAGCCTCCAAAAATGAAGATCTGATCTGTAAATCTAAAGAAAAAACATGAAAAATAGAGGTAAAAATCACTTAAACTGATGGATCAACTACCAAATATTCATAAAAACTCTCACAAAGACATCCATAGTTAGATCTAACCCAGATGAACCTAAAAAAATATGTGCGAGAGTTGTTTAATGTCTGCGAGAGTTCAAGGAAGAGGAATCTAAGGAACCTTCGCATGGCATCAAAATCTTCAAACCAACCTTTGTAGATAGCAAAAATAGAATGAGGATAGTGAAATTGACCTGCCTACATAGTTAGATCTTGAAAATATGATATATAGAACAAGTTGTGTGAGAGTTCATTTCTTACAAGAGTTCAACCCTCGCAAAGCCTACTGAACCCTCACAAAACCCTCGCAAGGTAGCCAAAACATCTTCTGAACCTTCGCAAACTTCTCTGGAGTCTTAGAATATTGTGAAGAAGGTCCCTACCAAATTTAGTTTGGAACTAAATAGTGGAAAGTGTACTTCCCCTAATATGCCCTCTAATTTTTCTCTATATAAGGAGAGAATTCGAGTCATTTCTCACTTTCCTAAGCGAAGCTCTACCAAATTTTCTAGCGAAAAATCAAAATTTTTAGTTTGCAACGAAACTTCTCATATGCTGTCATCAGCCATCATAACCACCCATTGTACACTCCTTGCCGCAATTTCCATCTTCGTTTACATGAATTTCACTTTTTTTCAGTTTTTGAAGTATTCTTCATCATTTTTAATGCCTTTTCATCTTTTCTAAAAGCCTTTTTTTTTTTTCCATCTCTGTCACTACCACATCTTATCTAGCACCTAATCAAACCCGCTAACACTTAGAATTTGCTTCGAATAGGAACACAAACAAAAAACACTCTCCACATAGCAACATAGCAACTGTATTTCTCAAAATGAAATTACACTGTACATATAGTTGTTCACTCAGGCAACTCATGCATGACCCAGGTTGTCGTTGGCGGGACACGTGTCCCGTCAACTTGCCTCGTGGCGAGGACAACTGATCCTTATCAACTGATAGGACCCACAATATAGTAGTACAATGATTCTACTTTAATTCTGACTCTCTCTCTTAAAGTAGAGTCTACTTTTTATACAGTCATATACATAGCTTTAAAGTCACCAAACTTTAAGTACAGAAAGCTTTGATCTAAACTTATCAAACTTTTCTCTAACAAGTGGCTTAGTGAAAATATCAGCTAGTTGTTCTTCTGTGCTACAATGAACAACATGAATTTCACGACTCAACAGCCTCTCACGTTTAAAGTGATACTGAATCTCAATATTTTTAGTTCTCGCATGGAACACTGGATTCTTTGCTAGCTGAATGTCACTATGACTGTTGCTCTGTAATGTCATGGGATTTTTCTGCGTCATGCCAACTTCTTCCAAGATTTGTCTCACCCATATAGCTTCTTGTGCTGCACTACACATTGCCTTATACTCTGCTTCTGTGGTGGATAGAGCAATTGTATTTTGCTTCTTACTAGACTAGAAAAAGCAACTACCACAAAACTGGAATACATACCCTGTGGTGGATCTACGATCATCATAGTCACCTCCCCAATCCGCAGCCACATAGCCACACAACTCAGGTAAACCATCATGCTTCTTGTAAATCAAGCCATACTCAGAAGTGCCTTTCACATAACGCAAAATGCGTTTAGCTGCCTTCCAATGCATTTCCGTAGGTGCTGCCATAAACTGACTTACAATGCCAACAACATAGCATATATCTGGTCTAGTTGTGGTAAGGTAAATCAACCTCCCTACTAACTGCCTATACATCGTAGCATCAAATGACTGTGACTAATCAAGCTTAGAAAGCTTTTTACTTGGTTCAATAGGAGTATTCACTGGTTTGCAATCCTACAACCTAAACCTGTGCAGCAACTCTTTGACATACTTCACCTATGTTAAACCCACTTCGTGTCCTTTTTGCCACACCTCTACTCCAAGGCAATAATGCATCAGGCTGAGATCTGTCATCTCAAATTGTTCCATGAGGTCTTTCTTGATCATATCTATTATCTCTTAATTATTTTCCGTAATAATCAAGTCATCAACATAAAGAGCAATCAAAGCAACCATACCATCAAAGCATAAGACATATAGATTTGGATCAGAATGTGTTCTCACCATCCCCTTTGAACGAAAGTAGGCATCAATCTTGCTATACCACGCATGTGGTGCCTGTTTAAAGCTATGTAGAAAAAAACTTAGAAAGCGGCAACGGGCGCCAATGTTGGAAGTATTTCTACTCCGCTAAGTGGCTAGGTCTAAAGAGGGTTTCGTGCGTAGTAGTGTAGTGGTAGATCATAGTGGTAGACCGGTGGTCCACTTTTTAAGTTCTACAAGCTATCAACTGCAAATAAAAAACAGTAACAAAAAGGGAGCACCAGGCTTTCCGAACTGGTGCTCGGAATGGAAACTAACTAGATGTGACTAAGGCGGTACCCAACTAGTCACTACTTGGAAAATAAATAAGTTGCTTAGGCTTACCCATCTAGCAAGGGTCAACAATAAACTAGGCTTGCTAAGGCTTCCCAACTAGCAAACCATAAAACTAATATTAACTCCCAAAGGGAAATGAGATATACATTGCGTCTAATACTAAGAAAATAAGCAATAATGAACATGCCACAATAAAAACTGATGAAAAGGAGGCAAGAGGAGGCCCGAGCACCTTCCCTCAAGCCATGCACCTTTCCAAAGGGAACACAATGAAATACAAGATAATCACAAAGTAATTTGTCATAATCTCAAAGTGATATTTTACAAGGGAAATGCCTCTCTTCTTATGGCAAAAAGGGCCTTCCATAAGCTTCTACTAACTTATGGGATTAGCTTCTAAAACTAGCCATTCTAAGGCTTCTAAACTTCTCAACTTCTAATTTAGAAAGCCTAAACTCTAAACTTAGAACTTAAGATAACTTAGAATCTTTTAAGATAACTTAGAATCTTTTATTTTCTAAGCTTAAGTTTCTAAGTTTAAGTTCTCTAAGTTAAGTTTTCTACTTAGAAGTTTATAATTTAATTAAGTTTCTACCCATGGACTTATGACACACATGCCATGGTAGGAGTTTATTAATAAGTACTCACACGTGGACTTACAAAACACATGCCTTACTTTGATTTTACTTTGTTGCTAACAGTTCCATCTCAATGAGACAAGGACACAGAAGAGCCTGTGAGAATTAGTGTGATTCCAATGAGCTAAAAAGTGGATCATCAGTGATGAAGTCTGTGAGAGTTAGTATACAATATTGATTGATCTATGAGCAAAAAAGTGGTTTTGGACCCTCGCAAATAGCAATATCTTTCAGATCCCTAAGAAAGAACTATCCCCACTTTGAATAGACTCAGATCCATATTAGATCCAACTCTAGCCAGAACGAAAAATCAAGCACCAAACCATCCTAGAATTTCAATAGCGTGTATTGAACCAAAAGTGGAACCAGCAACAATGGAACCAATGGCTCAACCTGTACCTGTCATATCCTTGCAAGCAGTTTGGACGACACTCCATCTTGAAATGCCAAAATATGATGGATCGTTAGATCCAATCATGTTCCTCTAGATCTATGAACAAGCATTTGAGATCTATGGCAAACGAACTTCGGCGAAAAAGTTGATGATATTTTCCATGTCACTCATTATTGCAATGTAGGATTGGTTCTTCAATCTTTCAAACGCAAAAAAGTCTACTTGGGAGGGGGTTAAAGCATCTCTCATCACGCGCTTTAAACCGAGAAAATTCATGGAAGATCCGTTTTTACTATTGAGCAAGGTTAAGATGTGAAAAAGAGAAAGGGTCCGGGATTACATCGAGTGGGTCAAACACTTAAGATCTGAATGCAACACGGTCCTGATTCCAGATCCTGCAGTAATAATGTTGTTCCTTGGGGGACTACCATGAAGTATCAGAAGAGAACTCAAAAGACGGGAGCAGTATGCCACGTTACAACAAGCAATGGAAGATGCGATCAGGGAAAAGGACCATACAACAAATGAGTATCCAGTTTTGAAGCAAAATATCAAGCTGACACAACGGTGTTGCCATCTGTGCAACACGTCATTACACGAGATGGCATTTTGCCCATTCAACCCTAGGATCATACAACAAAAAAGGAATCAGTATCAGACTTTGTTCCTTATCACCAAGGGGCTCCAAATGCGACTTGTTTTCTTTTTCACTAACGTGCTTGTGTGTATGCTTGCCTGCCATTTTCCTTCACACTATAGCACAAGACTTCTCTCCAGGTTCTACACGAGCTGCTAAGCAACCTATCAAGCCGGGGGGAAGCAAAAGTGTCAATTTGGGCATTTTCTTTGAAAGAAGTGACCCAAGTGACATTTTTTTCGACTAATCAGGTATATTAGAATTCATCGGGCTGTCTGCAGCCATAACAAAACATCATCTTTCATCCTACCACCTCTACGATTTCTGACCCTGTCTAGATTTTCCAAAAACCCACTGTTTTCCACCCAAATCTTTGTGTTGAAATTCGTCGGCGGCACTGAGGCTAGATATATGAAAGATCAGTCCTCCAGCAACTCCGCGAATTCTATCTGAGAAAGATTTATCGCCAACCATACCACGAAATCACCCACAATCTGAATGATTTCTATACATCCTATGTGAATTCTATCCTTTACAAAAAATCCAAAAAAATTAAAAAATCCATATTTTGTCAGTGAAAATTCCCTATCAGAAATCGTGGACCATACCACAAAATCGTCCACAGTCTACACGATTTCTACACATCCTCTGCAAATTTTGTCCTTAACAAATAATCCAAAAAAATTAAACATATTTTATAGGGAAAACTCACTATCAAAAATCGTGAACCACACCACGAAATCGTCCACAGTCTGCACGATTTCTCTACATCCTCTATGAATTCTGTCCTTTAACAAAAGTCCAACAAAATAAAAATTTATATTTTGTCAGTGAAAACTCCCTATCATAAATTGTGGACCATACCACGAAATCATCCACAATCTGCACGATTTTTGTACATCCTTTGCGAATTCTGTCCTTTACAAAAAATCTAAAAAAATTCATATTTTGTCAGTGAAAAATCCCTATCAAAAATCGTGGACCATACCATGAAATCGTCCACAGTTTGGTACATCCTCTGCAAATTTTATCCTTTACAAAAAATCCAAAAACATTAAACAAATCTATATTTTGTCAGTGAAAATTTTCTATCAGAATTCGCGAGTACTATATTCTGATTCAATAGCCTGTTGCAAGTTCTACTCTTGTCTGCGAATTTTGTTACTTTAGAAAGTATAGATTCTTCTCCAAATTCACTATTTTGCAAGAAAACTACCTTTTTGACCTCTTGTGGCCAAGTACATTACTATACTGATCATCTATACTGTTATTCTGTTCCTCATTCTGCATCATGTCGAGAGATTGTGCTGACTCTTCCAACCTTGCTCCTCCATGCATGGAACATAGAATCCCATAAATAGATGCGCCAAAGTACGATGGAGAATCTGACCCAATTAGATTTCTCCAAGACTTTGATAATGCATGCCATTTTTATGGAGACACCTCTGACACTGAAAAGCTCCGCTTAACCCCTATGGTGCTCTATGGAACCACCAAAGAGTGGTATCTCAACCTCAAACCTACTGATCTTGTTTCTTGGAATACCCTCAAAGATGCTCTTATCAAGTGTTTTAAACCTTCTAAATTGACTCAAAGCCCATTCATCCAAATCACACATATTAAAATGTGTCACGAAGAGTCTGTAAGAAGCTACATTGAATGTTGACTATTCCAAGGGCACTACTTTATGCAAAAAAAAAAAATGGTGATCGTTCAAGCATCTATTCCAAGCAATCCTTCATGGAGCTCTCAATGGTACAATTGACCTCAAAGAAGCTGCAATCAAAATTCTGCCAACATCATGTCTTCAAGAGACAACTATGAGCAACAAACATTTGATCCATTCATTCACCTCCACACCACCCCCATATCCGACTCACATCTTACCACTTACCCTCATCTTCATCTCATTACTGTTCATTCACACCTTGTGTTGTTTTCATACCATATTTAACAACCCAAACTCTTGTACATCATCCATTGAATCCTCAGCGTGGGCAATTGGAAATACAAACCATCAAAGAGCCAAATCTTCTAGAGATGCTCATACTTCTTCAAAGCTTCATCTCCTATGGAGCAACACTTTAAAAATATTTCACATCTACAAGATGCATCGACTTTGACTCCTCCCATGGGTAGAAACTTAATTAAATTCTAAACTTCTAAATTAGAAAACTTAACTTAGAGAACTTAAACAAGCAATCTCGCGGCCAACTGGTGGCGGAGGAAACGTTGTAGGCCTTGACCAATCAAGTCGTGTAATTAGAAAGAGAAAAAGAAAAAGAGAGAATTGAGAACCACCAGCAATTGAAGGACCAACTCAGAAAAGCAAAACTAGCGGCTCAACAACATGGTCAACCTTCGGACCGAGCTTGTCCAGGAGAAAATAGTCCGGCAAATCTACCAATCCGACCGACAACACTTGGTGCTGAAATCAATGACACTGGAGCAGGAGCATGAATCTGTCAAGGCCAACAAGAGATTGCTCAAGGATTACAGCTGCACCTTGGAGTGCAACATCTCAAGGGAGCAATTGACAGTGCAAAGAGCCTAGAAGAACTTTGCAGTCCAAAAGGCGGTCCTGGAGCTCAAGGTCCAGCAAGTAGACCAACAAATGCAAGTCATCCAAGCTGCATTAAACCAGATGGTAGCCACAACAGAGGAATAGACACCGGCCACCCAGAAACTCCAACAAAAGTGGGCCAAATATTACAAGGATCATTCAGCCAGAGCGCTTCGACTATACATGGACCAACAAAAGAGTCATGAGGCCGTGCCAACAACAAAAGATACTGAGCTGACAACCTTATGTGCCATGCTCCAAGAAGACGAGTAGGCCCTCAAGGACACCGACTTTGAGCTAGAAATCTTGAAAAAGCAATTCACCGCCGTTCTAGAGTTTTCCACTGCTCTAGATGACAATTTACCTTAAACTCTTCAGTATCTTATTAGATTAGTTTTTTTATTACTTTTCTCTGCCTTTCCTGGCTCCCCCTCTCTCTAATTCAGAACTCATTCATATTTATCAACTTGCATCGGAGGCAAACAAAAATATATTTGTTTTTGTCGTCCTTACTGGCTTTGTGCAAGTTAAGGATTTTGGCTATTTCTGTGATGTTTTCGAGAGTCCTCCATTCCATTTTGTCGCAGGCCTATGCACCATCATAAATTTTTTATAGGATCGACGCTTCCAATTGGAGCTAGATCACATGCATCAAGCCCCCCCCCCTTTGTTCCAACCCCGTTCATCCCTTCACCTTCACAACACATGTAGGTAAGATACTCGCCAGAGTACCAGCCAACAAGACAAGAGAAGTCGTCAGATGCCTTGATAGAGCACATAAAGAGTTTCCACACCACCGCCACCGCCACCGCCAAACATGTATCTCTAGTGTAGAGGTTCAACCTATGTTATAATAGCATTATTTGTTGATGACTCATTGATGATAGAGTTTACAAAGTTAATAAGGCCTAAGAATATTGGATTTACTATTTTTGAAAACTTAGGCATGTTGATAAGGTCGCATGTAGACCTACTCTAATTGGTTGTTTTAGATGCATTGAGTCTAGTCATGATAGATCTAGGGTCTGGAAGAGATCTAGAACTTTCCATAAGTTGATAACCTTGAGAAACATCATTCAAATAAGGCAAAGGGCTGTTATAAATAGGCTACAAGCATGGGATAAGTTTCATCTCTCTCCTCCTTCTCTCATTCATTCTTACGGAAGATATCACTTTGGGGTTCTACATCCATTTTTGCATCTTGGTGGTGATATAGTGAAATTTTGTGTGTAGAATGCTATTTTTTCTTATGTTATTTATTAATCAAGACGCGTGAGTACTATTGTTGTACGACTGTTGTATGGAATGGAATAGTAAATTATCATACCTAAGTAATTTTTTCAAGTTTCTATTGAGTTTACATCTTCTATGTGTAGTAGATGCAAGATTTCTACATTGTTAATGTTGCTAGATGTGCTTTCCTACCAAGCCAAAGATCAAAGGTCATAATCAGGTTTTTATGATCTAGTTTTCTTCACATGGAATCAGATCTTTGTTGCGGGCTATATTTGGAGGAGAATCCAATTCTAGTGAGTGACTTGGAGGTGTATCATTGTTGAGAGATGAAGATTTCAGCCCCTCCTTGCAAAAATTCAAGACAGGTAAAAGTGCAACAAGCCTAAATTTGAGGTATCAAAAACTGAAGCAAGATCAGATTTTAAGGCTTCAATATGCTGGTCATTGTTACCCGTAATGATAATTTCATCAACAAAGCAAAATGATGATGATAAATTTAGAAGTATGCATAACATAAAGAGTAGATTCACTAGGACTAGTGTTGGCAAATTGGCAAATTGTTGACAATGTAGGATCAAGGGTTGTATGCAAATCTTGTGGAGATACTTGAAGAATTTCAAGTTTAGTTTTTGCTCATTCAGAGCAGAGAACACATCATTTTGGCATTCATTCACTCAAGGGCTTTCATGGATTGGAGATCTACAAAGGCAAGGTGGTGATGGGGGTTCATTCATGGAGATACATGGTGCATTCACTATGGGCATAGTGGAATGTGGAGGAGGCATGCAAACACTTGTTGGTTACTTTCACTTACAACTTGTTTGTTGCTGTTTTACAGATAATTCAA